>OU611983.1:18534400-19138066 GCA_914767915.1 Agriopis aurantiaria
TGTCATCTTCTTTTTTTCATATTCGTTGTATCAAGTTATTATTCGTATCACCAGACATCCTGACTAAAATTGTTATCAGTATCTTGATCGTAGCTCAACATAATTTGTTATCTCGTCTTCAATGCAGCAATCAGACAGGTAACCTAGATACTTGACCGTGACGTCGTGTAAATAAATAATTATGCACACAATATTACAGGTTTTCCTTTAATTGAGGTTTTCCAAGTTGGTCTGATTGTTTATGTCAAGGTCGTATCTTACGTAGCACGAGCTCTACCAAATTCTGCACTTTGTCGGAGTTGAGAATCGGCAGGTTCTGCATAAATCATGTACTATGTACGCTTCTTCCACCTTCTCTCTCCTGATTTGATAAATTTTACTTCTAACGTTCGTCTCTTAAAACAAAGGCTTAATTCGAAATTGCAGCCATATGACTTGATCTTCAATCTCCAACGTCGTCGGTCGCATTCGTGCGCGGGCGCCACTCGTCTGGTGCAGCGCTGACTCACGAACCCGGTCCACGAGGCGGCCTTCCAGTCGCCTCGTTATTGTCGAACAATACAACGCTCTACACTTATGCACGATTGCTTTTACGACCATCAGTTTTAATGAGATTGTCAGATTGATTCGGCTGTCAATGCGTTACAAAAAATTCGCGAAATTCTTCAATCAATTTTGCGTTTAATTATCTTATTATTTCTTCAACATTGAATATTTCATGGGTATTTTTTTTTATCCGGTCCTCTGAGAATCTTAATTGAAAAATAACATCCTGATTTCCGTTGAGCGTTTCTATCATTTGCCAATTCGTATATAATTTCAAAGAAACTAGGTAATTTAAATAAAAGCATTCGGTCCTTGACTTCGTGAGTATGTGTGCCAAGTCGTGTTAAAATAGTAATACCGTACTAACTAACCAGTTCAAGAAATATTCGACCGTAATCAGGTTAAAATATTTGAGCTTCACTGTTTCTGATAAGGAGGCTTACACTCGCACACCGGAACAGAAGTCTATAAATAATGTTATGTTTTAAGCGCGAATTGTTGTTATACATAATGTGGGCCATGGCCGTTTTGCGAAACTGCCCCGGGGTTGGCCAGATCCATTACTTTTACTTTGTCCGGAAACCACTTTGTGAAGCGGAAATTTTGTTGAGTAGATAATTGATCTTCAAGTATTCAGGCAGATCTACAGGATTGAGTACTATCTTACCTTTAGAAATTATACTATTAGCAACAGTTTGACTAATTATTTCCGCGTGAAGACGAAAGCTAATGAAGCGAAAATCCTGACTCAGAACCAGACAGATCGATTAGGCCGACTAACTTGCTATTTAGATCTGATAGAATTAATGCAATTAATAATAGAACAGTTTACGAACGTTTAGGTTTTAAAGGATCATCATCATCATCATCATCAGCAGCAGCCAGTAAACGTCCACTGTTGGAAAGGCCTCCCTGTTAGAGAGGGGTTTGCCATAATCCCCACGCTTGGCAGGCGGTTTGGGGATCGCAGTACGTTCACCGTGTGCTAATAGGACGCTGCTGCCCATCCTACGGTGGTTCTAGTCGCAGTTTTAGTACCTACCCGGGCAGGTTTTAAAGGATGCCCGGGCCATATTGTGTTTTGTCATTTGTATCGAATAGTATGGAGAAGTTTGACGTTCATCCATCCATTCCAAACACATACACACCAATAGAAATTAAACGAGCACAACCATCAATCTCTAAGCTGGCATCGTGAGCCCTTATGCCAATTTAATTTTACTGCAACCGATCGCTGATAAAATATTCCGTTCCGGTCGTGCATTCGTGACATTGCTATTCACGTGGTTGGTGCACGTTGTACCTTTACATGGCATGATCTCGTTGTTCGTGTCGGACGTTTAATCGATCTGTTACTAATGCGCTGTTAACAGCCGAAGAATTTGATTAGCGACGAGATTAGAATAACTTTCACTTGATAATGAATTCTGGCGTAGTGTTGATAAAGTTCTCTCTTATTTATCTTTATCACCGGATCTGCCTACAATCATGTATGGTTGTGGCTTGTAAGAAAGCCGAGTCGACCTTAGCCGCCATTTCACGAGCGCGACCTTTTACTGCGGTAGATTTTCTCTGTAGTGTACGTGAGATCTTTGAACTCTGACTTGGGTGGGTACTGAGTAGCTATAGAGAAGTTCTGTCCTAATGAACTATTGGATTCTGTTATTGTTTTTTAAGCGTTTGTCTTTTTGGGTAAATACTATACCTGATTTAGCGACAAGTAAAGTAAAAAAATTGCTTGTTCATTGATAACCTTTGTCAAATTAGTCTTTATGGATACATGGTCATATGTGTGATTTTACTGATATTGATACAGATTTATAACGCTTGTCAGAACTTGCAAAGGAATTTTCTAATTTTTAAACGATTATTTGCTGTGAATCAGTATGCGTCTGTAATCGTATGACTGTGTTTAATGTTTTCTCTTGTAGTAGCAAACTTGACCGTGGGAAACGCGCGTTGAATGTTCTAATTTCTTTTCCACTTTTACCATCGAGGCGTGCGTTTTAATACTCTTTCATCACTCATTAGCAAGCACTTCTACATTGTGAGTAGTAATTGATATTATGAAGTGTTCTAATCCCAGTTAATTAATTGTTTGGCTAGATTCCATCGCGCCTTCATGCGTGCTTAATTGCCTTGTAAGGTGGTTTGCGAATCGCCGCGTATTTCCTCAAACGTTATTTTTCTTGCTTAGATGCTGACAATATCACAATTGCAGTGACAGTTGTTGAGTTTGCTAATTGAGGAAAAGTCTAGCGGTGTGTGCTTGCGAACAAATTCGATGTAGCGAGCGTGTTTAAGGAAACGAATTTATAATTAGCTCGAAGCTTATGCGTTAACGGGTCAATGACACGATCGCACCGCTCGTATAAAAATGCCAGAGCAAGTATCACCGCGCGGCCGTGAGCTGTCTCTCCAGCTTTGGTGATCCTAGTGCTGGTTCTGCTTAGATTGGTGTCACAGGTGTTCAAATTGGCGCCGGGCCACATATGCCGTGGTTCAGTTAGCAGTGTGATTCCTAGCATTTGCGTTTTGTATATTCTAGCAAGCCATATGCAATGCTGCAATTTTTATTATGCCACCACAGAATAATATACCGATAGACAAAAACTTTATTACCGTTTTCGTCGTCACTTAACATCAGGTGTGAGTTATGGCCAAAATTCCTAGCCAGTCGACCATAAAAATTACGAAGTTATAACTATGTGTTGGTTCAAGCATTTATATAGCGGCAATGTTATTGTCGCTGTCAGAGCTGAATAAACATATAGTTTTTTAAATATTTCACTAAATTATACCTGTATATCGAGTACCTGCTACAGTTTAACGTTCCTAAACCCACCGAAATATAATCACCGTCCAAATTTGTGTTCACCGGACAATCTCTTTCGTTTGATGGTTTATCCCAATACGTTGCATTGGCGAAATTGTGGTGGCTCCACTCCACAAAAGAGGCCATTAAATAAGAGTTGAAGTTGAACCCACCGAAAGTGATCAGAATTCGGGTTTTCATTAAATTTAGTTAACACTATAACTGATAAAAAATAATTAACAAGGCGACTGGTTGCCTGATGGTGAGCAGTCACTGTCGCCTATGGATACTTGTAACACCAGAGGCATCACAACTACTACGTTGTGTAGGTTATTGCAGCTGTCAGAGCAAATAAATGCTTAGACTGAGTCAAGTCTCGGGTAATTTTGCTATCAAATAAATCTTTCTCAGGCGCCCTCCAAAGTTCATCATCATCATCATCATTTCAGCCGTAGGACGTCCACTGCTGGACATAGGCCTCCCCCATCGATCTCCAAAAGGGCCGGTTGGAAGCGGCCTGCATCCAGCGTTTCCCTGCGGTCTCTTTTAGGTCGTCTGTCCATCTTGTGGGTGGACGTTATGCAAAGTTATGCAAATATAATTATAAATTGCAACTCGAAGGTTAATTTACGCAAGTATGCCAAAAATGTGCAACCTTTTGCAATGTAACAGCAACCCCCTATAAACGGAGATGTTTCCAAATATTACAAAGGCACAGCGCCCACTGATTGTAATTAGTTTCCTAAAAGCGAAGCATAAAAGTGAATCGTGAGTCTCTTATATGAAACTTACGAGGGCAGAGTAAAATGACTGGGAATTTGAGATACGACGAGTTCTTTGAGTTATGATAATTATTCTGGCTATGATATTGTTTGATTATGCATGTGTATTGCGCAATAGTGCCTGACAGCAGAAACTGCCGAGGTAGACCTAGAAAAGATTCGGGTGGCGAAAGACAAGGATTTATAAAGAGTAATGGAGGAGACCTTTGACCAGGAGTGTTGGTTAAAAATATAAAGTTACAGTGTCATTGCTGCTGCTGGACTTTTTACGAAGTTTGGCGTTCTTTCAGAATAAAAGGTAAATAAGACAACAGTAGTTGCTCCACATTACGTTTAAATATCTTCAGGATGCATGATAGCTCTGCACTCTGCAGTGCAAGATAACATATTTCTGAATATCGCACCTTTGATCAGGCCATGCCATGGCGTATGACAGTCAGCAGCTGGTAGCTTATTCTACGGGCACTCCTTTTTATCAATAGCGTAAAAAAGTAATGAAAGGGAGTTAATGAGGTTGTTTGCGAAGTGTTTTTTTTTATCGTTCACTACGTGACCAAATGCGGTCCTAAACATATTTCCAATAACGGTACCGCGTTGTTGTTTTTCGGCGTTTCGTTCCACTTTCGTGGTTTCGGCGCTGTCGACGCGTAGTCATGGCGACACTCGTGTGTTCGATATTGGGACTTATTTTTTACCTTTTCCATTCTAATTAGTTGCATACGAGCACTTTTATGCTCTAATGTAGCTTCATTTGTATTTTTAAACCGAAAGGAACAGGTTATCAATTTTTTTTTTTTTGGTAGTTTTCTTACGCGGTTACTTCGCCATTTACGAATTGATTTTGATGATTCTTTTTTGTTTGCTACTTCAGAGGTGGTCCCAAATAAATTTTACTAAATTGAATCACCGCTTATGAAAAAAAATATTCACAGATGACTATTTGGTTTGTGATCCTTTCAGCAAAAGTTTTGATGAGGACTTAAAATTTCTATTTTAACTGTAATTTTTCTAATGTAGACAGTCTTGAAGTCAGTTTTTGTTTTTTCGTACAATTTAACTCTTTGAATCTTACAAAATAAGTAATAGTTATTGTACCTGGGTGTCGAATTGTCTATTTTTTGTTATTATTGAAGCATGTTGTGTTTGTGATGTTTCTCAGGTATTTCATTGTTATATTTAGCGATTGGACATGTCTATTTAATACTACATTAACATTAATTTGAATACCAATGGGAATATCTTTATTTCATTTCCATTCATAAACAAGTTGGAAGCTCGTTTTCGGACAACGAAGCTGTAGTATAGGTAAATTATTATTATACTTTTAAGCCAGGACCCGACTACCCTGGAACAGGGTAATGTTTTTCGGGTGTATGCATCTTTGTCTGTCTCTTTATAAACATACTAGCTGACCTGACAGACGTTGTACTGTCTTAGAACTGTCAAACACGCAAAGTCAAAATTGTAAATCAAATTTTTTTACACCTTGGGTTACATTATTGGAGTTTTAGTAAGGATCCCTATTTTTTTTTAAATATAATATTTATTTATCTATTTAATTATTTCAAAGGAAGACCAATAGCCTTAAAAAATATAACAATCTCAATAGATCCAGAAGCTAATTATAGGTCCTTGCGGATAAAAATTTAAATAGTAACAATTTAAGTGACATTACGCAGTCACACAATATGCGTTTGTCGAAAAAATAAAAATGACATAACAATAGGCTTAAACAAAGAATTACCTATGTACCCGTATAATATAGCCTATGTTACCCGGGGATAGTGTAGCTTCCCAACAGTGAACGAATTTTTCGAATCGGTTCAGTAGTTTCGGAGCCTATTCAATGCAAACAAACAAACAATCAAATCTTTCCTCTTTATAATATTAGTATAGAAGTATAGATTGTGAAGTGTGAGGTATCGTTTGATTCCGGAATATTGTATACGTATTTGAATGTCAGATTTTTGATCTTCGATTAATAATGTAATTGTTCGGCAAGACAGTAGGCCCGATAGTAATTAGTAATGTAGCCTTAATTTGGCTTCTTTGAAATTAAAAGTAAGATTTTCAGTTCATAACTCCAAGAGAAATAGTAATAGTAAAAGCAAAGTAATAGTAATTGCTATTTCTTGTATATAAAAGGCGATGTGTGTATGTATGTATGTTCCCTATGGACTTCAAAACGGCTGGACCGTTTTGACGGGACTTTTACTGGCAGATAGCTGATGTTATAAGGAGTAATCCCCGTGAAACCATAAGGCGCAGTTAGTAGTAAATAATTGGCTTAGAGCGAGTCGAGACACGTATATGGTGTCCCGTTTTCATGTACAATGGGTTCCTTGTAATACAGAACCCTAATTCAGCTTTATCAACTTCGAAAGCGTGAAAGTTTTAGCATGACCATAAATTAGACTAGATTAATTATGTAAGAAAACGATATCATAGCATGACCATAAATTAGACTGGACATTATTTAATGAAACGATATCATTATGAAACGACTTCTAGCATAGATAATGGCCATTCTAAGCATTTTAATTTATAAATAACTAAACGATGATTCTGCTTTGACCGTGACCTTCCGAGAAACTCCAGTAAGGCGAGATCGTGGTCAAACGTGAGACTAGATCGAGATAAAAAAAAATTACTGCATTCATGTCTAAACTTGTAAACTTGTACTCTACTGTCACTTACTGTTTTCTTGGAAACTGCCAGATTATCATACTAATATTATAAATTAATATGCAAAGTGTGTTTGTTTAAGTTCCTCTTTCACGTTGCAACGGAACAACGGATCGATCTGATTTTTTGCATGGGTACAGTTCAAGAGCCAGAGAGTGACATAGGCTACTTTTCATCATCATCATCATCATCACCATTTTTCATCACTACGCGGGTGAAACCGCGGGGCGCAGCTAGTCAATAATAAATTAAAACGGCGGTGCTACTATTGCATATTATTTGCATTGCATTCTTTATTTACTTTCCACGATAAAATTATCACCTTAGTTTTTTTTTAAATTTAATAGTATGCTTGATTTTGACCGCCAACTCACCTGATGTTAAACGAAGATGCCAAATGCAACGATGTCTACGAAAGTAAAGTCAAAACTAAGATAATTTTCAGTCTAAATATTTACTCTTGAAAATTGAACATACAGAATATAACATGATAGATTAGCAATAATAAGAAGAGATCCGAAGATCTGTATTCAGCTAGAGGGAGGAGATTTTTTTATAAATTATAAATAGTCTTGCGCTTGGCCGCTAACTCGCCTGATGTTAAGCGATGATGCGGTCTACGATGAAGCACGCTTGCCTAGAAGAAATCGATTCACCCTCGTATCGGGGAACGCCCACTCAGGCTGCGAATTCCACAGACTAGCAGTTCGCACAATAAATGTAGAATCAAAGCGCTTCGTATGGGTTCTCGGAATATAAACACGTGACTCTTTTTAAGTTTTGTAAAAGCATCACTTGCTAGTCCATAGACTTGCATATATTCTTCTTTCCACTTGCTCCAAAAAGAGCACCCCATTCATATGCAAAAACCTCACCATTCTCGCAGTGTTGAATAAAACGCCTCAAAACGAAACTGTTTGGGGCACCTTTTCACGCGGCACATCTGTCACGAGTGTGATGTGGCCTGTCTTTCAGTTGGCTTACTTTACACAAGGTTCTGTGATATGAGAGAAAGGTCGCCGACCTTGCCCTGTCGCTATAATTAGTTCTTTGTTATACTGTTCTGGCCACAATAGAGAGGGAAAGCCAAAAGCTCATGTTTATGTTTAGCATGCTTAGCTTTGGTTCAACGTGGGCAATCATACTTAAGGTGGTACGATCCACCTATGGCGGGAAATTCAAATTTTAAACAGTTTTTTGGTCCTAGTAGCCAGGCCAGGTAATTGTTTTTAAATAACACAGTGTTTGCGCAAAATGTTGGCTGTTCTTTACATTATAATGTACAACTATTTAACAGTAACGCACCATATTACATTTGTCAATAAACCGTTTGAAACAGCAAAATTCGTTTATTCACAAATGTAAGTAATAATGTGCATTAGAGATTAATAGCTTTACATAATTTTGTAAAAAATAATAATCAATTTGAGCAAACATCATGATCGTTTACATTAATTACCCAGCCTACCTACAAGGACAAGAAACTGTTTGAAATTTGAATTTCCCGCCATTTGCGAAACGAACCACCTTAATATTATAAATGCGGAAAGTTTGTTGGTTTGTTTGTTCCTCTTTCATGCAGTAACAGATCGACCTGATTTTTTGCATGGGTATAGTTCAAGGGCTGGAGAGTGGCATAGGCTTTTCATCATTATCATCATCACCAGTTTTCATCACTACGCGGGTGAAACCGCGAGGCACAGCTAGTTGTAATTAGTTTGATGATTTTGTCAGTGGAACCTTTGTTATTTGAAACTTGTAGAAGAAATTATTATTAAAATGTCAAAGGAAGTGTAAAGAGTGCAATGAAAAAGCTATCTACAGGGTTACGCATATAGACTGTACTATGCCGAAAGTCGTCATTATGAACAAGTTTTACAATGGGACCTAACCAAAGATCGCGAAAAAAAACAGGTGTTCCATACATTTTGTCGAGTGTCAATAACCTTTTTCTATGGAACAGATTTTCCCCCGCGATTTCTAAGTTTTGTCCCATAGCAAAAAAATTTCATAATAATGAGTACAATGACCTCCTTTCGCCTTAGTACAGTCTATATGCATAGCCCTGTATATGATTTGAGTTAAGGTTACAGATCAAGATTCCATATTTTGTTATTTTTATCCTTTATTTATTATCCCTTTTTATCTTGAAAGTGAATTCCAATTTAAACTCCCTCGTATATACCCACGCCATCCCCTGCCATGCCTACTCAAATATACTGTTAACTTACCAACTTTATGTGTCTAGTCACCCCCCTGTCCCAGACGCTATACCCAGCCCCGTGTTCCTGCTATACGCTTGGGTAGCTAAAGATAATGATTGTGCTTCTTTTAATCAAATTAAACCTAGCGGTTAGCTTATCTAGTCGACTTCGGAAGGGATCTGAGAGGCTTTGTTTTAAAGGCGTTAAGGGTTCCGTTCTATGCAGAAGATGTTCGCGTGATAGTTGGCTGTTAAAAGAACCATTTAATATGCGGGACCTTGAGACTGCATTAGGCCTTTTCTTTAGATTAGAAATGTCTTAAAAGCTTAGGCAAGAAATTAAAACTTTATTTCGTTGCTGATTTTCTGTTCGAAGTCTGTGTAAGCCTAACATTGTTCAATACCCTAATTGTTTGTATAAGACAACTGTTCAAATAGACAGAAGCATTGTTCTCAATGTTCTGATGCACTCTGTTTGCCCAGTTTAGAGGAAAAGTGCTATTTACGGAGAATTTAAATGACAACATATGAGATTTTCCTCTACCTAGTATTGGAATGGTTGGATTTGACAACTTGCCAATTATTTTAGTTGAAACTAATATTTTGTAATGTACAGTAATACCCCGACTTACGCTACCCCGTTTTACGCGAATTCGGAGATACGCGGTTTTTTTATTTTGATTTGAAATCCCATTTAAAGTGATACTACTAATTGACAATGCACCGGGTCATCCTCCCAGAACTCTAATTAATTTCGATCCACGAGTGGAAGTTGTATTTTTGCCACCAAACACTACCAGCTTGCTTCAACCTATGGACCAGGGAGTGTATGTATTTATATGCAAAGTTGAACCACGACTTACGCGAATTCGACTTACACGGCAATCGCTCGGACCCACCTATCGCGTAAGTCCGGGGTATTACTGTACACATTTCCTACGGAATGTTTAGAAAGTTCATTCACAATGACATTCTATTTCTTTTGTTGAGAGTACTGGAAACTGAAATGGAAGTTTTATACCTACAGTTTCCCTCTTTAGCACTTACTATTTACAACCCCCCTCTTGGTCGTCCATTTGATGACATTTTGATCATCTCGTTTGCAGTTGTGTGCCGCTCAATATTGAAGTGTGCGTTTGTAGAACTAATAAGAATATCTCAGTGTGTGCAACACTACATATTTACCTCACCCCCTTCAGTTTCGGCAGACTTTTTTATGGTACTAACTAGAGTTTAAGGCAAATCCAAACTATATTATGATCAAAGACTGGAAATAATAAATGCCTACCCCGAAAGGAAATCATTTATTCCGATCATCTACTTTAGTCATATAGATTAAACCCTATTAGGAGAACATAACGCTAAGATAGATGTTTGTTGTAATTCCAGGACGAATCCACTCGGCGATCGTGTCCGGGGTGAACCACGAAACGCGGTCGGTGACCGTGGAATGGTACGAGCGCGGCGAGACCAAAGGCAAGGAGGTGGAGATCGACGCTATCCTCGCGCTGAACCCCGAGCTGGCCGTGGTGCCGCGCCACCACAACTCGCACCTGCAGCCCATGCCCAACAAACTCGCCAGAGTGAGTACTCCTTACTATTCATGATTGCCTGGTACACGTACTGTGAAAGTATAATATATCTATTGCGGTTCAAGTTTTTTTTAAACGGCTTCAAAATTAGGTCTTTTACGCAATTTCATTTAATTGGATGACATTTCTTTTCAGTTATTTGATTTAAAAACCAAACTACTGAACCGATTTTGATGAAATTTCTATGGAACTAATCTGAAAGTATATCCTTTCATAAAATCGGTTTATAAATGAGGGAGTTCTAAGGTATCAAGCAAAAAAAAAAAAAAACATTTTTGAAGTCTCTTTAATAGGTCAGTTTTTATTATACTGATTTTTGCTGACAGATTGTGAACTTTATGATTGTATGGGTGAATCAAAAGTAGCTTGATTTATGTCAGCAGTAGGTCAGATAAAAGATGCAACCACTAGGTCTCGCATGATTTATTTCACCAGAGTCAACGACCATTAGTTCGCCTTGTAGTAAAACAATTTTCCAATTGTAATTGTGAGATGTAATCATAACTTCGAGATGATTTAATATCACAACGATCTCATTTGCTAACATGTGTGTACTAATCCCTTACTAATATTAACACGTTGCATCATGTTTTGTTATTAATATGAAAAGCCAATGAATAAGCAAGTAGGGCTATGCAGTCATTTAATTAGACATTTGCATAATGCCGCGTTAACCATTAAAATTAGTGCAGTAATAAAGTATGCAGTTTCCTCGCTAATAGCTGAGGTCAGTGAGACTTCAGTGGAGGTCCGCAGCCGCTGCTCGCTTGCATGCGCCGCCGGTTCCGATTGAATGGTGACATTGCGATAAAAATCGAACGGAAGCTCGAGTTAGTGTAGTATCGATTAGTACCGTTTGTACCGCGTACCAAGCCGCGATCACTCTCATTGTTTGGGTCGCGAAGGACCAGTTGCTAATCGACGCCACGCCACAGTCGTACTCGCATATCCGAGGAATGCAAATGTGCGCTTCCCTAATGACGCCCTGCCGTCGCTCGGCCCTTGGTAACGTTGTCATCGCGGCTACTTCTAATCGCGGCTTCGTATAGCAAATTAAGTTGCCGAAATGCTATCGTGAAGTGCGAGCCTCGCCGACGCAACTGCGACGCTTCCAGTACCGGTATCTCGGATGTCGCTCGATTTCAACGAGAAAATGTAGAAAATGTTCCCATACATCATCAGCTGGCAGGTGATCATTTGCATCACACGGTAGCGATCATCGCTTGACGAATAGTTATTTGTTTTTACAATTGCACCGTTACCAAGGCAACCGTACGCTGCTCGCACACGCTGAATAACACGTAGACATAAACAGAGCTAGTATCATACTTTGAGCAGTTTGTCTGTGTGAAACCGAGGATTAACCTATAGCATGTTTGTAAGCAGTGGCGTGCTATTAAGTGCGCCGCGGCCACCGTTCGATCTGACGATGATTGATGGTCAGCCGACCGACCTTCCACCCCGCGCGGCTGACGTCGGACAGCGGCGGTCGCATCGATTTTTCACACTCACCGATGCTCACATTCCAGTTTCACTTTCAACTCGTAGACCATTAGGGAAACACCGAACACTTTTGCAGCGTTATATTGAATGATAAACACGGCAGAGCGGGATGGATGATGGTGCGGAGCGTCCAGTAAGTGTTGCCTGTAATGTCCTGTATGATTGGCACGTGAATGTGTTGGCATGGCGCGGCAGGAGTCCGGGTCGTCGTCGGACGAGGGCGGGTTCGCGCGCGACGACGCCGACGCAGACGCCGCCACGGACGCAGGCCACACGCTGCCCGTGCGCAACTCACGATCGGTACAGTCCCGCACTTACTAACACAGCATCATTGCACGAGCGGCGCCGGGGCGCCAGCGTCGCCTCGGCAGCCCGCACCTTGTTTTGTTCTATCACTTTCGATTCCGTTGCTCCACGATCTATGATTTGCACACGAACGGCTTGTTATGGTGTTTTCTGAATCACGGACTGTGCTTTTGTTACGCTCTGGAACTCTCTCGAGTTTCTGATTCGATTTGTCTGACAAAAACACAGTCCACTTTCAATGTTGTGTTTGTACGAACTGTTTTGATCGGCTGCTGGAACTAGTGTACATAAAAGCGGTCTATTCGTTATCACCTGTTTACAATTAAGTTTCATTTGGGCATGATCAATGACATCATTGCCGTGATTCATCTTCCCACGCCAGTTTGTCCGTCGATTGCCATTTTTAACGGAAATTTTCAAGCACTGTAAAAACAATTCGCCAGTTGCACCCTCCTGTTTAGGAACAATTGAATCGGCTTCAGCTTATATGGACGACGTTTTATGTTAATCATAACCATTTGTTAAAGTAATAAGGACTGCCTCTGAAATAAGTTTGCTTAATTGAGGACATGCTGCATTAACATTGTATGTTTTTTGTGTGATTTTAATATTTTTGCCTTTCACACCTTCTATTGACATGAAACTAAGGAGGATAAACGCAGCTTGTTTGATAAAATATATAATAAAAAAACCGTACAAGTACAAGTGGGACTCGCGCTCTGAGGGTTTCGTTGGAAGGAATCCTCAGAGCACGAGTCAAAAAAAATTGTTGAAATATTGAAAGACATACTTAACTTTGTAGTGCACAATAAAGTTCTAAAGTTCACTACAAAATGTAAGTTTGTAACAGCAAAACAATTATTTTTAAATGATATAATTTCAAATTTATGACTTTCGGATTTATTCCTGTATATGTAAGACCTTGCCTCTTACTAAATTTCATGATTCTGTGTCAACGGGAAGTACCCTATAGGTTATGATTCCTTTGTGAAACCGCAAAATATGCAAAAATATGCGACACATACGAAATACAAAAATATGCGACATAAATCTTTTGATCGCGTAGACTTACAAGTTTTATTTTTTCACAGCTGAAAGAAACCATAGCTTCTAGTATTTGATATGAATTTCAACTTGATACCTATCTCAACGCGTCTTGAGAAAAAGGGTCTTGACAGACGGACTGACGGACAACAAAGCGATCCATAAACAACTATACGCCTATAACAGTTGCATTTTTATACGAAAAACGATTAATAAAAACGTCCACACAAATTTGGTGTTTGCTAAACGGAAACAAAATGTTTCGTACCCCTGCACTCGCCGCGCTAGCTTCATTTGCCTGCCGAAGATACGAACTAACTACGGCAAGACAATGATAACTTTTGAAGGAGCGTGCCTTTATAACAAACTACCCTCGGAAATTAAAAACACTAAGTCGTTCAACGCATTTAAAAAGCGGCTTGCTGAGCATATTATCAAGCAAATGTGATGGACGATTAATTAGATATATATTATGTAGTGTATGCTTTATTATATTATTTTGTTCTACATGTTTGTAATGTTATTAGTTATTTTTGCGACGACGAACTGTAAATGTATTGTTAGCAGTGTTCTCATGGAAGTGATGTAACATCTTATATGAGAATAAATGTCTATAAACCTAAACCTATAAGGGTTCAGTTTTTCCTTTTGAGGTACGGAACCCTAAAAAGATAAGCGCAGCATGTGAGATAAAATCTATAGTTAAATTGACGTATGTATGCTTCGTTGTAGGGCAAATAATAAACTAAAAGATGCAGTTTCGTCAAACTACAGTGACCGTTATGTACGTTCACAATGCCCACATTGAGAACTGAGGCGTATGAATCATACCACTGGCTATTCAACCCGCGCCGCGCAAACGTGTCTATTGAAACGGGCCTTTACAGTCTACTATGTGAATTGTACTTGATACCTCCGCATAGTGGTGCCTAATGAAGCCGGCTTCCGAGCATTCAAGCAATTCGGCAGCTATTTTACTACATGATGAGGTTTTTAATCACTTAATTTGGGTGTATTCACGGATATGTGCGCAGGGACATCTGTCGGTGATTTGGTGAAGCTATTGAATGCTAGATTAGGTAGATGGCGTTGTATTATGGTATTTTAATTATGAGGGTTGGGATCAATTATTTTTTTTGAAACTACTAGCAGGCACACTTATGAACAATATAATAATCATGATTTTTTCTACTAAAACTGTCATCATCATCATCAGCCAGAAGACGTTCACTCTGAACATAGGCCTCCCCCTTTAAAGTTATAATATGACGGGATATTTACCGTGGTAAGGTTGTGGAATGAGCTCCCGATATTTCGGCGCAGTTACATGCACCATGTTCACGGGAAGACTGAAGAATGCGGGTGGTTGGTCGAACAGTTAAAAAGTTAGGTGCATATATAACGATCTACCCTCTTTCTTAGTCTTTTGCTACGGTTATCACTGAAACTCGAACTCGAACCTAAGTCCTGACAAAACACACTCACTGTGTCACTACGTGTAATATCTGGGGTCTCCCCCTTTAACCTCCACACTGAACGACAGCCTGCCTTTTGCATATCTGGATGCCAGCGACTCTCACAATGTCGTCGGTCCATCCAGTGGGAGGCCTACCTACGCTGCGTCTTCCGGTTCGTGGTCGATGGGGATGAAAGGTTCTTGAGTGGTAACCTCAAACCGGGAGACTAAAAGTGTCATATTTGATAGCAATAAATTAACTTATTTTTATTTTAAAAAAGTCACCGTCTTCATAGTTTTCATTTCTTAGTTTTTGCCATGTCTCACGTACAAGCTTGTAATCATGAAAGGATCAAGGTAAACGTAAAATATCTATTTCCTGCTTTCAATTTCTCAAACATGCATTGCCATTTGCCGCATCCGATAAAAAAGGCTATAAAATTGCTCTTCCCTGTAAGCTAAATCTTTTACCCCTACCTCATCATTAGGGCTGACTTTTCATTTTCACGATCTTCACTAAATCGTCCACATTGAGAGCTAGTCTCGTGGAAGAGATTAGTCTGCTGACTGCAGGAAGGCCGTGACAAACGACCAATAAAATGCCAGACCTCCATAGCAGCAGTGACTTAAAAATTTGTAGACGCGGCTTTGAAATTATATACTTTTAAAGGATTTAATCGCGTATATTTTTTTATTTTTTTTCGCTGTTTAGTTGGCAACTTTTAGCAAGGAAATTGTCTGTTCTAAATTAGCTTGTAATTTGCTAGTTTAAACTAGCTGCGACCCGCGTTTTTACCCGCGTGGACATTCCCTTGGGAACCGTATATTTTCCGGGATAAAAAGTATCCTATATCCTAAGCCCTCCAATTTTTTTTTAACGCGAATATTTCCGCGTTTGACCACCAACTCGCATGTTGGTAGGCGACGATGTGGTCGAAGATGAAGCACGCAGACTTGAAGATACCTATTCACTCTGGCCTTGAAAATGCCCAGATTATATCTCTCAGGAAACAATGAAGCCGGCAGTTTGTAAACATATTATAAACTTAAAATCTAAACGTTTGGTACGTATGTCCAAGGAAAATCCACAACGTATGGGTGGTAGTGGGCCGTTTTCCTACTTGGGCCGTTTGTTCTTAATTATTCTAGTAGAATAAGTAATAGTATCCTTGTGATAGAAATTTCTCTTTAACAAAGGAGTCTGCGTCTGCCGTTGACAATGAGACTGCAGATAGCGAGGTATTGTCTGTCATAAATATTTTCTCGGTAATGTTTATATTTGATGAGACGGGTTCCAATCGGATTGAAATAGGTATGTAGGAAGTACCTGATCAGGTTTTGCCGGTTTTTGTATAATGTTTTAAAAGAGAAAATTGCTGAGATATCATCTTTCCCGTTCTCCAGTACTGAGTTCTTTTGATTGGACTTAGGGGGGGACTTGATTGGGTCATAATTATACAAATAGAGGTGAACTATTATTAAAATAGACAATAGACAAATTTTTATTTATGGAAGAAAAAAAAAATATTTTTGAGAACACTTTTTTTTTTTCTTTTTTTTTTTTAATTCATTTTTTAATTTGGATCAATTTAGGTTTTAAAAACACACTGGAACTTCAGTGTTAAGAGGTGGCGGCAGACCTGGGTAGTGGAGGGTTTTTTCTCTCTCCCCTTCTCCCTCCCCTTCTCCCCTTAATGCCAAACAAGCAGGCGGGCAGCCTAATGGCGAGCAGTCACCGTGGCCTATGGATAATTGTTACACCAGAGACAACACCAATACGTTGCCGACCCTTTGACTCTATTAACTCGCCTTTTGAAGAACCCCAAGTTGTAGCTTCTCAGAAACACCGCGGAAGGTAGCTCTTTCCACTTTTTACAGGTGTGAGGCAAGAAAGATCGTGTGAATCGCACAAAGTGCGATTTCCTCTGATGTATGATATATGTGGATGAGCTTTTTAAGGCGGTGGCGGCTAGTGAGGAAATATAAATAGGAAATAGGAGAGACCTTGCTTTGGAACAGTATAGGTAAAAAAAAAAACTGATTACATTCATAAAACTAGGCTCGAATATAATTAGGCTCAAAATATTCGTATCCTGAATTTTCATTGTAGACGTCTAATTTAACAATTGGGGACGACCTGAAAAAATTAGAGCAATTAGCCGAATCATAATGAAAACGTGTCATGTTTAGCATCTGCCTGCTTCAGTGAGATTTGGGCGGAACGTGACGTCAATTTGAATTTAGACAACCATCCCTTCCGTGTTCGCCCTACGCGGAGCCAGTTCGTCTTGTGAATTTTAATGTGAACTCATTTTGTTTTTGTTTCCTAAAGTACCTCAGACTCCTTCGAGAGCTTACACAAACTTCGTTCCACTCCAATTTAGACGAGCATACACAATTCAAACGTTCTTTGTAACAGAGTTATGATGGTTTAAATTTCCCACGTGAACGTAATTGTTTTGAAAACGTTGAAGACTTCTCTTTAAAAAACAATTGATGAGACGTCCATGTCTCCTGATTGTAAGCGCCATATTCATAACAATTGCAGCCCTACTTGAGAGTTTTGAACAACAGAGAGCCAGTTCCCATTCTAGGTAAAGCGTGTTTACCATCTTCGACCACACATACACTCAGGGGAGCTGTGGTAAAACACCTAGTCTGTCAAACATATCATCATAATCAGCTTATACTAGTCCACTGCTGGACCTTTATATAGGCTCCTCCTAAGACCTCTCAACCCAATCTGCGGCTTTTATCCTCCAGCCACTGCCAGCTGTCTTGCGTATATCGTCACTGCGATGAGTCTCAGGGCGTTCTACGCAAGTTTACTGAGTCGTGGTCTCCACTCTAGAAAAGGTGTAGGTACTCCAACGGTTATCGATTCTGCGATAGATAAATGACCGACCCAGTGCAACTTCAGCTTGCTAATACGCTGAGCTATGTCGGTATTGTCGGTGTGTTTGGTTCGCTGTCGAATAACTTCGTTCCGGAAACGATCCCTCAGAGAAACGCCGTTCATAGCTCCGTGCATAGCTCGCTGAGCGACCTTGAACTTGTGGACCGCTCCAACTCGTCCACGTTTCAGCACCGTAAGTCACGACAAGACGCACTGGTTAAAGACTTTGGTCATAACACTTCTCGGGGTAGGTGATGAGAGGACACGACGTAGTTTCAACTTGGGATACCAGCAGCTAAATCTCTTAAAACCCATATCTGTATTACTATTTGGCACTGGAAATATTCCGGAACACGGTAATGTTTGCACACTACTATTTGGCGGTATTAGATTCGATAGGAAAGGCGGTCATTGTACGTACTCATTACCGTATTACGTGGAATCAAGTCCTTTTGAGTGTATCTAAAGGAAATCTACAATGTATGGGTGGTAGTGGTAACTTCATATGGTTTTTTATATTGAATAATAAGGCTTGCGTTTGACCGTCTTGCCTGAAGTTGTGGTCTGCTATATATGACGACAAAATAAAAGCTGAAATGATCAAGTCTTTCTTTAAATTTCAATCAGGCCCTGCAGCAAAAGTAGGGGGAGGGAATGAAGCGCACTATGGCAATTTCCTTATTGCAAGTTGCAGGCGACGACGTCATGCGCAGGATGTTTACGCAGTTTGATGAAACTTTTCCGGGCTCCCTAAAAATAACTGAAGGAAGGCCGCTGGGGATTATCAGCTAAAGGAATTTGGGGACATAGAGGTTTAGAATCCGTCATCATTTATGCTTAGTTTTTGTAAAGGTGTTGAATAAAATTTTTTTTTTCTTCTTTCTTTATTTTCTTACTGCGGTACATAAGCCACGTCCCATTCTCGCCAATCATCCCCATTTTACCCTGTTTTGTTCTAATTTCCACGCCAAACCGATATTCCGATGCCGTGCTTATTTTTGCAACTAAACAGGAAACTTGCTCGGTCAGCTAGCGTTCATAGTATTGTTTGTATTTATGTTTTATGATGCTGGGCTTCGACCAAAATAAAATGAATGGACGGGCCATAACCTTTGAACTTGCCCAGTAAAAATGAGTCAAACCGTCGGACATATACTTCAACACCTAATTATAACCATGTACAGTACATTTGTTAAAAAACATAGATAGGGGTTTCTTGTTGTGTACACTTCGGGAAAGCACACGAATACATAATTTTGTCACATGTTTCGTTATCATGTAACAAAAGTCACGTGTCGCATTTCCTACGGCTAGAGATCGACTCAAACGAAGTGAGCGCCGGCGCTCATTTTGTAATCTTCAAAAATGCGCTTCTTCTCGGCCCATCCATTCATTTTATTTTTGTCGAAGATGCCTGGACGAAATTATAATGTACCTACATAATAAATTATTATAACACCGGCTTGCACTCACGATGATGTTTTATCGGTCGAAACGATCGACCGAATAAATAAATAAATTAATCCTCACGCGAATTTTGATGAATTACCTACATAATATAAGTAGCCTAGCAACAGCAGTATTGAAAAGAAAAAAAAAAAATAGCAAGGCGGACCCTCTGCACATTGACTAATTTAGAAACGAGTATTCAGTATTTCGTGAGGCATATTAACGCTATTTTCAGTCTACTAGGTAATTTGCAATGTAAAAATAAAGCAAAAAATTTTTTTCTTGACCACACCCTTTTCTATTTACACTCATCTTTTCTGCTATTAGAAACTTCTTAGAACAATTAAATTACAAATTACACCTTTATGGTGCACGGGAATGAACTCTTCTCTTTTTTAACTCTTTTAATCATCTAGGATATAATTTACAAAACATAAAACATTGCGTTATATTATAGTGTCTATGATGTATTTAGTTCCTTATATCCCATGCTTCTTATCGTTTTATTTTAAACCCTGAATTTACTTTATTAGAGTCCTAATTTGTTCTTTCTGTTTTAGGATATGACGCGGCAATCAATACCAGTGGCGACAAAAAGTAAGTATTTATAAACATTTTAGTTTTTCCGGCATGTCCGTTGAGTCAAACGAGAAATTTACTGGAATTCTATATTTATAACAATTAGCACAGTAAGAGAATATGCACTCAGTCCATGAATCACACAGATGATGTAGGTATGATAAGCTAGATATGCCACGTAAAAATATAACGGAGTCTATTGTGTAATGACGTATTAGGGCTGTTGGTGAAATTGGTATGTACGTAAGACCAATGCATAAGGCATAGAGAGCTCGCTACACGGTATCCAGTTTCCGGGAATAAAATGAAAATTAGCATCACGACGCTTAGCATTGAGAAAATGAACTGAGGAGGAGAAATTCGGTCCAAGCATTTATTTGCAGACAGCTGCAAAAACATTGTAGCTTTTTACGATGTTATTGCAGCTGTCAGAGCAAAAAAACGAAATAGTACACGATTAAAACTAAACTTGCAAATATTTTAAACAATTTTCCCTCTATCATTCTTTTGAATTTCGACCTTTCCACGGTGTATCACCAACTTCTCCACGGGAGGCTATCCCTCACTCAAACTCTAAGTTCTGTACTGCTAAGAAGTCAGTGTACAATATAAGTATAAAGTTACGCTGCCGTTTAGTTACATGATTTTTGCAGGCACCTTGTCGACAATCTGTGTAAAATAAACATTGCATTGACACAAAACGCGGCCGTTTTTAAAAGTAAAGTCATGTTATGTTTATCAAAAAGTTATGTTTCTTATACGTATTGTCGGCTGTGATCCTAATGACGATAGGTATGCAAACAACAGAGTAGGAAAACCTACAGAGATACAATTTTAGGGCAGTATTTTCGATTGTTGTCGCGAGAGCAATGACAACTATTCGTATGAAATCGCCTCGGCATCGACACCGCCTCAAACTCGGCTTACAGCTGCTAAGAAATATGTTCCACCTCGTTGTCGACGCGAACGGAAAATGCAAACGAATGTTTATTGGTTCCCACTCCGCTATCTACACGGGCGCTGACAGGTGTTACGCTGAGACGCAGTTTCTCTGTTTTCTGCTCGGGAGCCATAACGGCAGCCGGCGCAATCTTAATGACATCTTGCGCTTTCATGACCGCACTCTTTGTCTCGGCACTTTTGGCGTCTATTTTAGCCTTATGATTCGTATTCCTCGTCACTAACGCTCCTTTGTTCAAATTAGTTGGATTTGGAATGTCACCCACATATTGTTACTGCTTAGATATATTTTTTCCTCTTTGCTCTTCGTGTTCAGAAAGATTTTATTTATTACTAAGACGTTTATTTGCGAAGTTCGTAAAGTAAGTTCGAATAGGCTGGCGAATCCTATTGTCACAGTATTTAAGACCTCCCAAAGGCCTCCGACATTGCTTAACGGCTTGTTGTTGCTAAAAAGAAACTGTTCGTAAATGTGTCAAGGGAATATTCTGCTTTTCCAATATGTCTTTAAAATGTGTAAACCTTGTTTTCTGAAATATTATTATACTAGCTGAAACCCGCTACTTCGTACGCGTTGAGCTCGGCCTTCGGCCTCGCTGCTACAACCCGTTATAGCCTGTGTGTTATTCTAATGTATAAGCTATATTATTGTAAACTTTCATTAAAATCCATGAGATAGTTTTTGCGTGAAAGAGGAACAAACATCCATACATATAAACTTTCGTGTTTATAATATTAGTAGGATGTTCAAGGATATACGTAGCAAGCACACAGAAAACGGTTCCAGCCGGTTCTTTATGAATTCCAGAGTACGGCAATTATCCCGAAGCGTTTCCCAGTTTCCGGACACGCTTTTATAGAAAAGAAGCTAAACAAAATCTATGGCTTCCGACTATCCAAAATAAGCCTTCTAACTCGACGATATCTATACGAAGTGATTTCGATAGCCGATAAAGCCATGCATAAACACGAGATCGAGCTCTAAATATTGACGATTCGCAACGAGGGCATCCACAGCCAGTCCCCATCACGCGATGATTTACCCACCCATCGGTTTAACGTACATCTTTAACCCAGTTGCCTCGTACCTGTCTGCAGTGCTGGCGTTGATGAGAGAACGCCGTAGTGCTCTCATCCATCTCTGAAAAGATAGATCCAGGTTACCTCTGCACGAGTTTCAGCAGGTCAATGGTCGCGAACAGTTTGTTGTCTATAATATATATATAGGTGGACGTCACGCGAAGTATTACAACTCGAATTGCTGTTGTTTGCACTTTGTTTTGACTTTTCTGTACAATGTACAATATCATTTATCAATAGGCTGATTTCGTACTCTCTCTGTACACTATATTCTTTTTTGCGATAAAAACATTAATCTCAATTATCAATTTCAATCTTTTATCATCGTCATTGTGGACGTAGAAAAAATACTTACCAACAACAGCTTTGTATTGCCCTTTTCGGGTGCTCTTTTGGTAAATTACTTTCCCACTATCTTACAACTCTAATATATCCAGGAACTAAAAAAATAGCTGTAGGACATTACACCTTCTAAACTTTTTGTCGATACAGTCAGGCAAGAAGGCGGTCAAGCGAAAGCCTACCTTAAAAGTTTTTGATAATTATTTAACTTGTACAGGCAGCTTTCCTACTTCATACTTAACTACTTTTCGAGTGTTCTTAGCTATGATTCAAGGAAACCTGTTCAGCATTTTGAAGATTATCACCTCTTTTATCATCAGCAGATTTATCGGGGGTTTCTAAAGGTTCAATTTATACTTTTAAAGTCTATGAGCATGGTGGCCGAGCGGTAGCATGTGCGTTTTACAATCTGACGACCCCCGGTTCGATCCTCGGCCCTGCACCGATGACTTATTTAGTAATCCTACTAATATTATAAACGCGAAAGTTTGTATGTATAGATGTATAAAACAAACAAAACAAACAAAAGTATTTTATTTTAAAGAATTTTATAGATGTTTGTTCCTCTTTCACGCTGTAACGGAACAACGGATCGACCTGATTTTATGCATGGGTATAGTTCAAGAGCCAGAGAGTGACACAGGCTACTTTTCATCATCATCATCACCACTTTTCATCACTAAGCGGGTGAAACCGCGGGGCGCAGCTAGTAAAAAAAATGTACAGTGTCTATGTCATCGCTCAAACAAAGGTAAAGGAAAACATCACGAGGAAACCGGTGTGTCCAAGAACCTCAAAAATTCAAATTCACCAACGTGCACTGGGCCAGCATCCTGGATCAGGGTCAATCATCTCTTTGAATCGTCTGTCATATACGTATAAGGCCATGAATCTATAGCATATCAATTACATAGCTATAAAGTTATCTACGTAATACAATAGGCAATGCGACATAGGTATACTCAGTATACCATAAAGTCAACGCACCGACGGCCGAGTCACCTCTCTGGCGTAAATAAACCATTCATAATAATGCCGGCTGGGTGACGCTTCTGTTTACTTAGATAGCGGTATCATATAATAGCTAACTTGATCAATCTAAACTTCTGCTAGGGTTGAATGACATTTTGGTATTTAATAAGAAATTTATAAGTTACTAGCTGACCTGACAGACGTTGTCCTGTCTTAGAACTGTCAAACACGCAAAGTCAAAATTGTAAATCTTATTTTTTTTACACCTTGGGTTACATTATTGGAGTTTTAGTAAAGATCCCTATTTTTTTGGAAAATATAATATAGCCTATGTTACCCGGGGATAGTGTAGCTTCCCAACAGTGTTTTTTTTTTCAAATCGGTTCAGTAGTTTCTGAGCCTATTCAATGCAGACAAACAAACAATCAAATCTTTCCTCTTTATAATATTAGTATAGACTACAGCTTTAATGAAAAGCTTGCACAAGCTACAAAATTACAACTAATAAAACCACGAATATTTTAATAATCGCGCCGGGTCTCTGCTCTTATGGATATTTCTAGTAAATTACTGTTTTTTTAGAAAAATAATACCTGATTTCTTTTATGTCCCATAGTCGTACTGATTTTTATTTATTATTTTAGCTTAAGAGGCCTATTACAAAATGAACCGTTAAATTTTAAGCAGGTGTTTGTATTTTCGGGCATAAAACGATTTAATAAAGCCGTAATTTTCCAGATAAATATAAAATAAGTAAACCATATCTTGAAAATGTTTATTTTATGACAGTTATTAAATGAAATCCAATTTCAAACTTTTCCTCCTAAAGATTTACGAAAAACTACTTTTAATTGTAATTTGGAGGTAACAAATGGATATGTCGAGTTTCAGCAAAATCTGAAGCCGCTACATTCAATAAAAAATACAGATCTATTTAATACGGCAAGTGAATTTTCTACAGATCTTATTAGTTGTAAGAAATATTATACTAAAATTCCAGTTTTCGGTGTCTTTTTCGTCAAAAAATGTAATAGGACCCTTAATGTCTGCAATTTATGCAATGAGCTGTCACTTCTGCGGCATTTCCGAGTAACTATAACATGTGGTTCTTCAAAAGGGCTGTTAATAGAGTCATTAAGGGTCGGCAAAGTATCTGTGATGCCCCTGGTGTTACCGGTATCCATAGGCGACGGTGATAGCTTACTGTCAGGCGCCCCGTTAGATTGATTGCCACCTATGGCATAAAAATTACACTTGGGATAATGCAAGGAATCTAACGATTACGATTTATGTTATACTGATGACTTTTGTTATTTACTGTTATAGTAGAAATAAGAAATCCACATATTTACATACCTACGTACATGAGCCCTAAATACGAAATACTCCTTTCGCAAAAAATATCTTGAATTCCAGTTTCCGATTCCGAGATGAATCGACGAATGACGAAAAAACCAGAACTGTAATTTGGCAATGTCAACAGTGTAATTGCAGCTGTGAAAGCACCCGTTTATATTACAACGCGGTAATTTAAATTTGTTTTTATGAACGCTTAGCAAGGCGTCGGTAATGCTAAAGATAATGGTTTGTTTAAACCACTTGCTTTACCGACATACTTGACCTTTTCTCGACTGTAGAACTTGTAATTTTGGAGGTTGATTATAATTTGAATAGCTTTTTTTAATTCTGCGCTGGCATTATGCTGGTATTACGCTTTCTCCAACCCCAATCCCCATCTGAAGCTAGGAGCACTGACAGAAGACTGTGCTCTTTATCTTGGCTAGCCCAAATAGCTACTAGAATAATGTAACTAACGATTAAATATGACATATTTAAAGATGTTCAACAGCTTTCATGTGAAGTGAGGTTAATCTCGGTACCTGTATAAACAAAATGATCACTGCAGATAATGATATGCTAGAGACCTTAACTGACTAAAACTGAAATCTTTGAAGGACAGATGGATACTGGACAATCAGCTTAAACGAAAAGAATGAAAGAAGTGTCGAACGTCGCCATGCACACACTTGCGTACTGATCATTCTGATCGACCAACAACGTGCCTTTGAGATTCCCTAGAGGACTCCGTCAATCATTGTGTAACGACGATTTGGCATGGCTGGCGAATCCCGCCCGTGCCGTGTCCTCATTACTGAGCTGAACGCTCGTCTCTGTTCATTTTACTAGTTGCTAAGCGTCTCTAATTAACAGATTGACCTATTTGCACCGTAATCTGGAAATTTATGGCACGCTTTTGCGTAATATCGTGAGTAAAAGTAAAGTGAACGTTTTGATTCAGATCAGCAAATGTAGTGTTAGAAATTCTTTGCAGTCCGCTTGGGAAAGATCACATCTTTGCCAGCGATTCAACCGCCAAATAGTAGTGTGCGAACATTACTGTGTTCGGATTGAAGGGCAATGTTTCTAGTGAAATTACTGGGTTTCTCTATGCATTAACATCTATCAGCCAGGGTGACGAGGGCCGCACATTGCCGCGCAGGGTTTTGATGAAGTTCTAAATTCTGGGTGGCAGTTAGTGTTATGGGCAAGCGTGATGCTTACCATCAGGCGAGCGGCTTGTTCATCTCGTTACTTAGTTTATCATTATCAGCCTATCATGTTCCAAATGTTTGAACACAGGCCACAGAGGATGGGCCCTACTGGATCAGCATAGTGGCTGGCCCAGTGCATGTTGGTGGATGTCATATGTCTCTGAACTTTTGAGGTTCTTGGACATACCATAAATTCGTCAGTTTCATGAGGCAAAGTACAGCTTATTTTCTAGCTACAATTTTTTTATTTTACCTGTTAGTCTCATTGTGATGAATACGGGAGGAATAGGGACAGAATCAACATCGGAACTGTTACAAAAGCAAACCGGTAATATCTCCTTGAAAGTAAAAGGAATGTGGTGGTTTATATAATACGCTGTTTACTTGTTTGTCATTAGTTACAAAAAAAGGTCTTTCCAAAGGTAGAACAACGGTGGTTAGGTTTTGTGGACTTGCACGAAATAACGTAGAAGATTTTGTCTAGTCTATTGCTACACAAGGTTGAGTTCTGAAAATCGCTTAGGCGTGTGAAATTCACGTCGAAGCCGTGAAGTTGTGAACAGCTGCAGTCTGTTTAATTAGCACTTTCGCGGAAACTCCATAGCTTCCTCTGATCTTTCTTCAAAATATGAGGTCGACCGAGGCCATGGTCACGGTCACGCCGGTGTGCTCTTGACATTGCTCTTTTAGTGAGGTCGGCTGTTCTGTACGCTACATTAGTTGCGTACATAAAATGCCGAATGTAGTGCAATAATTCCAAGTGTCGTGAGTTTGTCACACGTATCATTTTCGCTTGATCCTTCGTATTTCGCCACTATTTTTAACTCTATGCATGTTAAATAACAACTTCGCTGCCTTTTTCTCCCAGTTAACATTTTAAATGGCATTATGTACATAGTTTCAGCTAATATGTAGGTACAATTTCTAGGTAGTTTCCAATACAAACTAACATACATAAAATTCATTCCCTGTTTACCTTTCAATTTCATGATGAAGTTATCATTGTTCTTCAACTTGGAAGAATGAAAAGCATATAAAAGCGTTGACGGGACGAAAATTTCACTGATATGAAACCACCTTTCAAAAACCACCTAAAAATGGTCTATATGCTGGTCTGGTTTTGGTTGTTTGGCTTTCAAATTCTATAACACCTTTGGGCTGAGGTCTTAAAATAGTGCTGCAGTAACACCACGGAATTGCTGTCAGTAAAAAAATTGCGTCGCAATAAATTAAATATTCCCACCTTGCCTGGGAACCGGCTCCCTTTAACGTCAAGTCCTTTAACTCAATCTGAGCTTTACGAATCTGTAAATAGGAACAAAACCTTTTAAAACAATAAACGCCACTGTGGTCGTTTGTATGTGTAACTATACTGTTGAAGTTTTGTTATTGCTTTGAATTGGTGACCGCTATGGGTTAGTGCTACATTTAGAAGCTACTAAGCTGAATAGACAATCTTCTTAACTCATAGAATATTGAAGCACTATCGACAAGTCATTCTCACGACACTCGACTGCAGTGAGATAACATCGCTCGGTAGGTCGTCTATGTCAAGGGTCATCTACAATGTATGGCATTTATTTTAGAATTGACCTTTGCTTATACAGGCATATCGTTCCCACTCGTGCTTTTAAGCAGGAAAACGGATGTTCCGCTTCTTTCTACCGGCTGATGAACGCCTTCCTACAGACGCCGTATGAAGCTATATTTTTCCACATTATTATTAATACACACGGCGATGGCGTGTCGTGATATGCTCGTGTATTTTAGGGTTGTTTGAATTTTACATGGGGCGGTCGCCGCCGCTGACTCCGTTATTCCATCGCTCGCTATAAGTGTGGGCTGGAGGTACGCGCGGACAGTGCGCGGCCGGCCGTGTACCACGCCACTGGCTGGCACCGGGGTCCTCAATTGTAAATATTCAATCACACTAATGGATCACACACGATAGTGCCGCGAACCTGACCTTCGATTGTAAATTTCCCTGTTTCGTTGTACATTTCGGAAGTCACTATGCCGGGGCTGTCCGCACGATGCGCCCAGGCGAATCTGCAGACGCGGCGGGCGACCGCAGGCCGTAAGTTCCCCTCCTTTGTCTGTGAAGGTGTCCGTCCCGATCTCGATCTTATCTTTCAAGAGATAGGTTTTGTTTTGTTGTGATGAGTGCTGCAATGGTCCTGGGAATTGATTTCCCACGTCGAGTGTCGCATGCTGATGGCCCAGACGGGAAAGTTTCCCTATTCGGAAAGTTGCCGCCAAGGTATAATTTATGTTAAACGGGGAAGTTGACATTACCATGTTTGGTTTCCGTATAACCTTCTGAGGACGTTAAAGGTAAAACCATAAAGGATTGTAAGACATTGTAAGCTATTTTAATACTGAGTCCATTTAAATAATAGCCAGTACAATAGAGCCAAGGATTGTTTGATGTCATGTGTGATTCATGTTTTACTACCTTTGTCAAAAGCTTACCCATTTCACTTATGTAGGACAGAATTAACTTTGTTTGATGGCTCACAAAAAAGTTTATTGTGATTTCGATTTAATGAAGAAATCACTTTATAGTCTCGATTACTGGTCGCTGCTCACCAAATTACCCCATGACGATGACTGCGTCTGCCCACATACCCTGACGGGCGCACACATTATAGTTTTTGTTTATGATGCTCGAAGCATGAGGATATCGCACCGTGTGAATCAGTTCGTCTGGCGGACAGTGGGCGGTGGGTAATGACCCCAGGCTCCTCGTGAGGACTCGGCAGGTCAGGATTCTCAATTATGGCTAGAATTGGTGTTCTATTAACACCAAAATATTAACGGTAGAGTCGATCAATAAATTCCATGTAAGGTGAGTAAAAAAAAATATATTTTTATCATATGGAGTCATAATTCGCGTTTCTTTACGCAAACTGCTTTTCCGCATCCTTTGTTTTTTGTATAACCCTGAGTTGGGAGTAGGAGTTAGTTCCCATACCAGACGTGTTATCTCAGATAGCCCGTTGGTCCAGTTGGTAGTGAACCTGCCTTCTGCGCTTGGGGGCGTGGGTTCGATTCCCACCTATGACAAACATTCATGTGATGAACATTTGTGTTTGTTCTATGTCTGGGTGTTGATATCTATTTAAGTATGTATTTAAAAATATATATGTATATCAGTCTGGCAGCCATATCACAAGCTTGGCTTAGTTTGGGGTCAGATGATCGTGTGTGCAAAAATGTCCCGATTATTTATATTATATATTAAATCTTCGACTACATCGTTTCTTAACATCAGATGCGCTATGGTTAACTCAGTCTGTCAATAAAAAATCTAGGCTCCATGATAATTAGAGGTCGTGAGATCTTCCATTGGAGTCAACAGGAATTTGCACGCTCGCTCGTTCAGCTCATAGAATTCGTTGCAGTCGCTTTTCATTCCGTCAGGTCGGCCAAGTCAAATTCATTAAGCAGAACTAATTAACACTCATAGTCCTAACTGGTTTCTTCAAGATATTATTTTCTAGTCTTTGAATTCGTAAAGTGCACAATTAAGGCGATTTTAAAGACAAGTTACGATCTAACACTCCCTTTCAGTGCTGATGCGGTCGGCATGCAACGGCACTAAACTCGATCTGATATCTACGGCTGGTTTGTAAGCCTCGTATTTCAACGGAGTAAGCTGTTGTGTTCCTGGATTGCTCCTTGCGATAAGCATCTTAGTGCAGGTCATGTCCGTAAATCGTAGGATAGTATTCGATGCCATCGAGATCGTAAACAAGTATTACAACATAGCGACGGGTTTATCAAAAGTGAGTTTTCGATTAGTAAAAAAATCTATTTCCTATTAT
Organism: Agriopis aurantiaria; assembly: GCA_914767915.1. Classification (NCBI taxonomy): domain Eukaryota; kingdom Metazoa; phylum Arthropoda; class Insecta; order Lepidoptera; family Geometridae; genus Agriopis; species Agriopis aurantiaria. The sequence continues at coordinate 18,563,990 of OU611983.1, forward strand.
GATCTTCAAAAGTTTTTACTAATCATCATAATTTCAGCCATAGGACGTCCACTGCTGGACATAGGCCTCCCCCATTGACCTCCAAAAGGGCCGGTTGAAAGCGGCCTGCATCCAGCGTGCAGTTTTTCCTATCTCGGCGTAATTATAAAGCTATGTAACATATTCTGGTTCAGCGATGACCTGAATGAACACTTATCGATCAGGACAATATCAACCGTTGTCAAGTGAACCGTTGCTATGCGCCTGTTTCTTCCGATAATTTTCTGCAATTGTTACTCGATTCCTTTCTTCCCGTTTTCGTTTTCTGCTGCCAGTGACATCACGAGCGGTCGTATGTCTTCGCTTTTGTGGAAAACCTCAGAACTGCTGTCTTTTGTCTGTTAATCTAGTCATCTTTCCTAGTATCGTTAGTTTGTTGTGATAGGTCATGGATGTGTCCTGTGTTGTGCCTCAAAATTAAGGTTCAAAATCGTGTGATAGTGTGAATTGGAGCTGGCTGGGACCACTAGCTAACACACACTTCGCGTAAAATGCAAATGAATTGGTTGCAAAAGTTATTGCATCAAGACTTTCTATGCTATGTTTGTAATCTTGGATCAGAAGTCGGATAATTTCGTAGACTTTGCTATTCGTATATATTTTTGAAGTCTTCCTTGGAAAACTTAATTTCCTTGTTTCATTTAGATTTTTAGGTAGGCAGGTAAGTCGTAAAAAATTTGGCTGATATAAAAAAAAAGAGTAAGGCATTCTTCACACGGCTTTCATAGGTGATGTGGGATTGAAGTTTCGTTAGGATTTGCATTATTGTCAAGTTCGCGTCTAGGACGTTATGCTTTATCGATTGGGTGGATAGTTTAAGCTCGTGACGTCACGATATCCATTTTTCATTAATGAGTGCGCGGACAAAGGCAGCCAAAAGCCATTAAAGGGACGGCTATTATTTAACAATTTCAGTGTATTGTCCGAGCGATCGTTGTAATTGGAGAACGGCCTAGGCAGTCGCGCACATGACGTCGAAATGCAAAGACCTGTACTCTTCAAAAGTACAATTAAATCTAGATTCGATTTAGTTATTGCACAGACTTTTGTATGATTAATCGTAATGCATTTGCGGCCGTACCCGACATTCGCGGCACGGTTCATTGCCTTGAATACGGGAAAGAGAACCTAATATGGCGGCGGACGCAGATCGCCTTGCGCTAACGCATACGCCATTCCGAGAGATCACTCTACGTTGAGCACATGTCGCGATCGCCGAATAGTTAAATAATGCTCTTCTAGAGGAACTGATCTAAGCATGTGCTGCTCGTGGTTACGATGGCGACGCCGTGTCGCAGACTCGGCAGAACACAATGCTCCACAAGAGGCGTTCGAAAAACACGCCTTGCCTATCGAAGAACCAGGGGAACAGATACAGAAGAAGCCTAAAATACGTAAGAATCCTTCACTACCGCACCGGGATGTTTTTCGCTTCTTGCACTGTTTCGGTTGCGTACCTTCGGATGATTTCATTTGGATTGTTTTGTTCATGTGCGTTACGTAGTTAGGCGTCTGTGTGATTTATGGATTGGGTTCTTTTGGTTTAGGACACCACGTTTTACATTTTTTAAATATCTACTAATAAGTAATTGTTACAAATCTATATTTTCTTTCCTAATTGTTCATAATCATTAGATTATAATTTGTTGCAATTGTTATACATTATTTACAAATCTCCCAAAATATTATAATATGTGCCATAATAACATTGGTGTCAATTCTGTGTAAAATTTGTGAATTTATACAAAAAAAATCATTTTTAAAATTGTTGCCTTCTTGTCATTAATATCGACAGGCAGAATCGACACCACTGCCAAGATTAAAATAGCTAAATTGTATATTAGCCTGCATCGTACTAAAAGGACAAAAGCCTTCCTTCCCTCCTTCCATTCCTGTCCATTTTATTGATTTTTTGATGATTAAAATAATGAATTGTACTAAAATTTGAAATGTGACAAATACTAATCTCTTATTGTAATCCAGCGTCGCACCTTGCAGCGCCGTCGCGCGTGACGCGCAACAACCAGATGCGGCTGTCGAACGCGGCGGGCGCGGGCGCGGGCGCCGCCTACACCAACGGGCACGGCGGCGACACCACGGGCCGCCGCGGCGCCGAGAACGTGCCGCCGCCGCAGCCGCAGCCCCCGCCGCCGCAGCCCAACTCCAGGGTCACGCAGCAGGTGAGCAACAACAGCCCTCGTCACATCACGGGGGATAGTAACGTGGCGGCCATGCCGAAAACGTTCCGCGACTATTGACCTTAAGGCTGCATTTCCACCAGAGATGTGCGAGGTGACGGAATGTAGCGATCCTATTGGTCGATTTTTCCCTCGCACACCGCTCATCTTCCTCGCACATCTCTGGTGGTTACGCAGCCATAGGGTGGTTTCACAGCTGTGCGGTTCACTGGTACTACGGGAGACGGGATCTACGCGGAGGCAAGTCCCGTACAGAACAATCTGCGTAGCTGTGAAACGATGTTCTAGCGCTTACGCATGTCTCCGCTCCAGGAGCCCGTACGGGTCTCACGTACAGCTGTGAAACCAACGTAAGTGAATTCATGCGTTTGTCAATGTGAACGACAGATGGCGCGAGTGAGGCACTAGAAAAGGTCATTGTTACGAAACATAGATGGCGTTATTAATGTCTCCGAATGGTACCGGCCAACTGTCGAGTTGAATTAAATAGATCCTTCACCTCTTTCTATCACATCCTAAGTCCTAACCTAACGCAATTAGTTCCTTCCTATTTTTCCTTCTTCTTCCATCCTTTCCCGTTCCGTTCCAGACGCCGATGTCAGGCGGCCGGTCTCGCGCCGGCAGCACTCCGAGCGCGGCGTGCGTGCAGAGCATACCACCATACCCCGCACACCAGCAGCGAAGGAACCACAAGGAGGTTCTTCACTCCCCATACTCCTTTACCTTACTTACATGATGATAAGTCACATCACATATCAAGTAAATATAGCAGACGCATCATATTCAATGCCAATGACACTCCTGGCGTGCTCCCATAACTTCGGGGGTTTCCCCGTGGACCCACTGCTATGACCCACTGGTGGGACTACGGGGACTTTTCCCGGTGGACCCACCACGATAGAGATGGAATGGACTTTAAAAAATATAATGGCGTCGATTCTGTCATATCACTCACTAAACTAAACCAATCTGACAGGACTAAAAATATCTGCTACTCTTTTCATTTTATTCTGTGAGAGAAGGATGCCAACAGTTTTAGAGCTGTCAAATTTTGTTTAGTTTAGAGAACATCAGAATCGATGCCATTGGTATCATTGCAGAGGTCTTTTAAGTCGCAATAGTTTCAATGTCAAAGAATGTTAATGGTTGCCGAAAAAAATTAAGTAAGATATAGCGCTATGGTTTCTTTGTTGTGGTGATTGGCAAACAAGATAATTTGTCATACCGTGTGATGAGCTCTGAAACTTTTGTAACAAATCTAGACAAAGATATAAGATTAATTTGGCGTGGGAGTTGGTGTCCCGCGCGACATTGCAGTAATGACTATTTGACCAGAGAACTAGAGGTAATAGCATCAGAATTTGCCTGTTCTTTGATCTTGTACACTGTGCATAAAAAGCAACTGTGAATTCTCGCGCTAGAATTTAAAAATGGAAGAAATCTACAGTTTGAATAAAGTGCTAAAATCATCAACCTTTCCTGATCTGATTGATCATAATATTAACATCCACGTAAGTGACAGTTCCTGTGATTCTAATTCAAGGTGGGGGTGATAGATGAGTCCTGCACTGACGTCTCGTTTGGGTGTATTGGGCATAGTATTTATTTCATGCGATGTAAAATCAGACAATTTTTTTTTGTGTGATTTAAACATGCTTAAATTTTCAGATAGATAATGGTTAAATAGTTGTTCACAATATGGCTTCTCGCATAGAAAATTAATCAACTTCTGTTCTCGGCTGCATAGGATGCAAGTGGGCTGAACTCACTAAAATCTCGTTGGTTGCTGGCCTTTATGCCTAAAAAAAGGCTCTTCATAGTGACGTACCAGCTCTACCCTTTTGTTTTAAGCAGCATCCTAGGTAAATGCTACCTTCCTCCGTCCCCCACGATGTGGGCCATACAACAGATCTTTGTCCTCCTTATATTTGTGTACGGAGGATCCCTTTTATTTATTCAGCCGTAACGACAGCAAGCAATTACAAAACCGTCCTCAAAGCTCGGCTCCAAAGTATGTCGAAAGGCCCTAAACCATTAGAAATAATATTTTATTGACAATATATTGTAATATCTCGGCAGTTCGGCGCAGCCAGCGTGGGCGGGTCGAGCGCGCGGCCGGCGGGCGTGTCGTCCACCGTGTCGGTCCCGCACGCGGTGGCGTCGGGCGCGGTCCGGCGCTCCAACGTGGTGAAGGAGGTCGAGCGGCTCAAGGAGAACCGGGAGAAGCGCCGCCAGCGGCAGGCGGAGCTCAAGGAGGAGAAGGTAACCAGAGTCATATAGAAATCAGTAAGTCCAAAATATGGCGTAATATCGACAAAACTTTCTACTTGTCTTTTAGTCTTTGGTGAATTCCAAGCTGATAATATAAAATCCAATGGTCCTCCAATGGTTTCCTGACAGATATCGCTTTTAGCACTAAGGTCGCCCCTTGAGGCACTACTTATGACTATATTTATTTATAAAAGCCAAATACCAATGACTGCCTGACTCATCATGATTTCGAAAACTACTTGATCTATGAAGCTGAAATTTGACAAGTAGATTCCTTATGGGTGTAGACTGTAGAGGCCAGCTAAGAAAGGATTTTGCGAAAGGGGCGAATTAAGGGAGGAAAAAAAGGGGTTGAAAGTTTATATTAAAGTTTACGCGTTGGACGAATCGCCCATAAAACCACTTTTTTGTAATTAATTAAATCTTCATTAGACTTGCTTGGTCGCTGGACAGGATGTAAGAGGGAGATGACAGATCAAATCGACTTACCGTCTTACTGCAAAAGATTTAAGAACGCGTTAGACAGGTGTTTAACATATTTTTCACAGGGAAACTACTGCTAAACACATGTCTAAAGCGTTCTTAAATCTTTTGTAGTAAGACGGTTTTTGTCTAATATTTGACACTGGCATTTGTTATGTTTTAACACGCGTACAAAGTCTCGGGCAACAGCAAGTTATTGATCACTATAATGACAAAGTAAATACAACATGTTTCCAGGAAGCCCTAATGAACATGGACCCCGGCAACCCCAACTGGGAGTTCCTGGCCATGATCCGCGACTACCAGGCCACCATAGACTTCAGGCCGCTCACCGGCCACGAGCCCGTCGAGGACCACCAGATCACCGTCTGCGTCAGAAAGAGGCCGCTCAATAAGAAGGAGAATGCTAAGAAAGAGGTCAGTTCGAACTAGTTTGTAGTAAGCGAGTTAGTGGTCCAAATTGGACAATATAAGCGAATTTTTATTTTTATTTTGGAAGCATTTTTTGTCGTCCACGTCGCCTGTTGTAGTTCTTGCCATAATTCGCTACCAGGCACAGAAAAGAGATGTAAACAGAACGGAAATGTGAAGGAAAATCTGTCGCCAGGCATTATGACAGAACCTTGATTGAACATTCTTATTTATGTCAACGCGTCGAACTCCGCATCCAAAGAACTCGGACCTTACCTTTTTTGGGTTAGGTCCCGAAGTTCTGTGTCCGCATCACAGTTGCTAACTGATTTCGAATGAGTGACGTTTCGTTTATATGGGTGCAACTGGCTACAACAAAAATCTTACAAAAATGACTTGACATCCGATCTAATATAAAAAAAAAAAAAAAACTCTGTTTCGGCCATTGTAACAAGGAGCTCCCCCGCAGGTTGACGTGATCAGCGTGCCTACCAAAGACCAGATGATAGTCCACGAGCCCAAGAACAAGGTGGACCTCACCAAGTACCTCGAGAACCAGAAGTTCCGATTCGACTACGCTTTCGACGACTCTTGTACCAATGAAGTGGTTTACAAGTGAGCATCTTTCACAGTGGCATCAATTCTGATGTGCTCTAAACTAAACTAAATTTGACAGCTCAAAAATTGTTGCCATCCTTCTCTCACATATTAAAATGAAAAGAGAGGCAGATAATTGTAGTCCTGTACCCTTTGTACAAGTTTTGATAGTATTCGAAAACTTTTTTCGTTTACGTATTGTTCCATACATTGCAGTAAAGCGCCTCCAGCGGAAACGCGGAGGAACTAAAATCGGTAGTAATCGACGGTATAGATTGCTTCACTCTAATACGAAAAAAGTTTTCGAATACCTTTCAGCCCAGCAATGTATGGAACAATACGAAAACGAAAAAAGTTTTCGAATACTATCAATACTTGTACTAAGGGTACTGTCAGATCGGTTTAGTTTAGTGAGTGGTATGACAGAATCGACGCCAGTGTCTAGTTCTAATGTCTAGTATTTTGCGTGGGTACGGTACAGTTAACGATAATATAACCACTTGAACGCGCATGTAGTCAAAATCCCCTTTTGCAAAAGTAAGCCACCTCGGTCGCAGGGGTGTAACGAATGGCGGCTTGTGATTCAAAAGTTACTAGTTAGTAAAAGTTAGTTGGGAGACTCAAAAGTTATTCAATTAAACTCATTCAATTCACGCCTAGGATTGGCCCGCTCGAAGTAAAATTATCTATTTTTACCTAGTGGTTTTCTTATTGACTAAACCATAAAAAGTATATGCTATGTCGGGATGATACATATCTATCATACATATCGTACATCTCTGAAATTTGGCTCCACAGAGCTTCGTTCGTTCGAATTTTTCTACAACCTGGTGGTTGAACTTCTGAACTATGTATATGACTACAATTATATGGCTTTGGTTACGGAACCCTACCATATGCGTGTCTCGACACGCTCTTGGCCAGTTATTAATGAATGATATTATTGTGCATTTCAGATACACGGCAAAACCTCTAGTGCAGACGATATTTGAGGGCGGGATGGCCACGTGTTTCGCATATGGACAGACTGGCTCTGGTAAAACTCACACTATGGGAGGAGACTTCCAGGTACGCGCACACTACTGTGTTACTACTGCAGGTACACCACTCGAGGAGACACTGTTACAACCTTTCGTGCGTGCACTGCGCGCGTATATTTACTGCCAATATTGCCAATATTGGTCAAGTTTGGGCCACAGAAAAGAGAAGTAAATAGAACTGAAATGAAAAGGAAAATCTGTTACAGGCATTATGAGTGAACCTTGATTGAACATTCTTATTTAGATCAACGCGTCAAACTCCGCACCACAGTTGCTAACTGATTTCGAATGGCTGACGTTTCGTTTATATGGGTGCAACTGGCTACAACAAATTTCTTAGAAAAAAGCCTTGACGGCCGTTCTAATTTAAAACCAAAAAATATATTTTCTGTGGTTTGTGCACTTCATCAATACTTTATCAACCACAGATTGGGACACAAAAACCATAGTCGAAACCTGCATGAGCAATATTTGGTCAAATTTTTTTTATTGATCAAACATTAAATTTTGGACTATTAAAAATACAACTTTTTTTTTTTTTATTGATCAAAATTATTTCATTGGGCTGAAATTCGATTCACTACTCGTTTTAAATTATTAGAACTCCTTACTTCAATGGTGTTTTTTTTCTAGCCCAGGACAGAAACGAATATATAGAAATGGGCGTGAATGTCCCACGTCTGAGCCAAGTTGAAAATGTGCCTTATTCGTTGCAGGGTAAGACGCAAGACTGCAAGAAGGGCATATACGCGATGGCGGCTCGCGACGTGTTCACGTACCTGCGCTCGCCGAAGTACAAGCCGCTCAATCTCATCGTCTCCGCTTCTTTCTTTGAGATTTATTCTGGAAAGGTATGTCATACAAATACGCCAAAGTGAAATTATGCTCTAAGTTGTTGACGGTAAAGCAGAATTTTAGGTGACGATTTGTGTAAGTATAACCCTCAAGCTGCCCAAGTCGGTTCTTCTAAAGTCATGAATTTGTCAATGAAGATGAGAACTATGGTAAAAGTTCGAAGTGACGCTAAGCTTCTGCCGGGGACACTTGCAAACTATTCCGGGTATAAGGGAAAGGAATAGCGATAGTGCTGGAGAATACAAAAAAAAAACTATTTTCTTTAAAAGTTTTTACCATTATTATGTTTTAAATGTTTTATGCAACACCAGATTGGAAGGAGTTAAAAACAACTCTTATTACAGAAAAAATAAATACATAAATTTTTTAAACTTCGTAATGTAATGTAAACAAAACACCCAGCTGACGCTAGAGGTCAACGAACGACCTCCGCACTCACACAGTCAGCGCCGCGCTCTGTCGTACCTACTCGGTGCATTGACCCCGAGCTTTGTACGCTTTACATTGCTGTTTTGCAAAATACAAAACCACTATTTTTTTACTGTTTTGTGTATGTCTTAGATAGCCCGTTGGTCTAGTTGGTAGTAATCCTGCCTTCTGCGCTTGGGGACGTGGGTTCGATTCCCACCTAGGACAAACATTAATGTGATGGACATTTGTGTTTATTCTATATCTGGGTGTTAATATCTATTTAAGTATGTATTTAAAACTATTATATATATGTATATCAGTCTCTGGCAGCCATAGTACAAGCTTTGCTTAGTTTGGGGTCAGATGACCGTGTGTGCAAAAATGTCCCGAATATTTATTTATTTGTCTATATCGTACGAGTGAGATGTAACGCGTTTTCCGTCTATGTTTTGCTCTGCAGGTGTTCGACCTGCTGGCGGACAAGGCGAAACTGCGCGTGCTGGAGGACGGCAAGCAGCAGGTGCAGATCGTGGGGCTCACGGAGAAGGTGGTGGACAACGTGGACGAGGTGCTGAAGCTCATACAGCACGGGAACGCGGCCCGGACCTCCGGACAGGTACTATAATGAAAATAATAAGTAGCTAGCTTAGTATTTTTAAGTATTAAATTTAGTGGCTTTAGTATCAATGAAAATAAAGAAATAAAGTACCTAAATAGGTCACTACACTTCTGTCATTATTTATCGGCTCTACTTTAAATATTACATAAGAAGAATTTGAGTTAAAAAAATACTGAGCCGATTTTGATTTCGTTTTTTAGGGTTCCGTACCTCAAAAGGAAAAAACGGAACCCTTATAGGATCACTTCGTTGTCCGTCTGTCTGACCGTCTGTCAAGACCTTTCTTCTCAAGACGCGTAAAGATATCAAGTTGAAATTTGTACTAAATACTTAAGTATACGGTTACTTTCGGCTGTAAAAAAATTAAAGTTCTAAGTCAACGCAATCAAAAGATATGAACGTTTATGTCGCATATTTTGCGATTTCACAGGAGAATCAAAACCTATAGGGTACTTCCCGTTGACCTAGAATCATGAAATTTGGCAAGAGGCAAGGTCTCATAGTACATAAATAGGAATAAATCCGAAAGTTATAAATTTGAAGTTATATCATTTAAAAATAATTATTTTGCTATTACAAACTTACATTTTGTAGTTAGAATGTATGAAAGAACCTTATTGTCAACTACAAACTTAAGTTTGTCTTTCAATATTTAAACTTGAGTTAGTTTTTTTTTGTCTCGCGCTCTGAGGGTTCCGTTATGTCGTATATTTTGCGATTTCACAGGGGAATCAAAACCTATAGGGTACTTACATTACTTATTGTAGGGAAATTACATTACTTCCCGTTGACCTAGAATCATGAAATTTGGCAAGAGGCAAGGTCTCATAGCACATAATAATATATAGGAATAAATCCGAAAGTTATAAATTTGAAATTATATCATTTAAAAACAATTATTTTGCTATTACAAACTTACATTTTGTAGTTGGAATGTATGGAAGAACCTTATTGTCAACTACAAAGTTATGTTTGTCTTTTCAATATTTCAACAACATTTAATATTTTTTTTTGATTCGGGCTCTGAGGATTCCGTTGGACGGAACCCTCAGAGCTCGAGTCCTACTCGTACTTGTCCGGTTTTTTTTGTTTGTTTGAAAGGTGACTTGATCTAGTGTGATTCATGACTTCTGAAGATTACCAGCTATTCTATCGGAGGTTTAAAAGAAAACAGTAATTATTGTAGTTGAAATTAATGTCGAGGTATTGATGCGGTCTAAATTGCATTATTTAATCATACACTTTTAATTATTAAAATTTGCAAGTTGAAGTGGCAATGGGCAGGCCACATCGCTCGAAGAACCGATAACCGATGGGGAAGATAGGTTCTTGAGTGGAGACCACGAACCGGAAGACGCAGCGTATGTAGGCCTCCCACTAGATGGACCGACGACATTGTGAGAGTCGCCGGCATCCAGTGGATGCAAAAGGCAGGCTGTCGTTCAGTGTGGAGGTTAAAGGTGGAGGCCTATGTTCAGCAGTGGACGTCTTCCGGCTGATAATAATAGATCATTAAATTTATTATATAACATTCGAAGTGTTTATTGATAGTTTTTTTTGTTTAATTTCAGACTAGTGCAAATTCTAATTCGTCTCGGTCGCACGCCGTGTTCCAAATAATAGTGCGTTCGCCCGGCATGCACCGCGTGCACGGGAAGTTCTCCCTCATCGACCTGGCGGGCAACGAGCGCGGCGCAGACACCTCCTCCGCCAACCGACAGACACGTGAGTACAATTACGGTTCCGTACCGCAAAAACTGACATGTTCATTGGAATAATGTAATTTGAAACGAGTGTTATATTATTATTATTAGTCTTAAAATCTTAAATGTTAGTTTGAAAATCCTTTAGTACCTAAGTCTTTTACCATTTATAAATAATACTTAGGTACTTATATTATTAATATGTCTTCAAAGTTATATGATTATTTACGGGATATTTACCGTGGTGTGGTTGTGAATGCATATGTCATCAATTTCGCACCCCATCCAGTTGGAACATGGCGAACGTAACATTACCTTAACACACTGTCGCAATTACCAAAACTGTAACAAACACCCCATGTTCCGTGAAATAAATAATTTGAATTTGAAAAGGAAAAAACGGTACCCTTATGGGATCACTTTGTTGTCCGTCTGTCCGTCTGTCAAGACCCTTTTTCCCAAGAACTCGTATCAGGTTGAAATTTGTATCAAATATTCGAAACCACGGTTTCTTACAGCTGTGAAAAAATATTATTTGTAAGTCTACGCGATCAAGAGATATGACCGTTTATGTCGCATATTTTGCGACTTCATAAGGGAATCAAAACCTATAGGGTACTTCCCGTTGACCTAGGAAAAAAAAAAATTAAAAAAAAAAATTAAATCAAAATCTGAAAAATTTAAACTAAATCATATTAAAAAAAATGGTTTGCGATTACAAACTTACATTTTGTAGTTGGTATGTATGGAATTACCTTATTGTGCACTACAAAGTTAAGTTTGTCTTACAATATTTCTTTTTTTTTTGTTTGGACTCGCTCTCTGTGGGTTCCGTCTATCGGAACCCTCGGCGCGAGTTCTACTCGTACTTGTTCATTTATTTTTAATTCAATAATAGGCTTGCGCTTGACCGCCATTTCGCCTGATGTTGTGTTAAGCGATGATGCGGTCTACGATGGAGCACTCTTGCTTAGAAGAAACTGATGAAGACACCCATCAACTGTCTGTTGACAAAAAAACTTCTGATATACAAGACCATACTGAAACCACTTTAAACCTCCACACTGAACGACAGCCTGCCATCTGCATCAACTGGATGCCCGCATCTCTCACAATGTCGTCGGTCCATCTAGTGGGAGGCTGCGTCTTCCGGTTCGTGGTCTCCACGCAAGAACCTTCTTCCCCACCAGTTCCAATGTGCCTGCCCATTGCCACTTCAACTTGCAAGTTTTAAGTTTTAGTTTACAGCTATGTCGGTGACTCTGGTTCTTTGACGAATATCCACGTTCCGGATTCTATCGCGCAAAGAAACTCGATAATATAGACTGAGATAGTTATTGAGGTTTTTAATGTATTATTTGTATGATTTGTTCCAGGAATGGAGAGTGCAGAGATCAACAAATCGTTGCTGGCGCTAAAAGAGTGCATCCGAGCGCTCGGCATGAAGGGAAACAACCATCTGCCTTTCAGAGTCTCCAAACTTACACAGGTCTTTTTCATATTTAACTATTTCCTTACTATTTTTAGAAAGAAAGAAACAAAAAGTTTATTTGTGACCAAATTACGTTTTTTAAAATAGCTTAAAGACACAAGGTATAAGGTCACGAATCGGCCCCAACTCGGCTGTTAACCAGCGCTGGTCTTACATTGGTCTTCATTTTTAGGGTTCCGTACTAAACGGTAAGGAACCCTAATGGTGAGATTCTGTAGAACGGGCTGTAACAGATAGACACACTGACAGGTCTGTTACAGCTCATTTTCTTAAGAATAATAAACGATAGGTTTATTATTCTTAAGAACTTTCTTGATAGGTATCGACTTCTAATTTGTGACAAATGTACTAACACTTGCCCACACAGAGTGTTGCAATATTTTTATAGTCTGTCCATTTTTTTTTGTCATGAATATGTCCGCGTTTGTCCACTAACTCGCCTGTTAGTAAGCAACGATGTGGTCAAAGATATAGCACGCAGACTTAGAAGATACCTCCCTGTCCAATGTCCATTATGTTAATCGCTTTTTACAGCTCATATAAAGTTAACGACACAACTTAGCATTACCTCTTTACAAGGTTACGTCAAATTGAAAGCAAAGTTTGCTAAAAAAAAATAAAAAAATTATAAATGTAAAATTTGTATAAGCTGTCAAAAAGCGATTAACATAATGTCCTAAATATAGGACGATAAGTCGAGTTTTTATGAAAGGATTTTTTAAATTGAGTTATACAATATTTATTTTCACCAAATATTTTATATTAGTTTTTGCTGTCAAAGTTTAGATATTTTGACTATAAATTCGAGCTATAAATGTCACCGAATCAGCAAAAAAATGTAAAACAACCAACTGATTGTTTTGTCTTTTGAGCACTATTGCTGATGAGAGTATCGTCATAATGTTATTGTTGACGTTTGTCAGGTGCTGCGCGACTCGTTCATCGGCGACAAGTCGCGCACGTGCATGATCGCCATGATCTCTCCCGCCATGTCCTCGTGCGAGCACTCGCTCAACACGCTGCGATACGCCGACCGAGTGAAGGAGCTCGGCACCTCGGACCCGAGCCGAGCGAGAGCCGACTCGCCGCAGGCTGACGTCGACATGGAAGCGGCGAGAGACGACCTCGCTCAGCTGCGCTCGCTCAACGTACGTATAACAGCATTTAAGGCCAGCTCGACAAGTTGGCTCCAACACCGCTAGACGTCGGTTCTCGAAATTCATTATAATCAGCCTACCTTAATATACTGCTGGATTTATATTACCTTAATCTAATGCTGTATTTATTTAGATCTCTTCCAAGCCACTCTAACCCGGGCGTTAATCAATTCTGCGACAGTTATTACTGGTCCATTGAACTTTTATTTCAGAGTGGTTATTTTGGCGGAAGGGGGTTTGGAATTGTCGACTCTCCCCATCGATTTTTTTTAAGGTCATATTTACCATTTCAGGTGGTGATTGTTTTATCAGGTGGTTTAATTCTACCGAGTGGTGAAACAGTTCTTTTGGGTTGATTTTACTTTATCCTCAGCAATAAATAAAAAGTTTAACGTTTATATCAGATAAACGTTTTGATTGTATTACGAAGATAACATCTCCAACATCACCATCACCTCACCATACGAGGCATCACCAAGATGCCTCATACATTACTAGGCAGCATTGGAGATGTCGTTGGGGTCAATGTTCGGGATACAGACGCAATATATTAAATGTACTGTTACTATGTTCCCAATAAATGATTGATTGATTGATTGATTGAATGTGTGCATTTGGGGTAGGGGTTGACAATGTACCCTGCACCACTGTACCCGGTCTCGCTAGCGCTGTGGCTCACGGAGTGTGTGTCCGCAGGAGGGCGACATGTCCGCGGAGATGTACACCTTCCACGAGGCCATCGACGAGCTGCAGCGCGCCGAGGAGGAGGTGCTCGACAACCACAAGGCCATCTCCGACTACATGCAGCACGCGCTGCAGCGCACCGGCGAGCTGCTCGCGCTCACGCGGGACGTGGACTACGACCAGGACGGTGAGTGCACGCGGCCTGTAGCACGGTGCCATCTCCGACTACATGCAGCACGCTCTGCAGCGCACCGGCGACCTGCTCGCGCTCACGCGGGACGTGGACTACGACCAGGACGGTGAGTGCACGCGGCCTGTAGCACGGTGCCATCTCCGACTACATGCAGCACGCGCTGCAGCGCACCGGCGAGCTGCTCGCGCTTACGCGGGACGTGGACTACGACCAGGACGGTGAGTGCACGCGGCCTGTAGCACGGTGCCATCTCCGACTACATGCAGCACGCTCTGCAGCGCACCGGCGAGCTGCTCGCGCTTACGCGGGACGTGGACTACGACCAGGACGGTGAGTGCACGCGGCCTGTAGCACGGTGCCATCTCCGACTACATGCAGCACGCTCTGCAGCGCACCGGCGACCTGCTCGCGCTTACGCGGGACGTGGACTACGACCAGGACGGTGAGTGCACGCGGCCTGTAGCACGGTGCCATCTCCGACTACATGCAGCACGCTCTGCAGCGCACCGGCGACCTGCTCGCGCTTACGCGGGACGTGGACTACGACCAGGACGGTGAGTGCACGCGGCCTGTAGCACGGTGCCATCTCCGACTACATGCAGCACGCTCTGCAGCGCACCGGCGACCTGCTCGCGCTTACGCGGGACGTGGACTACGACCAGGACGGTGAGTGCACGCGGCCTGTAGCACGGTGCCATCTCCGACTACATGCAGCACGCGCTGCAGCGCACCGGCGAGCTGCTCGCGCTCACGCGGGACGTGGACTACGACCAGGACGGTGAGTGCACGCGGCCTGTAGCACGGTGCCATCTCCGACTACATGCAGCACGCTCTGCAGCGCACCGGCGACCTGCTCGCGCTTACGCGGGACGTGGACTACGACCAGGACGGTGAGTGCACGCGGCCTGTAGCACGGTGCCATCTCCGACTACATGCAGCACGCGCTGCAGCGCACCGGCGAGCTGCTCGCGCTCACGCGGGACGTGGACTACGACCAGGACGGTGAGTGCACGCGGCCTGTAGCACGGTGCCATCTCCGACTACATGCAGCACGCGCTGCAGCGCACCGGCGAGCTGCTCGCGCTCACGCGGGACGTGGACTACGACCAGGACGGTGAGTGCACGCGGCCTGTAGCACGGTGCCATCTCCGACTACATGCAGCACGCGCTGCAGCGCACCGGCGAGCTGCTCGCGCTCACGCGGGACGTGGACTACGACCAGGACGGTGAGTGCACGCGGCCTGTAGCACGGTGCCATCTCCGACTACATGCAGCACGCTCTGCAGCGCACCGGCGAGCTGCTCGCGCTCACGCGGGACGTGGACTACGACCAGGACGGTGAGTGCATCTGGCCGAACGAACCCAGTACCTAAACGGCATCCAGCGGTGCCATTACTTCATACAGCATGAATCCAGTTCTTAACTGTTACTCCGCCTATAGCATGGTCGCATCTCTGGCTATATGCAGCACAAGTATAGGGACATTCAAGTATTATGTAAGCACCAAGGGGTCACAGCGGGGGTCTTTGCTTTACGGTGTCTGGATGGTGATTACGTCAGTATTTATTTATTTACTGTTTCAGATGTTTTTGCAAATCTTGCTTGAACAGGTTAATAAAATAAATACCAATGTTTACGTAAGCATGGGGGGGGGGGGAGGGGGGTAATTCTAGGTGGTGATTACGTCAGCAATATTTATCTATTTGCTGTTTCAGATGTTTCTGCCTCCAATGAATATTAAATGCATATTAAATTTCTTTATAATATATATTTTTATTTATTTATTTATTTTTTTATTTCAATTAGTACCGCAAAACACGAATTACACTAATGACAATTTGTATTACAATAACGAATTACTTAAATAATATGAATTTATATACAAAAACTACATAATCATATAAAAAATCAAAATAAAACACACTAAAAATATAAAAATTAAAAAACAAAAAGAAGAATTCATAAAAACAAATCAACATTAGGTACAATAAGGATGAAAACAAATTAATAAATGTCACACAAATTAAATGTCCGTCAAAATAATGCTAACTAGTAGGAAATGTCAATTCAAATATTACTTAATGTCAATATAAATAACATAAAAAATACCCATAAATGTCATTACCTAAAAATAGTTGAGTGGTGTCGTGATGCGATGGCCTCACAGTAGCTCATGCATTCTGCCATGATGTACTTCCAATCACCCGCAATCAGATCACAATCTGGTTTGGCGTCAAGAAGGGCATTCAGCGACATAAGGGATCGAGGTATCGGGGATGTCATGTGAGCGACTGTTCTACACTTCGGGACAGCAAACAGTTTATGTTTTCTACACCGATGATAGTTGTCGGGAACAAAAAGGCGACAAAGCTGTTCGCTAAGATCTGGCGCGTCCACTTTGCCATGCAGAATTTTACACATCGTCCCTAACTGGTCATGGGCTCTCCTAACTTCCAACGAGTTGTACCCCAGAGAACCATGCAGAAAATCTGTAGGATACATGTAAGGGTAGTACCCATACATACGCTTGTAAAGATATCTGAGGAACGCCTTCTGAACTTTTTCCAACATCAAGGTGTATTTGTCCTCATGGGGATGCCATACACATGCGCTGGCTTCCAGTTTACTACGGACCAAAGCACTGAAGATGAGCCTAATAACTTCAATGCTTTGGAATTCCCGGGAGTTCCGAAGCACAAAACCAAGCCTTTGGTAAGATTCTTTAGCGACCGTAGCGATATGACTATTGAACGTGAGCTCTCGGTCGAATGTGACACCCAAATCTTTTATTGATGTTATACGTGAGATCATGTTTTGACCCAATCTATATTGAAATTCGATTGGGCGTCGCATTCGGCCGAAAGTCATATGGAAGCATTTGGAAGGGTTGAACTCCATTTTGTTCTCTATGCTCCATTGATATATTATATCAATATCTCTCTGCAATTTTAAACAATCATCTATCGTCTTTATTTCCATATAAAGTTTCAAGTCATCGGCATATAAGAGACATTTTGCGTACTTGATGACTGTGGGAAGGTCATTTATCATGAAGGTAAAGAGAAGAGGACCAATTATAGATCCCTGGCTAACACCGGAACGCGTGTGATATGGTGGAGAGTCATAAAGACCTAGCCGAACAAACTGCTGGCGATCGCAAAGGTAATCAGCGATGAAACGAAGAAAGCCCGGGGTCAGGCCAAGAACACTGAGCTTTCCCAGCAGAATGTCATTATTGACCCTATCAAATGCCTTTCGGAAGTCGAAGTACAGTACATCCACTTGTATCCTACGATCCATTCTGGAAGAAATATAGTCAACGACCGTCAAGAGGTTTGTATTTACAGATCTTCTTTTTCTAAACCCATGCTGTTCGTTACACAAAAACGGTTCTATTTGCCTGTACAGCTTGTCATGGAGTATGTGTTCGAATACCTTTGCAACGGTCGGCAATACAGCTATCGGGCGATATTCCTCAACAGACAATTTATTAGAGCCTTTAGGGATTGGAGTAACCCGTGAAAGCTTCCACTGGGGCGGATAGATTCCATTTTGTAGCGCAAGGTTAAACAAGTGACAGAGTGGATACGTTAGAAGTGTCCTTCCTTCCTTTAGAAACCACGGAGGTATACTATCCGGTCCAATAGAGCTACTGGATTTCAATTTTTTTATCCCATCAACTACATCCGAAGGTGATATTTGCGGTATGTGAACAATATTACTTGAAGAAGACGAATCTGTGTTAGAGGTATTTACCGCATCCAACTTAGGCAATTCGGTGAGGAATACACTGGAAAAATACTCCGAAAAAGCATCTGCAGCCTGTTTGCCGCTTAAGGTACTACCTTTGTAGACAATTGTAGGCTCAAATCCACCCTTGGACCGCAAGCTTGAAACATGGCGCCAGAACTCTCGAGGATCTTTCCTAATGTTTTTCTCAATATCGAACACATATGAATCATAGGCATTCGAAACACGGATTTTTAGCTCAGCCCTTAAGTTAGAAAATAGTTCGTAAGACTCCAGAGAATTAGTCTGCTTCCATTTGCCATGAAGCTTGAGTTTAAGTTTTGTATCATCAATGATATCTCTAGTGAACCATACCGGATACCGCGATCCCGTTGAGCGGCCACGATTCTTTTTAGGAATACAGGTATTAAAAATTTGATAAACATTATTATAAAAATATTGCGTACAAAGACAAACGTCGCTAAGCTTATAAAAGTCATCCCAAGATACATCCGAAAGCATTTCAAACAATAAACTAATATTGCACTTTTTAAAATTCCAGTCTTTACTGGGATCAATGTTGCTGGGCTCAATGCGGTCCGAACAACGGGAACCAAGAATATTTATGCTAACGTCGAGGGGTGGGTGATGAAGGTCAATTTTCACTATGTTATCAGCAGCCTTGACATTAACATGAACCTCCAGGCTTTCCCGGCTCAGCACTACGTCTAACATCCTGTCGTTAGCATTAGGCACAGCATTATTTTCACATAAGTTACAAAATGACATAAAATAGCAATAGTAATTATTTACACTCAATGAGGCAGTATATAAATTCAAATCACCAAAAACGAGTACAATCCCTTTTAGATTATTTACAAAGCTTTCCACCTTACAAAACCATTTCATATAAAAGTCATCAGTAGCATTTGATTTAATGTACACAACACACACATAAACTTTATGACCTTGCCATTCAAAGCTCGCCCATAAGTCCTCTCCACCTCCGACTGATTCCAGCTCAGTGTGCCGACGCAGCACGATCGGTGCGCGCGCACATAGTAGTGCGCCTCCACACGGTGTATCTCGATCACGTCGTAATGTACTCCAGCTACCACTGGCTACTTCTGCGTCAGCTACAGAGCCATCCAAATAAGTTTCCGTCGCCGCAACTAAATTATGTTCCAGTAATAACAAATTATTTCGCCATTCTGCCAGTTTTCCTTTGAGCCCGCGTACATTTTGGTAATACACAGATAGGTTTATATTATTACTGCGCTGGTTTGGCCCTGTTATAGGGCCTCTCGCAAAAGGGCAGTGGGCTGGTACTAGGCACAGCACTAGAGTTTGTGTCTGTGTGCTTTGCTGGTCTTCTATAGTTGACCCAGGCTTTGATACGGGCGTTGATCGGCCACACATCTATTGAAAAGCAAGTGTCGTAGTAAGCAGCTAGCACCCCTATTTTATATGATTTATAACTCCCCCTCGCAGGTAATTCTTCTACAGTACAAAAACCATTTGGGCACAATTCATTTAGGTATTGACTAACATCTTCAATGCCTGACGCCATGTTCCACAGGTGTATGTGTTTTCGAAGTTCAACAGCTTTCAACGACGTAACTGAGGGTCCTGCTGCACCACACATTGACGTAAGTCGTTGATGTTTATGCTTCTTTACCTCAACCCACGGCCGGTCATCACCTCTCTCCGGATCTCTCACTGATTCCACTGACTCCAAAACGTTTTCAAAGTGACTTGAGCTTGGATGAGCTGGTTGTAGCTTTACACTTGGGGAACGCCAAGCTATGAAATCTTTCTTCTTCTGTGTGTGCTGAGTCACTTGCGCCTCTTTGACTGGTTTGACTGGTTTGCTATTGCGAGCAGTAGAAATTAAAGATTGACACAGAGGCTGAGCTGATGGGCTTGCTGCTGGTAAACGTTGAGCCAGAGCTACTGCTGAAGCATGAGAAGATTGAGGATGGGGGTCTCTAGCATCAGGGCTCTGCGCATGGCTACTGCACCCAACATTGGTATATAAATAGACTCATGAATAACAATAAAGAAACCTTAGATTAATAAAATATATACCAATGTTTACGTAAGCATAGGGGGGATGGGGGGTAAGAGCTTTGCTTACTTTTGCTGACAAGGGGGCGGGGGGTTGAAAAATTACTAAAATTCTGGTTATGTAATACTTGAAAGGCCCTAAAGTACCTAAATACCACTCTGGCTATACCATGTCTGTATATACCACATTGCCATCTTCCACACAGCACCAAGTACTCGAATCAGATGCTCGAGCGTGTCATTTGTTGGTTTTATATCAACCTGTAACCGTAAGTACCTTCTAAACAACTAGATGGTAAGAGTAAGTAGTTTGTCTAGTAGAAATAGCCGCGCGGCATGTTGCAGGGTGGCAGTGGCGCGTGAAGCGAGTGCGATTCCTCCAGAGCAACCGCGTTGGCAACCACCGATCACATCGGATTATAGGTACCCACCCGACCCGGGCCCATGACCTTGTCGCAATACGTACTAGGGAAATTGATAGTCATTTATAAAAAGTGTGGAGATATTGGGATAGCTGACAATGTACAATCAATTGAGGTAATATCTGAATTTTGCGACTCTTTACTTTGTACCAAATAAGTAGAAGCAAAATAATCAGCCTTTAATAGTCCACTTCTGGACTTAGGCCTACCCCCGAAAGGACGATTGGGCCAGTAGCCAGCCACGGAAAAGCCACTGGTATTAAAAACCTAAAGACCAGTTAAAAGATTAAAAGGTTTTAGTAACAAATTTTTTTTTAATACATTTAATAATAATAAATTTGGTCCGAAGGTCCGTTTGATTGGGATCAAACGCCCCACCCTACCCCAACGTACCAAGGGCCATGGCTAGAGTAAAAATATATTTCTTCTAAATCAATGTGTTCCATCCTCGGCCACCTCGTTGCTTGCCATCAGGCGAGTTTGTGACAAAACGTTGTTCTATTCTAAATATAGGTGTAGGTGTAGGGGTTTTGTATAGGTGTCGAATATTTTTTTTTTCTTTCTTTTCTTTCTTTCAAATAAAACAAATATTCTTGTAATAAAAAAATGCCGGCTGTCTATTACGGTTCCAAAGACTGATATAGCTCTTTATAGGTATGACAGAGAGGGTAGAATTAGTAGTAAGTAGGGATCCGTTGTCACCCTTTGTGTACAGATTCTAAAAAGTTAGTGTAGTACGGAGTCTCAAAGTTGAATTTCATTGAGTTAAATCCTATTATATTGCGACAAGGTACCAAGGCCGAGTCCAAGTTGCAGCGCAGTGCAACCTTACGAAGCAAAAATAACGCGG
The DNA here is from genome assembly GCA_914767915.1 of Agriopis aurantiaria. Classification (NCBI taxonomy): domain Eukaryota; kingdom Metazoa; phylum Arthropoda; class Insecta; order Lepidoptera; family Geometridae; genus Agriopis; species Agriopis aurantiaria. The sequence continues at coordinate 18,585,211 of OU611983.1, forward strand.
TTCCATTTGCGGGTCATGCTTTGAAAAGATAATGCCAATGCTGTCGCTCACGGGATGATTATGGTCTTTACAGTATTAATGCTCATGGATCATGTTAATTTTCAGCTTTATGGTTATTTGTCTAAGGTATATATTTCTAGGCTACTCATTTATCTGATACATCAGCTTGCAGCCATTAAAGGTAAGGTACGCTCCTAATAAAGCCTCTCTACTACTGCCAGGGGGAGCAAACTTTGTATGGATTAATTTTAGCAGTAAAAGTACGGGAAGCGAAGGTTCTAATAATAAGTTCTAATCTTGATATTAAACCCTATTTAAATGTTGATTTAGTTCAATTATTAATAACATTTTAACTGATTCATTCAAAGAAAAACATAACCATAACTATTACTTACGCTGTCAAACTTTCCTCTGAATAGAAATAGTCGAAGAAGCTAATATTGACAGATGAAACTGCAAAAATGTCACGAGTTACCATGTGATGGGTGTGGTGGTTTGTGCAATTTCATTGGTTGTTCTGCTTCGGTGGACAGGCGGCCTGAGCTAGAAGCTTTGAAAATGCAACCTTTGTAAACACAAACTAGCTATCCTTCTGTTGGCGGCTTTCCGTTCAATAAGACACTGAAATCAACAGAACGGCATCAGAAAGATCTACGTTTCGTTTTCCCGCTTGTAACGTTTGTTGTTGGTATTGCAGCGTACGCGACGCAGTGGGAGGAGCTCCTGAACGAGCAGCTCGCGGTATTGGCGCAGGCGCGCGACCTGGTCGCCGAGTTCCGCGCCAAGATGACGCAGGAGGAACACATCTCGCGACACATCCAGCCGCGACACCACTAGCCGCCCGACCGCCCTCTCAGCGCCACCCGAACAAACTAACATGTTACTTGACCCCCTTATATAAAGTTCATTTCCCCGGGTCGGTGCTACCGCGCGGCTAGAGTTCGCTCATTTGTGAAACTGTACAATGACTCCTTCATGCAGAAACATGCGATCAGCTATGAAATGCTCTGGCAACATTTATCTAATGAGAAAACAAATGGAAGGTACATTTATGTCTAATGAGGGGTCGGTGCTAATCCGCGCGGTTCGTCGAGTGATGGACACTGTCAATTGTACCTTTTGCCGCTTCTCTAGTTTCATTTTGGGTAGGCATAACTCCGCGCGAGTCCACTCGTCCGGTTTGCGACGTGACGAATCTCATATGCGCAACGCCGAGCTAACTTTTCTTGTGTAATTTCTTTTGTAACGTTTTTTCGTGTTTTCGTATATCAACGGGTGCTCGGAAGGATCGTCTCGTTGGAATCGGAACGTGAATCGAGTGGACTCGATTGTAAATAATTGCATTTATTATTTAAACGTTTTCCAAATTATGTTTCGCTAGTTGTAATTTGTGATCTGTGTCGCGCTGGGAGATTAGGTTCGGGTGTGTTCGGCTCGAGCCGACGAACGATCAGTATTCGGGCTTATCTGTTGTGGATGGATGCGTAGCTGGCCTGCCGAGTACCTCTTGCGTTTCGTTGCCTCTCGGAGCGAGGTAGCGCTCGTTCCGCGCGAAGGAGCCGCGGGTGTGCTAAGGGAAAGAGACTGTTTAATGTAGGATGTGTTGCACAAAGACGTCACTGTCCAGTCCTTATTGTTTATTGCAAAACATGGCTTAGAGTTGCGGCTCGATTTGGGACACTATCAAAGTTCTTTTGCATTGGATTGATAAGGAACCCTCAGATATACTTTAGGGTTTACCTGTTTACAAGACCTGAAATAAGGTAGATTAAAAATGAGGGATTCTTATGAGTTGAAAACGGGGAATTGCTAGTCGGCGCTATACTCTGCCCTTTATAAGTTGGTATTTAAGGTGTTCTTCAATTCGATGCGATTGAAATTTGACAAGGTTTGGAATAGGCCTGCTGATTTGAGACTTTAATCTACTAATCAATACATCGAACGTATCCGTAAAAGGCAAGAATGTGTAAATTATTTCAGTTATATAGAATAAAATATAAATAAAGATATTTTTTAAATTAAAATTGGTTTAGATTTCCTATATTATCTTGGGTTAGTTTATTGCTAAAGTTTATTCTGACTGCTAAACCACGTTTTGTAATATGGGACTTAAGTTTGGCGATGTACTACTGACCTGCGTAATTCTACTGCATACTAAAGAAAGCTTGGCAAAAAAGTCTTGAAACGGTAAACTTTTTTTTTATTCTGACTGTACTGTAGAAAACACGCCAGTGAAAGAATTTCATCCAATCATCTTCCACGGATGTAATACAGGGTTGCTAGTATTTAGAAATATTTGCGATAGTGACGCCCCCATTTTTTTTAAAACTCTTTTTGCCAAGCTGTAGCAGACTAAAGCCAGAGTTACACGGTGTCTGGTTAACGTTATTTCGTTGGTATAAGGTTGTATTTAGGAAGTCATTATGGTAACCAGAGATCATGAAATTCAGCATCTACAATGTAAAAGTCGAGTATTTAGCATTCGGCGTATTTTGTAAATTGTAGATCAACATTAGGTGCATACAATATACATTTGATTTTTATAAATAATGCTCATTTCTCATTAAAATTTTAGGTGAATTTCGAATGCATTTAACTTTACTAACGGCCTATAACATTTAAATTGTAAATATTTATAATTGGAGATATAGAAGTACAAAGTGGGAGAGCCTTTTTTTTTGTATATGAGTCATCAAGATACAATACTTATAGAGTCACAACTTCTTAGTGAAAACAGTCAAAAATCGTCCGAGCGTCGTTGTACATACCTAGACATTAATTATATACTTCGTAATGCCACATATACTCCAATTTAGACGTTATGTCGCTTGCATAGTGTTCGCTTGTCCGCTATGTCATCGCCGCACTGGCATAGCGGCGTTGTAGTCGGATCACGGTTGCCTTACAACTAACCAAAAAGTCGGCGTAGCGTGCGCCGAGTTTTGGTTCGGACATTTATTTGCACGTTTGCTACTCTATAGGTATTGTATCTCAATGATTTGAGTACAATTCTCAAAAACTCTGAATAGATAGGGATGGTATTCCAGATTACTCCGTTTTGCCCCATTATTAACTGCCCTGAGATTTCAAGTCTCTATAGACGTATTTTATCCTCTTAAGTACCATCTTAACTACCATTTTTCACACATTTCAGACGCAGAAAACTCGAAAACTTTATTTCCAACTTTGCCACTGACTAATTAGGCGTTGTGAGTAAAGCCTTAAAACTGAGATAGACTTCTAAACAAGCAATCCTAAGAGCAATCTTTAATGACTATTTATTACCTTAATAGAAAAATGCGCGATAAGTCCGGATATACATATAAAACAAATATTTAATATTTCGTCGTCCATTATTCTTATACCAGTTCTAACCAGTATCTCGCTAGATTAGTATTATACTAAAGATGTAGTAAATATTACAAATGATTAATAATAAAATGTCCAAATACAGATTGATTATCAAAACCTGCCTTTGCAACAAACACTTTTTATCTTTGTCTCGCTCAGCAGTGTGTGAGAGAGACGGAATCTTTCTCACAATGCGTATTCTGTCTGAGTCACGCCGATTCTAGGCCTGCTATTCTTGCACTTGAGTTAATGTTTTCATCTCCGTCTCACTCGCACCACTTGTAACTTGGTATGAGAGTGAGGGTGACAAAACTAATATCGCAGTTCCTGGAATAACGAAGTTGACGTTCGCCCAGTTTCAGATATTACACGAGCGATGCTATCAACTTTTATTGGTCTGTATACTCTCATTAGGATTGAAGATCTAATTCAAAATTACATAATGTCCTAGTAAGAATAAGGTTTATCTTTAACAGTAAAAACAGTAACGCAACTTGAGACAAATTTATCATGAGCAAAGTAGCTCTTGTCACGTTCAAACTTGTCAGTCCTTGCCATTTAAATAACTGAGAGTAGCGCTTTTTGGCAGTAATTCCTAGCGAATACTGGTAGTCCAACATGCTCTATCGTAGACAGCATCGTCGCTTAACATCAGACGAGATGGCGGAAAAGCGCTAGCATATTTTTTAATGAAAAAAAAGTTGCAGAATTTGCATTACCGTCCGCGTCCTCAGAAAATCTTGCCCATTCGAGCTATAAAATGGACTGTCCATAATGGCCTGTGATACTATGGCTTTTCTCTTCTACGTGTAAAAAACACCGTTTTCCACTTGTGTCTAAAATTAGCGATAGAAAGGGTAACTATTACGTAAACAAAGATTGACATTTACAAATGGAGATTCGTTGTGATTTACATATCGTTTGCTATAAAATGTAATGATTATTGTATGTAGCTTGTTATCGCAGTTATGGTGATCTAATACCTTCCACACACATGAGACTCTCTCCAAGCCAATCTAAAGCAGAGCATTGAAATTTGAGCCCGCAATCGTGTTACGTACAATGAAAAGACCAACATCGCGAGACCGTTCAAACGCGTTAACCACGCGTTACTTGACCCAGCGTTATTTGAGTTTTATTGTATGTCACATGATTTAGGGCTTTTTAAACTTGCCTTTAGCCTTAGCCTTTAGTCTCGTGTGTGCAGAGCCTCATATTTGAACGTCGTTGTTAATGTATAGTTAAAATTAAATCAATTTTGTGTTGTGACGTTTGAGTAAAAGTATTGATCTATACCATAAATGAATACTACGTAAGTTCCTACTAAGATGATCACGAAACTAGATTTTATAAATCGTATTGATTGACGCTAAAATTGAATACACCTCTAGTTCAAGATAATTAAGAACCTATGTACATCTGTTTAGGCTTCAAATTCACGTGATCTTTAATCATAGAAGAAATGTGATAGAAATATTAAAAAAAAAAAATGTTATGGAGATCTGATGGACATTTTCGAATACAAATGTTTTGTTTCAGCACTTCAGCCGTATTATCCCTTGAACATTGGCTATAAGTGCTTCCACGTGCAAGTAGTTAAAGAATTATGCTGTTTCATTCTATCAATATGTTGACAGACAGAGACATGAGACTTGCACCATGGAATCACAATGAAAATGCATCGCTACATAATTATACATATAGCTTCAATTGATTTTCTAGATTATTTTATGCTTGTTAAATTACAATCAGTGAAATTCAATATCAGATAGGTTTATTGTATAAAACTGAGTCATATAATGGCTAAACAGTTATAAATGTTAGATCAGACGAACGCGCGTGAGAGCGTAGCTCTGGCGCCCTTGCCCTTACTGCCGACCGACTGTACTGCGCTGCGCATACGCATGGGTGAAGATAAATTTCTATACGCAGATTTGGATGCATCTCTTATCAATAAATCATCATCATCTCTAACTTCATCCTCATAAATATCGTAAAACGTGTTTATTGTTTAATTGTTAATAAAAATAGTAAAACTACTTAAAAGACTATGTAACTATGTAAGTTTTTCAAGTCACACAATATTTGTTTATGTGTTTTTTTCATCATTTTTTTTGTAACGCGACTTATTTATTATGTTCTGATTGATATTCGATTTTGTGTCGGAGCTGGCGATTCGTGTGATGGCTTGAACTTGATTTAATTCCATTCCATATTTTGTTGCAATGTTTCCGCAACAGGGAGGCTGAGAAGGACCTAATAAGCCAACCATTTGGAATGAAACATGGAATGCGCCCAACTATCTTAAAATTTTTGTTTAATTTTCTTTGTAATTTATACAGAATTAAATGCCGCTAATTGTTCTTTGAGTGTTCGGTGCTTGGCCTAGATATTCGCTTGTAAAGTCTAGTTACAGTTGTGCGATTAAAATTATACTTTATGGACTTGATACCTAAGTATGATTTTATTTGACCGAAGAAATGGAATGGCGGCTCCTCGAACCAGTGTTGCCATCGCCGACGATTCCACGACTCGCTGTATTTGCACACGTTTTCATAAAAGCTAAAAGAGTCCAATTAGTTATTTCATATAATTGAGAAGAACGCATGTTAGCTGCGGGGAGGTTTACAGGGCCTTTTACTTTATATGAATGGGTGTGAGACTCGTACTTGAGGCATGCTATGTATACTGTAGCTTACGAAGGAGTTAATAGATAGCGCTTATTAATAAATAAATAAAATATTAAAAATATGAAAGTTGATCGGTACTCTGTATCAGAGTGAGTGCTTGCGCCGATGTTCGATCGTACTGACAGAAATCTCTCTTATTATTATATGTTTGTTTTTGTAATGTAATATCGAGATTGTAATGATTATTTTAGAGCTGAAATGAATTGGTTTGTAAAGTGAACGCGTTAAATGGACAAGTGAGTGGAGTGCGGGAGCGGTCGGCTCTAGTTGTCTAGTTGAAATGCTTTATTGTAATAAAAATATTTTAACATCGCACATTATAATAAATTAATCGAAATTGAATATATGGACTATGTTTTTCATTTTAAACACCAATCAAGTCCATAGCCCAGTATATAGATATCGTAAGCTGCAGTCCAGCTACATAATAAAGTGGATCTGGCATGAAGTCTTAATGAATAAGGCTGTGAGTGATCATCATTTCAGCCGTAGGACGTCCACTGCTGGACATAGGCTTCCCCCATCGATCTCCAAAAGAGCCGGTTGGAAGCGGCCTGCATCCAGCGTTCATCTCGTGGGCGGACGTCCTACGCTGCGCTTACCGGTCCGTGGTCACTGAGTGATTAAATCTAAAATTGATTTATCTGACAAAACGGTTTGTGGCACAAACCGGGTGCAATTGGACGGCACTCGCGACATTTTGTTTCTAGCTAATAAAATTATCTGTAATTGGATATTGCATTATGGAGAACAGAAGATGCTGATCTGATGATGGAGTACTTTATGTACTATACCCTGAAGATTTTGGCGTCGCACTTCCCGTGTTAATGCCAAGTATTGAAATTGTATTACAGAGGCACAGAGGTACATTACAGCTCTTGTGTTAAATATCATCACGAGTCAAGCAAAGTAAGTCACAGTCAAGTCAAAGTCATGCCCTGGTGAAGAGGTGGAGCATAGATCTATATCTAAGGGTGGAGACTACAAGAGGCTTCTTTGAAGTTTCTGGAAGAAAACTACTGAAATATAGTTTACAAAGTTTTATTTAAATAGAGGAACAGTTTAGTTTGTACTGGTATCATGGAAATGCAATAAATAATCATTGACGGGAAATACTGAACCTGGAAGACAAACTGCTCAGCAGGCCCAGCACACGCGACGCGATAAAAAAACACACTATCCTTGCGTAAATGTGACAATGCTATAAATAAGTGTCTTTTTCTCACTGGTCATAAGAGTAGACAATTTTATCCCGGCTCGAGTGCAAGGCCCGCAATGCGTCATTACAATAAAATATTTGGGACATTTTTTCACACACGGTCATCTGATCCCAAACTAATCAAAGCTATATGGCTGCCAGAGACAGATATACATACATATATAGATTTAAATACATACTTAAATAGATATTAACAACCAGATATAGAACAAACACAAATGTTCATCACATTAATGTTGTCCTAGGTGGGAATGAACTCACGCCCCCAAGCTCAGAAGGCAGGTTCAATACCAACTGGACCAACGACGGGCTATCTAAATAGGTAGGTCGGTAGATTGAAAACGAAAGTTCAAAATAAATACTGAACATTTTTGTTACACATAAATTAGATATTTTATAACTTACCCACAAAACGATGAACAACTTAAATAACGGGTTTTATTTAGAAAATAAAAAATATTTGACACATTAAAAACATAAACAATAAAATAACTTTTCCATGTTTTGAACTAGGATTGTTATACATTCGTATGTCAAGAAATTTCTTGTTCGCAGTATATTTTTAATTGTATTCGTTTATACACTGACCTATAAGGTACTTACGCACGGTGCATATAACCTGCGCAACCTGAATGACAGCAGAATGCACGTTGTGTAATTGCATTACATACGTGCATCCTGAATTAATGAAATGGCCCTTCAGTGATATCCCTGCGTTTCCAAACAGTGACCTTTAGAAGTCAAAAGCTAGCCTAAACCGTTCAATTTATTTAGTCCCGGGGCAATATTGAGAACTAACTGTACAATAGGTATGGAGCCTTACGCCCAACTTACGCGGTACCAAACTAACGTTATAACCGCGCAGTTCGGAAAATCACGCGAACGTAAACCTTAACGCGCCCAGATACAGTTTGCGGTCGCGCAACATTTTTTCATCACCTAAACTGGATCGCTTTAAACAGCTAGGCGTGAGGCCCCAGTTTTCAAGTGTCAAATAAACTATTCGACTGCAGCGCTGCATCTTCAGAACAAACTACATGTGTAGTTCATTCAATCAAATAACGCAATATACAAGCAAAACTACACACAAACAAATTAATAATACAATTTTGTGCTAAAGCTTAAAGTATAGACAATGCATCAAATCTTCGTACTTCACACAATAAACCTCTAGCAAGCTCTGGTTAAGAGCCATCTCAAATTGACGAAAAAAGCAGCGAAAAATGGATGTTTGGCGTTCTGAATCCATCAAATAGAAATATCTATAGGAACTTCATCAAAACTCGCGTATGGATTCATTATAAATTAATATAACACCGGCTTAAACTCACGATAATGAGTAAACCAAACAAATATAAACAAAAAACAAACATAAACAAAACAACAACAAAAAAATAAACAATCATTATCATGAGTGTAAGCCGGTGTTATAATAATTTATCTATAGGAAATTCAATTTCTGTAATACATAGATTGTTTTTTTGTTTGTTAATCCAAAATTTTAAGCCGTTATATTATAACGGCTTAAAATTTTGGATAAACTCAACATATCTACTTACTACCTCCAAATTACAATTAAGTAGTTTTTCGTAAAACTCTCTGATGGAAGTTTGAGTGAAAGACTTGCTGATCGCTAATTTGCTGTTTTTTAGTTCACCGTTTTGCCACGACTGTTCTCTTTTTGCACAGACTTAGTAGATAGGCTTGCGCTTGGCCGCCATTTCGCCTGATGTTAAGCTACTATGGAGTGCGCTTGCCTAGAAGAAGCCGATTCACTCTCGACTTGAAGGCACCCAGATTGTAAGTGTAACTGATGGGGAACACATATTCAGGCAGATACTCTATCAGAGGATTTTGTGTAAAGCAGTTGCATTATCTATACCCACTGTAAATAGACTAATTATAACATTTACAGTACCTACATTAGAATACATAATTTTATCAATAGGCGTAATTATTATCACAGAATGATTTAAGTGGTAATTTTAACATAACGCAAAAGCTACAAAACTTATGTCGCAATATAAACTCGATCATTGTTTTTTTTTAAAATATCTTTGGTGTTAAAAAGCAATGTTTACAATAATGTAAGGATATAAATAAAATTCGTTGCACACAATCTGCTTAGTTTGCGCGATCACTAATCATAAGTACTTGCACCCTTCGACCAAAATAAAATGAATGGACAGGCCATTACCATTGAACTTGCTCAGTAAAAACGAATCAAAACCGTCGGACATATACTTCAACACCTAATTATAACCATGTACAGTAAATTTGTTACAAAAAATAGATAGCGGTTTTTTTAATGTGTATTTATACTTCGGGAAAGCACACGACGGCATAATTTTGTCAGATGTTTCGTTATCACGTAACAATAGACGCGTGTCGCACTTCCTACGGCTAGAGACCGACTGAAACGAAGTGAGCGCCGGCGCTCATTTTGTAATCTTCAAAAATGTGCTTCTTCTGGGCCCGTCCATTAATTTTATTTTGGTCGAAGCTTGCACCGGTGTTTAAGGAGTTTACCTACAGCTCTATAGATTTTTTTTAAGCATTTTTTATTATGAAAATTATAACTTACAGAAGTTTTGCGTATGCAATTAAACCTCTAAATAAATTTCTAAGAATATATTTAGGCGTTTCTAATACTCAGAGAGCTAGAATGTAGTATGTTTCTATAGTTTATAGGAAGTTGAAACTTGAGTTTTGTATGGAAAATATCGAGCCTAAATCTAGCCCTAGTATAGTTGATTACAATAGCATTTTTACCCGCGACGGAATGGAGGTTATATGTATGTTTTGTTTATGACAGTTATAGGATTATTAATGTTTTTTTTAAATTACGGTAAATTTCTCTTTATTATTCATATAACTGTAGTGAACAATCGTAATTATTTAAAACTGTGTTTTGTGTGTATGTTTGTTTGTCTGTTACTAGTTTTCTCCAATATAGTAAGCTGGACCTATTTGAATGCGTTATCACCATATGCAGGTTTCGTTGCGTTGGTTCCTAGCTATGTTTGATCAAAGTATGTTCAGCGTTTTAAAAGTTATAAGCTTTCCGAATTGGTAGCGGATTTTTGAATTTTTCTTGTTACTAAGTAGAATACTGTGTTATATGGTTATGTGCATACCTCAGATCAGACAAACAAGGGAGATCTGGTAGGGTGGCGTGGCAGGTGCGAATGCATCACGGTTGATGCTTTTATTAGAACTCACCCTGCAGACGACCTTGGCGCTGTTTTTTGCATGTGGACTATTAGTTAGTTCTTTGGTGTTCGTTTCTTAGTGTGCGTATTTTTTTTTTAAGTGAGCCGTACTTAGTTGCGTTGAACAGTATAGTGAAAAAGTGGGTAAAACACGTAGACATTTTAACACAAACGATGATTGTACTAAGCCATAATTATCTCCTTTGTTTCTCTGATCTGAGGTACACACGATGCAATTTAAAATGCAATAGTACTAGCGGAAGCTACTGCATTTTGTGTATAAGCGGATATTTTCAAACCTGAAATTGATTGAACTTTTTGAGGATTTACATTAGATGGCATTGCCTATGTGTGATCATAAAATCATGCCACATTTTGGGAATTCGTATATTAACATCATACCTGCCCGCAGGTATAGTTTGGAAGATTCTATACATCCAATAAATAAATATTTACAATTTATATCTGCACCATCACATAGTTACTGATATAAATAATTAGCTATCTTATAGTCCATTTCAGTTTCATTTTTCTTGATGTCAAATAACAATAAGTTAAGGAAGGGACCATCGAAGACATTTTTGTAGATTTTACAATGAGAAGTGTCAAGTAAGGACTCATATTACAGTACTCTCTCGCTAATCCGCCATCACAAAATCCCACCCATCGGCGGATTACTGAAAACGGCGGATTATAATATGCAGGAACAACAAATGAACAACGGGATCAACATCGGGATTTAAGATCATTATGTTATTAAAGTTATATGATTATTTACGGGATATTTACCGTGGTAAGGTTGTGGAATGAGCTCCCTGAACTCAACCAACAACAACATTCTACAACCTTACCACGGTAAATATCCCGTAAATAATCATATAACTTCAATTTTAAGCATTGCATAACTTAAGTTAACGTTTATAAGTAAAGCCGCTGGAAATTTATTAGATTCATAACCTGACAGTATCACAAACACGCAGTCAAAATTAGACAGCGACAATAAATCTGCTAGGTGACGTCTAAAAATGTTTCTTTTCAAAGATATTGAAATAAAGAGAGTACAATATAATAGACACCAATTTTTCCATATAAGGTCTAAGTACCATGTAAATGAATTAATGCCTTATCGTCACCAACCCAAGTTTCAAAGCAGGTTATCCTCCTCCTCCATAGGTTCACCCGTCAGTATGTGAGGCTCACCAATGGCGGGCACCATGTGAGAGAACTCGTTGGTTGCCCAAAGGTAGAGGTTGAGAGTCCGCTCCGTGCATTGTGCTATGAATCTGGAAAGAGATTAACGTCTTCTAAGTATGATGACTCTCAATAGACTCAACGCATTTGAGTACTAGTACTTGGCAGATTTCTTCCAAAGGTGCGAGCAGTACTCCATTCACTTGAACTTGTGCTTGATACAATGTGAGCAACTGTTCCGGAGTGAATTACCGTCGTACCTTTGAGAGGATGGCTTTTGGTAGTTAATTCAGCTTTGTTTTCAATATAGGTGCTGAATTTGAGTGTTGACGTAATATTTACGCCCAAAAGTAACTATAACATGGGGTTCTTCAAAAGAGCTATTGAGAATATAAATAAAAGTGAGGTTGACAACGTATCTGTGATGCCCTTGGTGTTACAGGTATCAGTGATCGCTTACCATCAGGCGGCTCGTTAACTTGTATGAAACCTAATTCAAAGTGAGGGTGATAAGACTTGCACTGACTTAGGGTGTACTTGTATGCAACCTAATGGCATACAAAATTAAATAAACATAAATCTCACAGAAGCCAGTTTAATTAGCTAGTTATTTGATCACAAACCTTCCTAGCTATAGACGAGAAGGGTTTATTCTTTAATTAATTATTTTTATCAAAAAAAATATATATATAGTAGGTACTTTCTTGTGGTTAGTGTTAATAGCATTATGCATCATATGGATTACCAGATGATTAACGATATGCAAAACAATAGCATTTTTCCTAAGCAAAACATAATTGTTTTGTAGTACATTCATGTTTAGTGAAACATAACAACTACATACTGATCGAATACCAATTTAAGGGCACTTTCACATATTTTGACGAAAAAAGCATCGTAACTGGATTTTTGGTATTATTTTTCCATCAATTAGTAAGATCTGCAGAAAATTCAGTTCCTGTATTAAATAAATCTGTAGTTTTTATTGAATGTAGCGGCTTCAGATTTTGGAAAAACTCAACATATCCACATGTTACCTCCAATTTACAAAAGTAGTTTTTCGTAAAACTTTAGGAGCTAAATTTGAGAATGGATTTCGTAAAATTACTAACATAAAATAAAAATAAAATATGTTATGGTTTACTTATTTTATATTCATCTTGAAAATTACGGCTTTATTTTTTCTTTTTATGCCTTAAAATCCAAATACTTTAAATTGACCGGTGCATTTTGTAATATGCCTCTTAAGAGAAAAAATAATTTATGCAACATTCTAAACTAAGCAGGATACTCTATGCTAAAGTTGAGTAGTACTTGTAATAGAGTAGTAATTATTTATGGTATTTTTATACTATATCTCTAGATTTGTACGCCTAAAAACTAGGCAAAACATGATACAAGGTGACAAATATTTTAAACCACCTATTGTGCATGCGTTTTAAATGTGTGTATGATTTACTCGTGTTTTGTGCAAATAAATAATCTTTATCTTTACCTGACAAAAGGCCTCACATCTCCCTCGTTGGCGGTCTGCAGATGCTGGTAATACAGATGTCGGTGCTGCTTGGCGATGATAACAGGTGGGTACCCCGCCTGCATCAGTACTAGGTTCATGAGCAAGCGAGAGGTGCGTCCGTTGCCATCGATGAACGGGTGGATGTGGACCAGCTTGTAGTGTGCTAGTGCTGCGTATCTGGAAGCCATTTAAAGACCTGTTAGAGGTTTACAGCTTTATGGCTTTTTTATTGTTTTTGTAATATGTTGTGTGAACAATAGTTTATCTATTTAGTTTTATAGTATCTATATATGGACTGACAACACAAGATGAAAACAAGATGGACAGACGACCTAAAAGAGACTGCAGGAAAACGCTGGATGCAGGCCGCTTCCAACTGGCCCTTTAGGAGATTGATGGGGAGGCCTATGTCTAGCAGTGGACGTCCTATGGCTGAAATGTTGGTTGATGATGATATGGACTGAGTCATCCTCATCTGAGTCAACCTTATTCATAAACTCCACACTAGCCCCGGGTGTTGCTAATCAGGTGACAACATACTGGTGGTAAGTTTCGACTGTGGCTGGTTACCACTTACCGGGTGATATCATGCCACCAAGCGTATTAAATGCAAATCATATTCGGTCTACTGCAGGGACCAAACTGTTCTAAACCGAAATTCCTGGTGCCACCGGACAACGTACCGAAACAGGGGGGTTAGACAAGACCCACTTTATGTTAGCGTTAACGCCTGCAGAAAGAAGAAACTGTATGAAAATGACATTGACAATGACATTAGCTTGAGAGATGTTATCTCAACATCCTATGGCTGAAATGATGATGATGAACGCTAATAGAAAATGGGTCTTGTCTAACCCCCCAGGACAGTTGAATGGCAGCGCAACTTTGTCTAGTGGGTGGCCACTAACCATCGCATAGGCCTACCACCTTTAAGTACCTGATTGGTACAACCTGACGACCATGTGGGGTTTTGAACAAAGGCACTCAGACGAGTGACTTCGTCCTTAAAACTCGTTACTTATGATTATTCAGTACTAGCTGTGCCCCGTGGTTTCCCCCGCACAGTGATGAAAAATGATGAAAAGCCTATCTCTCCGGCCCTTGAACTATACCCATGCAAAAAATCAGGTCGATATGTTGCTCTGTTGCTGCGTGAAAGAAGAACAAACAAACCTACAAACAAACTTTTCGCATTTATAATATTGGTATGACTTTTACCTTTTTTGTGGATAGAACATATTTTGTATGTGTTATATTTCATCAATGTTGATAGTCCTCTTATGCATACAGGATAAAACTTACCTCACAGGATGCAAGTCCAAAGCATCTTCAGAGTTTAGCCATTCCAAAAACTGTGACATCAGCTTTTGTATCTCTGAAGGTCCTGGAGGTATGTGCCCTCCCACGTACACCTGAGTTCTGCGGAAGTTGCCTCCTTCCACCGGGTCTACGTGGCCCAGTACTCTTTTATGTATCTCTAATATATCTCCCATTGTAATATCTCTTAATCTATATAATAATGTCGAATTTATATACTTCATAGCAGCATCGAGACCTAAAATCTCATTGTGTTCATCTATACTCTTTCCAGAAACTGCTATTCTTGTTTCCAAAATACTTCTAGTTTGTTGGAGTGTCATTGTATTCCCTTCTATTCCAACAGTGTGGTAAATATGTTGAAAGTATGCCTCTTTCTTAGCTCTCCGTAATGCAGAGTTGTTCTCAGGTATAGAGAGCAATGCGTCTCGTTTTTCATCTATTTTTCGTAACACATCTCTGTCTAGGTTTTCTACTATGCTTGCTGTTCGCTGTCGGTTAACTAATGCTCCAGTATGTTCTGGATAATTTGTTAATGCTAAAGTGTATAACTGGTCAGCTTTGACCACATCATTCTTCGTGTCTTCTAGAAACTCTCCATAGTGATTTAATATGTCTGCATGTTTAGGAGAGAGTGCAAACGCATGCTGGAAAAGTTTAAGTGCTTTGTCAGCCTTACCATTCTTTTTCATTTCTAGTGCAGCGTTCAGAGAGCCCACAGCTTCAGAGTCTCGTGCTGCATCGTGACGCATTGGTGTTGAAGAGGCTCTGTCGGGAACTGGCTCCAAGTACGTACCGTACAAGCCAGCTGGCACGGGAGCGAAAGGTTTCGCGATTCTCCCATTGTAATTCAACAACCTATGCAGAGATACCACTACGGCGAGAGTGCACACTATACTTGAGAGAATCAGCACAGTTTTACACTTATCTACTATCATTTTATTGAATAAAGGCTTCTCGCAACTACTCTTCATGGTTTCAGAGACTCTCAGCCTACCTATGACCAACATGTTTGCCCCGATAACTGAAACATATGCCAAGTGATAATATCTTGGCGTTAATCACAGGAAACGATTCAGATTGCATTGTTTTTTGCAATATTATTTATAAACTCTAATCGCAAAATACCACGTAAGGCCATCTTTTACTTGACAAATTTTGACAGTGAGCGACTGTCACTGTTAGTGTCAGTCTGACTGTCAGTAGTGTAATCATGTTCCGAATCTTACTATTAGCGCTAATAAGAAACAACATGGAGGCGGTTTGGTGGCGGCCACAGATATAGGTAGTAGATCTGTGGTGGCGGCACTTGATTATTTCGTGTCGTTAGTGCTAACAGACGATACAGACTTGGCAGACGAACCACCGTCCAACCAACGGGAGAGAAAGAGAAAATTTTACTATAAAATAAACTACTGTTATTACTATAAAATAAAAACAAGAGTTAATCTTTCCGCTGGGAGGATTTTGGCTTCGCAAGTCTTGTGCATTTTCCAGTGTCAAGGTATTGGAAGATTATCAAGTTATATTGAATATAGTCAAACAACTCTTAGTCACAGTCAATGTAAAGCAAAGTCACGGTCAAGTCCTAGCAAAATGGTTGAGACTTTAGTAGAGGCTTTTACGGAGTTTTGGAAACATCACAAAAAGACATGTTTCACCTCGAGTTAGATCACTACTTGCTTACACTCGAGAACGTTCACAATCACTAGGAAATGCATAAGTTTAGGAAAATACTAGGTACAACGGGTCGCCAAAACTATTTGAATATATATATATATATACAAAGTTAAACTGAAAGGGGTCCATTATACAATCTTTGATTATACCTACTCATCATTATGAACAACTATTACTATGAAACCAACTCTGAAATCGCGAAAGAAATATCAGCTGTTTCAAACATTTTGTCGAGGTCGAGTGTACATAGATAACAGTTTTTGGAAGGACTGATAGTTTTTTTCGCGAAGGGTACTTGGACCCTTTTTGGCTTAGTTTAGTAGGTACTACACCCTTTTAGCGTAACCCAGTATAATAAATCCGTGTGCGAGTGTCGATAAAACCACGGAATAGAGAAGTTCCCAATTCCGTGGATAAAACAATGTTGAGATTATGAGAGAGATGCTCTGGGTTTGGATGTCATGTCATGACATGATTATACCTTACAAGCACAGATCTAGTTGTGTATATCTGTGCTTACAAGGCTTAAAAAACATAGTACCTCTCTATTCTCTATGGCTTTTCGTAGTATTTCGTCTCTTCTGCAGTGTAAGTAGGTACCGATCTTTATCGATCGTCAAATTCAATAAAATGCCATACAATCGATCATAGTGAGTATTGATCAAATGGCATTGTATCGAATTTGACGACCACAACTGTCAAATTTGACGATTGATAAAGAACGGTACTTGCACTGCCGGTACGTTAAAATAATTTTGTAAGCGTTTATCGAGCTCTAAGGCAGTATAATATGAATTGGTCCTTCAAGCCCTCAGTTTGAGAAAGTAGTCAGAGAAGGACACTCGACTAACCTACCCATTGCTTCTATTTATACTTTGACTTTATGCAGCATTCTATACGTTACGACAGTAAAATACTATCGATAGGTTATATGTAAAAATATAATATGTATAAAATATGTATAGGGTAGAGGTTAAAAAAACATATTTTAGATTTGTGTTTGAATACATGATTTTATTAGACATTCTATCATTTCATTTTCTGTCACAAATAAATACTGCTCAAAACATTCAGATCATTTACAATAATCACACGATATATTCTCATATATATATATTTCATTATATTCTCAAAAATTTATAATTTTTCTTTTTCTTCCATAAATAAAAATTTGTCTATTATCAATTGTCTATAAAACTCACTGATATTATTTTAAAAGCTACTTATACAATATTTTTTATAATTTATTACTTAAGAGTAAATAATCCTTTGCCACATTACTAGCGTTGGATATTAACTAAGCTGCTTGACTGCTTATAAATTCTTCAGTTTCCACATTTCATGGAAATGAAGAATTTTTAAGCCCCGTTTTCATTAACAAGACATCGCGCGATGTCGCACGATCGCGTTGCGTTTGTTGCCGACTAGACAGAGTCATCACAACACTAATCACATTTCAGCGAGCACCAACAATACAATCGATACTGGCAAGTTCATGGAACACCAAACAATCATTTAGCTAAAACTCGCCAGTACAAGAGATTACCATTATCTGCAAACATATAGCCTTCGGGCTACAGTCGAGAGTCCGCTGGCGCAGTTCGCTGCTAATGTTGCTAGCTTCGTAACTTCCTGCGTTCAATAGCATCTTTACGACATTTGGCCGACGAAATGCGATGGCGAGTTTTATAATTATCTACTTAAATACTACACTTAGCACTATTACCATGGCAGTACATTTGCAGGAAATTAGAGAGCAGACAACCTGAGTTTCATTAATCAAGCAGCTTAAGATGGGCTGGCTGCGGTCCTTATAGACCCGTTTTATTGATACTTACAAGCAAAAGCTCAATTAATTGGCAAGTATAATAAGGCCGAAGCACCCAAGATATAAAACGTCAGTGCTTCAGTAAAAATAATTATCTTAAATGCTAAAAACGTTATAAATTGCTTTTTCTATCTACAAGTTAGTATAGTAACGATAGCGTACCATATATCGTCTAAAAATTTAACTCGCATGAATTACTCATTTGACAAGCGACCAGCGCAATACACTCAGTCACAAAATTTTGTTAATTTACATCACTTGATTTAATCGTAACTACTTAACTAGGTCTAAGATAGACTGTACAGCCTGACTTGGAACTAGATTAGACTAACAATCATCTGCATTTATAAAACTGACCCTTAAGTCATGCTGGTCTAGCACCGGTGATCATTTTGCATCAACTCTTGCATCATAGGCATTTATATTTCTACTTACAGGGCACTGGGGCCTTACGCCTAGCTGTTTAAAGCAATCCAGTTGAGGTTATGACAAAATGTTGCGCGCCCGCAAACAGTAGGTATCTGGGTGCGTTAAGATTTACGTTCACATGATTTTCCGATCTGCGCGGTTTTAACGTTAGTTTGAGACCGCGTAAGGAGTTGGGCGTAAGGCCCCTGATTCCATAACTTCAAACACGCGCGTAACGCGGCGCGTTCAGTTAACCTCTAATAGTTGGTCTTTATTCGAGTTCAAATTCTTAGAGATTAATTTAACGCGCCGGTTACGGAATCAGGGCTCGACTGATAGAAAACTAAGTATTATTGAAACTATACTCTCTCCTCATTAACCTTTTTCCATTTATGGCAAAAATTGCGACACCATCACTGTATATTATTTTTAAAGGGCATAAGATCTTCTAACCGTCGATCTCTCATAATCGACAATGATCATGGTTGTGTTCACAACGGCACACCGAGTCGGTGGAGTTCTCATGGCACTGGTATCGACACTATCGACTGGCGCCATGGCCAACGTCACATCCTTAGAGTCGACAATGATCAAGGTTGAATTCACAATGACATAGAGTCGACTGTCCAATGCATAATGTTCTTAATCATCAAGTAGACCAGCATCAGCGTACCTGCTGGTCGAATTATATCTATATCGAATAGACCAGCATCACGGCTTGATCCTCAAACGCACATGGAGTCGACGATGATCATAGTGGAGTAAATGGAGCAGCCTAGAGTGATCATGGTGCCCATCACGATGGAGGAATGACAAGTCCGGAAGGCTTTCAGCTCGCGGATGTAGCGCGGACAGTGTGCCAACTCGCCTAGGACGAGCTTACCCACCTGCAACAAAAAAAGGCGTATTAGCTTTTTAGAATGATAATTTTTGTGTGCTCCTTTATTTTTGTAAAAATCTTTTTATCCATAGCAGCTCTACATTAACAACACTAATATTATGAGTAGGTTCGTCTGTTCGTACGTGTTCGTTTGTTTGTTCCCACTAAACTCCATCGCGGCCATATAAATTATCTTTGGTAACGGCTGAACGAGTTTTGATGAAACTTGGTGCAGCGTGTTTGTATACGGGGTAGCGTAGCTTATAGGTATGCCCTGTATTACACCAAAGGATTTTATCACAGAAAAAATTACGGTTCCTGTAAAACAGCAGCGCGCTGCTATAAATAGATAGATAAAAAAAAACTCTTTATTGTGTACACCAGAAATAAAAATTTAGTATAGCTATAGTAAGTATATTATAAATGTAAAACTAACTGTTACTCTATCTGTATTAAAATCGTTTTAGATGTTATGGAAAATCCTTAGAAAACTGTAAAGTGGTAAGTAAAACCGCAGCCCGCAGCTAGTAACACTCGACTCAATTACCTGATTTAGTCGATGTTTTGTAGTATATTAAAACAGCAATATTCAATAAGCGATACTCCAAGACATTGTCACGACCACAATGATCTAAGTCTACGTCAAATAAGTAGATCTTAAAAAAAGAAGAAGAAGAAGTAAGTGAAGAAGAAAGTAAAGAAGAAGAAAGAAGAAGAAGAAGCAAGTAGATCTTGTCTAGATCTGAAGTTAAGCCTAAGTTATCCTGTAAAATAAAATATAATAGTATTAAAATAGTGCTATCACTATTTTAATACTATTTTATTTTGTCGTAAAATTGTAGATCGTGAAAGTGAACGGGTGTGACCTTACAGTTAAGCTTTTTCAACAGAAATGAAAGGATATAAATGTGTGAGACACTCCGGTTCTTTTATGCCATACGTGCGGGTATGTGTGCGACTTCTTTTGAAATGCCTTGGGCTTTCTATAGAAAGCCTTTTCTGTAGAAAACAGTTTCATAAACAGTGTATTAATTAGCGATCAGCTTCGCACCGGTCAGGAGCGGATCCAGGATTTCATTTGGGGGGGGGGGGGGCATATTTCATTTTGGAGGGGGGGCCATTCAGACAAGGTGCACCTGAATCAAATTAAAAAGTTGATTCTATCCATGATCCTTGGTCGAATGTATGGAATCGCAAGGTGTTTTGGGGGGGGGGGGGGGGGCATGGGGGCCATGGCCCCCCCCTGGATCCGCCAATGGCACCGGTCCTAGCCTTTGATCAGGGTAGAGCGAGATTGATTGATTATCTTTCGGCATGTCTTCAAGTCGAGAGTGAATCAGTTTCTTCTATGCAAGCGTGGTCCATCGTAGACCGCATCGTCGCTTAACATCAGGCGAGTTGGCGGCCAAGCGCATGCCTACCTATTATTTAAAAAAAACGTAATTATCTTTCGTTATTTTTCTGGAATAAAAGTAGCCCATATCCAGGATGTAAATTATTTCCACACAAAAATTTTATGCTGGTTGAAAGTAAGTATGCGCCCCGTAACGAGGCGCGCCACCAAATATTATTTTTTCTCATTCGTCATTTTGGCACCCCGTGCTATCTGGCGCCTAGAGCAACTGCTTCTGTCGCTCTACTCCAGGGCCGGCGCTGATCAGCTTACAAGTACAAGCATTTTTTTTTTTAAACACACTGGATTGGGTATGTTATGTTTGGTTAGGCTACATAGAAACGTTTTGGAAGTTTTATGACAAAACCAAAACAGCTAACGGACTTGGTTTCATGATGAACACAGAAAACTTTTATCCAAGGAAAATAAGGCATTAAAAATAGCTGGCATATTTACAAATTGAGAAAGATTCCCCGCAGTCGTAAACAAAGTTTTCATATTTTCCTCGTAAGCGACCGAGCCTGCCTATGTTTACTTACACAGACTAGGTAAAACTACTATCTTTGGATACACGTAAATGATAACTGCGTCTTATTTACTTCGTCATGTAACGCTATTACGTAATCTATTGTGTGACGTCATCTAACTATTATTATCTATTCTGTATCAGCATTAAATTGTTTACATTCACGCCCTCCTAGTTTTTCACTCTCGACTTTGACCTGACACACCTACAAAATGGAGTAGATACGATTATCACCGCAAGCAAAGGCAACTAATTAATTTTAGGGTTCCGTACCCAAAGGGTTAAAACGGGACCCTACAATACAATACAAAAACTCCTTAATAAAATACCACAAAACAAGTCTACGATGTCTGTCTGTCTGTCCGTCCGTCTCTCATACTTATCAACGGCTGTATCTTTCGAACCGTAATAGATAGTCTGTTGAAATGTTCACAGAATATGTAATGTTACGGCGGATTGACTATAAAACAATAAAAAAGTAAAACGTAAAAACGAAACGGACCGTATACAACTAACGTATTTTTAAGGTATTTTTGTATTAGTTCTAATGTAAGAACGGTAATACCTACAAGCGTCAAACTTAACATGATTATAGTATACACTCTAAAGTATAACAAAAAATTATAAAAAATGGCCAAGTGCGAGTAGGTGATAAGTTCTGTTCATTACCAAGTTATAACTCACGAGTGCGACGTCCGAGTGCTGCACGAAGGTGCGACTGTACTTCACGTCGGAACAGTTGCCCTCATTGTATCAAGCAAAAGTGCATGGAGCCTCCAGCGGAAAATGTTAGTTATCCCAAATTGCTTATATTTTACCCATCTTTTCCTTCGACCAAAATAAAATTAATCTAATTTATCTAATTAATCTAATTTATTTTGATCGAAGATCTTTTACCGATAAGTTGGCGTGAGTACTCACGGTAGTCACGGTGTGAATCGTGCTGCTCGGCTTAGCGACAGTTTACCATTGTTTTGCAGTTTACCACGTGCAAGGTTATTCAGTGACACACGGTGTCAATTGACTATTGTGTAACGATTGCACGTATTCAAATACCTGAGTATCTGTATTTGCGATATGCTTTTTAATAATGTTAAGTGTTTCGTAATTTGCTATGCTGATTTTGCCTATTGTAAAACGTAGGTAATACGTCGACAGATTATTGTGATTTTGCAATGACATATTTTTAACCCATATTTTTTATGTAGGTAATATCATATTTTTAACTAAGTAGTTAGGTATAGTTAGTAGTTAGTTTAGTATGGTTTAGTATAGTTGTATTTTGTTTAGTTAATAAAGGCAGTATTATAGTGATTAAAAAAAAAAAGGTTAGGTACACAATGTACCCGTGTAGTAGGTATCTTCATACATTTAGAAAGTATTGGAGTATTTTGCATTTTCGTCAGAACACGATGCATTATTACGAAATTTTTCGTCACTTTTAGGCTCGTACCTAACTACCCATATCTACGATCTACGAGTAAGTAGCTAGATACGTATTCAGACAAATCAAATAATGTATTTACTCAAATGGATACATCACTACACTTTTGAACGTCAGTCAGAACATAAACTTTTTGGAGACAATAATATAACATTTGTTGGTCACCTATATTCCTATAAATCAACAATAACAATATAATAGTCAAAGGATTGACAGTGTTTTAATTCTAAGCGATTGCATTCACTGACTATTTGTTGTATTTTACAGGAGCCCTGCCCTCTGATTCTACTAAACAAATTGTCTTTAAATTGTAATTGTTGCGATTTTAATTGTTAAATACCTGCCTCAAAACTGACAGTTTTTAATAAAAAATTTATACTAAGTTATAATATTAGGTGGTTGTGTTTTTCTAGTATAAAAAATATTTAAAACTGCAAATTTTGAGGCAGTTATTTAACAATTAAAATCGCAACAATTACAATTTAAAAACAAGTTCTTTAGTAGAATCGGGGCCCTGGTAGAGCGTAGCATCCCAAATACTTCTAACATCAGAAGTACCAATGTCAATGTGTCCGTTGCGAGGCCTTACTGTACAGGAAACGGCATCCGCGGCGAATCAAATCATCATCAGCCTATCTTGTTTCCACTACTGGGACATAAGACTTTCAACGTAAGTTGTTTTGGCCCAAATACATGGAGGTAATGGTATCTGCACCCAGCCTTGGCAAAGAGAACCGCTCCCGAGGCCAAATCTCAACACGCCGAAGAAGTGGTGGAAGGAGATCAAGTCAGTGTCATTTCCTAGTAAAAACCACTACCTACTGTGAAAGTTACTTGTTCGTAAAGGATTGCCCAGAAAAAGTAGGTAAGGTAATGAAAGAAGGTGATAGTTACCTCCTGTCCGCCTCCGGCGGCTTCCTCCATCTGCGTCTTGACGTGCTTGGCGCGCAGCATGGGCCGCACGAGGCGCACGCGCACGTAGCACTCGATGCTGAACACGGCTAGCAGCAGCGCTAGCTGGAACAAACAATAACAAACCTTTCAGAACATGAGAACAAACCTTTTAGAACATATAAGAACAGCTGATGCAGGGAAAAGAACTACCTACCAGTATAAGAGAATAAAGAATTCACCTCTTCCTATTGAGTTTTGGCTTTTAGATTCTTCTTCGTAGGTTGTTTTCTATAGGAGCTGAGCTCAAACAACATTAAGGATAATAGATATAGATAATAAGGATAAGGATCTTTTTTGTATAATAAACTGTATAAAAGGATGGTAAAATATGTATAAAGTATCGATAGTTTTGTTGATACTTCATACTTATTTTACCATCACGAACATACAATATTATTTAGTCTTACAACTATGTGTTTTTATTTTCTATTCTTTAAGCTAGTGCGGCTAAATCGTTATAGAAAGCTGATAAAAAATGTCCTACGACGAGTACGGGATGCTAATATCAGGGTTGCCGCGCGTCAATAAGACCATTCGATATCAAAATGTTTCTAATAACAAAGGAATTTGATGTCATTAGACTTATGTCATTAGATTACTCGTCTGTATCATATTGTTACAAAGATCCCGGATTTCCGTCTCATAATAAAATTAATCAAAAGCTTCCAATTGCAGCTTTAATGCTTGCAAATTTATCTCCAAATCGACCTTTAAGCTGAACCTTGCATTTACTTTATCCAATATTAACATTATTAAACTTAATTTATATAAAACCCGTGTGTTCAAAAGTATATAGCATGTTTAATGAGTTGTGGCGTGTATTCGCAAGGAGTCAAGGTTTGAACCTCTTTTATTGAGAGGTAATATGCAATTATGTATTGAGTATTTTGATTGCTAAATCATATTTGTACATGAAATATGCCTAATTGTCTCACTAACTCATCAATCATACATTACTATGTGCTAAGGCTAAATTTCTACACAGCGATCATAAGAATTGTACACCTACTTACAAAAATTGGTACCTACTTGCGATGAAAAAACTCGGTAGTTTATTTTTATTTTTGGCGCCACACTTTATTCCATACCTACTTATCTGCTTAATTTAATAACTAAAGAACTACTTTTTATTAACGGTTATTTGTAATTAATAACTGTCATAACGTACTTAACCGTGAACTTTTTACAGATAAGAAATGGTGACGCATTAATTTTTGTATCGTGCTCGTAACACCTTTCCATAAGCTCGTGAAGTCAGAGAGGTCTGTCTACATTGTAGGACCTGCGATATATAACCGCCTGCCTAAACACGTACGTAATGCACCTTCCACTGCGTCGTTTAAAGTCAGGCTTAAAACTTGGCTCCTTGACCAACAATTCTATAATTTTGATGACTATGTTAAACTGCCTGAAATATTAATGGATTCGTCCATAAATATTTCAGGTAGCTGCGTTAATAAATAATTATTAATGAACTAATTTGACATATTGAAATACTGACATAATATATTGTAACACATAATGCTCATAATAATATTGTTAATATTGTTAAAATATACTCTTGATATAAGTTTATATACATCGAAAGTAGAAAGAAGAAGAAATAAGATTGTAGAAAGTGTACTGGAGAAGTTTGACATGTAACTATGGAGTTATTAATAAAGAATTGTATTGTATTGTATTGTATAGGTACTGACAGTGCTTTAATTACTTGAGCCTCGTGAAAGGTTTTATTAAAAGCAATGTGTGAAATTAAAGTTTATAGCGCTTAAATAGGTAGTCATTTCAGTTATTATTTTACAATTTAACGGTAACTCTTTGTAATTATACCCGCCTAAAATAATATATATTATAATACAATACAATACAATGACTCTTTATTAAAATACCACAAAACAAGGATAATATAAACATAACAATAAAAAATTATTATCTAGGCTTTCAACAGTCGGCCTTATCGCTTAAAGTGATCTCTTCCAGGCAACCATAATAAATACCAATCCAGCACTCTTTTGTTTCTTTACAAACAATAACAAACTAGGTAAGTAAGTAGTAGCAAAGATAATTTACTAGAGTAGTAGGTATACCTCACTTATATCGTCACCGCTTTATGTTTGATATTCCGAAAACCCGTACGAAGTGCTTTGATTCCACATTTATTGTGCGAACTGCTAGTCTGTGGAATGCACTGCCTGAATGGGTGTTCCCCAATGGTTACAATCTGGGTGTCTGCAAATCACGAGTGAATCGGTTCCTTCTAGGCAAGCGTGCTCCAACGCACCATCGCATCATCGCATCATCGCTTAACATCAGGCGTGATGGTGGTCAAACGCAAGCCAATAAATTATTTTTTTAAAAAACCTACGTCCTATATCTAGGACGTAGGTTTTTCTATCTATCGATAGATAGATAGATAAACTCTTTATTGTTCACACCACAAATTTCATACACACGATAAAACAGCTTAAAAACTAGTGCAACAATCGGCGGCCTTATCGCTAAGAGCGATCTCTTCCAGGCAACCTTAGGATGGAGAGGATTCATACAGGAGGTAGAAGGCGGGGCGAGCAATATTGAATAATGTGATACTTAGTTATAATATAAACCGTACATTCTAATAACAATACATACTAATACATATACCTACTACTTAAAATTACGATACTAATACTTATATTACTTAAGATTACGATAATATACTAATACATAAAATATAAAATTAATTAATATGATTAGTTACACAAACAACAACAGCTTCAACAAGGTGGCAACTGAGACAAATAAAACTGCTTTACACGGTCTTTATAAACAGCGAGCGATGGAGCGTGTCTAATAGGCACGGGCAACGCGTTCCACAATTGAACAGCCTGAAATGCAAACGACTTGCCATAAAAAGTTTCGGAACGTGCTGAAGGGGACTTAAGAGACAGGGTATCCTTTGATCTAAGAGGACGAGTATGAACGGTGTGCCAGATAGTAAAGAGTTCTTTTAAGTATTTTGGGGTTAAGGTTTTTGGGGTCCTACTTCATTTTCCCACTGTCTTTTACTGACCTTTCTGTCTTGTTGCGGTCTTAGTCTTAGTTGCCCCCGCAACGAGAGATTAATTAAGGGACAGAATACCGGGTTAAGCAAGATCGCTCGCGCATTTGAAATTTAGATATAAAATGATTGTCTACTATTGAAAAATGTGCTTCGTTAATTTAATTTATTTATATCCTCTAGGAGATCGATGGGCCTATGTCCAGAGTGGACGTCTTATGGCAGAAATGATGATGATGATGATGATGATGATTTATATGGAACCATCTCTGAAGTGTGACCTACCAAACAAAAAAATAATCATCAAAATCAATTCATAATTGGTGGAGTAATCGAATAACTAACATTTAAAAAAAAACTTACAGTCGAATTGACAACCTCCTTTAGTCAGTTAAAAAAAAAAAAAACATACATTCGAATTCATAACCTCCTTTTTTTCGAAGTCGGTTAAAAATGTAGCCGTTGACAAGCCAATGAAAAGAGGAAGAAGTGTAATAAGATCTCACCTGTATCCAGCTGGTGTGCTCGAAGCGTGTGAGAGTCTGCGTGCGGTAGTAGGCCAGCAGAGCCAGCAGGCTCATGGCTGCGTTGAACGCGTAGTACACGGGGAACAGCACGGTTTGTACGCGGCCGAACTCGTGTCGGGGCAGCGAGAAGTACAGCACTATGCCTGTACAACAAGGAAATAACATTGTTACATTAGGCAGATAAAAAAAAAACATTTAATTAAACTAAAATACCTGAAATAATTAGGTAGGAAGGTACTAAATGAAATTTGAAAAAAAAAAAAATATTATACATAGGCTTATACTTGTTTATAAAATAGAAATACACACTGGCTTATGTCTATGAAGGAGAAATACAAATTATTTATACTGCGATTCCTGCACTAGGCCAGGCCTGTATCGCAGGAAACTGATACGATTTATCCAACTCAAAATTTTGTTAGCCTCTGGTAAGCATAATATTTTGTTCATGTTATTAAGTAGGTAATTTTAAACAAAGGTGCTCATTTAAAACCAGTGATAACCAGTGATATACATTATGCGAATGAAGCGCTTCCTCTGTGTAGACTACCTTAGGTCTCACCAAATCTTCAGAAGCCCTTGCTCTACATTTCGTAGAGCGTCTTTCAGAAATATATTCCTGCAATGGTTTGATATAAAACTTTTTAGCGGATTAGATCTATTTGTACTTAGGTATTGGCAAGGATTTTATATATACCCTAATTGGTAATTCACGTCGTCGACGGCGAAAAATAAAGTGCCTAGTACTTATTTTAGTTTTGTTTATTGTGCGAAATATTTGACGGGAACCAAGATCGTCCAAATTAGCTTAGCAAATTAGCTAACTATTGAAGGTGGCCTGAGATTTCATGTATCCATTATAGCCTCTATCCACTTATTTACTTGTAAATAATTTAAGGTCTACTTTCAAGGTAAATCAGACATATTTATTTCAAATATTAGTTTTTGAAGGCTAGCAAGCACAGGTTACTGTCGGTAACCACTGATTTACGTACATCTATGTTTGTATAATATATAATAGGGTGTTGAGTTTTTCATAATTATTTGAATATGAAACAATTATTATGAACAACAATTTTTTATATGAATTTGAGCGAATTGTACTTTGTTTTTTACGAGACATAGCGTGCGCCACATGGATATTATTGCTTTTAGGCAATGGTATTTAGTAGTGTTCGTTATTTGAATAAATCATCTTATCTTATGTATTTATGGTAAATACGCATCTAGATAAACAAATTGGTATCTCAGTGTGAGTATAGGAACAAACCAATCCAAGGTTGGAGGTCAAATAAATAATGTACGGAACAAAATTATTGTGTCCATTTCAATTTAATACCAGGGGCCTATATACCTTAAGCGTTACACAAAATAACACAATATTTTTTCCGGGTACCTATAGATTAATCTATATACTTTAAATCGGGATAGAAGTAGATACAATGGGCGTCCTCAATCTATAAATATTTTAAGTAATGTTTGAGTACCTATTAATTAATAGCATGCACATTTCTTGCCATTTAAAAAGCTTATTATTAATGTTCTTTTAGCCAATTACTAAGAAAAATCATGTCAGATAAAATCGACCCTTTTACAGCAAAATACTTTAAATATTTGGTTCTCGGGAAACGGTACAGAAAAGTAAGTAATAAGAAGAAATAACTGCAATAACGAGTTAGGTATAATAATTATGGCATACATTTTTTGCAACAAAATATAATTTGAGTGATGTTTTCCCCTCATTATCCAATTGGGCAAAATAATTACCTAAACTCAAAACTGCATGTTTTTCGTCTCAAATTACTAGTAAGTATTGAGTTTCTGTTACCGCTACTGTTGCAGTCCGTGCGGCGGTTTCTGTTTACCATCAGGCGGACGCTGAGGGCGGACGGCATGCTTGTTTGACACTCTTTTAAAATAAAATGAAAACTGAGCAAATTGTTGTTTTGCAACTATTAACGTTTTGTTATGGCTAGGGCCAAACTAGGGCTATCTCTTTCGTACATAAAAAAATAAACTAAGTCTGAATTAAAAACTGTTTGAGTATTCTTTTTAGAATAACGTTGACATGTATCGTGTTGATTATGTATTATTAGCGTAGATTATTAGGTAGTAGATGTGTGTATTATTTTTGAAAAAAAAACCGATATTTTTTTTCAAGTTTTTTTGTTGTTGATTTCCTTTGCTATCCTGTAAGTTATGTGATTATATAGTTGTTAAAGTTTGTACTGCAAAACAGCAAGTAATTTTTATGTTCCCACGTTACAAAAGTTCATACACGATTCAAAGAAGAACGCATCCCAAATGCATCCGGATAGCACACGCAATTCGTGCAAGAATGAAGACACAATTAAAATGCAGTTACAGCCTTATCAGCGTGGAGCGTCGTGTGTGAGTGCAGGACTTTTTGCTCTTACAAAAATTTGTATGTACATTTTGGAAGATGCTTTTAAATGAATGCAGTTTTTGCTGCATTCATTTAAATTCATTTATTCTGTTTTTGCATCTTTATTGTTGTGCTTCGCGGTCCTTGCTCCCAGCCATTTATCAAGATCAGTTTAGCCGTTTAGTCGATAATTAATACATTTTTACAACAAAAAACAGTCGAAGAGTCGAGTCGTTCACGGAAAATTCAAATAACGAGATCCATCCACTTATTTTCCACCCTTAAGGTCTAGCCGCTAGCGTAGCATATTGTATTCTCTTTGTTTAGAGGTGAGGTCACAAATATATCTGTGGGTGAGGTGGTTTTTTTTAAATATTTTTTTTTATATTTCGCTTTCGATTCAAACTGTCGAATGATAGCCTAGAGAATTCTTCTGTTAGATAATTAAATTAATCCCAGATAGATAGGACCGGGCTTACCATAAGAATGTGCCCACACTTATAGTTCATCTCTCTTAGTATAATGTGTATATGAATTTCTAGTGTAATTCCGCTTCTACGTCGTTTGGAGTACAATAAAGATTTGGGACAAACTATTTTACTCTATAGATATTTGTGATGCTAATTTAAACCTAACCTGACATAAATATTAATTACATAAAAAGTAAAATTAACCTAACCTGAAACAAATTGTAATTAAATCTGTAACAAAAATTCGTTTCAAAAATGGACTTCCGCAAAGTAACGCCTGATTCAATCAACTATCTCTTAGTATACCTATCTGTTTCAAAAGACATAAAACGCTAAAACATTCTCTCGATAACTTTAAAGTAACGAATAAGGTATAATGAGATAATTAGCTGTTTACAAGCACGTGCTCTCTATCGAGGAATGTTACTGATATGCTGCTGACCATTTATGACTTGACTGGAGGTAAAGTGGGGCATTTTTATGACTTTAGTACATTGAGATTACTCTATGTGGGTACCTATAGAGCTGTTGCTCTACTTTGTAAATAATAGGTATAAAGGTACGTCTATACATATTTGACCTTCTTTATAATTTGACATCCTTATGATAGATGTTCTGACCGTTGCGTACTAAATACGCGTTTTCCAAGTTTTCTTAAAAGTAGTTTCGATTCTGTTCTACTGTCGATTGTATTTTTCATTGTTTGTCCATCGAGCATCGAACTAAGCCTATGTCGCGTAATACCGTAGAGAAACCACAGACAAGAAGTTTTGAGTAATGATGGTATGATGTAATCGCCGCCTATCCTGCAACATTATTTGATTATTTATATACTAGCGGTCCGCCCCGGCTTCGCACGGGTATAGATTATGAGTATAGAGATAGCCTATGTCACCCGGGGATAGTGTAGCTTCCCAACAGTGAAAGATTTTTTTAAATCGGTTCAGTAGTTTCCGAGCCTATTCAATGCAAACAAACAAACAATCAAATCTTTCCTCTTTATAATATTAGTATAGATAAGTTGTCGATGCTTTGCCAGCCCGGAGTAATGTTTTTAGATATCCTTTTTAAAACTTTCCACGTTGAAGCTCGGTGGGAATACCTCTATCTGATCTAGCCAAGAACGTTTAAAACTTAGCTGAAGTTTGTTCTACTATTTCATATCTACTTTATTTTTCTTTATCTCACCTGAGACGAGGGTCATCCACACTTGCGTGCCGAAATGCGTGGCGACGGCTCCAACGTAGAGCGCGCGCCAGCCGCGGAGGTTGCCTGAAGACCCTGGCCTGCTGAGCCACACCAGGACCACTAACACTGCTAGAGCCACGTGGAACGGCTGCGAGGTTCGAGTGGCGATCCTGAGGACAAACGAAGGCTTCATTAGTTTTATAATTAAACGGTCAAATATACTTATCTTCATTTATTGTCCTAATAATGTTACTGCGACCAGTACCCTTAGTACAAGTTTTGATAGTATTCGAAAACTTTTTTCGTTTTCGTATTGTTCCATACATTGCTGGGCTGAAAAGTATTCGATTTTTTTTTTCGTATTACAGTGAAGCAATCTATACCGCCGATTACTACCGATTTTAGTTCCTCCACGTTTCCGATATAGGCGCTTTACCAAAATGTATGGAACAATACGTAAAACTATCAAATCTGGGACTAAATGTACTGTTCGCAGAATTATGTTATGAAATGAATGATGTTGAATGATGTTATCGTGACGAAATCGCTTCGTCTGATCTTGTCCAATTAGGACGCCGGCTAAGTAGCAAAACAGTAGCATACCAAATAACAAGGTAATACGCCGCTAAATTGGCAAAATGTTACAGCTCTACTGGGCGTAGGCCACACAACTGGCGTAACCGAAAATAAATATGTAATTACATAAGTAAAACTACCTTATGTAAGTCCTCAGAATAATACTTCTACCTAAATAAGTTTATTAATATACTTCACTCAATTATTCTGATATCTGATTTTGTCAATTTAATATAGGCCAATTAATAAAAATAAAAATTGCTTACACGTAAATAAGAAAATTCTAAATAGTAATTAATGAGAAAAAAAAACATCTTGGCATTCTATGTTTTAATTTCACATCCACCTTAATCCTAATGAGCTGTGACCGAAAATATATAGGTATATAAAAGATTGAGATTGATAAAATAAAAATTTAAAATCTACTTTTCATTTAAAACGTGTGCTGTAAATTTAACAAATCATGTAAAGCAATCACCAAACTGACGTCAAAGACATGATAATTGAAATACAGAAATTATATACAAATTTTGATGTGATCACCACCTTGTACCGCAATAAGCCACCACCTTGTAAACAATTACTCACTCATCTGGATCTGTAGTGCAAGTACCGTTCTTTATCGATCGTCAAATTCGCTAAAATGCCATAGAATCGATCACAGCGAGTGCTGAAAAAATGGCATATTATCGAATTTGACGACCTCAACTGTCAATTTGACGATCGCTAAAAGAACGGTACTTGCACCCCTGGATTGTTTATTTGAGCATTGAAACAACCTCTGATAATGATACTTATGGTTTTTCGTAATATTTCATACAAATTGCGAACTGTTATGAAATTGCTGTTTATCAGTTAGAAAGTTGTTAACTGCAAAATCTACTGAGCTCAATAAATTAGACCAATTCAAATTTGTACGAAGTAAGTAGTTATTTATGTGAAGAAATGCTTAATGGCTGACCACTATAAAACCACAGACCAAAAACATAATAATATTGTACACAAACATTATTCATAGGGTGAATATCTCTGTAGCAGCTAGTGGTTGAAATCATATCGGATATTGTTGTCATATTCCTACAATGTACATTGTACACGGAGCGATAAATCTAACCGACACTTCGTAGGTAGGTACTTATGTAATTTATGCACTGTAATAAATATTGTTTGGCATGATATTGCAGACGAAGTAAATCAATAACATCTTGATAATAAAATTATTTGGAAATCTGGTTATCTTGCACTAGAATTACTGTATTCAATCGTAAATTTTTGGCTCTGTAATGAATAAACATTATCATAACATTTGGACAAACAACTAGATTATGTAGTTTTTATTTAATTGAGCAAGTGCGCCTTTTGTTTAGTTAATAACTAAACAAAATATAAGCTAACACTAAAAACAGATAGACTGCCATAGACCGTTGAATGTATAAAGACAATCCAAATACTCAAGCCCAATATTAGCAGCGTGCCCAGCATGCTGGCGGCATTACGTCGCTGAATAGCAATGATTACCTATGCATTGAGCCAGAAACACATTCGTATTGTAGAAATTACATATTGGCGCTTAGAATAACTATTTAATCTAAGTATTGGC
The DNA here is from genome assembly GCA_914767915.1 of Agriopis aurantiaria. Classification (NCBI taxonomy): domain Eukaryota; kingdom Metazoa; phylum Arthropoda; class Insecta; order Lepidoptera; family Geometridae; genus Agriopis; species Agriopis aurantiaria. The sequence goes on from OU611983.1 coordinate 18,618,607, forward strand.
GTCTATTCTGTCATACCACTCACTAAACTAAACCAAACGAACTGGACTAAAATTATCTGCCTCTCTTTTCATTTTAATGTGCGAGAGAAGGATAGCAACAATTTTAGAGCCGTGTGTAGTTTAGAGTGCATCAGAATCGATGCCATTGTGTGCGTAAACCAATATTTAGATTTTATTGCAGCTTTTTATTTATACGTTGGTTTACAAGTGTTTTTAGCATATCAGCAGTGCAGTGGCAGGTACCGTTCTTTATCGTTCGTCAAATTTGACTGTTGAGATCGTCAAATTCGATAAAATGTCATTAGATCAGTACTAGCTATGATCGATTCTATGATATTTTATCGAATTTGAGGATCCCAACTGTCAAAATTGACGACCGATAAAGAACGGCACTTGCACTGCATTTTAGACAGTGTATTTGTAAATAGTCTACATAATAGTGTCTACGTCGATATTATATTATATTCGTGTAAACGCGCCATAGGTGCGGGCCTACGTTTGCTCTACGCAATGACAATACGGCTCTACGTCAGCTTGTTTGCATTTCGGTCGTGCACCAGCAATTACACCATGTAGTACGAGTACGTACAGTGCAACCAAGTTATCTACAAAGTTTAGTGCGGAGCCACCATCGCATTTTCTGAAGAAAAAAAAAACTGATAGCTTCCTGTAGAAAGTTTTAGTTTCTTAATTTGGCCACCTCGACAATGTATTTTGTAGCATTGACTGATTGCACTTGCCTGATAACTCTACGTTATTTTTGATACTTATATAACTAAAGATAATGCGTATAAGCAAGCTAAAATTACATTGTTATTGACCTTTAGACATTCGATAAGAAAGCACGTGGATTCTTCATCGGGGTCTTGATTGTGTTGCAGCGAAATTATTACGACAATTATCAATAATGAATGTGAATACAATGGTTTGTTATCAGGATGTTTACTAGACTGTTGGACTAGATATTAAACTGACCCACTAAAATTTTGCAGTACTCCACATGTAACATCTTTACTCAAATACTTTTCCTGAAAACTGAAGATATAAGCCCTTCATTCAAGCTATTATAGATTATTTGTGTTTATTTATATAATAAGGCCACTTTGCAAATATTATCTGTGATGAATTGCGAGTGCATTTGGCTAAAGCTGTGTTTGGCTGTGTGCCATTAAACTCGTATGACTCCTATTATTTTTAGCAGTTAACAGGCAGGTGTTGTTTTGTTTTCTTCAACAGAGAAACAAACTTGCCTTTTTACTGCTTTTCGTTCATTACTTACAGCACAGGGTGTTCAATTTTGCCGTAGCTACATCACCTACATCACGAGTAGGTACCTACTCTAGACAAATTGGTACGTATTGACATTATACTACCCCTTATGTCGGAATATTACTATTATTTGTGCTATGCTTCAACGTATAATAGAGAAGTATTATGAGGGTAGAGCATCATAATACAGTGTGTGTTGAGCAGTGAGAGAAGCTACAAACTGTGTTTGGGAAAGTTACAGAAGCTCTTTTAACGTGTTTTGACCAACAGTTTGGCTGATAATCATTTTAATTTCTTCAGAATATTGAGCTTTCAAGATCCTAGCCTATCAACCATAAAAGAGAAAGAAAGTACCAAAATATGTTACAATTTAACTACATAGCAAGTCATAGAAGTATCTGTAATAATTTACGTCAAAATACAACCAAATGTGGCTGTATTTCCATTATATTTAGTACCAGGAAAACTTGTAATTTTGAAGTCAGAGTTTTCTATTTGCCGTTTGCGATAACAATCGTTTGATTGAACGACGCCGTTATCTGCAGGTAGGCGACGTGCGTCGGCGCATGTCGGCATGTCGCGGACTTTCACACGGCTGACATCTCATCTTACAGCTGTTGCACAGCATATATATGGAGCAGTGGACTTTGAATGGAGTGTAGATACCTCAGATCAGCCAAACAACAGATATATGCCTTAGTAAATTTATTTTTCTGATAGCCGCGTTGGTCCAGTTGATAGAGAACGGGTCTTCTACATTATAGATTTCTTCTAGATCAACGTGTTCTATCTTCGGCCACACCGTCGCTTACCATTAGGCGAGTTGGTAGATCTGTTCACAGTAGATCTATTTCATAAATATAATATGTATTAAAAATACATATTTTCACCATACCGCTAAACCGCTAATGCAAAAACTGCAAGTACGGCTCACTTATTTTTTTTTACGAACACTGAACCTTATTGTGACACTAGATTAGGACCAACTTAGAAATAAAGATTTATTATTATCATTATCATTATTATCTATAAACTAACTAATTGTCCACATGCAAAGAAAGGGCGGCGAGGTCGTCTGCAGGGTTAGATTAAAGGTTTCAAGCCTGACTTAGGCCAGCCGCACGCTCGCACCCACCACGCTTCCTTACCATATCTCCCTTATTTGTCTGATCTGAGGTAGACACACTGTGACAGACTGACACGCAACAGAAATATTTTAACTATTATGCATGAAAATCAGATTTTTTTTCATAGTCAGCTGTATTTTCCTGAATACTTCAAAGAAACATTTTAGCTCCTTTAACATGAATGTTTGTTTTTTTAATTTCTGATATCGTATGAAAGATTGCGAAAGGTAAACTACTTTGACAGTTAATAGGTCTGAAATAATAATTGCTGAAGGGAAGTGACAGAACTGAAGAAGCCGAGATATCTTCACGAATAGGTCTAATGTTAAAAACAAGTTAAACACTAGACGAATTTTTCAAAAGCAAACAACACAGTTTGTCAAATATAACTATTTACTACCCAGATACGAAGCAGGAAGTTTATTATCTTAATAATAAAAGATAAGAAATTATCATAACTGACCGAAGAGGGTACTTTACAGAATCTACGCCTACAACAAAACATTTATCTATGACTGATAATACATAACAAAACCAGGATAAGAATAAAGCATGTTTTTGTTATTCATATATGACAATGTTTTATTTAAAAAAAAACAAAAAACATACGGTCTAATTGATAACCTCCTCCTATTTGAAGTCGGTTAAAAATTAGGGTTTTCGTTACGTTCGTTCATACATATTTTCAAAGAAAACTTTAAAAAGGTATTTTCCATTGAAAATAAAGAATCAGTTTTTCCCTTCTACCAAAATAAAATGAATGGACGGGCCATAACCATTGAACTTGCTCAGTAAAAACCAGTCAAAACCGTCGGACTAATACTTCAACACCTAATTATTAACCGGTACAGTACATTTGTTACAAAAAATAGATAGCTGTTTTTTGTTGTGTTATTACACTTCGAGAAAGCACACGAAGGCATAATTTTGTCAGATGTTTCGTTATCATGTAACAAAAGTCTTGTGTCGCACTTCCTACGGCTAGAGACCGACTGAAACGAAGTGAGCGCCGGCGCTCATTTTGTAATCTTCAAAAATGCGCTCCACCTGCGCCCGTCCATTAATTTAATTTTGGTCGAAGGTTTTCCGTTGTTAATCAGAATTTACAAGAGAGTGTACATTTGTCCGCCTGTCGCTAGATTTGTAAAGAAGATAGGCAGCATTGTAGTGGATTGTTTGTGGTTTGCCTCAAAGGCGCCGTCAGTTATAGTCGGCGTCGCTACCAGTTTATAATTCAATTCATTCACCATTCATTCCGTGACAATAATGCGAGGTACGTCTAGGGAAAACAATGTCCATGAAATTATTCAACGGGCTTCGGGCGGAACAAAATTTATTCAGTTCCTTCAGAATATACTTCAGGATTCGACATTGCACTTGAACTAATAAGCAGGTGCTTATACTTTTGGAGGCTCACGTTGAATGCATGCCTCGAAAACGATTATTACTGCCAATGACAGTTTTAAAAAGCTACATCATTGATTACAGCATAAGAATCAAATGTTTGATTCGAAGAGAAAATTAAATACATCAATTTATGAAATTTTGGATGGTACGTATTACCAACTTATTAAATCGTAGATATGTTCGGAACGTAATGTAATGACATTCGTCAAAGATGTAGAGCAACTTGTACCATCGTCGGTTGCCAACGGTAGTTAGTGGCAAAACGCGAATTTATAAATGATTTGAAGCAATGTTTGAGTTTTGGTATTGTCATTATTTTCTCTCTGCTGCGACAAGGGCCTTCTCTTAGAGAGAGATGAGCCCTAATCCACCATGCTGGCCCAGTGCACGTTGGTAAATGTCATGATGTCTTTGTACTTTTGAGATGGTTGAACATGTCGTTTTTTAAAATCAATATACCGTTTTTTAGCGATGGCACCTTAAACTGCACATAATCTATTTTAGTACTAAATTAGTCACAGGGCCGAGGATTGGACCGGGTGGCTCCGCCAAGGACAACCATCGCTTGTTGGTACTGAGTCGTTAGTAAATTATTCATTAGAAATTATCTGCAAAGGAAATCGTCAATCATAGTGCTACCCACTCAAATCAACACCAGTCTACTTCATTAATAAGTCAGTGAAACAACTTATTAATTTGTCAGTGAATATTAATTATAATTAATGAATTTTAGACGTCGATGCTTAGGTACGTATTTGTGGGTAGTTAATTAAATATTGACATAATTGAGTTGATTGATAAAAAGAAACGGTTGAAAGAAATGCGAACGATCAGAAAAAGTTAAGTATTTACACTTGGCACCAATCTGAATCACACCTACGCGATTTTTGACAAACTTGGAAGGACTAGGTACCTTGAATGATAATTTAGAAAAGTATTGTAATTATTCTGTAGATATGGTAGATTATCAAGAAATTAACTACGACCAAAATAAAATAAATGGACAGGCCCAAAAGAAGCGCATTTTTGAAGATTACAAAATGAGCTCCGGCGCTCGCTTCGTTTCAGTCAGTCTCTAGCCGTAGGAAGTGTGTCACGCGTCTATTGTTCCATGATAACGAAACATCTGACAAAATTATGCCCTCGTGTGCTTTCCCGAAGTGTAATAACACAACAAAAACCGCTATCTATTTTTTGTAACAAATTTACTGTACATGGTTATAATTAGGTGTTGAAGTATATTATGTCCAACGGTTTTGCCTCGTTTTTACTAAGCAAGTTTAATGGTTATGGCCCGTCCATTCATTTTATTTTGGTCAAAGGAAATTAATCTCAACAACTATCAATTCACAGAAATTTACTGATTATTTAATATTGTTATTATTCAGATAATCGGAACTGCTTTTTGATGCACTATTTTACTAATCTAATGATATAGAGGAAATACTCGCTGAAATAATAATGATAACAAGTCAATATGAGTAGGTACCTACCCAGCGAATACCAGTTGAAAGTTTAATCTAGGCACTAAGCATTTAATCTTTGTTTTTATTGTTTATCTTTATTCAGTAAATTTTTGAACCTGTAACTTTCCACGAAAGTGGAGCAAGCATTAACAAGGTTGAGATTGAGTTTAAGTGATAATAGAAAGTAGGATATCAGTTGGTTTAGTAACTCGGACGCAGTGGAAATTTACAAACCTTCTTCATGTGACTTGCAGCGACCTATTTCTTTGAGATTACCCAATAAATTCTTCGGTAGACAGAGATTAAATACATTTCGTTAATCCCTAAGATTATCGGGTTTGAGTAAACTTGAAATTGAAAACACAAATCGAAAACAATTCAATTTTGACCCAATAAGATATTGGTTATTGGGTCAAAATTGCAAAGTGCGGTAAACCATTGATTTGATCATCTAGTTGAATCTTCATTTGACAATGTTTTGAAAGAAAACATAATGCTTTACATACATAAGCATTTCTTTTTGTTAGTATTCAAATGGCACAATCACAAACAAAAACGTATGTAGGTGCAAACCTTATATTTGCAATGATGACTGTCGCTATATCAATGTGCTGGAGAACTATTACTAACTAACTGTACTATTCAGCATTAAAGTTATACTACCGATAAGTTTAATGCTGAATAGTTAACGGTATCAGGAATTATGTGTTTGACAGGATGGTCTCAGATTCAATTTTGATGTCAGCTATGAACTGTAAAATACCAACAAAAAAAACAAGTAGGCGATAAGGCGATATAAAGGTTTCATATTTTAATTTATTATGTAATTTTTAAGCTTGTCAAATACGAAAAAGCTTATGGTAAAGATGGCACATTTATCTAAAATTTACATTGATATCCAAAACAGACCTGCTTTAAGAGGATTATAAACGGCATAAGCTAGGAGTGGGTATAATCTCTGTCATATCATCTAGCTAAATTAACCAGTTTCTACTCATCTGAGTATTTATTCATAATTAACTTTATGTAGAGAAAATCGTTAGCGCCATTTATGTATGGGCTTAGTCGTTAGGACTTGGCTTAAATAATATTTATAGTTATGGCGAATATAATTTAACTGGTTTTACTAGACGACTGATACGATCTTAAACATTTGGAACAGACGTTGTCTAAACATAATTATTAGAACACACGTACCTACTTTATATCTAGAAAAAATATGCAGAAAAAAAGTATATCTTGAAATGTGGTTTGCACCAAATAGGTATCACTGTCGAAAATATGACCCAATATTATGAATTTGTAGTGAATTTACGCTTTTGTTTAACAATTGTACTTAATTTTAGAAATACAAACTCTGGCGCTTACTTTGCCTAAATCATATATTATATCGTTGACATTCTTTTTTTTTAATTTTTTTTTTTAAATTTTCATCATTCAATGTCCTTTAGTAGTAATCTTAAACAGCTTACATAGTCTTAATAGCGTCAAACAAGTCATAGTCACAGTCAGAGTCATGCTAAGTAAGTCACGGTCAAGTCAAACTCATGCCCCTGTAAAGTGGTGAAGACTTTACAAGAGGCTCCTATGGAGTTTTGGAAACAACATGAAAAGACACGTTTTACCTCGTTATATCACTTGCCCACACTCGAGCACGTTTACGAGCACTAATGAATAATAATTCACCATTTAGTACACATTAACACTCGAAAATACACAAGTTTAGGAAATTAATTCAACAAACCATGTTTTTTTCCCACGTTGGCGCCAAAACTCTCATTGACATTCAGCGTGGCAATGCTGCCAGCATTTAGGTCACCTTTCCTTTCACTAAGGGATTTTTAGGTATTGTTTTTTCTCTTTCATATTAATTTTGAATAGGTTTTGATTTTAATTATGTATTATTCTAATAACATTGTTTTAGTTAAATATACTATGAAAGCCTCTTAGTTAGCAAATTTACTCATTGAGTGCGAAATTCACGTGTTAGTGCCATGTTGCTAAGTGTCGAATCAATGGGTATTTACTATTCTGTTATTGTCTGTAGAATAAGCGCCATCATCGGGTCACCAACCGGCGACCTTGTTACAATGTCAGCGGCATGTCGCTGCCGTTCGTATACAAGGCGACGCTAGTCGGCGATTTGAGTAACGTCGCACTTTTGTTGTACGTTGCTGTTACGGCCCTATCTTTTTCGCACATTTTCAAAATTTTGAAAGACAATAATTAGCTAAGCTTGAATTAAAAGCGATTGAGTATCATTTTCAGAATAATCATTGCAAATCTTTTAAAGACATTTTTATATTAATGTGCATTTTTTTTGGTCGGCGGAAAACTCGAAAAATATACAATTTTTCGAGTTTTTTCCCATCTTTTCCGCCATTCCATAAAATATCAATACGAAAATTGCTCTTTAGCGTTTGCAATGTAGGTAATTGTAAAGAAAATATCATTTTTTTTTTATTCTCCTTATTTATTTTTAACCTTGAAATTGTTGTCAATGTGTGAAAGAGATAGTTCTGGCTGGTGTGAGCGCGGGTTTAATTTAGTGGCACTTTTGTTGATTATGTACGAGGATCAACTCAATGACGCTACTCGAAACGCTGAGCGTTTATATGTGTTTACTTTAATCGCTTCATATACGAATGGCTACTTCTACTGAATATCGTACAGAGCTATAAAACGCATTTATAAAATTAATCATCATCATTTCAGCCATATGACGTCCACTGCTGGACAGAGGCTTACCCATCGATCTCCATAAGGGCCGGTTGGAGTGTTTCCCTGCGGTCTCTTTTAGGTCGTCTGTTCATCTTGTGAGTGGACGTCCTATGCTGCGCTTACGGGTCTGTGGCTCCATTCCAGAACCTTTCGACCCCATCGGCCATCTGTTATACGTGATATGTGCCCTGCCCACTGCCACTTCAACTTGCTAATCCGGTGGGCTATGTCGGTGACTTTCGTTCGTCTACGGATCTCCTCATTTCTGATTCGATCTCGTAGAGAAACCCCGAGCATAGCCCTCTCCATACTCGTCCGATAAAATTTATACGATTACATAATACCTACCTAGTTTTGCCTATCAAAATAAATCTCTCAACAAAATAATGACTGTGTTGGTGTTACTAGCTATTAGATAATTGTTATGTAGTAATTATCTATCCAGTAACATAAAGTGACCTTGTATTAATCGACGTCACGCGATGTTACGTCGCTTCGCGTCACCAAACAGCAAACTAGTCAAGCTTGCCCTGTTAGTATAAGACAAATATTGCAACTGAATTTTAGACCAGTTATTCTCAACCGAAAGAGCTGACATTTTGCATGCTAATGTAAGTTCGGTGACAATGCAATTTTATGGTAACATCGAGTTCAGGTCTGGTCTGATGATGGAGACAGAAGGTGGCCATAGGAACTCCTAAACGAAACGACGTAACCCCGTCAAGTTTGGGCTCGTTGAATTTGTCTTCCCAAGCACTTCGGTTCTAGATGATAAATTCAATATGGCGGACGCTCCAAGATGGCGGACAAAATGTTCTTATCTCCATCATGATGTGGATATTGAATGAAAGGATTTGCTGAGAAGATTATGAAAAAGCTTGTTTTAAAAAAGTATTATTTATATTTATAAAGTTTTTAATAACATAATTATAATACTAAAAGTAACGTGATAAAAGTGACGTCATTAATCTATCAAATTTTATCGATCAAAATGACATGAGAAAGTCGTTTGAATAAGAGATAACAGTAGCAAATACTTGAGCGAGGTTCATGTTGTACTTTTTATCTCGATGATTTTAGTTTTGTTTGTGAATTTTTCTATTGTGACGTCAATTTAGAGGTACCTATGTATCTAATACAAATCAGGCTATTGTTACCAATATCTGTTTAAGGAAGATATTCCCGAGTTCCCGTTGCAACGTCTATAGACTATATTATTTAAAATACACTAAGGAATGGCTCTTCCTAAACATCCTATCATTCTATTGGAATGGTCAATTTGATTTGATTTGGTCAATTTGGTCTAAGTGATTTTATAAATGATAAATTTTAGTAATGACAACTTTAGGTCAATTTGTTTATCATACAATTATAGTAATGTCTATCTGTTAACTATTTAAATTAATAATTTGGATTTTATTAAGTTTTAGTTTTTAGTTTTTTATTTAAGTTTTTGTAGATTGTCTGTTTTATAAGTTATGACTAAAGAAATTAAATATAAATGTAAGAAAAAGTATTAATTACATTAACTGTCGAAACAATTTCAATAGTTAAGATATCAGGTTATTGATTTTTTATTTAGGTTTTTATATTTTAATGTGATTATTTTAATAAACAGTTTGGTATTAGTTGATCGGTACATAAATCTACATTTCGCTGGAGCTACACAAAGTAAAAATATGAGTACCTACATAAAACACTGTTTTAAACTATCACGGTTGTTCACTAAAGTTATATGACAACACAACCTTACCACGGTAAATATCCCGTAAATAATCATATAACTTTAGCTTTATATTACTACCGAATTCTCGAAGATATGCCATGATAATACATAATTATTAATATGTCAGAATCTTCCACATAAATATTACAATCCGATATAGGCCATCGCAAGCCGCGGGCGTATCGATTAAATTGTATTCATCGAATGAATTATCGATATTTAAATATCGACCTTACCCACAGTAAAAGAGATGAGGAGACAACTTCGGAGAAGTGACAAAAATTGCTCTAACTTGTGAAGCCATTGTACATGATGCCGATTGGTTTCGTACACAGAAATAATTATAAGTCTTTTCTCGTAACCCAAACTTTATTCATAATACTTGGTTTATCACCTTCCTAGTATCTGAAACTTATTGCCGTAGTTTCCGTCCTTCTGTAGAGTTCCATATCTGACACAGTGTATACATTCTTTACTGTAGCGACTTGTAAATGGCAAGTCGAGAAATTGAGTTAAAAATAAACACAAATAACCGATGCACCAGATTTACGGGTTACAGGCTGTTACAGGTTACGAGCTGATTACGTCTCGCCTGTGTAGTGTTGCTTATTCTGTGACAGTGCATAGGATGTATGTACACACGTATGCAGCTATTGAAGTGCGTAATTTTATTATAGGTGGCTTATACCAAAATAAAATGAATGGACGGGCCATAACCATTGAACTTGCTCAATAAATACGAGTCTAAACCATATAATTATGTGCAGCAGTGGACGTCTTATGACTAAAATGATGATAATGATGATGACAGTAAATTTTTACAAAAAATAGATAGCGGTTTTTGTTATTACACTTCGGGAAATCACACGAAGGCATAATTTTGTCAGTTGTTTCGTTATCATGTAACAATAGTCATGTGTCGCACTTCCTACGGCTAGAGACCGACTGAAACGAAATGAGAGCCGGCGCTCATTTAATATTCAAAATTGCGCTCCTTCTGGCCCGTCAATTCATTTAATTTTGGTCGAAGATAGGTAGTACTTAATTAGTATTTTGTTGCGTTTGGCCTCATAAGAATACATACTGCTACACAACCGACTAAAAGACTTACTCCTCCCCACAAAAAAAAAAAAACTCCCCAATTAGTCGACGCCGCTGGTGATAAGAGAGCTGGCTCATTCCGCGCGCAGAGAATTTCTTTGGCAATTCCGACCAACTGACAACACCGCATTATTGTTTGTTTGCAAGAAAACGCAAACGTTACATCAATCTCTTATCGTATTTTTAAATTAGATTAATACTTGTTCAACTATGAGTCAGAGATTATAGAGTTTGTACAAAAATTGTACTTAGTACTTTGACCGATTACTAATATAATTGATGGCATTCGACTTGCTTGTCTACAATTTAGTGAATTAGTCATAGTTGAACAAGCCTGAGCAGGTGAGCAGTCAGATTAATCTTGTTTTAACCCGATAGTGAATATCGTAAAAGAAAAGAATATAAAAAGCGACGTGTGTATTATGGACTCCAAAACGGCTGGACTGATTTTCATGGGACTATCACTGGTAGATAGCTGATGATATAAGGAGTAAGGACACGCAGTTTAGCGAAGCTAGTAATTACTATTCTCGTAAAAACGAATGCGAAACATAACACTTGACAAATAGCTTCTTTCGGACGTTGAAGATAACTCTTATTATAATTATATTATGTCAAGCACTTAGTATTGTGCTCGGCAACCTTACTTGAAAGCTAATTCATAATCCAGGCTAATATCTACCATTTTAGACCGAAGTCATTTAACATCAGGCTTGTGGTCAAAAGCTTGTCCATCCTAAAAATATATAAACATATCTAATAAAAGACTTATAGTCTTTATGATCCTAGATTAGGACGTTACGCAAATGTATTCACAAACACTGAGGAAACGCACATCTATATTTACATACATTTATACATAATGTAGAGCTGTGTCTATATGCCAGTGAAAACTCATAAGAAATAGGGGATTACAATTTCTGGCACAGAAATAAGAGACGTCAATGAAAATAATTTCAGAAGTACGCACAGCGTTTATTTTTGCAATGGACGCTTTAGTTTCAGACTCGAAATAAAAATGTCTTCGGCGAGAAAATAAGATTTTGTAGACTTACTAGGTGATACACTATGCTGTATGTAACGTATTGCAGGATGACGTCGAACGAATTATAAAGACCGAAAAATACTACCACTTGTACAAACTTTTATATGTGCCTACGTCTTTAATTGTATACAATTCTATCTAACAATCATCATCGGTTGGAACAAAAACTTGAAACACGGAACAACGGAACGAAATGATTAGATTTGTAGACATTTATTCTCATATAAGATGTTACAGTGATGGAAGTGATTCCATGAGAACACTGCTAACAATAAATTTACAGTTCGTCGTCGCAAAAATAACTGATAACATTACAAACATGTAGAACAAAATAATATAATATAGCATACAGTACATAATATCCATCTAATTATTCGTCCATCACATTTGCTTTAATTTTAGATGTGATAACGTGCTCAACAAGTCGCTTTTTAAATGCGTTGAACGACTTAGTGTTTTTAATTTCCGAGGGTAGTTTGTTATAAAGGCACGCTCCTTCAAAAGTAATCATTGCCGTAGTTAGTTCGTATCTTCGGCAGGCAAATGAAGCTAGCGCGGCGAGTGCAGGGGTACGAAACATTTTGTTTCCGTTTAGCAAACACCAAGATTGCTGGCATTGGCCATTGACCGACAATTAAAAAGATCTATATTATAAATTGCAGTAGGATTATTAGATGGCTATTTCGAGGATATTTATTAATCGGATATACTACTAAAAATATATGGTGTACGGTCCATCATAAAATTATTCGAGTTTTAAACCTAAGTAAATTAATTAGGCATGGGAAAAACTTCAATTTGCGAATTCTTATCGAATTGAAGGTCTGATTTTACGACGAACGTATCTAAATGGTATTTCTAAAAAAAATGTTTTCTAGTTGGTAGTTCACTACATAAAATGTTCAAGCCTTGAGATATCTATTTCATGTCAATCTATGATGATTTGGATAAGAATCTTCCAAAATGGCTAGCAATCTACGGATTTTGCGCGCAATGGAATTTTTCTACTGATAACGCAATATAAATAACAATAAGAGTAATGCCTAATGCGGTTCAAACTACAGTCGGAGTGACCGGCTTAATGTTACGAGAGTAATTCCCTTGTAATTTAAATAAAATGTATGGAAACCATGTCAGTTTCCATAATAAAAAAATAAGAGTATTTTTTGGCAATATAGATTAGAACGACAAGAGGAAGGTTTAACGTATCAAAATAACTATAAATGAAAAACACTGTCAGAGGATGAACAGAATTTGCTCCGACAAGAACTTAACTAGTAGTCAACTATTAGAATTAATGGTTAATGGGCAAGTGCCTTTATTAACTAAACAAAATACAAGCTAATACTAACACTACAGATACAGTTAGACTGCCCGACCGTTGAAAGTCTAAAGACAATCCTAATGCCCACTACCAGTTGGCAGCGTACCCAGCATGTTGGCGGCATTACCAAATGAATGGCAAGAAACACGCCAGCATTTTGGTAACGCGTTGCTCTGAAAGACTTTTTGAAATTGAGGTGAGCTCCCGGTCCCCGTGGGCCCAATGTCTCGACCCCAAACGCCTCAAATATGTAAACACTGTCGAGGTTAGCATATTTGCGACGCTAATTAACTAGATCTGAAATATATGTAGAACTGTAGTTAGGTAGAGTAAAGGTATTCTATAGGTTTTTTTTCATTATCATATCAAAAGATAAAGTCATCGCGCGCGCTAGGTAGGTATACTTATGCATTATCCCCCTTAATAATAAACGTGGAGTAGTCTTGGAATAGTTACGCCGTGTTTTGTCTTCTTCTCTCTTTCACATTTTGAACTCGATCGAAAAAGACAAAAGACGGAGTAACTATTCCAAGCCTACTCCACGTTTATTCATAAGGGGGAACATAAAGATAAAGTAGTCATCCGTTCAATCAATTGCTTTATAGGGGGTTTGTTATCATGTTTCATTTCTTATCAATTTATACACTGATTACTTGCCATTGTTACCTATAAAATTAGATAAAAATTATGAATTTCTTGCGTTGCCTCATCATTTACCTATCTACATGATTTTGAAATAAAACTGAGTTTTATAATACATAATATGGATAAAGATATTGATTTGTGATTTTTTCTTTATTTTTAGATTTGCGAGTGCCGTCATGTTTATTGTTTATCAAGTTTGTCGGCTCGATAGTATCTGTCAAAAACATGATATCTAGATTTTTGTAGTACACAGCGGTAAAATTGTTTACAGTGACTAAGCTAGCTTTATTTTTCGGATCTGGTTAAATTTACTTTATTAAATTTATTCGTGTGTTTTAATACGCATGATTCCTAATGTTTAATTTATTACAAATAACCGGCTTAGCGATCAATATAAGTAAATACATTACACATACTGAAAAAATAATTTGAATTGGCTGATAAATCTCTGAGATATGAGTATTTAAAGTTTTAGGTGGGGATAGAGAGGGGATGTTCTATCCCTTTCTCGCAAAGCGTTTGTTAGTATAGCATTTGTATGGCGCTCCTGAGCCGTGACGTCACGGCTCAGTATAGTGCGCTCTCTTTCTAGCATGAAATTAAATTAAAATGCTTATATCTTAATTATTTTTGAACTAATTTTAATTTTGTTTTTGTTGATGTGCTCTATTTATGATCAGCTATTTTATGAGGCAATAAAAAAATATTAGTCATCATGCCTATTTTCTTTCATGATTGGTTTGAAATTTTAAATAGGTTTAGTATCAACAAAATGTTTGTAATTTTTTTTAATAACGTTTTGAAAATTATCGTCTTTAAACAGCAGTGAAGTCATCTTGAAATATGAAAATATTGCAAACTACACTTCTTATCTATAATCTCAATAAAGTTAAGATGATATGTAGGAATATTTAGTGTTTTTAAATAGTATAACAAAGTTTATTGATAACTCTATATTGGCCGTTATTTTCGTTCAACGACTATCGTTACTGGGCGGTAACAAAAACGTCGCAACGTATCTAACGATATAATCTTTGATGGATCTTGTGCATCTGTAGATTATTATCAGGTTTTATTTTTCTGGAAAATATCTACAAAATAGGTATAAATTTTTATTAGAGTATATTTTGAAAAATTTCGTTGTCTTTTGGAGTCACACAGCGGGCAATGGAGAGAGCTATGCTCGGAATTTCTTTGCGCGATAGAATCCGAAACGTGGATATTCGCCGAAGAACTAAAGTCGCCGACATAGCTGTTAAAATTTGCAAGTTGAAGTGGCAATGGGCAGGCCACATCGCTCGAAGAACCGATAACCGATGGAGAAGAAAGGTTCTTGAGTGGAGACCACGAAATGGAAGACGCAGCGTAGGTAGGCCTCCCACTAGATGGACCGACGACATCGTGAGAGTCGCTGGCATCCAGAGGATGTAAAAGGCAGGCTGTCGTTCAGTGTGGAGGTTAAAGGGGGAGGCCTATGTTCAGCAGTGGACGTCTTCTGGCTGATGATGATGAAGTCCCATATTTAAATATCCAAATAACGCAAAATACACTGTTTACTATTTTAAATGGTACACATGCAGTATAGGTCCCTTGTAAAATAGTATAGGTAACATAGTTGTTACAATAATATCTCGAACGTCAATTATTTTATGGGTTTTTGACATTTGACTTCTACACCATAACTTTATTGATAACACACTTGATAAGCCGTTATTCTCGTTTAACGCCCGTCGTATCCGAGTGGTAACAAAACGTCGCAACGAATCTAACGATGTAATCTTTGATACATGTTCTGTAGATTAGTATCAGGTAAAAAACTGGAGAATTCTATTACAAAACAAATATAATTGATAAAGACTAGAGGGGTTTGTTGTTACCTTTTTTTGGGGTTCCGTACCCAAAGGGTAAAAACGGGACCCTATTACTAAGCCTACGATGTCTGTATTTCCGCCTGTCTGTCTTACTTATTAACGGCTATATCTTTTGAACCGTAATAGATAGACAGTTGAAATTTTCAGAATATGTAACGCTACGTTTGCGTTTGACCACCAGCTCACCTTTTGGTTGTTAAAGTTCTGATGCTAAGTTGGGTATTGTTTAAACAACGCATTGAACCAATAAAAGCAAGTGTTATATTTGTCGCAGATCTTGTATTTTATCTGGAATTTATCTAAGTATTAAGTGGTTGGGTGAAGTCTAAAGTACAAAGGGTGCAGCGAAAGTGTTTGGACTTTATCTGTAGTGACAACAGAGGACACGGCAGCTCTCTTGATAGGTACTGAAAACAACAACATGACTTTTGTTGCACTAAGTAGATTGCAAAATATTTAACACCATGTATATATAACCGAGTTACACATATGTTAATAACATATGTTAATCTAGTTCTAAAGGGTCGGCAACGTATTTGTGATGCCTCTGGTGTTACATGTATCCATAGGCGACGGTGACTGCTTACCACCAGGCAGCCCGTCTGCTTGTTTGCCACCTATGGCATAAAAATAAAAAAAATAATAATAATAACATGCAGATTTAATATTGTATGACGTACTTGCAACGTCCAACCGTCCAACTTTAGTTTGTAGCGTAATTGGACCACATTTATATGGACGAATAATTTATAATTTTTTTCATTAGATTTTTTTTAAGTTGTGCCTTATTTTTGTTATGTTAACATTTTCATAAACAAGTTAGCAAGGAAATATGTATTTTTTTAACCAATTAGATGTTTGGTCGCTTTATTGTATTGTTTGGACTTTACCTATGTTATTTTACTCAGCTTATCGCGTGGCACAAGCAGAAAATTTTTGCTGTTCTTACGGTTCCAATATTGAGGAATGATGATGTTATGTTTGAAATGTTGCATAAACAACAAGTTCCCAAACAACCTAATTACATTTCCTGCGTCTCCGTGAGACCGTGTGACCAACGTTAGGCACGAGCCGTCATCAACCGCCACAAGCGATTCTAATCATTATGTTATTGAATTACAGGTGACTTTACTTTCACGAACGATTGAACAAAAGTCTTCAGACTTCAATAACAAGATCAGGAATGGTATAAACAGTCAACAATGGAGGTGCGTGCTTGATGGCACGTTTCAGCACGTACATCGTCTTTTTGGGCCCATTAAAGAGATAGCCTTTGCGATAGACCATGACCCCTACATGGCATGTTTGCAATCTTGTACTCACGTAATTAAACAAGTTGATAAGCTCTATTATAGAAGTTAGACAAGTCCTGCACGAGCTGATATGAAAATGATTAGATATTGGTTTATATACTCTACCTTAGTCATCTTACTCTACTATTATATACTATACTCATCATCATCATCATTTCAGCCGTAGGACGTCTACTGCTGGATATAGGCCTCCCCCATCGATCTCCAAAAAGGCCGGTTGGAAGCGGCCTGCATCCAGCGTTTCCCTGCGGTCTCTTTTAGGTCGTCTGTTCATCTTGTGGGTGGACGTCCTACACTGCGCTTACCGGTCCGTGGTCTCCATTCCAGAACCTTTCGGCCCCACTATACTCTACTATTGTAATCGTGCCAAAAATGAAACTTCAGTGCAGAAAACATAATATCAAAATAGACTGTAGAAAAGTATTTTCCTACAAAGGCAGGATTAACCCTTTGCTGGCACCGACTCCAAAAATAACTGATTATAAATTGTAAATATGTATATAAGTAGGTAATATATGTATTAATAATTTCGTTGATTGTCCTTTAATGCTCATTGCTTTGAAGTCATTTAAATATTATTTTCTACTTTTTAGTTTTAGTTTGTAAATGAAGGTATAATCATGAAGTCGGTCCTTTTTGTTCTAAAAATTATCTTTATTATATTTAAATTTCAGTTTTTTTAACTGGCCAGTGCCTTAACCTTTGTACAGCCTAAACTCGTTTAGAACTTAGACTGTTTGAGGTCTAAAATTGTAGTCTAAATCCACTTGAAATATAGTCTTAAACTAAATAAAAGTGTTGCTTTCTTTATTGGTACATATTTTTTTTATTTTAAGTTTTAAGCTGGAAATTAATCTTCAAATCAACCCCATTAGTGTATTTACACTTTCTATTATAGTTTTCCTACTGTTTTTAATATAACAGCGTTTTCCAGGAATTTAATGTGTATCTAATTTAAAATACCATGTTTCTAGCAACGTTTTTTTAATGTTAGACGTAGATTGATAGAAATGGAGCTCATATATGAGTTCTGGTTGTATAAATATTTTCTTGAAACGCATCTCTGTCTTGTTCCGATGATTTAGTGATGTGATATGGTCATTGACCTCCCTTCCTCTTAGTTATTTCGTGTGATTTGGCCGGTCCCCTCCGCTCACGTTATGGCCGTGGCAATCGGACGTCCTTGAATAAACTTTTCTCAATTTGCGAAACCTACGTCAGACACCTTTGTTTTGTCAATTACGATAGTGTGTGATCGATTTATTTTGGGTCGGTGCTCGTTTATAATGATAAGTACCTTTGTTAGACGTGTAAGTCAATGTGTATTGAAAATGTAATATAGTCTTGAATATTATTTTAACCACGACATGGTTGAATCAGCGATTCTATTAAAGAAATTTCAAATTGAAAAATAATTTTGATTAAATTTTCAGGCTGTTTTTTGTGCGTTTGATTTCACGCCTCTATACTGTCAAATCAAATCATTTACTTGTCAGAACATGGTAGTTACACATACATACAAAGTAGCATACAAATGGAAATGTATCTCAAGTCGGTGCGGTGTACCAATATGAGTTTTGTATTTTATTTTTGATTAGTTATATTGTTCACTGTTTGATACAAATAACGTTAATGAACGTTTTATTGACATATCAAGTGTTTATGCATAAAATGAAATAGTTTAGTCGCATTCAGAATATATGTTCTTTAGAAGGTTAGTTTTGTAAGTTTTTAGCTCGTTGTCTTTTTATACGACAACAACCGACAAAACGTTAACTTTGTTGGTTTACAGCGCGGTCGTTTACAACCCTTGCAGTTACAGCGCGGTCGTTCTAATTTATATAAATTAGGATAGTTAGATAAATTGGTCTATGATAGAAGACATGGCATCGGTGATTGGTTCCAATCAAACTTCTAGCACGGTCTATTTGTTGAGTAGGTGACCGATTGGTTTTCAAGCATAAGTGTTACTTACATGTGCAAATTTAATAACATACTAGCGATTTCACCCGCGCGGTGGCACCTTAGGTTCTATACAGTTTTCCGGGATAAAAGTCACTCCCCCGGCCCTTCAACTAGCTCTATGCAAAAAATCACGTCAATTCAATACTGTGTTGCTACGAAACAAACCAACAAACACACTTTCCCATTTATAATATTATCATGATGTATGACTTGCTAGGCTGGGTAAAACAATAAACACTTTTGTAGGACTGTGAGAATATTTTTTATTATTCGAATTTACGTCAACGTAAATTTATGAAAAAACATATCTTTTTCCAACTACATCATATATTATTGTACGTAATGTTTGTTAGTAAAATAATTCTATCAGCAAATTTTGAAACACAGATCCTCTTAAGTGTTTTTCTCTGACACTTTTATCATGCATCAAAATTCGTGACGTACAATAATCCACATGAATTGATATGAGCACAGTTTTTATTAATCTGTCTTTTTCGTCTCAGTCTTTTTTTTATATTGAATTGGCTTGCTTTTGGCCGCCAACTGGCCTGATGTTAAGCAATGATGCGGTTTACTATGGAGCATGCTTGCTTCAAAGAAACCGATTCACCCTTGATTTGAAGACACCCAGACTGTAACTATCGGAGAACACGCATTCAGGCAGCGCATTCCACAGACTAACAGTTCGCACATTAAAAGTGGATTCACAGCGCTTCGTACGGGTTTTTGCAACATCAACCATAAAGCGGTGTTGATTTTTCGTGCCCGCTCTAGCAGTCCGATAGAAAAATGGGCGGGAGAAGACGTAAGTCTATACTAATATTATAAAGAGGAAAGATTTATATGTAAGTATGTTTGTAACGAATTGGCTCAAAAAGTACTGGACCGATTTCAAAAATTCTTTCACTGTTGGGAAGCTACCCTATCTCCAGGTGACGTCACTATCACTACATAGTATAAAACAAAGTCGCTTCCCGCTGTCTGTCCGTCCCTATGTATGCTTAGATCTGTAAAACTACGCAACGGATTTTAATGCGGTTTTCACCATCAGTTAGAAAAAAATTCACGAAAGGTTTATATATGTAACAAGCGAACCGCTCCGGCTTCGCACGTAAGTTACACCCGTGCGAAGCCGGGCGGGCGGGTCGCTAGTAGGCTATAATCTATACCCGTGCGAAGCTGGGGCGGACCGCTAGTTAGTAATAAGTAAGTAGTAGGGAGCTGTAGCGCGTAGTACCTAAATTACGTTTTCCCTCGTCATTTTAATTAGAATGAAAAGACAATGGAATGCACTGCTATATGCCATGTCTTATGTTTCCGGTCAAGTATCAAGTGTAGTGGGTCGTTACTAAGGAAGCCAGTTATATCTTTGATGCCATTAACGATCGATCGATTGTAATCCCCAAGACACACCACATACGTTAGACTTGTGAAAAAAAGTTGAAAACACATTCTGTGGATTTTTGTCAAAACGAATTTTGTCAACTTTAGTGAAGTAAATCTGTTGAAATAACGTTGTAAGAACTAAGAATTCTGAATGAGGCCCCAGAGTTTATATAGGTTAATCGTCGTTTAAACGCTATCGCCATGAACTAAGTTTTATTGATTTTAACGTAATGAGTTGTTTGCTTTCAGCGGGGATACCCGAGGTTATTGGTTAAATCCGTGACAGACAGACTGACCTCGTATCAGTTAGTCTGGTAGAGATAGTGCCTGACTGCGATCGGAACTAATCAGCTTTTTTGTGGAAGAGAATGTCTTTGTTTTTACAGTTCATTGGATAAACAATTAAATAAGAATACTTGAATAAGAATTAGCCTAGTGATTTAATAATTTGTAAGTTTTTTTTTTCGGCTACGGCCTCATTGGTTGTTGGGGCAATTTTGCCATTAACAGTGAGGGAGGTGATAGTGAGATTGTCAAAAAACGAGATAATCCTGGTTGATGAAACTACTAACAGAAAGTAACAAATGGAAAAACTAAAGACGAATATTATTAGAATGAATAAAATTAGCTAATGCAATAATTACTTTTTGTTTGGGAATGAGAGTAGAGAAGAAATATGTAATGGAAGTGGAACTTTACATCTAGTAATGGTAGAATAAAAGGATGACTTCCTACGAAGAGGGCAACTGAAAAATATATGATTTAACGAACCAATATCCAAACCACAAGAAATTTGTATGATATATTTTATAAGAATTTTGCCTGAACTGCCTTGCCATAGTTTCCTATCACAGATCTACTATATTTTTTTTTATATCAAATAAATGTAAAGTCCAATTCAGAGGAAAATGTCGACCATTTTCTTAAGTGTAATAACCACAGTTTTTTCAGTTTGTAACTGAACAATGGTTAAGAACAAGTGTACTGAGTAAACACATATATAGGTAAAAAAATACATTCGCAAAGCAAAAATAAAAAAACGGAAACAAAATACATGTCGCATTGTTTGTTCGTGATATTGCAAGTGTATCCAAATTATGAACATGCCCCCAAATAAATTATCTTCAGCGAAAATCTTGTCGAAACTCGACCTGCAACCCAAATAGTTATTGCTTTGAAAATCAACCCAGATGTGTCGATTTCATACAGTATAACGATACTGAAGGAAGTCAAATATGAAATGGGTTTATTCAAAAGCTAGGTCGTTCCGAAATATCATTGTGTGAAAATTTCTCACGAGAGTAGAGCCGATATTGCATATTTAACTGTTGGAAATCGTGGTTAGTTTAGCTTATCGTAGAAAATGACGGTTGTAATTAACTTTCCACGTGTGCAGTAAACGTGTTACAGCTTTTCGCGATAGTAATTTATTTTCAACAAGGGTTTTTTTGGTGAAAAGCCGATAAGGGTGAAAGGAGATTCTACTTAATTTGGGAGGTGTAATTGACATTAAAATAGAGGTTATAAGCTTAGAAATAAATTATATTCCAATACCTAATGGAAAATGGAAAAAAAAATTGTACTGTGCACTAGTTTCATAATTTCCATTTACACACATCCTTGTATTTTTTACTCAACAGGGCCTCTTGGTGTTGGTTTCGGCTCCACCAGTGCCTCTCAAATGTCCGGGCTAGACCCGTGTTTTTATTGAAATAAAGTGATAATAAGAATACAAATTAATTATGGAAAATTACATACAACCATGTCATATTATAATATGCTGAAATAATATTATTGCTTAGTTACTACGAACGAAGGCAATTTAGTATTTAGTGCGTAAAGATAAGAATTCCCATTGATCGGTAGTTGGCCACTAGTAACACTAGGCTTCTCGGTCACTTCACAGCAGTAAAGCACTCAGAAAATAGGATATTTACTCACACGTATGCCTTCGACTCTTGTAGATGAACAAGTCCTCGCTTGAAGATATCATATGCCAGTTTGGAGTACTGCGTGGAGATGGCCAGGAGATCAGGCTGGTATTCGACTTCCTTCTGCTTTTCCGAGCAGGATGGGTCGGTGACGATGTTGTGTTTCTTCTTCATGCGTTCTAAGATGCGGCTAGTTTTGGGGGAGGGCGCGGGAGGCGCCGACGATTCCTCAGCGGTGATGTCGCGGGTACACATATTGCACATTGTCGCACGGGCGGGCCGGGTCGCGGACGGGACACGTATGCCGAGCGAGGCGCCGATCACGAATATAAGTCGAGCAAATCGTATCCCCACCACCGCGCGTGATGCAAGCGGCACTTGCGCTGGCGCAGGCGCCGCTGATACCAATCCTACCTACCAACTATTATCAATCTGCCGCTTCAGTACTATCATGTAATTAATGCCCAATGTCTGATAATTCCAATAACTCTAGTGGCGCTAGAGCTGAGAGCAGTTCGCGTCGAGATTTAATGAGGTCGCTAGTTTTCTGAGAACTGTTTTTATTTTGACTGCATTGTTTGGTCAATAAAATTAGTGGAATCTAGAAACACAACATGTTTTTAGTCATAAAACGTTGTTTTCCTAGTCGTTTTTTTTTATTTGTGTTTATTAAGCTAAGTAACAAGAATCTTACAAATTAATGACTTTTTGGAATTGATCGCATGGCGCTGAACAAATTTTTCCCTAAGTAATTTAATTCCAACTTTACCTGCGGTTGGCATTAGTAGACGTGGTAAGATATTGAGAGTTCGAAAAAAAGTTATAAAAAATGAGTATTGTGATTGTTTTATCCTATCTTTGTTGGACTTTGTCGGTCTAACGGCGAATTTCAATGTTCCGATGAAAATTAGGTTTTTAAATATTTACCCCCTTATTAATAAACGTGGAGTAGTCTTGGAATAGTTACGCCGTGTTTTGTCTTCTTCTCTCTTTCAAAATTTGAACTCGATCGAAAAAGACAAAAGACGGAGTAACTATTCCAAGGCTACTCCAAGTTTATTAATAGGGGTAATCTTAGAATAACTAATAGAAACCAAGTACATTCGCAAAATTTAAGCCATTCAAATGGTGTCATATATGACACCAAAAAATATATAAAAAAAATACTATGACAATTTGCGCGGTGAAATCGCACCACAACAAATCAGAAAAGCAGCATTAGAGTTATGGTTTGACATTCCACAGGTAATCCATTAATTTTCTTGCTTAAATCGTTTAAAATACAAATCGAAACGTAAGCTACAAATTAGCTTTGTAGCTTACGCTACAACGTAAGCTACAAAGCTAATTTGTAGCTTACGTTTTGAGAAGGCGTTGTTTGGAAACTAGGTAATAGAGTTTAAGGTTACCGAAGTAAGAAGGTACAGGAAATGCAAGATCTATTAATAGGATTAGGTAGAGTTAAAATCAGTACCCGGAAAGAAACAACTAAGTAAGCAATAATGTTACCACAAAACAAAGCCATAGCTATATTAAGGGGATTTACCACAAACCACAAATGTGTGAGAAATTGTCCTTGTCCGTAAGCGGCATTACACAGAAAAACTAAATTATCGAATCTTGAAATGAATTTTGATAGATTTCTAAACTAACCTCTATTGGTACTTACCGCATAAGTAGACCAACTAAATGCAATGCCAATGCCAGCCAATGTCACCAGTATCAACCAATGGTGTTACACGATCTTATAAAATGGCAATCAGCAATTTGTGATTTTTTCCAGTGATTTTTAAATACATTAATATATCATCGAAAGGTATTAATGTTGCCTGGAAGAGATCGCTTATAGCGATAAGGCCGCCAATTTTTTCACTATAGTTTTAAGTTGTTTTTGTCTTAGTAATTTCTGGTGTGTTCAATAAAGAGTTATCTATCTATCTATCTATCAAGCTATGGTGTATTATTTTTATTTGTCTGATAATTTTCCTTTTTTTTTTTTCAATTTAAAAGTGGGTTCATTCCACAAAAGAAAAATAATAAAATTAGTGAATATGTCAATTCATCCAGTTTTGGGTGGGTCCAGTTGACGTAAGAGCTCTAATAACATTAGCATGGCAAGCATTATAAGCATTGAAGTTAGAATAAGCTACAGTAACGATCGTAAGAACTTTGGAATCATCAAAGTCAGTGGCAAAATTGATCATAAACAAGCTAGTGCCGGCGTCGCGGTTTTACCATCGCACTAGCCGCCACCACCTGAAGGCTCATCCACACATCATAGATCAGTACAAATCGCACACTGTGCGATTCACACGATCTTTCTTGCCTCATACCTGCAAAATGTGGAATGAGCTACCTTCCACGATGTTTCCGAGAAGCTACAACATGGGGTTCTTCAAAAAGCGAGTTAATCGAGTACTAAAGGGTCGGCAACGTATTTGTGATGCCTTTGGTGATACAAATATCCATAGGCGACGGTGTCTGCTTACCATCAGGCAGCCCGTCTGTTTGTTTGGCACCTATGGCAAAAAAATCATAATACTTAACTGCTGGGCACATACGTATATTATACCTTAGCTCAATAATCGTTATTATTTTATGTACTTAGTAAATTGTTATGTTTGCAGTACAGGAATTTAGTTGGAAAATCTTTAGTACTGTTGGTACTGTTGATTATATGAGGTTTGTGGACGTAATAAAACACTTAATTAAGGATTTAAATTAATAACTTTCACGTATATTATCCTTATTACTTTATATTTGGAAGTGATGCGACTAGCTCCTATCACAGGCAAAACAGTCAGAGAGAAAGAAAAACAAGATGGCGGTTCCATATCGTTGACACATGAAATCGTTTAGAAACTAACATATTAATTTTTGTAAATAATTAAATAAAATCAACACGCCCCCTCAAAAATTAATCACCAATTATACAAACTTAAAATCAATTTAAATTGACTAAATAGAACACATACACTTCCAATTATTTACTGGGAAAATTACAATTAATGGTCCAACATTCGTTGCAAGGATTAGGGAAAACCCAGGAAAACCCAACCAGACCATTTATAAAATCAAATAATCAATCAACCTTTTGATTTTTATACCAATATTTTTTTTTAAAACTTATTTACGTTTATTTATACAATCATTTTATTATTTTATACCCATTTCACTTCTTAGTCTTTGAAAGGATATTCCAGGCAGTGGCTTCATCAGGATGTCGGCCAGCTGCTCACCTGTGGGAATGTAATTTAATTTAATTACATTTTTCTCAATCTGTTCCCGAGAGAAGTGATACTTGATATCAATGTGTTTTGACCGTTTGTGACTCGTCGGATTGTTAGCTATATTTATACAGCCATTGTTGTCTTCATAAATTATAATAGGTTTATCAATGTGTATATTTACACTGGCTGCTAAAGATTTAAGCCACAATGCTTCCCTTACTGCTTCAAACAATGCCATGTATTCAGCTTCTGTGGAGGAAGCTGCAACTGAAGTTTGTTTCCTTGTACTCCAGGTTATTGTACATTGGTCAAAGAGCTTAAATAAATACCCAGTTGTACTCTTCCTGTCATGTGTATCATTACCACCCCAATCTGAGTCTACGTACCCACACAAAATATCATCGTAGTTACATCTCTTGTAACACAATTTCAAATCAATTGTGCCTTTTAAGTACCTTAGTACACGTTTAAGACATTGCCATAATTCTTTATTATTTTTGTTTGTGTACCTACTCAGAATATTTACACTAACGCTTAGATCGGGCCGAGTACATAACATGATATACATCAAGCACCCTATAACGTTCCGGCATGGAGCGTTATATTTCTCCTCGGAGTTCAATGCGTCATAATTTAGTTTATTTTCTAAGGGGGTAGACACAGGTTTGCAGTCATGCATATTATATTTAGTCAATACTGTTTTGATGTATGCACTTTGATCTAAAATCATTTGATCACCTTCTCTAGTGACTTTAATACCGAGAAACAGTTTTATTTCATTTAAATCGGTCATTTCAAATTTACTCATTAAAAACCTTTTAAAATTGTTCATAGTTTCAATTTCAGCGCATGCTACTACTAAATCATCGACATAAAGTACCACGTATATATTTTTACGCACATCCCCATTATCTAGCATGTAAATACACCTATCAACTGAGGAATTTTGAAATCCTTCTTGTTTCAATGACTGTTCGAACATTTCGAACCAACACCTAGCCGCCTGTTTTAGCCCGTATAATGCTTTTTGCAATTTACATACGTAGCCTTTTTTACTTAATACGCCCTCAGGAACTCTCATATAGATTTCCTCTTTCAAATGGCCATTTAAAAAGGCCGTTTTAACGTCTAAATGATGAACCAATAACTGAAATTGATTCGCAAAGCTAATTATAAATCTAAAACTAGATATTCTAGCAACAGGCGCAAATGTTTCATTATAGTCAGTAAGATATTCTTGGCTAAAGCCCCTGGCAACTAAACGTGCCTTGAATCGTTCAGGATTTCCAAATTCATCATTTTTAACTGTAAAAATCTATTTACAATCAACAATGTTTTTGTTTGCGGGTCGTGGTACTAAAGTCCATGTTTTATTTTTATGTAAAGAATCTAGTTCATCTCTAATAGCGCTATCCCATTGTCTTCTATCATCACGATGTTTAATTTCATCAAATGATTTTGGTACTGTGCATAAAACAGACTGAGCACACATTAAATAATCATCATCAATTTCTTTATATGATACAGGTGGATGATCTTTGATCCTATTACTCCTTCTAAGTTCAGTATTAATATTTGTGTTTTTAGTTTTATCCCGTAATGAATCGTCAGAACGTATATCTACATCATGGTTTGATTGAACTAATATATCATGGTTCACTTTGCGAATTTTAGCATGACATTCATCATGCTCATCAGATTTAGAGTCATCTGATTTATTACTGTCAGAGTTCCAAGACTTGGTTGACACTGATTTCGAACTACCGTCATTATCAGTTTTGTCATGAGAACTTTTAGTGTTCTCTTCAGGCTTCCACGAAGGCCTGGACTGTAGAAAATTAGTCTCGTCCACAATCACATCTCTGACTACTACAAACTTTTCGCAATCAGGGTTCCAAACTTTATAACCGTTCGGTTCATACCCCATGAGAACACCTTTCCATGACTTATCATCAAACTTCGCTTTAGTAGTTTTGTTATGTACGTAAACAGTTGAACCAAAAACCTTTAAATACTTTACTTGCGGTTTTTTATTATGCCACATTTCGTATGGTGTTTTTGAAAGTTTCAGGGCCTTGGTCGGCGTCAAATTTATCAAATAAACAGCAGTCAATACTGCCTGACCCCAGAAAACTTTATCTATTTGTGCACCGCTTATCATAGAACGTGCTTTTTCTGTAATGGTCCTCACCATACGTTCAGAAACACCATTCTGTTGTGGAGTTCTCGGAACTGTCAAATGGTAACTAATTCCCTTTTCCGTACAGTAACTTTTCATTTCGGTAGATAAATACTCCCCACCGTTGTCGCTATATAAATTAACTACCTTCAAATTAAATTTTGCTTCACTTTTTGCAACAAAATCTTTAAACGCAGCGAATACGTCTGATTTATACGTTATTAAGTATGTAACACAATAACGAGTGTACTGATCTATAAAAATTACGAAATATTTTTTATTATCGTTAGTCGTTGGAGTAATTGGACCACAGACATCCGAATGAACAACAAATAATGGTCTGTTTATATGACTTTTGTCTTTGGCCTGACTAAACGGAAGTCGACTCTGTTTTCCATTTATGCAAGCTTCACATAAATCATCATCAGGCACCACTGAATCAATTTGATTCATGTCTTCAAATAATTTATTCTGTTTTATTTCTAAGAATTTACTTTTACTCATGTGTCCTAAGCGTTGATGCCACAATTTGTAGCTTTTCTTGTCACTAGTGCATGCCTGGGAAACAGGATGACTCACGTTCACAGACGACACAAAATCTACAGCAATTAAATTGTTAGTAGACTTACCTCGCATGATCGTTTTACCATTTTTGCATATTTGAGCGCCTTCCTGATCGAAAATAACTGTATATCCAGCTCGTTGCATCTTTGAGACCGACAGTAGATTGTAGGGGACCTCGCGGCAGAACAGCACGTCTTCCAGAATGCCTTGGATACCCATGTTGCTGGTAACCTGCAGTGTACCCTTTTTTGTTGCTGAAATAAATTCACCATTTTTAGCAATTGAAATTTTTAGTGGTGGTGATAAATCAGTAATAAACAAGTCTTCTCTATTTATGAGATGATCTGATGCGCCAGAGTCCAATACAAATGTAATTTTATTTTCTTGGTTATCATCTTGGTAGTCTCCGGTCATAAAAGCAAAGCCAGAAAAATCATTCGACGTTGATGGTTGATTTTGATTTATCTCAATTGCTTGAACTGTCCTTGTCCTTTCTTTATTTCCGTAGTTGCCTTTTTGCAGATGCATTCTTTTGAAATAGTAACAGTCGTTTTTCTTATGCCCTTTTCGCTCACAATGGTGACATTTTATGAACTGTAAATTCTTCTTTTGTTTATTATTATTCTTATTTATTTGTTGAGAATTATCAAATTTTCTTTTCTTCCATGTATCATTTTTTGTTTCTACTTGCAACACTTATGTGCTCGTATCACCAGATTCATTTTTTAATTTCACTTCGTGGTCTAACAGTCTCGTTTTTACAAATGCTATCGTTAAATTATCTTCTGATAATGTCTCGATCGCAGTAATGACTCCGTCATAAGATGAGGGTAGGGTGAGTAGCAAGTATGCTACTTTGTCAGTTTCCTCTAATTTTGCTCCAGCGGCAAGTAACTCAGTAATGAGGTCATCGAATGTAGCAAAATGTTTTATTAGCTGTACATCACCTTGTAGTTTCAGCGCCAACAACTTTTTTCGTAATGCCAACTGCGTCGCAATACTTTTACGTTCGTACAACGCATCTAAACTGCTTAAAATATCCTTCGCCGAACTGTCTTCTTTTGCAAAACCGAGGTAGGAATCGGATAGATAAGGTAAACGTCCCATTACTCGTCAGGTTCTGAACTTAGCTGTCTTTGCACCTTTGCTACGTTTCTGTTTGTTAACTTAGATAATTGAAATTGCGTGACGTGATTCTTGATTTATCATTCTTTTCAGTTAATTTAGTTTTACAATTAAATAAAATCAATAAAGTAATAAAATAATAGAAAAATTGAAAAAGAGGCGACTTGTACCAGTACCCGGCAGATTTGTCGTAATTGTCGTCAAAATGTCCCAGTGCTCGTCAATTTTTAACACTGATTTGAACTCTGTTGCTTAAGACTTAAGGTTCATATTATTAGTTAATTTTTTTCTATGTAACCCTCAAAATGAAAATATAGGGGAAAAAATATTACTAAAATAACGAAACGAGTCCAATATCGGTGACAAATGAAACCAAACTGCAATTGAATTGAATGTATTATTTATTGCACAAAATAAACAAAAATTATAATGTGAATATATAATGTATGTAAAATATATAAGATTTTTATGAGTAAGATTCTTACGTATTTTTTTTATTAGCCCCAGGTACAATTTTTTTCCTATAATAGGGTATTAAGTGCCAAAGTTTAACACCAATTACATTGGTGTAAATCTGTGTTAAAACAAAAACAACTACGTTTAGTACTTTTGGTATCAGGTAAATACATTACAAAATGAGCATCATAAAACTCATGCAAACTATGCCCGTTACCTTCCTTTATTATTAACTAGCGGTCCGCCCCGGCTCCGCACGGGTATAGTTATATAGCCTATTAAAATAGCCTATAAATGTAGCATTCAAATGGTGAAAGAATTTTTAAAATCGGTCCAGTACTTTTTGAGCCAATTCGTTACAAACATACATACAAATCTTTCCTCTTCATAATATTGTATAGATTACAAACATACATACAAACCGGAACCAAAGGTACCGGGATTTAGCAGATCGTTGATGTGCAGCAGAAAGAGCGTTGCAGAGAGCACCGACTTCTGGGGCACACTGGCATTAATTGCTATTCGATCGGACTATCAGCCATCAATGACAACTCAAATCGATCTATCCCTCAGGAAGTCCGATATCCACGCAATAAAACCAGCTGACAAGCCAAATAAAGAGAGCTTGCTAATAAGGCCGTCATGCCAAACCCTCACAAAAGTCTTTGAAATTTCGAGGGAAACGGCGAGCGTTCTCCGCATTTCTCGATGGCCTCACCCCAGATGTGTGTGGCATACCTACCTACGCTAGAAGATCCCCAGTGGACCAGTTTCGAAGGAGTCCGTATTGCCGGTCACTGAGGAGATCATTAGATTCTAGATACGCCAGGAGCCTGTTGTTGAGGACACGTTCCATAGTCTTGCAGAGTATGGACGTGATCGAGATTGGCCTGTAGTTGGCAGAATCGGCACTACTACTATTTTGGGCACAAGTTGCACGTTTGCAAGCTTTCACGACTTCGGCACTTAACGAGTCTCAAGCGAGAGACGAAAGAGGTGAGTCAGTATAGGAGACAATTCAGGCGCACATGTCTTCAGAACAAAGGCTGGAATAGCATAGCTGTCTCCGTTGCCAGTTGTGTGACTGATTCACACAACGCAAACGAAGAAAAAAAGTACATAAATAAATACATCTTCCACACAAATTTTCAATAATCTTACACACAAATTTATAGACTAGTGCGATAAGCGATGTCCTAATTGAAAACCGCAATAGCTTCCAGACTTTAAAATACATACCTATTCTTTATTATCCAAGCTAAATAAAGTAGTTCAGAGGGAGTATGTACCCCATCAGATTCCTTATATATCATATAAGGAACCTGCATAGTTTACATTTATTTAAGCTTAAGCTTAAGCTTAAAAGATTTATTTTTGAGAATCAAAAATGCGAAGCACTTTTAATAACAGACACCAGTGCTATATGGGGGTTTTTTATAGGGACTATAGGGACCTTTGTGTTTTTTATTTCATGTCCGAGTAAATGTCTAAATTTCTTCTTTTAATTAGTTTCATATTTATTTTTTATTGAAATAGTTCGAATAACCTTATTAGTATTATGTATTTATGTTATGGTTTGTTTATATTAAATGTTTGTTATGTATTATGTGTTGTTGTTGCTATATTATTATTTAATTTGTCGTGTGCTGTTGAGTGTAATGTTGACCATGGGTGATGTCACCGGCGGCTCCAACGGAAGACCAGCGCTGGTTGTTCGCAACCAGCATTATGCTGAGTTGGAACCGGTTTGTGGAGGAAAACAATTTGTAATGTGTGTATTTATTTCTATTAATTCTCAAAAATGTTTATCTTTTCTTCCAAAAATAAAAATGTGTCTATTGTCTATTTAATTTATTAATTATTTTTCACGTAAATATCTGACCGCCGCCGCGCCTGCCGCAAACAAAAACCCGTATCACGGTGTAATAAGGTTCAAAATAAACACATTGACGATATTACGTGCATTTTGTGATACATGTCCCAGAAGCCGTCAAAATAATAGAAATTTTGACGAGTAATGGGTCAAGTAGGGATTATAAAGTACCAGTACCTGTCACACACAAAAAAAGAAACGAATAATAAAAATATGATCATATTATAGTTTATAATCATTAGAAAATTAACTTGAGTGTTTCACAAAATAGTCACATACTTACCAAAGTGACCGACTGATCCTTTAACGCAGAAACAAAAGTGGTCGCAGGACTACAGGTTTAGTAACTAAACTTTAAAAAAAACTCAAATTTCGGAATCCCAAACTTTAGCAGCTCTTTTCTCCAATTTCATTGTATTTTAGACTAAATGTGACAACATTTAACTATGGAGTATATTACCAAAAATATGTTTACATAAAAAGTTTTTATTTAGTTCATAGTAGAAATAAATAGCAGGTCTTTTTTCACAATCTGACGAGTATTGGGACACTGCCGAAATTACCAGCGTTTACCTTACTCGATGATCACATTTTTGGCCATCCGATTGTTATTCTCCCACACTTCATTTCGAAATAACGGGTCTTCATCAATAACATTTATAATGTCCAATTCACTCAACAACGCTCGTATTCGAAACTTCCATATACTATATTTTTCACCGTTAAATGGCTTGATATTACGTTTTATCTTTGAATTCTCCATTTTGAAAAACGTCAGAACGCAGTAGTTAGATATTTTAATTATTTATCACTTACGTACACTGGACCCAAAACCTGTTGATTATATGAGGTTTGTGGACGTAATAAAACACTTAATTAAGGATTTAAATTAATAACTTTCACGTATATTATCCTTATTACTTTATATTTGGAAGTGATGCGACTAGCTCCTATCACAGGCAAAACAGTCAGAGAGAAAGAAAAACAAGATGGCGGTTCCATATCGTTGACACATGAAATCGTTTAGAAACTAACATATTAATTTTTGTAAATAATTAAATAAAATCAACAGGTACTGTTACTCATCTGTTCTAATCTTGTAAAAACATTTTATTACTCATATTGAAAATCAAGGAAAAAACAGTCGTTTTCTACATTATCTTTAAAGTATTTACCTCACTGTTACGAAATTTTTAAATGATTCAGATTCTTTTGATTAGAATGATATGCGTGCATTACTGATTTATTTAGCAAGTACACGAACTAAAAATAAATATTTATACTAATCACTAAGTATACTAACAAAGAAAATAAAATGAACAAACTAAATAAAACTAAACGACTCTAATAGGTACATTGGTAAAGATAAAATAAGGTGCGTTAAAAGTAGATATAAAGATATTTCAAACTAAATATCTTTGATACCTCAATACGTGAATACGAGTGAATCGATTTCTTCTAGGCAAGCGTGCTCCAACGTAGACCGCATCATCGCTTAACATCAGGTTGGCGGTCAAACGCAAGGCATTTTTTTAAAGTTGTAAAGTTATTCACAAGTAAGAACTCTCTTCTCTCTACAGGTTTTAAATAAACTGGCCAAGTGCGAATCGGGCTCGCGCACTGAGGGTTCTGGGTTACGTATACCTATCACCACAAAATTATAAAAGTAGTGCAAAAACTCAACATCATGCTCAACCATCCAAGTACCGAACGCGCCCATCATTCGCCGACTCGCACTTGGCCATTATTTATCATCTGTTTATCTGTTTTACCTTAGAGCAAGGATTCCCAAACTATTTAGGGCAAGAGATCCACTGCTTTTCCAAAATGAACTGACACGTCAGACCCCCCATAGCCAAATTAAAAGTCAAATTAAAAATCCTATCTCGAGTATTTTTCCTATTGGTATAAAATACTAAGGAATGTAAAACATTGTGAGTAAGCTTGACATCATTTTCTCATCAAAATTTAACAAAATATAGGGGTCGATTTTTGGACCTCGTTGACCCCCAAAATCAGTTTTCGTTTATAAATGTCGATCTCTGGGAAACAGATTTCGACCCCAAGGGGTTGATATCGACCACTTTGGGAATCCCTGCTTTAGAGTATGTACTATGTCGTGTCATGCCAAGTTCGACGCTTGTACGTATTAATTACTGTTAATAATAATTAAGCATTATCTTCAAAATAACATTAACATTACATAACATTACATTTTAATTCAACCAATCTTTATGATGTTAGGTTTTGTTGTGACGAATCGAGCGGATCAAAACTGAAAATAAGTAGAAAAAGAGGTAGATATGGCCGAGTGAGCGATCCTAACATAAAAAATATATATAGCAAGGTAAAATATTCCAATTCAAATACTCCACATTTCTCGGTATAAATATTTTATTGAAAAGTATCTGAGACCTGCGTCACTCCTTTGGGAAGTACCCGGCCCTTCTCTCGTTTTGGGACTTTTAATTTTACGCTTTTTATGGTTTACCTAATGACATTTTCGACTTGGACTTTTCTGGTTTATTTCCGCGTAGAAGTTGAGAAGAACTAATAACTTATTTTAGTATATCGAAACGTTTGGTATGTATCCGAGGAAAATCCACAATATATAGAAGTATGGTAGTGGGCCGTTTTCCTACTTGTCCTGTAGAAAGGGGATGGTAGGATAAGGTCATGTAGCTCTAATGCACATTCTCCAAAATGAATCCTGTAGGTAGAAAATTTACACTCGCTACTTTACGTGTACTTTACGTGTTGTAGTGTATTGACCCAAAGAAACGTGGAATTTGTATTACAATCACAATACAATAAACATATTGTACACATGATAAATAGAATAATTGTTTGCTTTAGTGACATCACAATGAAAATGTTAGACTTTTCAATTAGCTTATTTAGATCCATTTTATAGCTCTCTCGTTAGAAATTAATATCCCTGGCACGGAAAGGTAACAAACAGCTAAACATACGATAGAGATAAGAGCTAGTATGATTTAGGGGTACGTGAAACAGCCTTGTAATTTTACATGAACTTTTACAATTTTCCAAACTTTAACGAGATATGCATAATATTATTATGTACTGTTTTTCCGGGGTAGGTAACTCTTGTAAGGTAGGTAACTATATTTTACAAGCTTTTATTACAAGCTTTGTTACAAGCTTTTTACTTTTATTTGACTTACCCTGCCCCCCGATTCTACTAAACAAATTGTCTTTAAATTGTAATTGTTGCGATTTTAATTGTTAAACAACTGCCTCAAAATTGAGAGTTTTTAATATTTTTTTTATACTAAGTTATAATAATAAGTGGTTGTATTTTTTTTTGTTTAAAAAATATTTATAACTGTCAATTTTGGGCCAGTTATTTAACAATTAAAATGGCAACAATTACAATTTGAAGACAATTTCTTTAGTAGAATCGGGGCCCTGTTAATGTATGTGTGGGACAAATCTTGTAACTGAATTGTAGACCAGTTATCCTCAACATATTGAGCTGAAATTTGGCATACTTATGTAAGTTCGGTGATAATGCAATGTTATGGTACCATCAATCTGGTTTGATGATGGAGACAGAAGATGCCCATAGGAACTCTTAAACGAAACGACGTCACCCCGTCGAGCTTGGATTCTTTGATTTGTCTTCCCAAGCACTTTAGTCCTAGATGACAAATTCAATATGGGGGACGCCCCAAAATGGCGGACAAAATGTTCGTATCTACTTCCATGATATGGGTATCATATGAAAGGGTTTGCAGAGAAGAATACGAAAAGTTTATTTAAAAAAAAAATTATATATAACAAGAGTGGAAAACACGCAAGTCGAAATCCTGATGGTAAGAGATAATCGTCACCTATGGACATCCGAAAAATATGGATAATGTCTACTGTCTTTTTGGAAGGAGTTAAGTGTGGATAATATATAATCAACATGCAGCTCAACGTTACTTTTAAAATGAGAACGTTCCAAACAAATCGCACGTGCAAGTTCACAAATTATTTTTAACATTTTATATCGGGTAATGCTGCAAGATGGGTCGACGGTATTATTACTATCGCGGGCCGAACCAGCAGTGCAAGTACCGTTCTTTATCGATCGTCAAATTCGCTAAAATGCCATAGAATCGATCACAGCGAGTACTGTAAAAATTGCATATTATCGAATTTGACGACCTCAACTGTCAATTTGACGATCGCTAAAAGAACGGTACTTGCACCCCTGGACTCGATTAGCACAGGACCGAGGCAGATGGCATAGCAAGAGAGAGGCCTATACCCAGTGGGATAAGGAAGGCTGTGGATGATGATGATGATGAATGCTGATGTTAAAAATAATTTGCCTACCGTTCTCATTATGTTCACAGTTTGGCGGTTATTACTCCACCTACACAGAGACAAGTCTCATGACCACCTTTACGACAAAAAACGTCCCGTGTCAAGATTGAAATAATTATTTTTATCACCATCTGTTTACATTCTGGACAGCACGTAGCCCTTCATGTGACCTGAACTAGATTGTAGAGTTCCTTGGCAACATTTGTTGCTCATTTGCACCGAGGCACCAACTTGCAACAACTTGTCTTTGTAACATGTCACAGGGCTACTTGACACAATGTCGCTCAATTTCACAAGTGTCGTATGACTCGGTGCGTCCTGCGATAAGCTTTTTTAGGATTCCGTACCCAAAGGGTAAAATCGGGGCCCTGTTACTAAGCCTACGATGTCTGTCTGTCTGTCTGTCCGTCCGTCCGCCTGTCCTACCTATTAACGGCTGTATCTTTCGAACCGTAATAGATAGCTAGTTGAAATTTTCACAGAAATTTTTTGAAATTTTTTTTTGTTACGGCGAACTAAAAAAAGTCAAAAACCATATAGCCATATAGATATACAACAAACGTATTTTTTAAACGTATTTTTATATTAGCTCTATGGTAAAAACGGTAATACGTACAAGCGTCAAACTTGGCATGATTATAGTAAACACGATAAAGTATAACAGTAAATAATAAATAATGGCCAAGTGCAAGTCAGTATTTGCGAGTCAAGTTTAACGAAATTATGTCTATGTTAGAATATTGTTAAAATCATATTTTGGTTTAGTTGTATTTTATAGCTTAATTAACAAAAGAAACTAAATAACTTTTAATTTTTTGCTAGTACCTTGTCTCGATCTTAAGTTAATTATTTAATCTGCATTACATATCAAAAAAAAAATATAATTAAGGAATTCTGAAATTTTATGGTAACTTTTTTGTGCTAATAAAGTATTAAGTTTATTTATAAACATTCCAATATTTAAGTCTCTGGTAATTTTAGGAATTTCAGCATAAGTTTAGTATAAGTAATATTAAAGGAGCCATACACATTTTTTTTGCATGAGTGCAGTTTTGTCCGTACGTGGGCAAAGCTTCATCTCGGCCTGTGTGCGAGTTCGAATACCAGCATTAGTCAAACTACCAAAGAGATGTTGATTTAATTTTACTAAAGTAGCTATTTCTAATATGTACAGAGATGGTAATGTAAGAATGCTGTGTTTTGAAAAGTACGGTTTACAGCTATCAGTCTTATGAAGATGAAACATTGCCCTGACGCATTTTGATCTCGCAAGCCGAATACCGCCCTTTGGGCATAGTACATTTACCTCGATGCCTTTGGGCTACTCTCTAACTTGCACGTAGGCAAGTACCTATCTCAAATGTCCTTTGTAAGGATATTTGCTATCTCTTATCTTGTTCACTCCGGTAATTGATGGCTTTATAGGAAAGCTGTTTAATGACAGCGCAAATAGACTGACGACATGTTGTTGCAGTGGTATTAACTGTGATTGCTGTAACTACTCGTATTAAGATGATAACGTAGGTAGTACCTAACCTAAGGAGAAAGAAAAAATAAGTTGTGAAATATTGGGTAACTATATTAGTACTTAAGAAGAGTGTAACTGTTTCTTTTACGCCTTTAGTTTGGAGTGTGTGCTATAATCATGCCAAGTTTGACGCTTGTACGTATTACCGTTTTTACCATAGAGCTAATCCAAAATACGTGAAAAAATATATTTCTTGTATGGACACCTATATAATATATATACTTAGCTTAGCTTCTAAAACACCTCTTGTTTTTTAAGGTTCCGTACCCAAAGGGTAAAAACGGGACCCTATTAATAAGCATACATTATCTGTCTGTCTGTAGTACCTTTTAATGGCTATATTTTCCGAACCGTTTTAGACGGCCAGTTGAAATTTTCACAGAATATGTAATGTTACGGTGGATTAAATAATAAATAATAATAAAGTCAAAAAGTATATACAACAAACGTGTTTTTTTAACGTATTTTTGTATTTGTTCTAGTGTAAAAACGGTAATACGTACCTACAAGCGTCAAACTAATATTATTATAGTACACACTCTAAAATATAACAACAAGTAATAAATAATGCACAAGTGCGAGTCGGTGACAAATTTCTGTTTATTACCAAGTTAGAACTGGAAAATTTGGTTACTTGGATTATTTTATTATGTCTTTCACAGAATCGAAATTGCATATTTTACAAATTTTGAAGTCGGTTTTTAAAATTGATAATTATTGTATTTTGTGGTGGTACAGAACCCTCAGTACGCGAGCCCGACTCGAACTTGGCCGGTTTATTTTAAAATGTAGGCGCCACTCCTGCGCTCTTTTCACCTTAAGTGATATGACACACAACAACATATTTAGATATATATTTACTACGCAAACCGCACACCTACCAGTACCGTATGCATCATTAGTATAAACAAGACAAATGATCCAGAACGAGTCAACATGTTCGCAACGTCACTACGAAGGTCTCTACGTCACATTACGTAAGACCTACGTCAAATCCACTCCAACAAACTTATTAGTACAGTTGAGCAGAGATGCCAAAATCGTGTTACCTGAACAGAATTGACAAACGCACCTGGATATTTTTAGTTCTTTCATTTGGTCAACTCTTTTTCTAAGTTTGTCGCTCTAAACGCATTCACGAGTGGTCTACGTGACGAAGCCACTCAAACTCTAGCTATATGCGTGAATGGTCTAGACTTGAGTCTGGTAGATTCCTTGACCCGATTTCGATAGTTTGCTCGATTTATTTGAGTTAGGATGAATTTAGAGTTAAGTGGAAATGTTATGACGAGTTACTAGGTTTGTGAAGAGAAAAAATACAGGGAAAAATGAGAAGATGCACACGATCAAAGACAGTTTTTTTTTGCAATAAATTATATTCTTGCGCTTGACCGTCAACTCGCTTGATGGATGGATAGAGCATCTTTTTTTTTGTTGACGAGGTGGCAATCTTCAAAAGATTCCTAGCTACATTAGGGTGAAGCCGGATTATGTGAGATTGCACCCACTAAAGCCCCCTCGGTGGCCAACCTCTGTGCCAGACGGAGGGATCCGGATCCGGAATACCGGATACCGGAATCTCTATAAGAACGCACCGGTATCCTCCTAGCACACTGCCTGAAGCAACGCTCCCGGGAAATGCTCGGATGGAGCACCCTAGCCTAGAAGAAACTGTTTCACCCTTGATTTGAAGACACCCAGTTCGTAACTATCAGGAAACACCCATTCAAGCAGCGCATTCCACAGACTA
Source organism: Agriopis aurantiaria (assembly GCA_914767915.1). Classification (NCBI taxonomy): domain Eukaryota; kingdom Metazoa; phylum Arthropoda; class Insecta; order Lepidoptera; family Geometridae; genus Agriopis; species Agriopis aurantiaria. Next base: position 18,657,944 of record OU611983.1, read on the forward strand.
GCAGTTCGCACAATAAAAGTGCATGTGCATGTACCAGAAATAAAAATTACTTACAGATAGGAAACTTACAAACTAGTCCCACAAGTGGCAGCCTTATCGCTATCTCTTTCAGGCAACTATTGGATGAAAAGATGGTAGGTAAGCAACAGCCTTATTGTATCTAAAGTTTTAAATGACAAATTATGCACGTTTAATTCATAACTCAAATGATTTGAACCTATTTACTTATTGTCCATATAGCAGCTTTATGTCCCACTATGGCAAGTAGTGATCCATCATCATCATTATTAGCCATGTTTTATACACTAGGAATAAGGCCGTGCTCAACGACCTTTCGCACATTTACAACATTTAAAAAAATACAAATTTACTAAGTAAGAATCAAAATACAGTTGGACATTGCAAACGTTTTAAAGTATTTTTAGGTTGATAGGTATGTAACAAAGTAAAAAAAAAAAATTGGCTTTTTTGTAAAAAAAAAAAACGATCGTTTTTTCTCCTCCGCTATCCTATAATGTATCAATATACCCTTAACTCTCGAGAATCCTTTGCTGTTCTCGCGATCCAACTTAGTCCCTAGAATGAATTTCCCTTTTTATCACTTGTATAATCTACTAGGTATTCTGTTAGGAAAGTTTTTATAAAGATAATGTCCAATCGGTGGTTTAAAAGTCTCACTCAGTGGTTTTTATCATGTTTTTTTTATGTGCGAAAGAGATAGCTCTAGCCAGTGAGCGAGGCCATAAGCTTCCATTTGTTTTCTTTATTCTCATCTATCAACGTATAGATTACCTACTTTTTAAAACACTACGGTGTGATTACTCAACAATATTTGTCTTGTAGTGGTTTCCATTAAAAAGAAAGTCTGGTATTTACCTCTTGCGAATTCGCTGGCTATTACTAGCTGACCCGGCAGACGTTGTCCTCACCAAATCTGCCCATAGAGATATGGTTTATTCTAATAATCCCATAGAAATATACACTATCAGTTTTTCCCGAATTTAAATTTTTTCGGACATCTTTTACTACATCTTTTGCCAAATCGGTCCAGCCTTTCTCAAGTTTATTTATATTATACTAGCTGACCTGACAGACGTTGTCATGTCTTAGAACTGTCAAACGCGCGAAGATACACATTGGTTTACATTATTGTTGTTTTAGTAAGGATCCCTATTTTTTTGGAAAATATAATATAGACTATGTTACCCGGGGATAGTGTAGCTTCCCAACAGTGAAAGAATTTTTCAAATCAGTTCAGTAGTTTCGGAGCCTATTCAATGCAAACAAACAAACAATCAAATCTTTCCTCTTTATAATATTAGTATAGACAAGTTGTTAGGGGAACGCTCCCGAAAACGAAGACGTGATTGTGTTGGTGATTGCTGATACAATACCACAAAAAATTATATGTTAATTACTATTTATTTTGAATGTTCGCAATGTAATGCAAATAAAATATCAGCTGACGCTAGAGGTCAACGAACGCTTGTACGCTTTACATTGCTGGTTATTAAAATTCTAAGCCACAAAAACAATAAGTATAATGCAAATGGTAATTGGCATTCGATTGTGTTTATAGTGCTAACAGACGCTCGAACGCGGCTGACGGACCGCCGTCTAACAAACGGGAGAGAAAGAGTGAGAATATCATATTTCCCTCTCTTTCTCTCCCATTGGTCAGACGACGGTTGAGGTCAGCCGCGTCTTTTAGCACTATTAGATTACAATAGTAGCGTTTTGGCTTCGGGAGCGTTTCCCTTAGGGTATAGAAGATTTCTCTCCCTTGTCATTCTAATTCAGATGGACATGGGAGTGACGGGAACAACGTAACAATGTCACCTGCTCTTAGAATCAGCTCCCAAGAGACTGTTGCGTAAATTCCGACAGATTAGATAAATACAATAAGTAAATTGAGGTGTCACTCGTTTCGAGTAGGTGACGTGTGACTTATTGGTGATTCATGATTGCAGTTCTATATTTATCTGTGAGGAAAAAACATACGGTGTATTTGCTGAAAATAGTAAAGTAATGGGGTATTTCCTTAGTGTAGTTAATCTAAGGGTATTTCCTAAAATAAACGCGCTACGAATTTTGCTAACGAAATATCATCCTACTAATATTATAAATGTTTTAAATGTTTATCGGGACTTCATCATTTCAGCCGTAGGACGTCCACTGCTGGACATAGGCCTCCCCCATCGATCTCTAAAAGGGCCGGTTGGAAGCGGCCTGCATCCAGCGTTTCCCTGCGGTCTCTTTTAGGTCGTCTGTCCATCTTGTGGGTGGACGTCCTACGCTGCGCTTGCCAGTCCGTGGTCTCCATTCCAGAACCTTTCGGCCCCATCGGCCATCTGTTCTGCGTGATATGTGCCCTGCCCACTGCCATTTCAACTTACTAATCCGGTGGGCTATGTCGGTGACTTTCGTTCGTCTACGGATCTCCTCATTTCGGATTCGATCTCGTAGAGAAACCCCGAGCATAGCCCTCTCCATAGCTCGTTGTGCGACTTTGAGCTTGCTTATGAGGCCCATAGTGAGAGACCACGTTTCAGTGCCGTATGTCATCACTGGTAACACACACTGGTCGAAGACTTTCGTCTTAAGGCACTGAGGTATTTTGGACGAGAAGACGTTGCGTAGTTTACCGAACGCTGCCCAGCCGAGTTGGATTCGCCGATTGACCTCTTTCTTGAAGTTGGACCTACCTAGTTCGACGGTTTGTCCTAGGTAGACGTACGCGTCAACAGCTTCAAGAACTGAGTTCCCAACTGATACTGGGGTGGGCACAACATGGATATTTGACATAACCTTTGTCTTGTCCATGTTCATTTTAAGGCCCACCTGTTGGGAGACTCGATTGAGGCCTTCGAGCATCATGCTGAGATCTTCCATCGATTCTGCCATGACCACAATATCGTCGGCAAACCGAAGGTGAGTGATGTACTCGCCGTTGATGTTGATGCCGAGTCCTTGCCATTCCAGGAGCTTGAAAGCATCTTCCATTGTGGCAGTGAACAGTTTCGGAGAGATAACGTCTCCCTGTCTCACGCCTCTTCGCAATGGAATTGCCTTCGAACTCTGCTCCTGTACTCGGACCGACATGGTGGCGTTATTGTACAAACACTTCAACACTTCGACATACCGATAGTCAATACGGCATCGCTGGAGAGACTCGAGCACCGCCCATGTCTCGACCGAATCAAAGGCTTTCTCATAGTCCACAAACGCTAAACATAGTGGCAAGTTATATTCTTCGGTCTTCTGTATAACTTGGCGTAGCGTGTGGATGTGGTCTATGGTACTATAGCCTTTTCGGAAACCGGCTTGTTCGATAGGCTGGAAGTCATCGAACCTGCGATCGAGACGATTCGTGATGACCCTCGAAAACAGCTTATAAACATGGCTCAGAAGCGAGATGGGTCTGTAGTTCTTCAGCAAGGTTTTGTCACCTTTCTTAAAGAACAGCACCACCACGCCTCTGTTCCATGCTTCTGGCGTTATACCTTCGAGTAAGACAGAATTAAAGAGCTTCTGAAGGACTCTGAGTACCGGTGTTCCACCCGCTTTCAGAAGCTCTGATGTGATTCCATCGTCCCCCGGCGCCTTGTTGTTCTTGAGCTGTTTCAGGGCCATCCTAATCTCGTACAGGCTGATGTCCGGGATATCTTCAGTATAGTGTCGGCTCAGCTTGGCTCTTGGGTCTTTGGCCGAGCTGCTCACAGGTTTAGCAACCGAAGTGTATAACTGTCCATAGAACCTTTCGATTTCCCCTAATACCTCGGCTTTGGTCGACGCTACACTACCATCTTCCCTCTTCAGCTTTGTCAGCTGGCTTTGCCCAATAGACATGTCTCTTGCAAACACTTTGGAGCCTTTGTTTTGCTCAATCGTCTCTTTAATACTGTTCGTATTAAAGGTACGTATGTCGTGCCGCAATGACTTCCAAATTTGTCTATTGAGCTGCCTATATGAGTCAGCGTCATCGGAACATTGTAGTTGTAACGAGCGTCGATCAGCCATGAGGTTACGGGTATGGTCGGATAATTTTTGAGGTCTATCTGTGCGCCGGCCAGGTCTAAAAAACTTAGAACCTACCGCATGGACAGTTTCCACTAACCTGTTATTAATCTCATCCACGGAAGCAAAGTTCTCCAGGCAATCAAAGCGATTAGACAGCTCGAGTTGAAAGCTCTCGGGGTTTTGAATATGGGCATGGTTCGGTCGGAGCGTGGACTTCATTAGGCGGGACCTCTCAATTTTAACGTTAATATTCAATGTGCCTCTTACTATTCGGTGATCACTACCGGTTTTCACCCTGTGAATCACAGAGACATCATTGAATATTTGTCTCTTGGTGGTCATAATGAAGTCTATCTCATTTCTCGTAGAACCATCGGGGCTCATCCAGGTCCATTTCCTGTGAGGCGGCTTCTGAAAGAAAGAGTTCATCATAAAAAGTCCCTCTTTCTCCAGAAAGTCGGCCAGCCTCTGTCCCCTAGGGTTCCGTTGCCCACAGCCAAATTTCCCCACTTTCAACTCATCATCACTTCTCTTGCCCAACTTCGCGTTAAAGTCCCCCATAACAACAGTGAAGTGGGTCTCGGACGTATGTATGGCTCTACTAATGTCCTCATACATAACCTCCACTTCATCATCTGGGTGTGACGAGGTCGGTGCGTATACCTGAATGACCTTCAACGAATATCTCTTGGATATTCTGAGTATTAGGTATACAACCCTGCTCGAAACACTGTCGATGGTGATAATGTTGTTAATGAGGGACTTGTGGATGAGAAAGCCGACACCACCTTGGGACTGTTGGTCGCCCTCCCGGTAGTAGAGTAGGTTACCGGATTTCAGGGTTATCGTGTCCTCGCCCTCTCTACGGACTTCGGATAAACCCAAGATATCCCAACGTACCCTACCCATTTCTTCTTCCAGCTCAACAATCTTCTCATCAGTCCTCATGGTGCGTATGTTGTGTGTTACCAGGGCCAGTCGTCGTCGTTGGGGTTGGTAGCCGAGCGTCTGCCGGGGATTCTTAGCACCCCTGGCCCCGCCGTTACCATGACCGCTACCGTAGCCAGGAATAGCGGGGCTGCCGGGGACTGGGGGCCTGGTCCTTTTTGTATTCATCATATAATGGGGGGGGATTGCCAATACTCGCCACGCTTGGCAGGCGGGTTGGCGAGCGCAGTCGGTGTTTTTATACTCAGAAGACGCTGCTGCCCGTCTTCTGGTTGATCCCTTAGCCGACTTCTACGGCACCCACGGGAAGAGAAGGGGGAGGTCTATTCTTAGGCCGGACCTCCACAGCGATCGGGACTTATCACGTATTATTTAATTTAGGTAAAAATATGTACCTTTCGCTCGACGTTTCGACCATGTTACAATGGCCGTGGTCACGAGCTGACTGAACACTGCGGGTGAGTCCGGCGAGAAGAGCGGGTGTTTTGTTCTCCTACCCTCACTTGATCATGAAAAAATTATCCAATTATATTATTATCCACATATTTATTTTAATTCTTAAATGTAAGTTTTTTTACAATATTTACCTATAAAAACATAAAATATTATTAAAAAAACCTAAACCTAGGTTGCCGCCGGCAGCGGGGCATGGCCCAAGCTACCGGTGGTTAGGGCTGCAGAGTGAGGAACCTCCTGACAATACGTGCCGTGTCAAGGATTACCGCCTTTTGCATCTGACCCTTGACCCAACCATCTAGCGAGAGCCTCTTAAGGTGTTGGTCGAGGCTCTTCGCTATAAGGCCGTTCACCGATACGACTATCGGGACAATGATCGTCGAGTCAACATCCCACATGGCGGTAACCTCGTGAGCCAAGTCAAGGTACTTGCTGAGTTTGTCCTTCTCGGCCTTCACGAGGTTCTCGTCATGCGGGATGGTGATGTCGACGAGCACTGCCCGGCGTTGGGATCGGTCGACCAACACGATATCAGGTTTATTGGCGACAATAGTCCTGTCCGTGATGATAGAGCGGTCCCAGTAGAGCAAAGAACGACCATTCTCGAGAATTGGCGCTGGTGCGTACTTATAGTACGGCAATATTTTTATTTCACTTTATTTTAATATAAACACGGGTCTAGCCCGGACCTTTGATAGGCATTGGTGGGGCTGAAGCCAACACCAAGAGGCCCCGTTGAATATAAAATACAATATTATTGAATGTGTACAAAATGGATTATAAAACTATTGTACAGTATAGGATATAAAACGTCTAGGATATTGAGGTGAACAAATTGTGGATGGGATAACAGATCTATGGTATGAGGTACGGCACCTGCCAATTATGCCTTATTTCAAAATACTTAGGCAGGTGATGACTTGCCACTCACTAAATGGGCCCCCCATAATTATTATACTTTTATTATTATATTTATCGCGAAAGTTTAAAAATTACTAACATTATAAACGCGAAAGTTTGTATGTATGGATGTATGGATGTTTGTTCCTCTTTCACGTTGCAACGGAACAACGGATCGACCTGATTTTTTGCATGGGTATGGTTCAAGAGCCAAAGAGTGACTAGAGGCTACTTTTCATCATCATCATCACCATTTTTCATCACTACGCGGGTGAAACCGCGGGGTGCAGCTAGTTTACCAATATGAACATAATAAATACCAACACGCGCCTATGAGTATTGTAGGTATTTAATTTATGATAACACTAGCGACCCGCCCGCCCCGGCTTTTGATGACCTTAGGTGACCTTAGGTGATATTCAAGGTCTGATGAAGATGATGACGGAAGGTGGCCATAGGAATGGAACGTAACAAGATACTTATAGCACTTGAACGAATCGCACCGTGGTGCGAACACATTGCGGTGCTAATCGCTACATTACCCAAATTAAACATGCTAAAGCTAAAAGCTTGTTTTTCTATTAACTTATTATGGTTGATACCTGGTATGTAATTAGTGACAGTGTGGTGAGTGTGTTTGATAATGGTAAAGTAGCCTGGGAACTGGTATTTAATTATATATTTTTTTACGACATATACGTTTTTTACGTCTTAATTATTTTTTTTACCTCCAATTTATATAATTATTTTATTATTCGTCAATACATATTATTAATATTAAACAATTAATACGTCACAAATTACTTAATTCTAATTACAAAAAATCTAGTCATCAGCCCGCCCCGGAACGTTCCTGGTGCAAAAGTGCCCATAACACTGGCAGCATTCCCACGCTGTATGGCAATGGCCAATCTTTGCACCAGGAACGAGCCAGAGCAGGAGTCACCACCGTTATCTCGTATTCGTCAAGCTCTTGGCCTCAGTGGCCCAACTGCCCATAGTTTCCACGGCAATGGGTACAAAATAATATTGTGGCTCCATTGCCGCGTACTTCATAGTCTTCATAGTCGAAGCTTACATAGTATGAATAGTCACTTGTATAAGCTAGGAGCCACGGACAGTCCACTGTGTCGTGGCTGCATGAAAGAGAACGAAACTGTAGAGCATGTGCTGTGGCATTGTGAAGCCACAGAAGAAACTAGAATCGCTACCGGGTTGCATGAGGCAACATTGCCTTCTTCATCCACGTCGCCACAACAGCTAGACTGTTTTTCATCATTATTTACACTACCATCTACGCCACTGGAGCAACTGTGCCAGCGCCCCAGAGCCTCACTCCGATATTTCAAGGAGTTGAGTTGGCTCGGATAGGTGCTGGTAGGGGGAAATGCACAATACACCCCAAGCGGGACGTCAGTGCAAGAATTATCGCCCCCATCTCGAATAGGAATAAGTATAAGAAGCGTCAAACAAGTCATGGTTACAGAAAGTCAAGCAAATAAGTCACGGCCAAGTCAAACTCATGCCCCAGTAAAGTGGAGGAGACTTTACAAGAGGCTTCTATGGAGTTTTGGAAACAACACGAAGACATGTTTCACCTCGTTATATCACTAACCCACACTTGAGCACGTTTACGGATACTTAATAAATAACAATTCACCATTAGTAACAACATTATTAACACTCGAAAATACATGCACAAGTTTAGGAAAATAATACAACGAGCCGAAATGTTTTATCCACGTTGGCGCCAAAATTCCTGGGAATTGGTTATCAAGTGGTGCAGCTAGAACTCTCCGTTCGGTGCTTGGCGACTGATAAATGTTATATTATGTAGAACTACATGACAGGGCGGAATATATATTATTATATGAAAATAAATAATCAATCGATCATGTGGATATAGGCAGAAGTAGTTAATTCCTATATTTTATAGGTTTGAATATGAGCAAAATTGGTCCAGAGTTTGCGATTGACTGGTTACAATTCAGGGCAAACAACTATTATAGTTTATTTCTATGGTGCTGACTTTGTCAATAACAAGGCAATAACTCATGAACAATCAGTAAACATTGTATATTCCTGTCGCAGGTTTTACATGTCTCAGTAGGCGTTGAATTACTCATAGCCAAAGAAAGCATTTCTTTGCGGCGTAAATCTATGCATGTTCAGTGTTAGACAGACATTAATGCCTAGTTTAACGTCGTTGGTTTATTTTTATAGTCACCACGTGATTTTATCACATGACTGGCAATGAATGGATGTCCCAAGACGGGCATTATTACAGTATGGAAGCTCACACTAGGACCGTTTTTGATGTGAAATTTCGTTAATTCGCACATAATTTGTGAGAGCAGTTGAACCTAAATAGTTGTAGAGCAAGATTGTCTTTCGGAGCACTTCATTTCTGAAGAGTATCGTACAGGAATCGATTCCGGGAAAAAAAGTATGTACTTCCATGTAATAATCCAGGAAGTAAACTATTTCAATATCAAAATTTTATGCTGGTTTAAAACAACACGAGTGTGCGCTTGCCACGCCGCGCCACGAGACACGAGGCGCCTTCAAAATTTTATTTTTCGTTCGTTTCTGGTATTTTAGCGCCCCGTGCAATCTGGCGCCTAGAGTGACCGTTCCTCTCGGTTGTCGTTTCTTCGAGCGATGTGGCTTGCCCGTTGCCACTTCAACTTATCTAGGTACGTCGGTAACTCTGGTACTTTGGCGAATATCCACGTTCCGGATTCTATCGCGAATAGAAACCCCGAGCATAGTTCTCTCCATTACCCGCTGTGTGACTCTTATGTGTGAGGCCAACAGTACCACGTGTCAGTGTCATATTTTATGTCATCACTTCACCTACTTCGCCTCAACTAAGTGGACACTATGACCGAATCTGTGGTTTCCGAATAGGGTTAGTCACGAGCGCTGTACATAAATCATATCTTGTAGACGGAAATAGGCCAGCGATTGGTCGATTCTTCCTTACTGTGTTTACAATGTAGAGTTGTGATTCAGAGCACAACGCAGTTCTTTAGTTGTATTTTACGTGTATGTATAGTTATAGGTGGATCTTGCGACTATGTGTCTTCAAAGGCTATTAATAATTGTACAGAAATAAACCTGTAGTACTCGACTGCTAATTGCACTTATCATGTAGATATAATTATGAGTCGATACCGTGTGGGTGGTATTATCGATTCACATGGCAACGAAAACCAAACTGACTGACAAAAAAAAGGTTATTGTTAATAAAATTATTTTAAAAGTATATATTAACAAAAAAAAACGACCCTCCCTATTAACGTTCTGACAGATGCAGTTCTGGGGCCTTACGGCTACCTGTTTTAAGCGATTCTTTTAAGGTGATGAGAAAAGATGCCCGACCGCAAACCGTATCTTCGCACGTTAAAATAAAAATATAAAAAAGACCTCATATGCCAATATTTTGAACGCTTTGACGTTTAGCTGTTAGCCAGAAGTTTATATTGAAACGGCTTTGTACGATTTACTGCAAAAACATCTCTTCGCGCGGTTTGAATGACTTGCGCGCCACCCTCACGGTTTTCCAGTTACAAATGGAGGGCTCAATTCTATTGTTTTTGTTTGTGGTTCTTCAATGTCTTCGCTGATTTATATGGTTCTATCTTCTATATCTATACTAATATTATAAAGAGGAAAGATTTGATTGTTTGTTTGTTTGCATTGAATAGGCTCCGAAACTACTGTACCAATTTGAAAAATTCTTTCACTGTTGGGAAGCTACACTATCCCCGGGTGACATAGGCTATAATCTATACCCGTGCAAAGCTGGGACGGACCGCTAGTTATTAAATAAAGCTATATGTTGAATGGCCCCTCTCAAATTTGAAAAAAAACTTTCCACCGCTAACGGTGGAATATTAGGAGATGAATCCCGTTTATCATTTTAAAATATACCAATCGACGCGCGACGTATTTTTTTAATAAACCAATACCAAAATCAACGGATTTTTTCGTCTTTAATCGATAGCGAATCCCATCCCATCACTATGAAAATATATATTTTTATGTTTTTCATTGAGAAAACTTACAGTGATACATATACAATTTGGACAGCTTATCATTGTTTACACGTTTCCGCAATAAATCCATTCCATTGTGTTTTGATTCCGATAATGATGTAGTAGCGGAAATAGCTTTCCATTATTACATTACTAGCTGAGCCCCGCGGTTTCACCCGCATGGTGATGATGATGATGATAAAAAGTAGCATATGTGTTAATCCAAGGTATAAGCTATCAATCTCCATACCAAATTTCATCTAAATCAGTTTAGTAGTTTCGGCGTCCAGCCAAACATACACACAAACTTTAGCATTTATAATATTACTAAGATAAGATAAGATAAGATAAGATAAGATAAGATAAGATAAGATAAGATAAGATAAGATAAGATACGATAAGATAAGATACGATACGATAAGATAAGATAAGATAAGATAAGATAAGATAAGATAAGATAAGATAAGATAAGATAAGATAAGATAAGATAAGATAAGATAAAATAAGATGAGATAATATAAGATAATCGGAAGAGAATAAACTAAATCATCGGCGTTGGTCGTCCAGTAGCGAGACTAGCGAGATGGGTCGATCACATTGTCGCCATCGCGGGTCGAACCCGGACTCGATTAGCACAGGACCGCGGCAGATGGCATAGTATGAGAGACGTAAGAAAATAAGGTCACAGTTCGAGGTGGTAACACTTCCGGTGTTTTTTATGTGTTTTAGCTTGAGGTATTTATAAAAGCCGGTTTTATAATAATTTATAATGAATCCTCACGCGAGTTTTGATGAAGTGATATATTTGTCTAGCCGTGGTAGCCCATTTGGGACACCGCTAGACTTGAAAGCGTGAGGTCGTCGGTTCAAACCCCGGGCCCGTACCTATGAGCTCTTTGGAGCTTATATACGGATTTTCATACCACTGGCTTTTCGGTGAAGGAAAACATCGTGATGAAACCTGCATACGTACGGAGAAGGAATTTAATGGCGTATGTGAATCCGCCAACCCGCACTGGGCCAGCGGTAGGCTAAAAGTCCAGCAGTGGACTGTTAAGGCTGATTATGAAGATGATAATTATATTTGTGCCCGATATCGGGCCACCTGGCAATTGTTTAGAAATACCCGGTACCCCCGTATAGATGATAATATATTTCTATGATTGCAGCGTACTGAATAATTTGTTTCAGGTAAAAATAAACTCAATTGCACATTCTGGATTCTCGTTATAGAAAGTCTCAATGGAAATTTATTGAAGTCGTAATTTTTCTTACATGCAACATGCAAAATGTTTGTTGAATGAAGTAGACAGGCAATAAGTTTATGATAATTGTAAACTAGCGCTGTCCTTCAACCAAAATAAAATTAATGGACGGGCCCAGAAGAAGCGCATTTTTGAAGATTACAAAATGAGCGCCGGCGCTCACTTCGTTTCAGTCGGTCTCTAGCCGTAGGAAGTGCAACACGTGTCTATTGTTACATGATAACGAAACATCTGACAAAATTATGCCTTCGTGTGCTTTCCCTAAAAGTAAATACACAATTTTTTTAACAAATGTACTGTACATGGTTATATTAGGTGTTGAAGTATATGTCCAACGGTTTTGCCTCGTTTTTACTCAGCAAGTTCAATGGTTATGGCCCGTCCATTCATTTTATCTTGGTCGAAGGCGCTGACAGCCCAGCGTCTTCTATTTATAGAAACTTCGCTTCCCGGTAAATAAAAATAAATAACCTGTAATTTTAATTATAATATTTATTTGTATTGACACGGTTCCCATTAGCTATTCCATTATGGGCAGGCTCAGAATGGCATACGGTGGAAGGGGCCAAACGGGAAAAGTCTCATTTGCAAATGCGATACTGCAAACAATAAAAGACCTAACTCCACGGCACAGTCTAGGCTTTACAGCTGCATATCCATGCTGGTAAGGACTGTTTTTATGTATGTTTACATGGTTAGTTGCGTTCGGAATAGTGACAATATTTTGATTATTCGCGATGGGTGCAACAACCGCGCATCACGTAGGCAATAGGAGATTAGATGATTCAGTTTCGGTTTACGACAATTTTTGATGAAAATTCCCAGAAAAACAAAACTGTATAGGGAAAAGACATCACAGAAAATATTGTTTCGTCGTTTTTAGAACAAATTCGATCCCGAAATTGGTTATTAATTTACTATAATTTCATCTTTATCATTACCGGCATATCGCGTTCCCACTGCTGGGACTTAGGCCTCTCAGAGAGAGAGGATGGTCTCTAGTCCATCATGCTGGCCCAGTATTGCAGTTGGTGAATGTCATGTCTAGTCATTAAGTCATTATTGAGCCCCAATGACCCAGTTGGTAGTGAATCTGCCTTCTGCGCTTGGGGGTGTGGGTTCGATTCCCCCCTAGGACAAATATTCATCACATGAATATTTGTGTATGTTCTATATCTGGGTGCTAATATAAAATGTGTGTGTATTTAAAAATATGTATTGATGTATATCAGTCTCTGGCAGCCATAGTTTACAAAACAGACTTATATCTAAGAAGACTTCACATAAGCGGTCCAAACTGTATGAAAAAAACTACGTGACAAATTTTTCGTACTTACCTGTGAAAAGAAATGTCTTTTATCTTGGACGAGAAGATGTACCGACATAATTCGGTATGTAAAGTTTTTTTTTTGTATTTTTTTATATTTTTATTTATTTATTTATTTAAGTCCACCTACACTGTATACATCAATACAATTTATCAAAACTTTAAACAGAAATAAAAATATAACTAAATGTCACAATAATTACAGGTGAAGACAGCATGCAATAATATTGAGCGATAAAATAAAATAATATGTAGTTAAATCAGTTAAACATAAACACGAATGATAATATTTCGTAGATAAGGCTATTTTAAGAAACTAATTTCAATATTTTTTTTTCTATTGAGTTACTTTACAATATTTTTTTGAAAATAGAAATTATGTGACGTCACCATATAGCACAAAATTTCGTTGCGTTGAGAAGCCTATAAAAGCACCCCATATTGGCAGCCCTGAAAAAAACCAGACAGTCAAACCACAGAAATGAAAAAATATTCTATTCTGTGTGACGAACAGTGTGTCAAATGTATAATATTTTTATAAATAAATAAATAAATATTCTGGACATTTTTCACACACGGTCATCTGACCCCAAACTAAGCAAAGCTTGTGATATGGCTGCCAGAGACTGATATACATACATATATAGTTTTAAATACATACTTAAATAGATATTAACAACCAGATATAGAACAAACACAAATGTTCATCACACAAATGTTTGTCCTAGATGGGAATCGAACCCACGCCCCCAAGCTCAGAAGGCAGGTTCACTACCAACTGGACCAACGGGCTACCAAGGGCTATTCTTAAAAGGCACAGAAAATAAAATGCTACAATGTGACGTCATTTAGAGGTCAATGAAAGTCGAATGATTTCTTAGTTTTATGTTAAAATAAATGGCATCTTATCGTTTTAAAAGGCCAGAGTAGAAAAATAAGGGTTGGTAACATAAAATCTCGAAATGGTTTTGGAATTGGCATAGGTTAATTTTTTTTAGCATACCGAATTACTGATTGTAAATTGTAATGTACTTATTTAATTAAGTATGTGAGGTCCCGGGATTATTCAATATTCTTCAACTTTTATCGATCATGTGATACAATAATGAATCTGGGTGACTCAAGAATTAGTACCAAGTAGGTATAACAGAAAAAGTTTTATTTTATTTTTTATTCAAAGAATACTACTACTACCTCGATTGCAATTAAAATGTTCAGATTTCTGGCGAATTTGTCTGTAACTAAATTAATGATCTTAAACTGCAACATAAACCTGATGTAAGGTCATGATTAATGATTTCTCTTTATTCTGCCGAATCAAGAATTTCCTTGAATAGGTGGAACAAGTTTTTTATTTTATTTTACTCGTCATCGTCATCATCGTCAGCCTAAAGACGTCCAATGCTGAACATAGGCCTCCCCCTTTAACCTCCACACTGAACGAAAGCCTGCCTTTTGCATCCACTGGATGCCCGCGACTCTCACAATGTCGTCGGTCCATCTAGTGTGAGGCCTCTACCCACGCTGCGTCTTCCAGTTCGTGGCTCCACTCAAGAACCTACAACCCTATAATAGTTTGTTTTACTATTCTTCTTCTTCTTTCGAGTCGATGTTCCGCAAAATACAATTCTATTTTCAAATCAAGTTTCTAGACCAAAACTTTGCCACCTCAATGGCCCTCCGTGGCTTCATTCAGGTCGTCTAGTGTGCAAGTTGTAGGGCACGCTGCACAGTCCATCAAGTGTGTCATTAAAAACATTCGGTATCAGAGCCCTTTATATAACCCCACTTTGCCATATTATCCCGACTTCGGCCCACTTGGGACCGAAGTCGGTCCAGGGTTATCCAAGTGGGCCATGGTTATTTATGGCCTGGGGGGAGCTCTTCGGCAGGGAGAATGTAATTTGGAGGTGGAGTTCTTGCCACATGGCAAGTCGAGCGTCTTTGGGGTGACCTTCCAGAGCTATTGTATGGTTTAAAAAACTTCTGCGGCTTTTGAGACGGCTGTTACATTTATCTACGTTAAATAAGGAGTGGCGGTAGTCTGCTTCCTGACGATGTTTTTCAGCGGCGCAGGCAACACTTCTGCGAGCTGCTGGTGGTGCGATGCTTGCAAGTGGGTACAGTTTGTTAAGAGGAGTCGGTTTCAAGCACCCTGTTATTGTCCGACATGTCTCATTTAAGGCTACATCTACATCTTTTGCGTGAGTAGAACGATGCCACACTGGGCATGCGTACTCTCCAGCAGAGAAGCAGAGTGCCAATCCGGTAGTCCGGAGAACATGTGGAGCAGAGGTTGTTACGGGATTCAACTTTCATTCGTGTCTTATGGCAATGATTTCTGTATGTTAAGGTCCTGTCCAATGTAACGCCTAGGTAAACCGGGTTGTCGCAGTGTAGAACTTTGGTGCCTTGCTACGAAATGTTAAGCTTTCGGTTAGCTTGGTGGTTGCGCAGGTGGAAGGTACAACACTGTGTTTTAGATGGATTAGGTCTCAAGGAGTTCTGATCATAATTTATGAGCTGAGAGAATCCAAGGCTTTGCTAAGTTTTTCTTCGGCTTCTTCAAATGTGGAAGTTTGGACGGCTTGTGCAAGGTCATCCGCGTACAAAAATCTTTCTGTGTCAGGGGGTTTTATTTGGTCGTTGGTGTAAATGTTAAACAGGATCGGCGCAAGTACACTTCCCTGGGGTAAGCCGTTCTTTTGGGAGCGCCACCTACTTTTGTTGGAGCCGAGATGAACTCGAAAGCGCCTGTTACGTAGCATTTCACCCAGGACCTGTGTGAAGCATTGGTCTTCGGTGATTTGTTGTACCTTTGACAAAAGCCGTTTGATGTTTACGGTATCGTACGCAGCTGACAAGTCTATCAAGGCTACAACCGTTATTTTATTGGCTTCAAATCCATCCTCGATGTGTTGGGCGAGTCGAAGTGTTTGACCTGCGCAGGATTTTACTATTATTTGCCAATACACGTTACATGTTCATAAAAACATAATATTATATAAATATAATATAAATCGTTGGCACAAAAATCCTGATAGGGAGCAGCAATTAATATTTCTCAGGACCCGGGTATGTCCTAAAACTGTGACCAGAACCGCGGAGGATGGGCAGAAGCTTCTTATTAGTACATGGTGAACGTACTGCGATCCCCAAGCTGTCTACCAAGCGTAGGCATTATGGCAACATCTCTAAGAGGGAGGCATTTGTTCAGCAGTGGACGTTTACTGGCTGATGATGTGAATTAATATTTCTAACACGTAGGTAGGTACTTCGTAGGTGTCTCACTGTTTTAAACTGTTATATGATTATTAACGGGATATTGACCGTGATAAGTTTAAATAAATAATAATAATACTCATGTAACGTAGTTATCTTCACCATAATAAATATACTAAACTATATAACTAGCTATATATATAGGTAATTAATAAATATACCTACGCTATAAATATACTAAACTATATAAACTTCTATATAGTTACTACTAGTATAATAATAATAATCATTTTTTATTTATTTGGTTATCATAATATGGAAATTATGCTATCTTATTATAATAATATAACAATTTTACAAGAGATTATTTTTTATTTTTTAAATTCATGCATGATATAATTTATAAGTTTAAGATACGGCTAACCCGTCGAATGCGAGCGAAGGAGTTTTTTTATGGCTAAAATGGGGGATTTCACTTACATTTCAGATAATTAAAAAAAAAAAGTTTAAAAAATTATAAAATACGTGCATAATATTATATACCATTGGTATTGGTATTGGTCTTCTTACACACAATACGCGCATCGGAGCAGTTTTTCCTTACGCCGACATGCGGTGCGTAACACATTTGAGGGGTTAATACAATTATGCAATACAATAAAATAACTTATGTGAGGCCCTAGCTCCCACACTAGGATACCCTGAGTTAGTGGGAGCTAGTTCTCTTCGGGGGTGCATGCGAGAATGTGCACATACATGCTATTAGATGCTATTCAATTATTTCTCATCTGATCAGAATTATTCCGAGTTTAATTGTTATGTGAAACAGAAGTTTGCGGAGTAAATAATAACAATACTCATGTAACGTAGTTATCTTCACCATAATAATTATACTAAACTATATAACTAGCTATATAGGTAATTACTATAAATATACCTACGCTATAAATATACTAAACTATATAAACTACTATATAGTTACTACTAGTTAGTTAACTCTATAGCTGCGACCCGAACTTACTATAGCGTGTCCCTTTTTAATAATCTCGGGATCAACCTTATCAAGAAATATGTAATCTTGTTTAGTTACTATTTAGTGTTGATTATTGCGTAATTATTGCGCCGAATGACAAAAGATTACGAGCAGATGATCCAGAATTGATTTGACCACGCCTCATTTACAGTATCAAGTGATACGTCACAAACAAATACCATTATCGTCTATGTTCCACTGTTATCAGGAAGATTTCATTGTATTAGTTAAGGCGACGCTGTATTGGACACCTATAGATATTAGTCAGTTTTATATATAACTGTGGTTTAAGATTTTTTTGATTTTTTAAAATTATTATTTATTTAATATATACCTAGTCATTATTATAAACCTATATATTTGAAAACTATCATATTAATATTATGAATGCGAAAGTGTGTTTGTTTGTTGGTTTGTTTGTTCCTCTTTCACGCAGCAACAGAGCAACGGATCGACCTGATTTTTTTCATTGGTATAGTTCAAGGGCCGGAGAGTGACAAAATTTACATTTTCATTACTACGCTGGTGAAACCGCGGTGCGCAGTTAGTTTTATTATAATGTGCATGTGTATGATTTACTAGCTAAACAAAATACCAACATAAGCATATTATGAAACAGTTGGATTGCCTATAGTTCCTTGAAGGTCAAGAGAAAATCTAAACGTTAGTCCAAAACCAGTTGGCAGCGTACCGAGCATGCGGTATGGCGGCAGTACCATGAATGGCTTTTCGCCAGCATAATTATTCAGGCGTCGTACAAACGAGGCATTCAGTTTTTTTATTTTATTATTTTCCCGGTCCTTAATGGCCGTGATAGTCATAATGGTAAAAACTGAGGACAATTTATTTTGGTGAATTTTGTACCACATTCATCGTCCATTCGTTTGTAAATCAAATAGTAAACTCCTAGTTAACATTATATCTCGGTGTATTTTATCGATAGGTCAATGCTAAAGGACAGTTAGGCGAATTGCGTTGTCCCTTAATGTAGGCGTTCGTAAGTTCAAATTTATGTCTTTTAGATAAAATGCGCACAGTTCGTATAAATCGCTGTAAGACGTATAAGTACCACGTGTTTCCATATATTGAGATATAATTATTCAATTTTACGAAAAATAATGGACTTTACGGGAAGTTTATTAAACTAAATTTTTGTTACTAGCAAACTAAAGTTTTTTCTGTATATTAATTTTAAGTTGTTTTAGTTTTACATTTATTTGGGGGCGATTCCCACGTAGGACAAATATTTATGTGATGAACATTTGTGTTTGTTCTATATGTATGTGTTAATATCTATTTAAGTATGTATTTAAAATATATATGTATGTATGTATATCAGTCTCTGGCAGCCATATCACAAGCTTTGCTTAGTTTGGGGTCAGATGACCGTGTGTGAAAAATTGTTCGGAATATTTATTTATATATTTCATTGATGTATTATAACTAAATTATTATGTATGATAAAATGTGTGTTTGTTGGTTGGTTTCCTTTTTTCACGTAGTAACGGAGCAACAGAACATGAGATCGACGTGATGACGTGATCTTTTGCATAGAGATGGAGGGCCGGAGAGTTACATGGGGTACTTTTCAAATTGAGGTTCTTGAGGTAATATTCACTAGGATGAAACCGTGAGGCGCAGCTAGTATTGTAATTATCATCATAATAATCAGCCTACACCAGTCCACTTCTGGACATAGGACTCACCTAAGGCACGCCACGCAAACCGATCTTCAGCTTTGCTCTTCTAGCCACTGCTGGACTTACGTATATCGTCACTCAAACGAGTCTCAGAGCGTCCTATTCTACGCTTACTGATTCGTGGTCTCCAGTCTAGAACACGTCTAGCCACTGCCGATTTTCCGTATATCGTCACTCCAACGAGTCTCAGGCTGTAATAATTGCTTGATAATTTTTTTAAGGCAAACACTTAACGTAGGGAAACGTAAACACATGAGGAGTGAAAATTTAGTTCTCATCTTATGTAAGTTTACATAAGTTTTCCATAAATCAGCGAATGAAACTTAGGACAACCTGAGACACAATGAAGTGACAATAAACGTAAAGCAACTGTTAGCAATGACTGGAAACAAAGACCTGAGTGAACTTGGGCTGAGGCATCATCATCATCATCATCATCAGCCGGAAGACGTCCACTGCTGAACATAGGCCTCCCACTTTAACCTCCACACTGAACGACAGCCTGCCTTTTGCATCCACTGGATGCCCGCGACTCTCACAATGTCGTCGGTCCATCTAGTGGGAGGCCTCCCTACGCTGCGTCTTCCGGTTCGTGGTCTCCACTCCAGAACCTTTCTTCCGGTTATCGGTTCTTCGAGCGATGTGGCCTGCCCATTGCTACTTCAACTTGCAAATTTTAACAGCTATGTCGGTGACTCTGGTTCTTTGGCGAATATCCACGTTTCGGATCTTATCGCGCAAAGAAACTCCGAGCATAGCTCTCTCCATTGCCCACTGTGTGACTCTGAGCTTTTCCAAAAGGCCAACAGTTAAGGACCACGTCTCAGTACCATATGCTCAGTACCATGGGCTGAGTGGCGTGCTTTTATTTATGTTATAGGTCTTCTAAATGTGTGTAAGCGCCATGGTTTTGCTCCACTAAATGCGATTTATTAAGCCTTTTGGTCATCCGTGGTAACAAACGTCGCTTAAAACTGGGAAAACCAGCTTCCTTGCTTCCAGCTTCCAAACCTGCCAGCTTCCTTGTTTCCTGAGAGATATAACCTGGGCCTTTTCAAAGCCAGAGTGAATAGGTATCTTCTAAGTCTGCGTGCTTCATCTTCGACCACATCGTCGCTTACCAACAGGCGAGTTGGAGGTCAAACGCGGACTAATAAGCGTTAAAAAAAAAACCTCGCCTTAAGGCGTGCTTGAACTTGCTCCCTTGAAACTAGACCTCGATCGCTCTCTCGACATGCCTCTACCTTAGATCACGATATAGATATGGGCATCATATCAGTACCTTCCTACGTCACAATCTTTATCTGTGAACGTGTGATTGGCCTGCGCTTGCACATTGTATGCCATGTGCCTTGTCTAAATGTGACTTGCAACGAAAATAAATATTCAAGACGATTGACAGAGACAATCTGCTAAATCTTTAAGCACGTGCCAATTGTATAACAAAAATAAAAGAAATTGAATTATGCTAATATTATAAATGCGAAAGTGTTTGTTTGTTCCTCACAGCAACAGAGCAACTGATCGACGTGATTTTTTGTATAGACTGGATTATCAAGTTGAAGAGGCAGTGGGCAGGGCACATAGCACGCAGAACAGATGGCCGATGGAGCTGAAAGGTTCTCGAAAGGAGACCACGGACCAGCAAGCGCAGCGTATGACGTCCACTCACAAGATGGACGCATGACCTAAAAGAGACCACAGGGAAACGCTGGATGTAGGCCGCTCCCAATCGGCCCTTTTGGAGATCGATGAGGGAGGCCTATGCCCAGCAGTGGACGTCCTATGACTGAAATGATGATGATGATGATGACATCCATAATGCTCTGATCAGTTAACAATAAAATTACAGAACCAAATTGTAAAAATATAAATTAATCGTGTATTTTAATTTTACATTTAAATGGTTGTATGCTGACTGAGCTAACTGATAACGTATGTTTTACACATATCAGCATTGAAATTCAAATATTTATTGATTTTTCGTAAAATATTCTAAAGTAGGAGACACTGCACATTCAACAATTTAATACAAAAAGATTATTAATCTTTAAAAAAAAAAAAAAAAGATTCTTTAGTGGAGACCACGAACCGGAAGACGCAGCGTAGGTATGCCTCCCACTAGATGGACCGACAACATCGTGAGATTCACTGGCATCCAGTGGATGCAGAGGGCAGGCTGTCGTTCAGTGTGGTGGTTCAAGGGGGAGGCCTATGTTCAGCAGTAGACGTCTTCTGGCTGATGATGAGGCTTGCATTTGAACACCATATCGCCTGATGTTAAGTGATGACGTGGTCTACGTTGGAGTACGCTTGCTTACAAGAAGCCGATTCAATCGTAATATAAAATTAAATAACGGTTTCACATAATCGAGATGATACGGATGCGCGTTGATGTCTTTTACAAGGCGGTTTGAATGGGATGTTTGTTATAAAAAGCTGTAGCACCGGGCGGGTCATAATTACGGCAAAATGATACCGATTCGAGATCTAATCGAGTGGGCGAGTGAACGCGTTCCGCGCTGTGCTGTGCGTGTCCATTAAACTGGTACGGTGAACGGTTGGGGAAGGTCTGTTGCTGCCGGCGCGAATTAGATTAAAAAGGTTCCATGAACTGTGGTGGAAAGTAGTATGACTGCTGGCATTACGACTATTGGCATTACGGATGGTGGCAGGTGATTAATATACGCCACATGTAAGTAGTTTTTTTTTTATATTGACTTATGCTGTTGGCCTTACGGCCTCTGCAGCTTGATCGGACTAGTTAGCGAAAGCAGAGTGCGTTCGGCATAACTTGGTGGTTTAAGTTTTGGGCGACTAGCACAAGGGCACCTCGAAGGTACGAACCTCGGCTTGGGCCATCGCCGGGAATGGGCATCAGACTTGGCACTCCAGAGGGGTGTGCCCTAGAACCCTAGCGGTTTATTGAACTGATTGAGTATAAGTAAGAATGTTTGACTAATATGTACAGGCGTTTATTGTGGGAGAATATTTCTCGTTTGTGTATGAACTGACAAAAAACATATAATTATATTTTTGTAAGCAAGATTTTTTTGTATAAATGCTATTGTAATTAATCAGTTAGTTATTGTGTTTGTAATTTTTTCTTTCCTTACTTTTCATGAATATTTTTCGTATTAAAAGATAATAAATGAATCTGACCTTTTTGCCTGTAAAAATTAAAACTGTTTGCAGTGTTGTATGGTCCTGCATGCACTGCATTTGGATCGATACCTTGAGATGCCCTCTCAACCCAGTAATTTTATTTATCAGACAATTTTCCCAACCCTAAAACATAGTCTGAAGACCCTGAAGTTCTAAATATCGCCGCACAACGGAGCCGCACGCGCGAGACTGGCGTACGTGCGCGCGCGCACGTTTCGCGCGCCCATCCCACAGTTTCAAGCACAGTTAGTACGCAAGCACCCCGTCCTATTCCAGGCTGGAGAGTGGAGCTCATTAAGGCGCTGCTATCTAGCTGCTGAACGTATGACCTAACTTGATTTACGGACCAATCAACTGTTTCTCGTTTCTAGGACGTACAGTTGCCATGTGTATGTAACTTTGTTTAACCTTATTACTTTGTTACAATTGTAATTAATCCATTCATTGTGAAGCTGGACTAAAGGTCAGATTATAGAAGTTAGGTAACCTAAGACTGCCTTTCTATGGCCTCAAACCCATCTAAGTGAAGTGCCACTTGATCTGACAAGTTTTCCTTGGGCATTACCTATGAGCGTAGCCTTAGATTTCATATAACGCAAAAAAAAAACAAACGCTTTTCTCACATATATATTTTGTCCAGAAATCCAAGTCCAGAGATTTGTCACAGAACAGGAATCGTTACGCCGCCAAGGTTTTTTCGTGAGGCCCATAAACTCCGAAACAAGCACCCAGGTGATTTAGGTCATCTACCTTCGTACGTCGTATTTTTTGTTTTAAATGACTAATAGTACGGATCAATACGGATAGTATTGATCAAAATATTGGCTTTAATATTATATCAAAACACAATGACTTATCGATGAGATAGAAAAATGATTTTCTCAAAATCACGATGACAAGTTTTATTTTTCTTGGAGTTTAACAAAATCATCGTGATATGTAACATACTACTACCCATAATCCAAGAAAACAAGGTCTAGCGCTCTGAGAGTTGTCCCGCAATGACGTCACTGTCCAGTTGGCACTTTATTGTAACAAACAATAATCTATTAAATAAAATACAAAAAGCATTTCAATTGTCATTTGGTTTGTCCGCGCAAGCAAGTTAAGCACGAATTGAATATATTAAACACAATTTTATCATAACCACATTGATTTATTGGATTCCCACAGGTAATATACGGATTTTGGGGAGTTATATATTCACGCTACTGTTAACACAGAAAATCATAGAGTCCGCCATTGTTTTGTGTATCGTCATTCGTCATCTCTCTCGAACTCGTTGTAAATTACTTATTCTGCTCTTGCTTATGCACGTGTACGTCTATCCATGGCATTGATGACATCATTGCGGGACGCCCACGTGAATTTTTTTCTCGGAGCGCTATACCTGCTACCAAAGTACAATATTGATACCATCGTGCAGGCTTTGTTATCATTCATCAAGTATAAGTAAATGAGAGAATAGTAAAAAAATATTTTTAAACAAACTTTTAGCCTTAGAATATTTTATTTATTAATAATCCATTTAATATATTTTAATGGGGTATCTTGTTGCGTTCTATTAATTCATATGGCCACCTTCTGTCAATATTATTAGACCTTGTTTATGACCTAGTGGGTATAGTACTCATCAAGACTATTCCAAAGAGCCCAAACACGATGGGGTTATCTTTTTGTGTTCATTAGTTCCTATGATCACCTTCCGATTCCATCATCAGAAAAGCTGCAATATAGTACCATATTAAAGCATTGTCATCCAAGTTACATAGGTGTACCAAATTTCTACTCAATTGAACGCCGGAAAGTGGGTCAAATTAGGTTTACAAGATTAACGCAAAAGTTTGTATGTATGGATGTTTGTTCCTCTTTCACGCTGCAACGGAACAACGAATCGACCTGATTTTTTGCATGGGTATAGATCAAGAGCTAGAAAAAGACATAGGCTATTCATCATCATCACCATTTTTCATCACTACGCGGGTGAAACCGCGGGGAGCAGCTAGTACCTACATACATGTGAAGTTAAATGAAAGAGCAATATTAAGAGAATAGAGCATCGAATCAAATTAGATTTACATTATTTCTCAGATCCAGAAACAAACCCAAGATAATGCCGTTTAAAGATATACTGAATACATCAGGATAGTACTTTTGTATGGATAGGAGTAAAGTAGTATTATGATTATGACCATCGTCGGGTGAAATGAAATGTCTTTTAAAGGTTACGCAAATCACATAATATATCGTCGTTTTAAGCCATTCAATATTTTGCAAAGGACAAAAAATCGTGCTAAGAATGGAAATCGGGTTAGGATGAGATTGGGAGATCCGAAGACGATGTCACATACGGCATATAACTACATATAATTGGCAAACATTGTAAGAAGGCAATCCCGTTGGGTTGCGGTTTACCCATTATATATTTTATAGTAGTTTTTTTATTAAATAAGTAATATGCTTGCGTTTGACCGCCATCTCGCCTGATGTTAAACTATGATTCGGTCTACGATGGAGCATGCTTGCCTAGAAACCGATACCTACCACCGACGTAAATATAATTATATCCCTCACGATCACATTTCTAGCCTAGATTTGAAATCAGACGTTTCTTATGCCTCCTTTGTTTCATGTCAGTTAAGAGCAAACCCAAAGTTTTTCATACTTTACTATAAGTATAGCAAACCTTACATTGATTTCTTCGCCTTAACAATTAGTCGTAAGTGTCGTATCTGACGTAGAACAGACTAAAATAAACCAAATTGGTATCATCTTACCTGCGGCCACTGGGTGAACCTCTGTTACACGACCCCTTTGAGTTAATCGCTCGTTATGCATTCGTTCATCTGATGTGTTGTCTGTGGACTGACTGAATGACTGATCGGTTTCTTTACAACTGATGAACGTACGCAGCTTACGCCAAATATTTCATCAGTATTATCACAGAAAAGAGAAGTAAATAGAACGGAAATGAGAAGGTTTTTTTTTTTACCAGGCATTATGGCAGAACCTTGATTGAACATTCTTATTTATCTTATACAACGCGTCGAACTCCGCATCCAAAGAACTTGGTTTGGATTAGGTCTCAAAGTTCTTTGTCCGCATCACAGTTACTAACTGATTTCGAATGACTGACGTTTCGTTTATATGGGTGCAACTGCCAACAACAAATTTCTAACAAAAATGCCTTTACAGCCGTTATAATAATTAAAAAAATATACTTTTCAGTGAGTATTGTGTTGTTTGATTGCAGCCTTAGTGAAATATGTATATAGAATTGGTCAAAACCATTATTGAAGTTCACTTCTAGGTAAATTAATTTCTTTGATCAAAACTATGTTTTTTTAATTGCAAGCCTGCTATTAATGACAGTTACATCAATGCGTACGACAGGGAGATCTCTCCGAAACTGTTCAAGAACGCATTGGAGGACGTTTTCAAGCTGTGTTTTCAAGCTTTTGGACTGGAAATTCGGCATCAACATCAATGGCAAATACATCACTCATCTACGTTTTGCCGATGATATATATATATTATAGTCATCGTGCAGTCATGACTGGAGGACCTTAACACGATACTCAGTAATCTCAGTAGTGTTTCCCAACAGATAGGGGATCCCGTTGTCTTCCTTCTGGCACAGAGCCAGGGCACCGAGGGAGCTTTAGTAGGTGCAATCTTGCATGATTCGGCTGCTCCCCACTGCAGCTGGGTATGTTTTGAAGATTTCCCCCTCATCAACAAAAAAAGGTCCCGCACTGTGATATCGCTTGCCTTGCGACCGACATCAAGTAGTTTCGTTGCCAACGACCTCTACCACTAAAAGGGGCACAACGACGATTGCAGATCATTACAGCATATCAGACAAACAAGGGAGATATAGGTGGCGTGGCGGGTGTGAACGTATCAGGCCTAAATAAGGCTTTATACTTTTATTTTTGCCTACTATAAATAATTTTGCATTAGATTTTTTTAATTGATAAAATAAGACTGCATCTTTTTAGTAATAGGATCCCATTGGGTTTTTTTGGATCGGAACCATCAAAAGTAGCCAAGTTAAAGAAAAAAAAACGTAGACGATCTTTTCATACACGGAAAACCTTATTTTATTGTTAAACATCATCAGTCACGTCACAACATATCAATGTCTATGTAGGAAGGTCTATGTTTACATTCTCTTTGGTAGGATGTCATGTACCAAAGTTTAGATAGTTTTATTTTTGTTATAAATCGTTATTTTACAATTTAGTATATGGTCATTCATATCGATTCGATATTTCGGGCGAAGCACAAGAACAGGATAAAGGCTGACGTGATCATCTTAGGATGCACCCTTCCCGGCATCGTCACTGCGCACAAACTGAAGAAGCGCTTCGGCAGCTCCATGGACATCATGGTGCTCGACCTAGTAGGCTCCTCCAAGCGCAGTTCCAAGATGAACGTTGCCTTCCAAGAAAATGAAGAGGACGACGATCTACAGGAAGTGGTTAATGCCCAGGAGTACGACAAAACAGCCCAGCAGGTCATCGATAACGTCGCCAGATACTACCTCGCGAAATACGCCAAAGAATTCCAAATCCCTCTGCCGGACGCAATCATCGCTCCAGACCAAATCAAAACTCAGCTCAATAAGGTCTTCCAACATCGCAATGGTAAAGCTGTCGATTGCTCCACCGACTACCACGACTTCGACTATTTGAACTTTATGGAGAAGTTCGAATTAAACCAGTACCAAACGCTTTTGGATCAAAGTATGAAGATGCTGTTCCACACAAACCAAATGGCGTCAAAGGAAGAGAGGAACAGCTTGATGTATTACGATCGAACCACGATGGAGAAACACATCTGCGACGCTCTTTTCTTTAGCACTTCGCGGGAAATTATGCGGACGACCGTCAGACTCGTTTGCGGGTCATCTGCAAGTAGTGTATCAGTTCTGTTCTATCTTCATCAGTGCTACAGAACTAGAAGCTCAAGAAACCACCTCGATGGAGACAATACGAGATTCCGAGAGAAGTTATTAGGCTATTGCGAAAAGAGATTAGCTCATAAGCTTCAGCAAAGCGTAGCGGATATAACTCTGGCGGTAAAAAATATCAAGGAAATTAGAACTTGCCCCGAGGACCACGTCATCCTTGAGACCGTAAAAGGAGATGCCGATTACGTGTGCAGTTTACTCGCCATGGCTTTGAAACCCCATGAACTACACAAAATCCGAGTCGATGACGTGCTGCTGTCCAAGCGTAAAGCAAAAATAGCAAGTGACATGGTCCCAGGACGCGCAAAAAAATTCATCATCCAATACGAGGAGAATTTCTGGAGTCTGCAAGGATACAGTGGAGACATTTTAAGCATTCGAGGACCGATCGTTTGGGCCATGGAGCGTCCAAAGTTGTCGGCCACTGGAAGCACAGACCGTTTCGCCACTTTGATCGGGTATTTAAAGGTGAGGGACGACGACTGTAATGAATCCAAGGAAGCTGTCATAGAACAGCTGGTGAAATTGTTCGGAGAGAAGGCTGCGTCGCCTGAAAGTTACAGGGAGTCGAGAATCACCGATGTATTCGTACCTCGCTGTGGAGATTACGTAGCTTTGAGAAGGATGGCGAGTTACGACAGCCCGAGGTTTCTGGAGTGGGCGTCACTGGACATCTTCGCTGAAGGTGATGTGGCGGCGGCACTCGAGGCAGGTCACATGGCGTACATTCACTTACTGAGCTGCCTGCGACCTCAAGCGCAGACCTACGAGGATCTGAGCTCAGCGGAATGGCCGACGTTTTTGAACGAAAATCCCTTACCTCGATGGATGTCCCACGTCAACTGGGTAAGCGGTGTGCGATGGACGGCCTATGTAACCGTCTCGTTAATCGCTTTACGGTGTTTCAAAAATTACTTTAAGAAATAAAAAATATCAATTTTACCTTATACATGTGAAAGCAGTATACATAATATTCGTCCTACAGATAGTGGTACGATAATTATTTTAATGCTTTTGTATCAAATAAATACAAAACTAGACGTAGCTTCGTTTAAATTTTTTCCAGGATAAAAGAGCTGATAATTTACAAACAACTTAACAAATTTTCTTTTATCATAGCTAAGAACATGCACTCACGATCAAGTCACCTATAAACAAAGCAAAAAAAAATATCGGTTCACCCGTTTGGGAGCTACCATGCCACAAACAGACACGCAGATGCACAGATACGCCCCTCTTTTTTGCGTCGGTTAAAACCAAATGGTCCCAAATTCGAGAGGTTTACAAGTAACTATTGAATACTTCCACTATTTACCTGCTGGCTCCATCGTCATATCAACTCAATGGTAAGTACCAAATTATTGTATTGTCATTCAGATTACATAATTACAAAGTTTCAAATCAATACGACAATTTATTAGAAGTTAGGTGTCGACTTCCAAGATTTGTTTACATAAAGAAGCTGATAAAATCGTGGTAAAACGTTGGCGCAAGGACCCAAAATGTGACTTAACCTCCGATTTTCGATTAAGGATATTTGATAAAAGCCTCCGATAGTAAAAGTCCCCACTGTTTGCCCGTTCATCACAGAGAGTAGAACAAATGGGAACGTCCCTCATAGAACGGCAGACGACGCCTTCGGGCCTTCGACACTCCGGCAGTCCAAGCAAGTCTTACCCCTTCCAAGTAAAAATCGGGGCTATTAAACCGATATTGGGTATGAACAAGCAAGAACGATAATATACTTTTGTCTACGGTACAAGGAGTTAAATTAACAATTCATAAAATTAAGAAGCAGTGGACACACTGGTCCAAGGTAAAAGGACAATATTCCAATCACTTCCTGCAGATGAGTGACCCGGCCCTAATATAGGTCGGTGATATCTATGCGCGGAGTCACCTGGCCTTGCACTGGGTCGAAGCCGACATGGTGCCAGGGTTAGTCAGGGTCGAGCAATCGGGCCAAGTTCATTCTCTGTGTTGGTTGATTACACTGTAGTAAATATTCAGTACATATATTCAATATAAATTTTAGCTATTTTAAATTGTAGATTCCGTGGTAGGATAGGAGCCTGGAAAAAAAATAGAATGAAGCTAAGCTTAGATCAAATTTGTCAACATTCAAAGGGGCTAAGATGTTGGCCGTAGGAGTTACCTAATTAGAATTTACATTACACCTACAGTAAAAACTCACGTAGCCAAGCGGTAGCATGTGCGCTTTACAATCTGACGGCACCCGGTTCGATCCCCGGCCCTGCACCAATGACTTATTTAGTACCTAAATAAATTATGTGCAGTTTCAATGCCACCACTCAACAACGGTGAAGGAAAACTTCGTGAGGAAACTGGTATGTCTAAGAACCTCAAAAGTTCAATGACATGACATTCACCAACATGCACTGGGCAGCATGCTGGATTAGGGCCCATCCTGTCTCTCTGAGAGAAGGCCCGTGTCCCAGCAGTGGGAACATGATAGGCTAATGCTGATACTGACTGACTACAGTAAAAGGTTCTATCTAGTGTATGTTTTTATCGCCTATTAGTTCGCATTTGACCGCAGTTCGTCTGTTGGTATGAGACTATGCGATTGAAAATGAAGCACGCAGAAAATGCCTACATTCATGAAGACTAAAAAACCCATATTATATCGTAATGAAGCCTATACGTTTTTCTGTTATTTGTACTGAATGAAAACGAGTTAAAAATGCTAGAAGACACATCCAAATTGTATTCAAATTCAAATTCATTTATTCAGGCACTAACACCCGTATCATAATTAAACAATTTGAAAATAATAAAATCACACAAAATACTTATAAAATAAAATAATGTATTATACATAGCAATAATATAAGATATTATAATGTAAGATGCATACACATAGCCTTTGGCTTTTGGATTCAGCACCTTCGACCAAAGTTTTATTTTGGTCGAAGTATAGCCTGCCTTTAAGGTAGTCGATTGAAAAAAGTGCCTGCTCTTTTGTCACAGTCAAGTTACTGGTAAGGAATTTTCATTACTATTGAATCAAGCGATGAGATATCTGCTTGTGTGCTGCCTATGGACGCAGCCACTCTCCCCGGCTCTCGTTAGTCGCATCCACTCGTTCCCGACAGTATTTCTGATGTCGTCAGTCCACCTCATCGTCGATCGGCCTGGGTTCCGCCAACCTAGTCTCGGTCACCATGTGGTTACTGTTGTATTACAATTAATTACTTCAAATCAGACAAAGTTGTGTTTAAATGTATTCGTGTTTCTTCCACTTTTTTTTACTAAAACAGACACCGGAATTGTAATACGGTACACTAACAATTTTTTCTCCCGTACTTCTTGAAACTTGCAGCAACGGCAATAAACTACAAGCGAAATAGGGCGCAAAGCCATCTGCAGGGTTAGTTAGACAAATGGCAGAAATTCCTCTAGCCTCTTTTAGGACAGATGTGTTTGCACCGCCACGCCACCTTGCTACATCTTCCTAGTTTGTACAATCTGAGATATTTACCCATTTACATTTTCCAGTGAAAATGAAGCGCCTACTGCAAATGCTAGGCAACACGCTTTTCGTGATTGCTATTACTTAACTGTGGTGACGACAACACTCAACACGATTACTCAACGATAACGTAAGTACGCAGGTAGGTAGGCACCTTTTGGCAATTTTAGTCCTGTCAGATTGGTTTAGTTTAGTGAGTAGTATGTCAGAATCGACGCCACTGTCGTCAATTCTGTTGTACCATTCCCTAATCTGACAAGGCAAAAATTACCTGCGTCTCTATTAACTTCAATACGTCAGAAAAGAATGGCAACAATTTTAGAGCTGTCGAATTTAGTTTACTTTAGAGAATGGTACATCAGAATCGACGTCTGGCGTCGATTCTGTCATACCACTCACTAAACTAAATCAATTTGACATGACTAAAACTCCGTCACTCTTTTCATTTTAATATGTTAGAGAAGGATGGCAATAACTTTAGAGCTCTAAAATTTTGTTTAGTTTGGTTTAGAGTATATCAGAATTCAGCTGAACAGATTCAGCTAGCTACACTAGCTTCTGAACGAACGAAAGTTACTGACATAGCCCACCGGATTAGTAAGTTGAAGTGGCAGTGGGTAGGGCACATAGCACGCAGAACAGATGGCCGATGGGGCCGAATGGTTCTCGAATGAAGACCACGGACTAATAAGGGCAGCGTTCGACGTCCACCCACTAGATGGACAGACGACCTAAAAGAGACCGCAGGGAAACGCTGGATGCAGGTCGCTTCCAATCGGCCCTTTTGGAGATCGATGGTCGATGGGGGGTGGTCTATGTCCAGCAGTGGCCGTCCTATGACGGAAATGATGATGATGATGATGACTAGCTTCTGTACGGGGCATTTCTTCTTATCTATTCGTCATTATCGCCCCTTTGCTGTGCCATTGGCCTGTTGACCACATTCCCCTTGACCATGCACGTTCAAACTACGTTTTTGATCCTGCCTCAGTAAGGTTTGTGTTGATGACACAGCTATTTTGTTACCTTGAGCTATTTGATCGATTTCCTTATACACGTCAGTTTCCTCATGATGTTTCTTTTAGTAAACCATCAAATATGCTAACCTCGGCAGTTGTTACATATTTGAGGCGTTTGGGGTCGAGCCATTGTGCCCTAGGAGCCATTGAGGAGCTCACCACATTTTCAAAAATCTTTTGGAGCGCCTGGTTAATGCGACGCGTGACGAAAATGCTGGCTTGTTTCTAGCTCAGCGCATAAGCATTGCCATTCAGCGTGGTAATGCCGCTGATAGTTGGTTTGAGCATTTGGATTGTCTTTAGACCTTCAACGGTCTATGGGCAGTCTGTATTTTTAGTGTTAGTATTAGCACATTATTAATCATTATTAACCATTATTAAGGCACTCTTAATATCTATATCTTTTGACCAGTGCATGACATTATATCAAAATTCAAACTGCAAAATCGAAAGTTAGATTTGCGAGCTTCGGAATATGCGGAAAAACTGGAATTGGGTGTAAAACTGGGAAACACTGATAGTAATTGTTATACTTATAATATTTACAGGTTTACTGGTAATCAGCTAAGCATCCTCTTAAAGGTGTCTTTAATACGTCAAAATAAACAACTTTTGTTTTACGACATAACAAATATCGCGAAAAAATATCATCTGTTTCATATAATATTTTGTCGGGCTGATTTTTTATTGACGAATTTTGGAAAGGTGTAGGAACAAAAGTAGTTTGGTTTGATGTACTGACAATTACCTACTTAGTTTTTTTATCTTCTAACTTTTTGTGCATTTCTTAACTTACTAAAGTCTTGAATAATTGGAACTAGGAACCTTGAATAATCGGAAGTAGTTTCGTACTAAAAACAACGACAACTAGGAAGAAAAGGAACTGTTTTTGTTTGCTATTTATTCCGGCTGAACGGTCACAAAATTATATTACTGTAAGTAAATAAAATAGGACAGAATATTTCTTATTTAGAGACCTATTGTTGTTGGAAATCGAAATCTTACCTTCGTAAAGCTTCCTACTTATTTGGTTAGTAACCAGCCCTATTGTCAGAATTTTCAGGCCTCGGAAAGTGCATGACTATTGTTAAACTTAGGAGACCAAGTCCCAGGCCTAAAACTAATATGATACTAGTAGGTACCCAGGGGTCTTACGGCGGGCGCGAATTGGCGCTAAAACAGCGCAGTTCGGAAAATCACGCGAACGTGAACCTTAACGCGCCGAGATACGGTTTGCGGTAGCGCAACTTATTTCTCATCAGAATCGCTTAAAACAGGTAGCCGTAAGGCCTCAGGTCTTCGAGTGATATAAAACTCTAACAACTAACCAACACTATGACTGTCAATCAGTGCAACAAACCGCTAGGGCTTCAGGGCACATCCCTCTGGGGTGCCTGGGCAAGTCTGATCTCCACTCCCGGCAACGGGACAAGCCGAGGTTCATAACTTCGAGGTGCCCTTGTGCTAGTCGCCCAAAACTTAAACCATCAAGTTACGCCGAACGCACTCTGAATTCGCTAACTAGTCCGATCAAGCTGTAGAGGCCGTAAGGCCAACAGCGTAAGTCAACATAAAAAAAAAAAACACTATGATGCTGCATCGGTTTCCCAAATCCCCTACTTTATTCATTCAACATTTATGAGCGGAGCTCTTGTCTGTGGAGTAACTTCCAGGCTCGATGGTCTTCTGCCAGCGTTTTCACCTCCCTAGGTGACAAGCTATTTGCCTTCTCTTTTGTTGGTCTGAGAATGCTCTTCTTGGTTTTCCTGGTCCTCTCATTTCTTCTACCATTTGCTATGACGTTTTTCATTCATTGTTCATGTCGAACAAGGAGGCCAAGCTACGCCACGAGCTAGTTACAGATCACATGAGTTCCACCCTACCTCAGACAGATCAGACAAACAAGAAAGATATGCCTTATTACAATTAACGTTCGTGTCGCTAAACCGCAAACTAAAAAGTACGGCTCACTTACCTATTATTTTTATACACACAATAAGAAATTTCCTCAAAAACCGTGGTAGCATATTTGGGAGACCGTTAGACTTGAAAGTGTGAGGTCGCGGGTTCAAACCCCGGGCCCGTACCAATGAGCTCTTTGGAGTTTATGTACGGATTTTCTTACCACTGGCTTTTTGGTGAAGGAAACCATCGTGAGGAAACCTGCATACGTACGGAGAAGAAATTCAATGGCGTATGTGAGTCCACCAACCCGCAACTGGGCCAGCGTGGTAGATATGGCCGAATCGCCCTTTCGGGGATGGGCTAAAAGTCCAGCAGTGGGCTGTTAAGAAGCTGATTATGATGATGATGGTGATGAATAAGAAAATATGAACTAAGTCCACATGCTAAAAAGGATAGCAAGACCGTCTATACGGTGAGTTTGACTTTAGGCGTGATGTGTTCCCCACCCGCCACTCCACCTTACCATATCTCCCTTATTTGTCTGATCTGAGCGCTCTACCATAGTGCTATTTACAAATACATGAACTTGTTCTAGTATGAGTAATTCCTAGTGAACTGTACCGAACTAGTGGGTCACTAGTGTCACTACCAGCGAGCATGCAACCTGCACAACGCTGCCAGCATTCTGATCAGTCGCGGTACAACGCAATACTTTCCACTTCGTTTGATTGACTTTAATCATTGTTGTATAACTGTTATGTATTTTAAAGGTCCTTGAGTGTATAGAAACGGCGGTCAGTTAAATCCAGTCCACACGTCTGTTAGGGCTTTTTTTAGGGTTCCGTACCTCAAAAGAAAAAAAACGGAACCCTTATAGGATCACTTTGTTGTCCGTCTGTCCGTCTGTTCGTCTGTCTGTCCGTCTGTCAAGACGCGTAAAGATATCAAGTTGAAATTTATATCATGTACTCAAATCTACGGTTTCTTTCAGCTGTAAAAAAATAAACCTTTTAAATTTACGCGATCAAAAGATATGACCGTTTATGTCGCATATTTTAGCATATTTTGCGATTTTACAAGGGAATAAAAACCTATGAGGTACTTCTCGTTGACCTAGAATCATGAAATTTGGCAAGTAGCAAGGTTTTACAGCACATATAAAGGAATAAATCCGAAAGTCATAAATTTAAAGTTAGATCCTTTAAAAAATATTCTTTTGCTATTACACACTTACATTTTGTAGTTGGAATGTAAGAAAGAACCTTATTGTCCACTACAAAGTTAAATTTGTCTTTAAATTTTTCAACGTTTTTGTTGTTGTTTTTTTGTTTGGACAATCGCTCTGACGGTCCCATCCAACGGAGCCCTCAGAGCACGAGTCTTACTCGTTCTTGTCCGGTTTTTTAATGTAATTAATTGGCTTGCATTTGACCACCATCTCGTCTGATGTTAAGCTATGATGCGGTCTACGTTGGAGCACGCTTGCCTAGAAGAAACCGATTCACTCGTGATTTGAAGACACCCAGATTGTAACTATCAGGGAACACCCATTCAGGGAACACTTCGCAGTTACACAATAGGTACCTACGCATCTACGCATTCGATGAGAATATAAAAATGACATAGAATTAAACAAAGAATTCGTATGTAGATACAAACGTATAATGAACCCTCCAATTCTGAGTACCAATCAGTGACAGGAGGTTTCGTGTCATTCACACAGACACCATGCTGAGTTCGGAGAGATCGTATGACATGATGATGCATCTCGGGTGTGTGACCCATCCAGCTCCGGCAACATACCTATACTGGGTTACGCGGAAATAATGTACTAAGCCGAAAGGGATCCTACCCATTATGAACAACTTTTACTATGGGCCAACTCGGATATCACGAAAAAATATCAGCTGTTTCACAAAAAACGGTAATTGACTCGACAAAATGGCTGTATGGAACATGTTCAATTGTGCCATTTTCTGAGAACATTTACCATAGATTCAGTATAGTACGAATCTATGATAAAAACTGTGTATTTATGACATAAGAAGGTAAGTTTCATTAAATTCGTGATAAAAATTGTTTTTTCGGAAAAGAAAATTTAAATGTAAAACAAAAAACTTGGTACATAAACATAAATTTTGAGGTTATGTGAATAAAGTGTGAAAACAAAAGTTATAGATCTTTTTACTACCTACAACCTTAGAATAACTTCTCAGAGATGGTAGGTTTCCAAACAACGCCTTCTCAAAACGTAAGCTTCAAATTCGCTTTGTAGCTTACGTTTCGATTGGTATTTTAAACGATTTAAGCAAGAAAATTAATGGATTACCTGTGGAATGTCACACCATAACTCTTATGCTGCTTTTCTGATTTGTTGTGGTACGATTTCACCGCGCAAATTGTTTTAGTAAATTTTTTATTTTAATTTTCGGAGTCATACCTATATGACACCATTTGAATGGCTTAAATTTTGCGAATGTACATGGTTTATTTGTGTAGTTAAGCCTACAACCTTGACATTTAACTTTAACTTTTTTTCGTAGGACTGGCCTTCTTTAATCGTCACGCCCCAGACCGCTCGGGTCGAGCGTTCCTGCGGAATCCTCTGTCCACATTGACGGTGAAAAAAGCCCTGCTGACGAATATTATCTTTTCCTGCGTAAGATGCCATTCAGGCTTGTTGCTCTGTACTCTTACGAAATTGCTCCACCTATCGACCATTGTATCCACTTACCCCGATGTCAATATACTGCGTATTTCGATGATTTGCCTTCGTTTGACGCCTAATATCATTAGCGAGTATCAAATAACAATAATGTTATCATTCCTTGCTATTGTGTGCGCATGCGCCGATAGACCGTTGATTTTCCCTGAAATTCTTGACTCGAGGCCGGTTGGTAATGCATATTGCACACCGTAGCTACATCATTACAATTACGTTACGGTGTACTGCCTAAGATATTATACAGCTAATTATTGGGATTCCGAATTTTTTTCTATGGTTTAAAAACTAAAATATACGCAGAATTCTTCTACATCCATATCCATCTTCGGCACTATGATCAGAATCTCGTCACCAAGTGTAGGTAAAGATATGGGACGCGATACAACAAACCAGAAAAGCCCAAACTCGAGAGGTTTACTAGTAACTACTGAAGAGTTTCACTATCTATCAGTTCGATAGTACCAAATTATTGTATTATCTTCAGGATCTTAATTATATTCATCATCATCAGCCAGAAGACGTCCACTGCTGAGCATAAGCCTCCACACTGAACGACAGCCTGCCATCTGCATCCACTGAATGCCCGCGACCCTCACTATGTCGTCAGTCCATCTAGTGGGAGGCCTACCTACGCTGCGTCTTCCGGTTCGTGGTCTCCACTCCAGAACCTTTCTTCCCCATCGGTTATCGGTTCTTCGAGCGATGTGGCCTGCCCATTGCCACTTCAACTTGCAAATTTAGTTAGCAATAGCGTTAGCAACTCTCACCTGCTGTCTGACGTGCGTGACGTCACCTGTCGGTTCCAACGAAGACCAGCGCTGGTAGTTTACAACCAGCCAAGGATATTAAAACTACTTGAGGGGGGGCGATCGAATGGCGCTTGTGATTGGAGAAGTTCATACAATTCGCGCCTAGGATTGGCCCGCTCGAAAAAGATAATGCTGAAAATTTGTCATTGCAACCAGCACTACACTGAGTTGGGACCGGCTTGTGACTGAATATTTTTATTTACTTAGTTGTATTTTGGTTGTATTTATTTGATAAGCTCATAATGTCTTTTGTTTTTGTTACATAGGTATGAAAAAAATTACCATTTCTATTTCTAAAAAGTAGATTGGAAAGGAAACGTTTAGTTGAGTCTAACATTTTTTTGATGGTGTTCTCTGCTCTAACGTAATCGATAATTACTATTAGATTACTGAAAAAGACCTTTTTGTTTAGTTCAGTACCAAGCACTTGAACCGGTGAAGCCCATAGCCAACAATCAATCTTCGACCAAAATAAAATAAATGGACGGGCCCAGAATTTAAGAAGCGCATTTTTGAAGATTACAAAATCAGCGCACATTTCGTTTCAGTCGGTCTCTATCCGTAGGAAGTGCGACACGAGACTATTGTTACATGATAACGAAACATCTGACAAAATTCTGCCTTCGTGTGCTTTCCCTTAGTAAAATACACAACGAAATACCGCTGTCTATTTTTTGGAACAAATGAACTGGGGCCTTACGGACAACTGC
The DNA here is from genome assembly GCA_914767915.1 of Agriopis aurantiaria. NCBI lineage: Eukaryota > Metazoa > Arthropoda > Insecta > Lepidoptera > Geometridae > Agriopis > Agriopis aurantiaria. The sequence goes on from OU611983.1 coordinate 18,695,656, forward strand.
TATTACAGGCACCTAATCCGCTCAGTTGGAAAATCACGCGAACCGTATTTGGACGCGATAAGGTAGGCTGTACATGGTTATAATTAGATGTTGAAGTATATTTCCAACAGTTTTGACTCGTTTTTACTGAGCAAGTTCAATGGTTATGCCCGTTCATTCATTTTATTTTGGTCGAAGCAATCAATGAGACATTGATGTGCAGTGGTCGTATAATCAGACAGATAAGCACCGCAGGGTCGCATTCTCCAAATAATCCAAATCGTTTAGTGAACTGCACTTGTAGATAAAGTAACTTATCACCATTCACAGCGGCAATGGGTCGATTAGCGTAGGTATAGATTTTTACACATCGCAAGCCATAGTAAAAATATCAGTAAAGCTACGGAAATCGTGGCACCTACTAATAATTTTCTGTTCTGTGACCGTGGCGCTTACAATGGCGCTTACTATCGAAAGCATGACCTTGCTCGTCATCAAAAAGAATCTCGTCATGTTATCAATTTTGTTTTAATAAATGACAGTAAGGCCGAGGTAAGAGGAACAGCTATTAAGAGGGGGCAACCGAAATTTTATGCTAATTTGCCATGATATTCTAACTAAACCAAATATCCGATCACCGTAATAATTGATATATGTGAATTTTCAATTCATTTTCTTTCCGCCATTAAGACAGAAACATAATAGCAAGATATTTACTCGATACTTTAATGTTTTGAAAATGGTGCCTTTTTGCTAATTTTTTTGATTTTACTTGGAAAGTACTTCAGTTACATATCTAAAATAAATACTCACCGAAGGAAAATATAGTTTGTTTTCCAGTGTAAAGACAAAATTTACCTAGATTAATTAGTACTCTCATAATAAATTATATTCGATTTGAGACTTACGTCCTTTAGTTCTAAGCAACTATTCGGTCAAACGGCAAGTCCGATATTCAGTCTTATTCTGTTGCGCTTTGCATCTAAATAGCGAAACATGCTCCGTTTAACCTCAGTACCGCACTGTGCCTCAACGGGGAAGGACGCACGCGCTTGCTTTTCGCCTTGGTTTTATCTTCCGAGTGCGATTATATCAACACCTACTGTATTTTCAAACAAAGGATAATATAAAAAATCGATGGCTCGAACGCGACCACTTGATGCGGCTACCAAGTGGTGACAATGACCTTAGAGCACAGACTAGGTAAAGCTACTACGAAAAAATAACATAGATACAAATAAAATGGATACGACTAGGCCCTAACGAATCCATTATTATGTATGCTCAGTAATATAACTATTAGAGTCGGAGTGTTTCTTTGTGACAGACAAACAGACAGAGAGAGAGAGAGAGAGACGGAGAGAAGCAGAGAGAGAGAGTCAGAAAGATAAAACTAAAAATTAAATGACATTATAAAATAATTTAGATTCATTATAATTTTATAAAATTAAAATTAAAAATCATTTAAATTAATGTGATTGTTAATTTGACTTGAGAGTTCCATCCACATTTTCTCACGTTTTTACGAGAAGCGGCTTTCTGCAAAAGGAGGAAGGTTCTCAATTTTAACAGACAAAAAATAGCTTGGTAATAATGGAAGCAAAAAAACATCTTCTAATAAAAAAAAATTTAAATGTGGAAAGTCAAACAATAGGTACTTATGTTTTTAACCGACTTCAAAACAGGGGCAAGGTTCTCAATTCAACCGGTATAAAAAAATACTAGTCGAATTGAGGACCTTCCTCCTTCTTTGAAGTCGGTTAAAAACATAAGTACCTACTGTTTGACCAGTTGGGTTGGCTCGGGTATGTGCTGGTAAGGGGAAATGCACAATACACTAGCGGGACTACTTACCTTAGTCAAAGTCAAATACTACTTACCTTTTTATCCGACTTCAAATAAGGAGGAAGGTTCTCATTTACCTTAGAGTACCTTCAATTCGACCAGTATTTTTTTATACTGGTTGAATTGCAGTCCACCACTGCGGTGCAACAATGCGGTGCAACACTGCGTTGCAACACTGCGGTGCAACAGTGCGGTGCAACAGTGCGGTGCAACAGTGTGGTACAACAGTGCGGTACCATCTTTAAATATTTTGAATCAGTAGCATAAAATACGAGTTTCTCAGATCAAACGCTAGGTGGCACCACCAGTATTTCAGCAAAGTGAAGTTATATCAAAAAATAAATAGCTATTTTTGAATATTTTGAACTAATTGGTTGGAAACATAGGTGAGTTTTTTTTTGAGGATTAGGTGAGGTTTTGCGTGATTTGCGTCCAACACTAGATGAGAGCATTTATATTTCAGAGAATCTTGACTTGTATCGTAAAATATTTCTGCCATCCTTGCATATTTTAAATCAGTAACGGTGATTATAGATTGTTCAGTTCTAATACTAGAAGACATCTTTAATATTTCAGTGAAGACGTTAAATCAGAAAATATTTCAGCCATCCTTGAATATTTTAAGTCTGTGGCATCGATTAATGGCTGCTGAGGTCTAAAGCCAAACGACGGCACCAATATTTCAGAGATTTTGAGAAGTAGCTTCACTAACGAAATTTCTTTATTTAATTCAAATCCGAAAATATTTTGACCATCACTACATATTTTGAGTTTTATTCAGTGGTAAATGATTTCACAGGGTGAGTATTAGGGAACTAACGCAGTATTTTTCATACATTTTGGGTAATGAGAAGCCACAGGCAAACCACGGCAAAACTTATCTCAGATGGCGCCACCTTCGCTGGTGCTGTCATTTGTGGCTTATTTGAGGTTATAAACATTGCTCTTGAATGAAACAATAAAAATAAACTTTGCCTTTAAACAGTAAAATGTTTCTTATATTTCAGAGAATCATGACTTGTATCGTAAAATATTTCTGCCATCCTTGCATATTTTAAATCAGTAACGGTGATTATAGATTGTTCAGTTCTAATACTAGAAGACATCTTCAATATTTCAGTGAAGACGTTAAATCAGAAAATATTTCAGCCATCCTTGAATATTTTAAGTCTGTGGCATCGATTAATGGCTGCTGAGGTCTAAAGCCAAACGACGGCACCAATATTTCAGAGATTTTGAGAAGTAGCTTCACTAACGAAATTTCTTTATTTAATTCAAATCCGAAAATATTTTGACCATCACTACATATTTTGAGTTTTATTCAGTGGTAAATGATTTCACAGGGTGAGTATTAGGGAACTAACGCAGTATTTTTCATACATTTTGGGTAATGAGAAGCTACAGGCAAACCACGGCAAAACTTATCTCAGATGGCGCCACCTTCGCTGGTGCTGTCATTTGTGGCTTATTTGAGGTTATAAACATTGCTCTTGAATGAAACAATAAAAATAAACTTTGCCTTTAAACAGTAAAATGTTTCTTGACAGTGGCGAATCTCAGAAAAAAGTTAATGTTTCCTTAGCTGGTAAAAAAGCGAATCTTTTGGCAAGGTAGGTATGCAATAAAATTATCAATCACTGCGTTGCAACACTGCGGTGCAACAGTGCGTTGCAACACTGCGGCGCAACAGTGCGATGCAACACTGCGTTGCCACACTGCGTTGCAACACTGCGTTGCAACACTGCGTTGCAACACTGCGTTGCCACACTGCGTTGCAACACTGCGTTGCAACACTGCGTTGCAACACTGTGGACCAAGTAGACAGAGACACTAAGATTATACAAGTCGCATTGAGAACCTTCCTCCTTATTTGAAGTCGGATAAAAAGGTAAGTAGTAATACCTACTGTTAGACCGGCCGGGTTGGCTCGGGTAGGTACTGGTAGGTCAAACAGTAGGTATATTAGGCCGACTTCAAATAATGAGGAAGGTTCTGTGAAGGATGATGATGATATTTTTTAGTAAATTGAATTGAATGGAATGGAATTGAATTGCATTAAATTACATTAAATTAAATTAAATAAATCATACTTAAATAGATATTAACAACCAGGTATACTCGTAGAACAAACACAAAATGTTCATCACATTAATTTTGTCCTAGGTGGGAATCGAACCCACGCCCGAAGCTCAGAAGGTAGGTTCACTACCAACTGGACCAACGGGCTTTCGGGTATTTCGTTTCGCGTGTTTCGTTTAGTATAGTATAGCATAGCGTAGCGTAGCATAGCATAGCATAGCATTAGTTTAGTTTAGTTTGATTTAATGTTTAACGATCTCTGACTCTCTGTCTCAAGCGTAAAATTTTAATTTGAAAATTAATTTAGGCAATTTCAATTTAATTTATATAATTTATTAATTTTATATTGATATTGTAGAAAACTTAAAAATTAAGTTTAAAAATATACAACAAACACAATTTTGAAAATTGAAATAAACAATTTACGGTTTTGCGCGCCGCGACCGGACCCAGCTAATCGCCAAAACGCCAACATTATGCTTATCCTGTGTTTATTACTCCTTGCCGCATGACGAGTTCGACTACGCGAGTTATGTGTACTGGAGCTGCGCGCGACTGCCGCGCTGCCGTGGTTGTGTTTCACACTAATGCGGGTGATGCGAGACGCGCGGGTGAAATCAGAAATTTTCCTCGCTTTATACGCACTCTTAAACCATTCAGGAGTGCTTAAACCAAGCAAGGGGAATTGCCTACTCTGTACTAGTGATGTAACGAATGTCATATTTTGGACATTCGCGAATGCGAATGCGAATATCAACTGCCAACATTCGCGAATGCGAATGCGAATATTCAGTTTTTGTTTAATTTTGGCGCCATTTTGTCTATGGCTTGGTGACTTTAGCGGCAGTCCCGTTCGAACGAAGTGCGTTTCGTCTGTTTTTCGTTCCGAGAATAGCCGAAAAATATATATAATTAACTGTCATTTTTTTAAGGGAGAGAAGTATTTTGTTTGAGAATCTATTTTTGTTTTGTTTGTTTAGAGTTACTACTATTACTACTATTAATAGTTAGTTATTAAGAGTTACTGACTATTTAATGGTCTACTGTAGAAAAATATAATTTTTGTTTGATTAGCTAAATATTAAAAATATATCTAAAGGCTGAGAAAAGTTTAATAGAAGAATTTAATTTTATTAGTTTCAATTGCATTAAAATTTTGTGTCACAAGTTCTAATAATTTTTTTTTTTTTAACTTTATTAAAGTAAAAGACTTAATTTTATTTTTGTTTGCTTAAAGTGTTAACTGTTAAGTAAAATGATTATATTTATACTATAAATACTAGGTATAAACTATATAATATAGATATACTATAAACACTTTGTGATTATGATGACATCAACTCATGTTAAACTTTTATTTGATTTTAATTATAGTTTATTTATTGTAGAAGTATTTGTAGATTATTATTTTCAGCTTTATCTAAAAAGAATAATCTTTAATTTTATCATTAAACTTTGGTAAAAATTCAAAGTTTTTTTTTTTTTTTTTTGTTTTTTTTTTGTTTGTTTACATTGCATTTAGGCCATTTAGTATATAGTTTTGTTTGTTAAATTCTTATGAAAATTTGATTGTTAAGCTTCATTGCCCAAAGTTAAATAAATAAATGATACCTAAATATGATAAAGAGAAGACTGATAATGTGATTACGAAATTAAGTTACTTTTTATTGCATTAAATAACATAAGAAATTAATGGGATTGGATTTTCTTATATTAACCAACTATTATTACCTACTTAAAAAAATTATACACGCAAAAACATTCGCAATAATTTCGCGAATGCGAATGCGAATGCGAATATTCGTTACATCACTACTCTGTACTGCTCGGTGCCTCTACGTATGCGTTTTATTGGATTGGTCTACAATTCTTACCTGCCCCACCTCTTCGTGTCACTCCTCTTTCTCATCCTTACTCTAGGAAAAACCAGCAAAGAACGAAAGCGCTAGTTTGTAAAAAAAATATCCAGGGGGGCTACCACAACCCCAAAAACATTCTTACGTTTTTATTTTATTTTTACAATATTAGTTACATTGACATTTGTCTCGCTTTCTCGGCCAATGAGAGAGCAAGACAAAATTCAAATATTATAATAATAATGTTTTTGTTAATGGTAGCCCACCAGGGCCGCATTGAGGACTCGTGCAAGTTGGAGATACAAAAGTAGGCTACGTTTATATCTTCAACTTGCACGAACGAACGTAGCCTCGTCGGATAATTGTGTTCGGGTATTGACATTTTATCTCGATAACCTGTAACTACAATTCTACCTCAGTACAAAAACTGGATACCTATCGTACGTTCATGTTTCCCACAGTACCTATCTGCTTAGTTATTATTTCGCTGGCTTATCCCGTATGTTATTCAATTGGTAACAGATAGCAAACCATGAAGGTTACCAACGTTAGTTCGTACTATCTAGGTACCTACGTCATATAATTTTATTTGCATTGTTATGTCGTTGAGTGTTTGCTGTATATTTAATGCATTTGGTATCATAGCTATGTAGGTCATGTCAAATGAAGAGTCCCACCTAACTATCAAAGATATTACATGCTAACTACTATGTAAATAATTACTTCTCTAAAATAACAATGCTGAGAATAATTATTGTATTTGAGTATTATTTGTCGGTATAGAATAGGAACTAGTATTACTAGATATTGCCCACGACTTCGTACGCGCAGAAGTTTCATATTACATAGGTGCAATCTTTCAACCTCTATTTTTTTCTCCTTAATTCGGCCTGTTCGATAAATCCTTTCTTTGCGGATTTTTACGGCCCATACCGTATCTACCTGCCAAAATTCAGCTTTGTAGGTCAACTATAGAGATTTTGATGAGTCAAAAAATTTACTATGACAATTTGCGCGGTGAAATCGTACCACAACAAATCAGAAAAGCAGCATAAGAGTTATGGTGTGACATTCCACAGGTAATCCATTAATTTTCTTGCTTGAATCGTTTAAAATACCAATCGAAACGTAAGCTACGAAGCGAATTTGTAGCTTACGTTTTGAGAAGGCGTTGTTTGGAAACTTACCATCTCTGTGTAGTTAATCTAAGAGAAAAAGATAAATTTAATTTATGTAACAGATAATTTTGTATCCTATTTAGGCTTAAATTTATACTTGTGCAGCTTATTCAGGCACATACTACCTACTTAGGTAATTAGACTAGTTCGAGGTTAGAATATAAGAAACTGTATAAAATTGTTTATTCAACTTTTGGTCAAGATACAGCGTAGGTACCACCAGCCTTATGGCTTGTAGCTAATACATTTTCAATGGCTTTGGTACAAGCAGAAAAAAAGTACCTACTGTTACACGATTAGATACAAATGGATACAGTATTATGAATATTATACCTACCTACTAACATACTCTCTTTACCTACGCGTTCATAGGCATATAATGTTATTTGCATAATTATATATTTTGTATACCGATTTAATTATGCAATTCAGAAATTCTACGTCATGATTTATACTCGTGTCTCTTTTACTAATAGTCGGATTCGGTCATTAAATACTGAACTTTATCGACTTCATGTGGTTTGCACAATGTCAATGATAACATATTTTATATTATAATCAAATACTTGTTATATGTATGCTTTCTAACTTAGTTAAATTACATAGTACTTGTCAATATTAGAGGTATTTCCACTTGAAAAAGATCCAAATAACTTACATGTAACTAATAAGTAGGTAACTAAAAGATATAATAATTATATACTTACCTAAATATATCAAATATAGAAATTGGGCTTATACAGTAAGTACTTTACTTCACATTATTATGATTAAAACATTTAAAACCATGAGTTAAAACACATATGGTTAGAATAAATATGACTATATAATGAGCTTGGTGGCAAGGGTGGATCCATCTTTGGTGCCAGGGGGGGTGTCACATAGTCGTGGTAAAGTCACAAGAAGTTATAATTAAATTTTTATAATGAATTTATATATTAATTAGTGGTCCACCTAGGTCCTTGTACCAGCCCAGGGGGGGGGTGGGGGGTGTCACGAGCCCCCCTGGATCCACCCTTGCTTGGTGGTGTGGTGTGGTACCTATTAATGTAAGTAGATAAGTAAGTAGATAGTGCCCGGTTATCTAAATAGATTAATACCTATCTAACACCCACTTAAGTACCTAGTTAATGTAGTAGGTTAATTTGTTTCGTCTTTTTCGCTTAAAATTCCAATTCTGTATAATACGTAACGTATGAGTTTTAAACGAAACACTTTCAACGCGACCCAGCTGCGATCTTAGCGGTAGTGGTAGCTATCCATGATCCTTGGTGGTAGGAAGAAAGGGTGGCGGATGGATGAAAAATTTAATACGTATAACGTAACGTAGGCTATATAAAGTAACGTATGCTATATAACGTAACGTAGGCTATAACGTAACATACATCGTCATAAAACATAGGTACCTACTTCCTTATGTATATAATAATATCTTAAAAACTACCTACTCTAATTATACGAATAGTTAAGCAAATCTTTTTAAATATTTATCCACGTGTACCTAATAGTTTAGGTAGATATCGGTGTTATAACGTTATAAAAACGATTGCAACCAATCAATACAAACTTTCAATCGTTGTAAAACACGCTATGTATTCACAGTGTGTAGTAATTTTATTGAAATACAGAGCACGCGTAGTGAGGTCAAGTGTCCAGCCTCGGGAATGTTTGCAGTTACAGCATTATAATTTTATTTTATTTTCTTGTTAGGCGATGCATGATCGATAACGAATTATTATTAATATCAGTTCGAACTACTATAAAACAAACGTAGGTAGGTATATAATCATTAATTTCAAATTTAATGACCCTATTCGCAAACATTTATTATCATTACCGTGGTACCTTAGTACCTACTCAAAACTCCCAAAAGTAGATATTCCTACCTACAAGTTGTTAGAGACATTCATTCATTTGGTCCGTTCCTCCGCCCTTCTTTCACCAAATACACTAGAAGCAACAAGTTACTGCGCAGTTTTATTATTATAAATAAGTTTCCTGGCTCCAACCACTACAATAATCGTTCATGGTCCTTCGAGCCGGATCTGAACCAGCGACCTATGGATCATGAAGGGGGGGAGGAACGGACCAAAATGAATGAATGTCTCTAACACAAGTAGGTACCTATATCTCTAGTAATCTTAAAAAACGTAGCAAGGAACTACAAGCTGCGAGTGAAGGAACATTAAACATACCTACTGGGTATGTACTGGGTCTGTGGTAGTACCCCGTATATAAAAAGTACTCTGTGGTAGTACCTAACTACCTAATCTCTAGCTATCATGCTAGGTACCTACCTATCTATTTTGAAAAATATGGTCAAAGGTAGGTAATAATAATATAGGTACGTACCTACCCATCTTTTTATCTTCTTATGGATGGGCGAACTGTGGTCTGTGATGGTAAATAGGTACGGAAATCATATTCCACTTCCTAACATGTTTTTAGAACACTATTGTGTAGAAGCCTAAAAGATGAAAAAATTGCCTCCTTTACAATAGAAACGTCTCCTACTTCATCGTTGTCACAGAATAGATAATACTATGTTTATGTTGTTTGTTTACGTTCCGTTGAACATTGAAACTATTGAAGAACTTTTTTCTCTTTACGCTCTAAGTATTTACAACTATCATTATTCGACCAAATTAAATATGCCGGCTTTGTTTTATTAACAAGAAATAATCAATAGGCGACTGTACCGAGTCAAGTGCCATTGTTTTGCCCATCAAACCGTTGGCAAAACGTTTCGTTCGCGTCTCAGCACGCCAGTCGAACCGCGTCGCAGCTGAGATTGACAACTGGCGTTGACGTACGCGCAATATTTGTATACGAAATGTCATCAAATTTAATTAATGAAAAATATCCAAATGATTCTAAACCGAACGCGAACTGTTTAAGTGTGCTTTCTGATAAGAGTATAGCTCCCTTGAATGGGAGATATCGGTCGAAAAGTTTATCTAGTGATAAGTTAAATAAAGCGAACGAAGATCGTGCCGCGATCTTGGAGGATGTTGAGTATCAACATATTACGGAGAAGTCGGAAACTCCGGGGTGTTTGATCAGAAACGGGATCATGGATCAAGGAGGACAAATCACACTCAACGGGTGAGTCCTATCTTTTGAAAATGTAGCTGAAATAAATGTTCTCCCGCCTCTCTCTTTTGAGATAAGTTAGAATATCTTAATTTGACTTAAGAGGCAGTTTTTCAGTACGAAAATTGCAGTTTCTCCCGTTTTTAATTTGTTTTATGCATTGTTTTGTTCTATACAAATCTTTAGGTACTAACATGTTCAAATAAAAATAAAATTTTACTTAGTTTTTTTTATTTTACTTACCTTGAAATAAAACTTACACCTAACCAATCAGAGTAAACACAACTTGCGTCATAAATATTCTGCGATGCCCCGATATAGCAGATACCAACCCATGTAAGTTAATATTGACTCTTAACTCAAATTAGTCACGGTAAGTTTATGGTAGGGTTCCGTAGTAATGTTAAATATAAATAACTAAAATCATAATAATGTTTTAGTCGAGCCATATATTCTTAGTGTGCAATTGTTTTTGTACGTCCACAAACCAAATCTACATAAAAGCATTAACTCTGTTGGATATAATCTTGTATACTATTTGACTCTAGCTAAGTCGTGGTATTTTCAAAAGTAATTTTAATTTAAGAGCTAGATTTTTTCAATTCAGAAAATGCCTTTAGGGTTTCATTAATATTTTAAATAAAACAAAGTCCTGACAAAATACCTAGCAGCAGGTATTTCAAAATAGGTTACCAAGAGCAAAACATGCATATGATAGGGTTCTGTAGATGTTTCACTTATCAAAATGCTCGAATGTAGCTCTTAATTTCGACATAACAAAATTTTAAAAGTGTCATTTCAACTTCATGACTACTTTTTATGACAAATTTGGATATAAAACTACCAGGAGAATACTTTTTGTAATGACAATTTTTTTCTACCTTACCCGTCTACCTGTGAATTTTGTATTTAGCTGTTTTCTGTTAATAAGTAAAAATTATAAATTATTTCACTGTGATAATTAAACATAAATAGTTCTGAAATAAATTTGAGAAGATAGTTTTAACTATGATCTGACAACATAATAAATTTCTAAATTAATTAGCTTAGTAATTAATAGGGGGACGCTTTTTAAGTCATTATTATTTTGTTTTTTAGTTGGGGATATTTATTGTGCAAACTGCTAGTCTGTGGAATTCGCTGCCTGAATGGGTGTTCCCCGATAGTTACAATCTGGGTGTCTTCGAGAGTGAATCAGTTTCTTCTAGGCAATCGCTCCATCGTAGACCACATCATCACTTAACTTCAGGCGAGTTGGCGGCCGAGCGCAAGCCTAGTTTTAATTGATAAAAAAAAACACTTTGATGGGATGTGACTTTTCTCTCCTTCAGGCATCACTCTTTCCAGGTCCAGTACAAATTTCCTGGCTTAAGAACCTAACGGTCCTTCTGTTTTCGCGAATGTGACAAAATCTTACACCGAGTTTGCCCATTTTGTTTGCCTCTGCTTTCACACCACCTGGCTACCTGGCTACCACCTGGGTAGGGAGAGGTTGGCACGATGTAATTGGGCGTATGCCCGTAGCATCCCACATGCTACACCCTCGGCCATGGTACTGATGTAAGACCGCCTGGCTGTTTGCAGTCTTGTGGTGACAGACTGATACAGCAAGACATCTCAGTTCCTTTTCCAGTTCGGTTTCTCCTGCAAGTAATTTAGGCACAGGATTGATTACATGCTAAAAGCATCCTCGGAATATAGGAGGCGGATCGAGTATCATTACAAGGCAGTTCAAGCTCCACAACCACATGTGATGAGGCGGGAAAGGCTTTGAGGCAAGATTCCTGCATCCGACTCACACCCAGACCTCTGTATTAAATAGGCAGGCTGGCTTGGTACCACTGAGCTGCATATTGTTTCTTCCAGAACACGTTTATGGATGATGTCGAACTGTAACCATTTATTTGTTTTAGTTGATAGCCCGTTAGTCCAGTTGGTAGTGAACCTATCTTATGCGCTTGGGCGCGTGGGTTCCATTCCTACCTAGGACAAACATTCATGAACATTTGTGTTTGTTCTATATCTGGGTGTTTAGCTATTTAAGTATGTATTTAAAAATATATATGTATGTATGTGTATATCAGTCTCTGGCAGCCATATTACAAGCTTTGCTTATTTTGGGGTCAGATGACAGTATGTGCAAAAATGTCCCGAAAATGTATTACAAATACTTGTCACACTAACAGCGACGCCAAGTAGTGTGACAAGTCATAAAATTACAATTAAATAATAATAAATTGGTATAAACCATAGGCTAGGCCCTCTACGGTATAAACTATACAAATCAATAATGTCAAAATAGTCATAATATGTACAAAATTAACATGTCTGGTAAATTACAAAGTATAAATATTAGGAAAACTTGCGAAAATTAAGTAAATAAATAAACCGGCCAAGTGCAATTCGGGCTCGCTCACTGAGGGTTCCGTACCACCACAAAATACAATAAAGTTGTCCAAGTAACCGAATTACCAGTTATTAAAACGCCTTTCAAAATTGTGTTCCAAAAGTAATTTGATACGCAGTTTGCTACAGGCGCTCGAGTATAATAACTTAAAAAGGTCCATATATATAAAAAATTATAAAAAATTAAAAAATCTTTACTAAACCTAATGTGAAATATGTCAACATCTGGTCGTCGAGCTACGTTCAGGATTCTACTAAAGAATCCCTCGCTACGCACGGGATTCTACTCTAGAATCCCTCACTTCGCTCTGGATTCAAAAAAGCGCCCTCGTCGTAAAAATATTATTTTGCACCCTTATGTTACAATCTACTATTGTTGTATGGGGAGCCCCTTTAGTTATTACTTTTTAACTTTATTATTATTTATTTAATTCGCCGTAACATTACATATTCTGTGAAAATTTCAACTGGCTATCTATTAGGGTTCCAAAGATACAGCCGGTAAAAAGCAGAACGGACAGACGGACGGACAGACGTAGGCTTAGTAATAGCCTACGCCTACGTTAACAGCCTTTGGGTACGAAATCCTACAAACTTAAGATGTGATAATTAACCATTGATTTGCAAAATATTTACACATTATCATCAGATATTGTCTTGTCATAAAGCATGCCTAATTTCTGTCAAAGATGCTCATGCTTATACTCAGTCCAAGTTTGCCACAGACAGACACACAGATACACAAATTTACAGATACACACGTTAAACTTATAACAAGCCTCCTAACCTAACAAGTTTTGCTCCGAGGGTCTAAAGAAAAAAAAAATACCTTCTAACGTTTTATTTGTGAATGCAATTAGGTTTTGTAAAATAACCACGCAAGAGCGTAACCTTAGTAATGAGGTCCCGTTGACACCTTTTAGGTACGGAACCCTAAAAAAGACAGTACCCCACGCTGAAGGCAGGCATGGCCTTCATTGTTGTTTCTAATCAGTAAGCATGGTACTTCTCTAATTGGTAACAAAGCATCATTAGCGTAGCGTCTAATATTTACTTTAGTTCTATTTGTTCATGCTATCTTAATTAATTATGTACTTGGTTTAGTTAAGTAGGTATATCTTGATAATATTTTCATCCCATTTATTTGAAAATTTACGTTTTCTTCGTCAATAAGTGCGAGCAAAGTATGTAAGTAGGTCTTTTCCGATATAAATATAATAAGAGTTTTGAAAATGGAATATACAAATTTATTAGAATATTCCTCGACGTTCTCTACCAAATAGATTTATATCTATACTAATATTATAAAGAGGAAAGATTTGATTGTTTGTTTGTTTGTTTGCATTGAATAGGCTCCAAAACTACTGAACCGATTTGAAAAATTATTTCACTTTCGGGAAGCTGTGACATAGGTTATAATATATCTATACACGTGCGAAGCTGGGGCGGACCGCTAGTAGATTAATAAAAATGTAATTAATGTATAAGTTTTAGCTGTATTGTATTTTTACTTATTTTTCTCATAAGGGGGATGAAAAGTAGAGTGTATCACTCGGTCGCAAAGCAATGAAGAATGTACGTAGTACATATAGATCGATGGCGCAAAGTAATTTGATGTACTTTGAATCCCTCACTTCGCTCACGATTCTTTCGATAGCCGGTTGGTCCAGTTGGTAGTGAACCTGCCTTCTGAGCTTAGGGGCGTGGGTTCGATTCCCACCTAGGACAAACATTTATGTGATGTTATCAACTGGACCAACGGGCTATCCAATTATTATAGAATCCTTCGAACGATACGTTTTGGATTCAAAATATATTATTTTGCTCCCTTCTCATACAATCTACTATTTTGAGCTAGTTTGTCTCATTGCAAGCTTTTATTTTACTTGCCATGCTAGTTTGGGTCAAAATTCAGTTGCTAGAACTGCATTTTAACAGCTATGATCCCCAGCCCAACCGATTCCGACAAGCTACAACATGGGGTTCTTCAAAAAGGGTCGGCGACGTATTTGTGATGCCTCTGGTGTTACAAGTATCCATAGGCGACGGCGACTGCTTACCATCAGGCGGCCCGTCTGCTTGTTTGCCACGTATGGCATAAAAAAAACAACTACCTATTTAAGACTTATCAATAAAAAAAGTATTATCAAAATCGGTTCACAATCATCAATCAATCATCATAATTAATATTAATTTAAAAAAATCGCAGAAAAGATTTTTGTTTTTGTTTATAAATATCTTTTCAGTGGGATTTTTATTACACCGATTTATACTTGACATTGCCATATTGCCACGCACACTTACGTAGGTGTACCTGCAATTATAAATCACGTATTACTGCAAGTAGGTAGTATGTTCCTATATTCACGGGTCGTACATTGCCTCTTCAGACTACGCTACAATAGACTATCGGGCAGGTGTTTCGTTTGGTAAAAATAACAGGAACAGTGAAAAATATATATAAACGCTAACGTACACTAAAGAAATTATTTAAATTATCTAATATTATAGTAATGTTGTAGATTTACATCGGGCTGACATTACGCGTTGATGTCGCGTAGCAATATACATACCCGTGGGCATACTGTGAGTTTTTCCAGTTGCGTTAATCTACACGATTGCGTTAGCATAAACCACGATTTGTATGAAATAAGAGCAGTTTCACCTACATGGTGCCAGATGGCGTTGTTCTTGTCGAGTAAGTAAACGCAAACTCGCACTAGGCCCACAGTAGTTCGTTTCGAACTGTGAACTCGCAACCCCGACCGCACCCGACGTTGCTTAACTTGGTTGTGAAAAGAAATTCCGACTCGCACTTGGCCTTTTTTGTTTTTTATTGTTTTACTTTAGAGTGTGTACTACAATCATGTCAAGTTTGACGCTTGTACGTATTACCGTTTTTACATTAGAGCAAATACAAAAATATGCTTATAAGTTTTTGTCATGGCGACTATTCGCCAATATTTTGTTCTCGCCACAGACCCTAGGTTTGGTCCTACGAAACGAACTATGAAACTTTCACCACTTGTCTCTTCGTAGTTATTTTTGCTGTTTATATTGCTATGGGATTTCAGCGAACCTCTACTAGAGCCACCACTGGCCTCTATAGTCCGCGCGGTCTATTATAGAACATCCGATAATAGGCATGATGACCAATATTTTTTTAATAACTCTTAAAAAAGCTGATCATAAATAGCCCATCAACAAAAACAAGATTTAAATTAGTTCAAAAATAAATAAGTTATAAGTATTTTAATTTCATGCTAGGAAGAGAGCGCACTATAGTGAATTATGACGTCACGCCTCAGGCGCGCCATACAAATGCAATACTAACAAGCTTTGCAAGAAAGGAACAGTATCCCCTTTATATCCTCACCTAAAACTTTAAACGCTCATATCTCAGAGATTTATCAGCCAATTTATTTTTTCAGTATGTGTATTGTATTTAGTTATATTCATCGCTAAGCCTGTTATCTCTTCTCTATCTTCTTCTTCTCTTCTTCTCTATCTATATATCTTCTTCTCTTCTTCTCTATCTCTTCTTCTTCTTTATCTTTTCTTTATCTTCTTTATCTTTACATAGTATAAATTAAAGTTGCTTTCCGCGTCTGTCTGTCTGTATGGCCGCTAACTCCTCCTAAACCACGCAACGGATTTTGATGCGGTTTTCACCATCAGTTAGATACATTTTCACGGAAAGTTTATATATATAACTAGCAACCCGTCCCGGTTTCGCACGTAAATTACACCCGTGCGAAGCCGGGCGGGCGGGTCGCTAGTTTGTAATAAATTAAACATTGGGACACATGCCTATTCCATAGCGTACTCTGAAGAAGTTACTATTAACTGTCAACTTTGAAGTTATCAGCGGGCTGCGTTATCTATAACTACCTACATTTTAAGTAGACAGGAGTGCCCCTCATTGGATTGGTTGAGGAGATAAGTTCCGATGCCATTAGATTGAAATTAGTGTTTACCCCGCGGTGTAAGGAGCTCAGTACAACGCTTCCTCGTGTGGAAAATGATATAGTGTGCGCTCAGATACATTCAAAATGAACGATTTAGACAAGAAACCTTTGCTGCAGTAAGTCTAATTATACAATTGTTCGTGTGGTTTTTGTAACAGTCGTGTGGTACAGCGATTACGGTGATTTGTGGAGCTTTTGAAGGCATGCACGTGGTGAAAATGAACAGTCTGTCTTTGTACAGGAAATTTAGTTCCTTCATGCAGTGATCTTGGATCCCACGGTTTTTGTGTTCTGCTCGCTCATAACAAAACCAGTCAACATACTTGTATCTCAATGCAACAAATTACAAATTGACTAGACAAATCCCAACAGATCAGTAAAATCGGATCGGATTAAACAAAATCGTCGATTCGGGCAGTTTTCGAATGGGCACCGCGAGTGGTGATTACATCTGAAATTCTGAACGCAACCATGTTTCTGATACCATATTAAACAGTAGGTTCTGGTTCTATTGTTTCTTTGTCGGCAGCTTTCGGGTGGCCTAAAAATTCTTACACCATGGATGACAAACACGTTCGACATCCTCAATATTTGTTTTCAGAATTTTTATTCAGCCTTCCGTTTTATTTCGTTGGTTATTGCGTTTCTAGAAAATGTGATTGAAAAAGGCCTTTTTATAATTCGAGGCTAATCAAGTTGTATTTCAGTCGTATAATATGTATAATGTTGTATCGCAGTATCGTTTGTTCACAAATACCTGGTAATATTTGCACAGCCTTGTATTCAGTAGGCAGCTGATCACATAAGAGTAATTAAACTGTGGCGACGCGAACATAATTTCTTTGACGTCTTAATTATTAATTGTGAACGTCTCTCTCATTGTTGTATTTCGGCAAAAATCTACTTTTCTAAGTTGTATGTACACTGGTCACTACTGCGCCCCGTTGTCTGCCTACGTAACACGATTTTGTGCACAGCCTCTTTGGTTAACGTCCACGTTTCGGCACCGTAATAAACTCACTTTACGTCAGTTCACCTCCAAATATAATTAGAACAGGTGGCAGTGCAGCCCCGCATTCTTCTTGTACGTTGGTAGAAGATGAACCAAAATAAGTGTTTTTTTTATATTTTGTATTCAACATTGTCATCATCATCATCATTTCAGCCATAGGACGTCCACTGCTGGACATAGACCTCCCCCATCGATCTCCAAAAGGGCCGGTTGGAAGCGGCCTGCATCCAGCGTTTCCCTGCGGTCTCTTTTAGGTGGTCTGTCCAAATTGTGGGTGGACGTCATGTTACCTCCGGTCTTACCGGTCCGTGGTCTCCATTCCAGAACCTTTCGGTCCCATCGGCTATCTGTTCTGCGTGATATGTGCCCTGCCCACTGCCATTTCAACTTGCTAATCCGGTGGGCTATGTCGGTGACTTTCGTTCGTCTACGGATCTCCTCATTTCATTTGTTTTGTATTAGTAAACAGAAATTATCCACAACAAAACCTGTTAGACAAACTTTTTTCGGTCTTGCATAACGCCCACTTGTTTCCTCACCCAGATATTACCGTCGACAATGTAGGTGTGATACTTGTTGTAGCCTCCTTCCACTTGACACATGTCACGAGAGGTACACGTGTGCCCTTATCAAGGTCAGAAGTAGGTCGACAAACCCAGCCAGCCCTGTAACGTTCGTAAAGGCTCGAACAGCCTGTTCCTCGCTAGTTGCTTGTAATGTTGCCTACGGACTAGATTATTTGTTTGCGAACAAACGATTTGCTTACTGTTGCAGAAATATGAGTGAAAATCTAACTTGTTAGCTCAGTTTACAGACGTCTATAAAATATTGTGCTTTAAAAACTAGTAAATACGGTTGTTCACTAAAGTTATATGATTATTTACGGAATATTTACCGTGGTAAGGTTGTGGAATGAGCTCCCGATATTTCGGCGCAGTTACATGCACCATATTCACGGGAAGACTGAAGAATGCGGGTGGTTGGTCGAACAGTTAAAAAGTTAGGACATAACGATCTACGATCTACCCTCTTTCTTAGTCTTCCACAGCCTTACTACGGTAAATATCCCGTAAATAATCATATTACTTTAGTAAATACGCTTATGCGAGTCGTCAAAATAAATCAAAGCAACTGGATTACTGATAATTTTTTTCGCGATTTCTGAGTTGATCCCATATATAGTAAAAGTCGTTCAAAATGATGGGCACTATGGACCCTTTTCGGCTTAGTACACTCTTTCCGCGTAACCGTGCAGTATACGTGCCAGTCCTGGGGTCTTACGGCTAGCTGTTTAAAGCAATCCAGTTTAGGTGATAAAAAATATTTGCGCGACCGCAAACCGTATCTAGGCGCGTTCGCGTCATTTTCCAAACTGCCCGGTTCTAACGTTATTTTGATACCGCGTTAGCAGTTGCCTGTAGGCGAAGTACTAAAATATTCGATACGCAAAATATATACGTGTCGAATTACAGATTTATACAAATTTTGGAAATTAAACACATATTTCTAAAAAACACATATTCATAAAAAAAAAACGAATATTTCTAACACTAACACTGGACTTATTGCCTCTAATTCGAATAAAAACTTATTGTTACTCCTCGCGGTCAGTACGCGCCCTAATCTATATTTGTAAAATTACCTACTTAGCAGTTAGTGCTTACCGTAAACAGCGATAGTGATATCGGAATTGATAAGATGAGAAGTCGGCGCCGAAGTACGACCACAGGGTGTTCAGTCTCGTCAAACGTATGCATAGATGTAGATATCAAGCATCGAAATATCAAATATGCAACTTTTACCACCTTAGCGGACCATATAAAAAAAAAAATACTTCGTAAAAAAGTGATGTGTGATGTGCTTACCTCATTTTAAAATACCTATTCAAAGATAAGCCAAAAGAGGGGGCGCAGCGAAAAAAAACAACCCCATTTCATAATGTACCAGAGCCACCCCCAATTATCTTTTTTATATACTTTTAAAATTGAGATCTATTACCAAAACTGCAATAGTGCAGACAGATGGACGGACAGAACGAACTTATCAGGGTTCCCGGTAGGACGGAACCCTAAAAAGGAGGTATAATTCGAATGTGTTTTTTGTGTATGTTACGCGATACTTCGCCGTTTGTAAACCGATTTAATGTTTTTTTTTTTTATTGAATAGGCTTCTCGACATTGATTCCGTTTACATTTGAAGAAAATGTTCCACCTCTAACGGTGGATAATTTGGGGACGAATTCCATTTATTGAACTTTCCGTGAGGTAGGAAGTTTTTTTTGTTTTTGTGAAAATGTATTAATTTTTGTACGATAAAAATAACTGGCCTACAATTAGATTAAAAACATTATCTTGTTATTAAAAAAACCATTATCATACTATCAAGACAAATCCTCATAAAACAAGGTAGCGCTTGTAATCCTATTATCACTAACATGTTATAATGGTAGTATGCAATAGATAAGTACTAAAAGAGCCACAAAATTCTAGGGAACAGATATCGCAAAATTGCGTGTAAGCTTTAGGGTTCTCTTAGAGTTAATAATAATAAATATTCGGGACATTATTGCACGCACGGTCACCTGACTCCAAACTAAGCAAAGCTTGTGATATGGCTGCCAGAGACTGATATACATACATATATAGTTTTTAAATATATACTTAAATAGATATTAACAACCAGAGTTCTAGGGTCCTACCTTTAAACGGCTGTATCTTTCGAACCGTAATAGATAGCCAGTTGAAATTTTCACAGAATATGTAATGTTACGGCGGATTAACTAACAAATACTAAAAAAGTTAAAACGAAAACCGGTCCCTATACAACAAACGTATTTTTTTAAACGTATTTTTGTTTAGCTCTAATGTCAAAACGGTAATACGTACAAGTGTCTAACTTGGCACGAATATAGAACACACTAAAATATTACAAAAAATAATAACGGCCAAGTGCGAGTCAGTGGCAAGTTTCTGTTCATTACCAAGTCATAACTGGTAATTTCGTTATTGAATTTTGTGGTGGTACGGAACCCTCAGAGCGCGATCTAGACTCGCACTTGGTTTGTTTAAACTAGCCCACGCAGGCTAAAATTTGTCCGATTTTCAGTTTAAAATTATTTTTAGAACCCATTTTCTATGCACACTCATCATAAACAAGCACCAGCGTTGTTGACCGTAACCAAGTTTTGGTGTAATCACTGTAATCATTGAAGCCTAGTTTTTGGGAGATTCCGAAAAAGTAAGCTTCTACAACACATTCAAATGCTTCAGGCTCTATGGATATAAAGAACTAGTAACGCACCCTGGCTTCGCACGGGTGTAAGTTTTATTTGTTTTACACCTTGGGTTACATTATTGGAGTTTTAGCAAGGATATTTTTTTTGAAAATATAATATAGCCTATAGATGTTACCCGGGGATAGTGTAGCTTCCCAACAGAGTATTTTTTTTTTAAATCGGTTCAGTAGTTTCGGAGCCTATTCAATGCAAACAAACAAACAATCAAATCTTTCCTCTTTATAATATTACTAGCTGACCTGACAGACGTTGTCCTGTCTTAGAACTGTCAAACACGCAAAGTTAAAAAATTTAATCTTATTTTTTTTACACCTTGGGAACTTTACATTATTGGAGTTTTAGTAAGGATCCCTATTTTTTTTAAAATACATTATAGCCTATGTTACCCGGGGATAGTGTAGCTTCTCAGCAGTGAAAGAATTTTTCAAATCGGTTCAGTAGTTTCGGAGCCTATTCAATGCAAACAAACAAGCAAACAATCAAATCTTTTCTCTTTATAATATTAGTATAGATATAGTATAGATAAGAACAGAAGAAGGAAAACCATCCTATGAGTATAAAGTGCTACAGATTCGAAAAAAAACATCGCCTTAGTTTTGATGCCAACGCTCCAACGTGGCTACGCCCATGGGTTCGCGCTTTGCCACTTGTACTAACAATTGCAATACAATACATAAATACCCACTCAGTCGAGATGTATGCATTCGTAATAGACTAATTTTCTTCGGTAACTGCACCATAATATGGCGGAAATAAATAACTCAATTAACCTATTTACGTTAGATACGGTTGTTTCCCCAGGTTTTAACGGTATAGATCGTCGTGCATTTTATAGCTTCAGCACCAGACTAGCGTCACCTCGCCGTACAATCGACTAAATAAAAATGGTGTTGCTATTTTAGATTTGTAAGTGAAAATTGTGAACTATGTCAGGACACCGCGCTTTTCAGTTGATATCGATTTGGTTAGTCGACACCGTGTCGTAAGCCACACGCGCTGGTATCTCATGGTCAGCAGCCAGGGACGCGCGTGGGTCCCTCACGAGCGCTGCTGGTGCCATGTTGACTCCTCTCTAGTTTTATGTAAATGCGGTTGGCTGTGGTTCGGCGAACCAGTCGCTATGTCGACGACAAGGGGATGCCGCGTATACAGTACGCGGGCACCGGGTTGCCAGAGAACTTTTGAGGTAGTGCTGATCTGGTGTTGAAGCGATAAATGGACGGCGACCCAAAGATGCGCTTCGCAGAGCGCAAACGTGATGGGATACAAAGAAACGCTTGGCATCGTGCTTATGTCAAAGAGAAATAAAAATAGGCGCTATAATGCTCTGACAGACAAACAAGCCTGATTTATGCCAGATGAATTCACACCCGGCACGCCACCTTCCCATATCTCCCTTGTTTGTCTGATCTGAGTAACTGACCCATCGGCACAGAAGACATAATAGACACCAATCGGACAGAAATACATAATTATATTATAAGGGACCCACGGAACCGGAACTGTAAAACGTATAAAAAAATAATGAAGCCCGACGTCACAGAGCGTGGGTGAAATTCAATTTCCTTATTTTTCACCCCTTGAGTTTGGGAGCTCACATTGGAATACCCACGCGATATAAATACTTCTTGAAGTCAGTTAAAAAAAAAGGTTAACTATTACACGATCCTTAGCCACAGAGCTAGATTAAAACAATCTAGCCTAGTAACCAAACCTTGGTATTTTTGCCCCGCAGAGAACAAATGATTTGTCCCAAGCTAAGTGATGTACTTAAATTCAAGCACCATGACAATCAGGAAATTACTCGCAATGTCCTAAGTTTGGATTCACCAAACCGTAAAGATGATAGTTGTATGGAACAATGCTTGGCACTGCCCGCTACCGCTACCACCTAAAAACCAACATCTTTGATGTCCGGAAGCATTCGGAGTGGGCATTTGTCTTTTTTGTAGAATATATCTACTTTTGGCCACCAACTCGCCTGATGTTAAGTAACGGTGTGGCCGAGGATGGAACACGTTGATCTAGAAGAAATCTATTTACTTCTAGCCTTGAAGACGCTTAGATTGCAGTTCTCAGGAAACAAGGAGGATGGCAGTTCCATTCTTGGGCATATCATTAATGACGACCCAAATTGTTGTTTACGAATTTTTGGAATTTTCACGAGGTACTGGTGGTAGTGTGCAGTCTTTCTACTTGTCCTGTAGTAAAAGAGGGAGGGTGGAATAAGGTCACGAAGCTCTTGCGCACACGCCGAAATGTATCCGATAGAAAATAGACAGACAAGCTACTTTGCGGCGGTGCTCGAGGCTTTGCAATTTTTTGGCGACTAAGGCAGGTTGCAAACTTGGACACTTTTGTTTCTTGTGTCAGATACAAGCTACCGATGAATATTTGATTTTTATAGAACCAGTATGAAATCAGTCACTCCCTGCGCAGACCTTGTGTCCATTTGCTTCCACATGATTGGTACTGGGTGTGTCGTGGCGGCAACAAAAAGTGTATACGTTTGCGCAGCGCCTAAGTTGCTGTCATCAATCAGCCTCATAGCATGCCGGTCTACCGAATCTAAAGCTTCCAGTTCGTACTAGGTAGGTCGAATAGGTGGCAGCAGTACTCAACACTCGAACACTTTTATCCCAAAGTAAATACGGAAAGAACGCCTCTAAGCATTGTGACCCTCTTCTTTGACAAGGATAGCCGACACCCTTGACCTTGGTAGCCCTTCCTTAAATCATTATATCCACTATAAATAGAAGACAAATATACAGATAAGATATAGTGGGTACATCGACCTAGCTTTTCCGGCAGATGTTTTCCCAGACTCGACGGACCGGTCTAATTCGAACCCTTGTACCCTTTAGTATCCAAATCTTCAAGGTCTTATTTTTTCCTAATTAGGGTTCCGTACCTCAAAAGGATAAACGGAACCCTTATAGGATCACTTCGTTGTCCGTCTGTCTGTCCGTCTGTCTGTCCGTCTGGCAAGACACTTTTTCTCAAGAACGCGTAAAGGTATCAAATTGAAATTTATACTAAATACTTGGGTTTACGGTTTCTTTCGGCTGTAAAAAAATAATAGTCGTAAGTCAACGCATTCAAAAGATATGAACGTTTATGTCACATATTTTTGGGATTTCACAGGGAAATCAAAACCTATAGGGTACTTCCCGTTGACCTAGAATCATGAAATTTGGCAAAAGGCAAGGTCTCATAGCGCATATATAGGAATAAATCCGAAAGTCACAAATTTAAAGTTATATCATTTAAAAATAATTATTTTGCTATTACAAACTTACATTTTGTAGTTGGAATGTATCGAAGAACCTTATTGACAACTACAAAGTTAAGTTTGTCTTTCAATATTTCAACTTCAGTTAGTTTATATTTTTTTTACCATATTTTTTTGGACTCGCGCTCTGAGGGTTACGTCCAACGGAACCCTCAGAGCGCGAGTCCAAAAAATATATGGTACGAGTCCTACTCGTACTTGTCCGTTTTTTTTATTACATCCCGCATTCAAATATTTCCCAAGGTTTGATCTTGTTGTATACGGGGTTATAAGAAAAGGGTATGCTGAGCCGAAAGGGGTTCCTTATACTCATAATTATGACCAACTTTTACTACAGGACTAACTCTAGGAGCTTTGAGTGTTATTAGAGACGTTATTAGTGGGTTTTTTTAAAGTCTGTTCTTTTGTCTCCAGGTTCAAAGATGGCAAAGCGTCGTACGGCACAGGAACCGACACAGACAGTCCGGCCAGAGGGAGGCGGGTGATATTCTGCGTGCACGGGAACCCTTCCACAGGATGCTGTGCTGTCATAGAGACCAATGGCGACGAGATCGACAGGCGGAATGGAAGCATAAGCGAGGCCGAACGTGAGTACAGAACTGCACCTTATGTCCATAAGGAGACAGGTGATATTTCCATCCATGGCAAGTCTGGCATGGGCTTACTGCTGTGGGACATGGTCGAGGTAGAAAGGACAAATAGGGTATTTGACTACTTTTGGGAAACTATTGCACATTATTGTCTGATATAAAATAATGTATACTGCATTTATATTTTCTGGATATCAGTCGTATTTGCGATATAAATCGATGTTAAAGTTTGAATTAAAAAATATCGCGCCAAAACGCAGACCTGCGTCATAGCTCCGATCACGTGACTAATTGACGTCACACAAAACAAAACAACTGCAGCCAGGCTGCAAAAGTTTGATGATTAATTAATTTCTGATAGAAGTAATGGTTTATAAATATTGTGTAGTGCCAAAATGTACAAATACTTCCATAAAGACACCGGATAAAATATTTGTTCCTGTTCCAATGCACCCAAAACTCGAAAAAAGTGGTTGGAACCAATCTAAGGTTGGAACTAAGTAGCTCGTAGACAACCCAAAAGTATTGGAGCTAATTCAAGTGTTTCTATGTGCGAAGATCATTTTGAGGTACATATTTGAGTCTATATATTTCTATTATAATTTGTGTTTTTATTGCATTACTATTTTATGTACTGTTACTTTCTTTTTAAACATTGTAAAGACATAACCTAACAAAATAGTTATATCCACTTACTACAACATACTTTTTGTACAACTTGATTGAATGTTTTGCTTGGAGAACAATTAAAAATTAATACTGACATTGTAGTTTTTACGTTTTGAGTTCTGCAGCGTAGAAACAATGACGTGGATTATTACTAAAGAAATATGCAACCATAAAAACATTAATTTTGGGTAAGTTACTGCTGTCTGCTTGCACAAAATGTTTCTCCATTCTTCTCACATTTAACCTCCGGAATGTTTTTGGTGAAAATTTCTGGATAAATCGCTCTCAAAACAGCTTTACAACATTAAATTCGCAAATATCAATACAAAATCTGTTTGTTTAGATTTGTGTGACGTCACTAGGGATGAAGCCAGTTACAGACCGTTTTCGATCACGTGATCAGATGTCGAAAATACAGTTATTTTATTCGCGTTTTTTACAAAAAATAAGCATATTTTTATCAAAAAATCAATGAAATATGCTTTTTCATTATGTCATGTTTATGGATGGCGTCAATTGGCATAATATTTTTAATACAGTCAAGTACCCTATTGTAGCAATAGAGATACTGATACGTGAGTACAGAATTATGCACTTTGTGTCTGGAGGGTGATGGGCGATATTTGCTGGGTTGGCAATCTTTCCACGATGTGCTACTGTGCTATCATAGCGACTAATAAGACCCACGATATCGAGAGGAATAAGTGATATTAGCGTGTTTGAACAGGACCTCAAATCAGACTAACAACGGAGATATGACACGGTGGAGTGGCGGGTGCGAACGTATCTGGCCTAAAACAGACTTGATGCGAGTTTATTAAGTACTATTAAAATTTATAAAATGCAGTCGGGTTATATTTTTAATAATTAGAGTTACTTATACTCATAGTCATTGAAGTGGTATTATCTATCATCCAAAATTTGTATGTATGTGTGACTAAACCGTGAATAACTGACAGGCAACGGCTCAACGATCTTCACACAAATGACCCATTAGACCACATGCCATAAACAGAGTGTGCGTTAAGACTCACATATCAAGTGATAAGGCTGCAAAAAGTATCAAACTTAAACGAAGTCGCTTCTGAGAATTCGGAAATCGTGGCGGGGGGTCAAAAGGGAAAATGGAACACCAGAAGCTTATAGTGCCAAGGATCAGTGCTAAGTGCTAACGGACGTGTGGATTTAGTTGACGGAATTCTCTTTCTCTCCCGTTGGTCAGACGGCGGTCCGTCAACCAAATCCGTCTCGTCTGTTAGCACTCCGCTGACTGGAAAGACGCGACGTAAGCGGTCTTTAAAGTTTTGAATCTAACTTAACTTTTTGTTTTGGTTGCTTGCACGCAGGCGCCGCGACGAAGGATAGCATTGGGCTTGTCTTCATCAGTTCTAGTACTATCATCATCACCATCAGCCCTGAGTGACTCACTGCTGGGTATATGCCTCCCTTTGTTTATGCCACTCACCCCGGCCTCTCGCCAGTCGCATCCACTCATTTTCAACAGTTATTTTGTGTCGTCGGTCCAGGTCATCCTCGGTAGGCCTGGGTACCGCCGACCTAGTTTTGGCCACCACGCGGTTACTATGCTGATGATAAGAGGTGTGTGTCACCACCCTCCATCATCACGTTTGGCTATGTTTCGTGCCCAGTTTCCGACGTTCCACTTCAGTTCCGCCTCCCTTTCGTTCTAGTATGCAGATCAAAATCCAATAGAGACGGAGAAGCTTACAGAGAAGAGTAGCTTAGAACTCTAAAGCAGGAGAGAAGCGGAGCGGAGCTCTGGTTCGCTCCTGCTTTTGTTCATCATCATCATCATCGTCAGCCAGAAGACATCCACTGCTGAACATATTCCTCCCCCTTTAACGCCCTTCAGTAACGACAACCTGCCTTTTGCATCCACTGGATGCCCGCGACTCTCACAATGTCGTTGGTCCATCTAGTAGGAGGCCTACGTACGCTGCGTCTTCCGGTTCGTGGTCTCCACTCAAGAACCTTTCTTCCCCATCGGTTATCGGTTCTCCGAGCGATGTGGCCTGCCCATTGCCACTTCAACTTGCAAATTTTAATAGCTACGGCTCGGTAACTGTGGTTCTTCCCCGAATATCCACGTTCCTGATTCTATCGCGCAAAGAAATATAGAAAGAAAGAAAGAAAGAAAGAAAAGAAAGAAAATAAATTTTATTCGACACCATTACAAAAGCTCATATAGCTCTCTCCATTGCTCGGTGTGTGACTCTGAGTTTTTTCAGAACGCCAACAGGTCTGCTTTTGTTACTTTGCTCGATATTCGCGGTTAGGAGGCGATTCGCTGAAATAGTAAACATTCAATTGTACGTTATCTGCAGCATGGAGTCAAAGCATATAAATAGATATATTGTCGAACAAGGAAGTGGTAAGTTTGCACTGTGTATTGAATAAAAGAAGTTGATAAGGACTAACCACAGAATTGTTAGTGCACCATTAACCAGAACTAACCGGTGCGTCCTATCTATCATGACGTATGGTGCTGAAACGTGGACACTTACAGTTGGAGCGGTCCACAAGTTCACGCCCTGAGACTCGTTGGAGTGATGATGTACTTAAGGTAGTTAGCAGTGGCTGGAAGAGAAATGCAGATGATCGGGTTTTTGAGTGGCTTGCCTTGAGAGAGCATATGTCCTGCAGTGGACCGGTGTGGGCAGATGACAGAATTCTCTCTATTACAAGGTCTTTAATAGATATTTTTTCCCGGCAACCTCGCTACTTTAGACTTCAGGCAAGGCGTGTTACCTTCGACCAAATAGTGGACAAAACAGTAGGCCCGTCAGTATAGTGAAATAAAAATTAAACGCCTTCTATGTCTGGGTGCTGGTCAACCTTCACGCGAATTTCGCCCGCTGTTTGTGCGCTCGTCCGAACAAAAAACAACGATTGGCTCCGGTCGCCGTATGGATTTAAAATAATACAGACATGCTGTGTCCGTGACCGCGCCGCTTGACTTTAGTATCTGACACATGACATCACCTGCTATTTAGTTATGATGTGGACGAAAATACACAGTGAAATCCTATCTCAAAAATATATAGCTCCACATATGGTGCGACGCGTTTCAGGTTTTTGATTCGTACTTTATGCCATGGTTTAGTTCCAATGCCAAAAGGCCGTAGAGGATTTTTCATTAAATTTCTTCACCCTCATCATTAGCCAGAAGACGTCCAATGCTGAACATAAGGCATCCCCTTAGAACGCAACACTGAACAACAGCCTGCCATCTGCATCTACTGGATACTCGTAACTCTGACGATGTCGTCGGTCCATCTAGTGGGAGGCGTATACCTACGCTGCGTCTTCCGGTTCGTGGTCCCCACTCAAGAACATTTCTTCCTTCGGTTATCGGTTCTTCAAGTAATGTGGCCTGCCCATTGCCCACTTCAACTTGCATATCTTAGTAGCTATGTCGGTGACTGGTTCTTTGGCGAATATCCTCTTTCCGGATTCTATCGCGCAGTGAAACTCCGAGCATAGATCTCTCCATTGCGCGCATTTATGTGTACAAATATACATATTTACTGTACTAAAAACGGCGTAAAATAGCGTTTCTAGTAATAGTTTTTTTTTACATCGGACTAGGCTAACTTTTGACCGCGATCTCGCCTGATGGAAAGCGATGATGTGGTCGAAGATGGAGCATGTTTGCCCAGTAATAACCTATTAACCCTAGACTTGAACACTCCAACATTGTAATGCTGCGGAAACACAGACAGGGCCAAGGCGTTCCATTGTTTTGCTGTTCTAATTAAGAAAGTGGAGTCAAAACGCTTGGTACGAATAAATGGCATTTCGAGCAAGTAAGGGTGACGCCTTGCCGTTCGTCTGGACGTCTGGTAATGAAAAGGTGATGCGGGAACAACCTTCGACCAAATTGAAATGAATGGACAGGCCCAGTAGAAGTGCATTTTTGAAAATACCAAAATGGGCGCCGGCTCTCATTTCGTTTCAGTCGGTCTCTAGCCGCATGAAGTGCAACACGTGTCTATTGTTACGCGATAACGAAACATCTGACAAAATTATGCATTCATATGCTTTCCCGAAGTGTAAATACACAAATAAAAGCGGGATCTATTTTTTGTAACAAATATAATGTAAATTTTTATAATTAGATGTTGAAGTATATGTCCGGCGGTTTTGCCTCGTTTTTACTGAGCAATTTCAATGGTTAGGGCCCGTCCATTCATTTTATTTTAGTCGAAGGGAACAACAGCTTAAACTCAGTGAAAAATTATGTGAAATATGTGAATAGTGTAATATGTAAAAGTTTATTTTTGTATTTCAGGGCATTGTCACAGATCAAGAAACGAAGAAATAGACAAACGGGCGCGAAGAAAACTGATCATCGCCAGTATACTATGTGTAGTGTTCATGATTGGAGAAATCGTAGGTGAGTTACCACAGAACAACATAACACGAGAACTCGCCGTAAGGTTTTAGGGCTCGCTTCCCTCAACAGGGGCTTACGGCGACCTGGTTTAAGCGATTCTGTTTGGGTGATTGCGAAAAGTTGCGTGACCGCATACCGTATCTCGGCGCGTTAAGGTTCTCGTTTGCGTGATTTTCCGCACTGCGCTGTTTCAGCGCGTTTCAAGCCCGCGTTAAGAGGTAGCCGTAAGGCCCCAGCGGGGTTAGACAAGACCCACTTTCTGTTAGCGTCAACGCCTACGGAAAGATGAAATTGTATGTAAATGACATTGACAATGACATTAGCTTGAGGGATGTTATGTCGTTTTCATACAATTTCATCTTTCCGTAGGCGTGAACGCTAACAGAAAGTGGGTCTTGTCTAACCCCCCAGGCTATCTCGTTCTCCAGTTTTCAACACTTCGTGTTCATTGAAAGATAAAAAATCACTGAGCGAAAATAAAAATAAAAATGAATAGGGCATATGTTTAAAAATAACATAGCGAATGTTTTAAATAATTTACCATGATGCATGATAATAACTATTTGAGTTTTTTTTTCTCCAAAATAGTAAATGTATTGAAAATGTATTATAAAATGCTGCTTCATCCACATTCATTATACGCGGTTGCGCACTGCATTAATTATTACTTTTTCTAAAATATTTTTTTAAAGATTTAAAGTTTGTTTCTGGAATACTATTTATCTATCCAGGCCCAAGTGGGTGTTGCAACCTTCGACCAAAAAAATAATTAATGGACGGGCTCAGAAGAAGCGCATTTTTGAAGATTACAAAATGAGCGCCGGCGCTCACTTCGTTTCAGTCGGTCTCTAGCCGCAGGAAGTGCGACACGAGACTATTGTTACATGATAACGAAACATTTGACAAAATTAAGCCTTCGCGTGCTTTCCCGAAGTGTAAATATACAACAAAAAAACCGCTATTTTTTGTAACAAATTACTGTTTATGGTTATAATTAGATGTTGAAGTATATGTCCGATGGTTTTGACTCGTTTTTACTGAGCAAGTTCAATGGTTATGGCCCGTCCATTCATTTTATTTTGGTCAAAGATTGCAACGATTTTTACACTATTTGATTTTATTAGTGATAACTTATTTTTGGCTTTGATATAAACATTTATCTCATCTACTGTGTTAGAGTCTGACTAACGAAAGTAGAGATTGAAAAAGCGCGGCAAATTTAAAAATATCAGCATTGAAACCCCAAAAATTAGAATGAAATGGCTGAAATAATCTCACTTGATACTTGTTAGTTATTAATTTTTATTGTAACACAGTCAGAGCACAGTAATGTTTGCGTTTCATATTAATTTTGGGGTTGCAATAAGGATTTTTTTAAATTTAGCGGACGTTTTCAGTCTCTACTTTCACTAGCCAGACTCTAGCAGCTGTTTGATTTCCGTGTAAAATATAATAACAATTATATTTTATTTATAATTTCCAGGAGGGTATTTATCAAACAGTTTAGCGATAGCGACGGACGCAGCTCACTTACTGACTGACTTCGCGAGCTTCATGATATCGCTGTTCTCGTTGTGGGTGGCGAGCAGGCCCGCCACCAGGAGGTGAGGGCTATCATTTCTAACACCTGCGGCCTTACGGCTACCTGTTTTAAATGATTCTGCAGTGCAAGTACCATTCTTTATCGATCGTTAAATTTGATAAAAATGACATTTGATCAGTAGTCGCTGTGATCGATTCTATGGCATTTTATCGAATTTTACGATTGATAAAGAACGGTACTTGCACTGCTGTTTAGGTGATTGCAAAAAGTTGCGCGACCGCAAACCGTATCTATAGGCGCGTTAAGGTTCACGTTCGCAGTAAGTAGTTGGCCGTAAGGCCCCAGGGGTCTTACGCCCAGCTTGTTACGCGGTCTCAAACTAACGTTGAGTCAGCTCAGTTGAAAATCACGCGAACGTGCCTTAACGCGCCCATCAGATACGGTTTGCGGTCGCATGATTTTACGACTGAGCGGATTTAACGTAAGTTTGATACCGCGTTAGCAGTTGGCTGTAAGGGTTAGACAAGACCCACTTTCTGTTAGCGTTAACGCCTGCGAAAAGATGAAATTGTATGAAAATGACATCAGCTTGAGATAACATATCTCAATCTAATGTCATTGTCAATGTAATTTTCATACAATTTCATCTTTCCGCAGGCGTTAACGGTAACAGAAAATGGGTCTTGGCTAACCCCCCTGGTCGGTAAATAGTTTGTCTTGTCCATCGAGTTCTGATGCATGTTGCTTTCTCCCCAGGATGCCGTTCGGTTGGTACCGAGCGGAGGTGATCGGAGCCCTGACGTCGGTGCTGCTGATCTGGGTGGTGACTGGAGTGCTGGTGTACATGGCGATACAGCGCGTCATATACAAGGAGTTCGAAATAGATGCTACAGTCATGCTCATCACCTCGGCCGTGGGAGTCGCTGTCAACCTCGTGTGAGTTACATCAGTTATTATTTTCATTACCATATATCTCTCACTCAGAGTCACACAGCGGGCAATGGAGAGTATATGCTTGGAGTTTCTTTGCGCGATATATTCCAAAACGTGGATATTCACCAAAGAATCAGAGTCACCGACATAGCTGTTAAAATTTGCAAGTTGAAGTGGCAATGGGCACACCGCTCGGAGAACCGATAACCGATGAAAGGTTCTTGAGTGGATGAAAGGGAAGAAAGGTGGAGACCACGAGTCGGAAGACGCAGCGTAGGGAGGCCTCCCACTTAATGGACCGACGATATTATGAGAGTCGCCGGCATCCAGTGAATACAAAAGGTAGGATGTGGTTCAGTGTGGAGGTTAAAGGTGGAAGCTTGTGTTCAGCAATGGACGTCTTCTGGCTGATGATGATGTCTCTCACAATGACAATATAACCAATTGACTGCTCATCCTTTACCCCGTAAGCATCTTTTTCGAGCGGGCCAATCCGCGATGTTTTTTAATTAATTTTTTTAATTGAATGAGTCTCCAATCAGAAGCGCCATACGAAGTGACGATGTGGTCGAAGATGAAGCACGCAGACTTACAAAATAATTGCTACTATAATAATAATTGTTGTCGTGGGTGTCTGAATATGGGGTTGTTTTTGCAGCATGGGTCTGACGCTGCACCAGCACGGCCACAGCCACGGCGGTGGTGGCGGCCACGGCCACAGCCACGGCACCTCCAACCCCGTGCTTAACAATAAGGTACAACTCTTCAGCTATTCATCGAGATTTTGTAATTTCCAAAGGATCTGGCCCAAAACCGGGCTGAAGATGCGTCATCACCATTCACGTACAATGTAAATTTGTCTAAAAAGTTGGTGTTAATTATGAATCCTTTTGTTTTTTTAGGCCTATTGGAATAGGGATACATACATACAAATGAATCCTTATTTACCTTGGTCACGCCATAACTTGAGAACGACTTTACCGATTTCATTCATCTTTTTTTTTAGTTTTCTAATACTTTGTAGTACCTAGGTTTTTACGAAAAGAAAAATAAAAAAATTGCGCAGAAAATTAAATAGAATAGCTCAATAGAAAAAAAATCTATTGAGCTAAATTTCTTTAATCGTGTATCGGTGAACACATCCGAATAAAATATTTCGAGGACATTTATTGCACATAAAGAAATAATGACAATTAATCGATTTTAAAGGTCTACTTTTGAATATTCGTGAGGACGAATCGTCAAATTTGAAGCATATTTCGTCTTAATCTATGTGTTCAAATGTTGAAATTGAAAAGTTCCACCTGGTGTGAATATTGCAGAAGGAGCAGACGGATTCGCTGTCCTCGGAGACGGGTGCTCCGGCGCACACGCCCGGAGAGAACATCAACGTGCGCGCCGCCTTCATCCACGTGCTGGGAGACTTCCTGCAGAGCTTCGGCGTCTTCGTAGCCGCCATCGTTATATACTTCAAGGTAACAACATTCACTGCTACCATACACTGAACTCGACATTTTTAGCGTTCGTACCGCAAAAGGAAATAAACTGGCCAAATGCGAGTTGGGCTCGCGCACTGAGAGTTCCGTACCACCACAACTTGTTAGCTACTAAAGTACAAAAAAGTAGTGCAAAAAGACAACATCCCATCAACGCCCTGTAGGCCTAGCACGGGCCGTGGATAAATTGTCTATCCACTGTTTTTATCCCGCGAGAAAGAGATAAACGTATCTATATTCTAGCTTTTGTGGAAAGACAATTTGTCCACGCCACGGCCCGTGCTAGGCCTGCAGGCGCGCCAACCGCGCCCGATGTTGGTTCACTTCGGTGATCATATGAGAACCGGCGGTGAATAGAAGTTGGTCACTGACTTGCACTTTTCCATGTTTTATTATTTGTTGTTATACTTTAGAGTGTGTACTACAATCATACCAAGTTTGACGCTTGTTAGTATTACTGTTTTTACATTAGAGCTAATACAAAAATACGTTTGTTGTATGGGGACTCCCCTTTCTTTTTTACTTTTTGACTTTATTACTTCTGCTTAGACAGTGTACGTAACACTATCTTCATGCCAAATTTCGTTAAGATCAGCTTAGCCATTTAGTCGTGAAAAGCGAACAAACAGACAGACAGAGAGACAGAGCTACTTTTGCTTTTATAATATTAGTAAGGATTATAGTATACTATGACATTCACCAACATGCACTGGGCCAGCATGGTGGATACCCATCCTCTCTCTCTGAGGAAGGGCTGAGACCCAGCAGTGGGAACATGATAGGCTGATAATGATGATGATATTATTTGAAGTTTGTTGAAAATATTAAGAGGCGTATAACAAAATGAACCATTCAATTTTAAGTATTTGTATTTTTTTATTTTTTTTTATTATCTTAGAGAAACTTAATTAACAGAGTTAATAATTAGCTAGAGACAAAGAGGCCATTTAGAAGTTTCTACTTATAAAAACAGAGTACATTATATGAACGCTAAAACATGTGAATAAAAAAAATTGATGTATAATATTACTAGAACAAAGAAAAAAGCAATAGACTCTAAATAAACTAAGACAAACTAAGATGTGCACTTAACAAGATAAGAAATACATTTAATAATATTTAAGACAAAATAGTACCAAAATTTTCGGACATAAAACGAATAAATAAAGCCGTGATTTTCAGGATAAAATATAAAATAAGTAAACCGTAACATAAAAACGTTTATTTTATGATAGTAATATAACGAAATCCATTCTCAAACTTTCCCTCCTAAAGTTTTCTACTCCTACTTTTGTAAATTGGAGGTAACAAATGGATGTGTTAAGTTTTACCAAAATCTGAAGCCGCTACATTCATTAAAAATACAGATCTAAAAAAAAAAACAACAGTTTTCGATCCTTTTTTCGTAAAAAAATGTGATTGGCCCTTAAGTATCCCTGTTTCCCCCGCAGCCGAGCTGGAGCCTGGTAGACCCGGTATGCACGTTCTTGTTCTCCGTGCTGGTGCTCATCACCACCTTCAACATCATCAAGGACACGCTGCTGGTGCTCATGGAGGGCTCGCCCCGGGGAGTCGACTTCCAGGTATGACTGCATCATCATACTAACGACAGGTTACATAATTCAACTATGGATACAGAGATGTGGCTAATACTCTTTTTTAGGGTTCCGTTCCTCGAAAGGAAAAAACGGAACCCTTATAGGATCACTTTGTTGTCCTTCTGTCCGTCTGTCAAGACCCTTTTTTCTCACGAACGCGTAGAGGTATCATGTTGAAATTTATATCAAATACTTGGGTTCACGGTTTCTTTTAGCTGTGAATCAAACTTGTAAGTCAACGCGATCAAAAGATATGACCGTTTATGTTGCATATTTTGCGATTTCACAGGGGAATCAAAACCTATAGGGTACTTCTCGTTGACCTAGAATCATGAAATGTGTCATGAAGCAAAGTCTCACTGCATATATGAAGGAAAAAATTCGATTACATCACATAAAAAAAATGGTTTTTGCTATTACAAACTTACATTTTGTAGTTGGTATGTATCGGAGTACCTGTTTGCCAACTACAAAGTTAAGTTCGTCATTCAATCTTTAAAAAAAACCGCAAACCGTATCTGGGCGCGTTAAGGTTCACGTTCGCGTGATTTGCCAACTGAGCGGATTTAATGTGAGTTTGGTGCCGCAATAGCAGTTGTCAGTAAGGCCCCAGAGCGCTTTATAGCACGTTATGACGTCAAGCCGCATGCGCGCCACACTAAAGTTATACTAAAACACGCACACACTCGTATATAATATGTTATATTTACCACATTTGTGCACAACAAAGATTATGTTTTATTTTTATTTTATTTATTTATTAAGGCTTCACATTGATAACTACATTATTACATACACTGAAATCTTATAAATGAACTTAGCTAAATGTGTTACCTTTTAAAGGAAGCACAGCATGCATTACTTGTTTCTTAATAATTAAATAGGTACATATTAATATGAAGTAAAAATAATGAAAAAAGTTAAACTAACAATAATAAAATAAATTAACTAAACGTGATAAGTAGAGTTGGCCATTTCGGCCATGGATAAGTTTAATTTAATTTTGAATTTTGATAATGTGTCTCCGAAAATATCTAAATCTTTACTATGATATGTATTGACGAGTCTACTTATTCTTGGGACTGGTGAGTTGGCCCCCAACACAGTTCTGCGGTATATAGGAGCAAAAGGAGTTATGGCTTTACGCGGATATTTAAATGGTACTCTAAATTTAAATTTGGTTAAAAGATTTGGACAGTCGATACAATTGTGTAGTAATTTATAAAGAAAAATTAAATCTAATTTAATTCGGCGATCTGCTAACATTTGTATATTAAAATGAGCTAGCCTTTTATCATAAGAACGGATAATTTTAGCTTTTTTTGCAGAATAAGCTAAGTGCCACAAAAATCTTTTTTGTATTCTTTCTAGCCTTAAACAATGCACGGCATAATGGGGCCTCCAGACCGGACAACAATACTCTAATACGCTACGAACTAGGCAGTTATATAACAAAATCTTGGTATCAGGTTTATGAAACTCTTTGCTATTTCGAATAACAAATCCCAACATCTTTGAAGATTTCTTAGTAATATGGTCAATGTGGGGGATAAACGTTAATTTTTCATCAAATGTTACACCTAGGTCCCTCATTGTTTTGACTTTTTTTAACTCGGTGGTTCCTATTTTGTAATTCGCATTGATATTATATTTTTTCCTACTAAAAGTAATTTGACAACATTTATTGGCATTTAAAATCATTCCATTTATCTCGCACCATTTATTAAGACTGTTCAGATCATTCTGCAGCCTTTCTACATCTTCTACAGTATTTATTACTTTTAAAATTTTAAGATCATCTGCAAACATAAAAGGTGTGCTATGAGTCAGACAATCTGGGAGGTCATTTATAAAGTAATTGAAATATAGAGGAGCAAAGTGTGAGCCCTGGGGAACACCAGACCCTATTTTCAGAAGAGTTGTTGAAGCAAAACCCGCTGCAACAACAAGAAAATTGCGATTGTTTAAATATGAACTCACCCAATTTAGCATAGAACCAGATACTCCATAAGCGGAAAGCTTGAAAACGAGCATGGCGTGTGAAATTTTGTCGAAAGCTTTACTAAAATCTGTGTATACGACGTCAACTTGTTTGTTATTATCCACAGCTTCAGCAAGGTCTTCGACGAATGTTAACAGGTTTGTACATGTTGACCGTTGTTTAATGAAACCATGCTGATGATCAGTGATAGACTGCTTAAAGTGCTGATACATGTGAGGGAATATAATAGATTCAAAAACTTTTGCAAATGTTGAAATAATCGAAATTGGCCTGTAATTACTCACAATGTTATCATCTCCGCTCTTGAATATAGGGACTACTTGTGCTGTCTTCCAACTATCAGGAAATGATCCAGCTTTTAGAGACTTGTTATAAATTAAACACAAAGGTAGTGAGAGACTCGAGGCACAGTTTTTTATAAATATAGAGGGTATACCGTCAGGTCCTGCTCCCTTGCTAATATCGAGATTTTCAAAAGCTTTTTTCACTGCACTTTTAGATATTTGTAAATCCGAAAAACAATTACTATTATTTTTAAATTTATTTAGTTGATTTGAAAGGGCTTTATTGCGCTCTTCGCTAATGTCATCACTCTCATTATGGTAAACCGATGCAAAATAATTCGCGAAGAGATTACAGATATTTTCTCCACCAGTAACTGTTTCCGCTCCATCGGATAGTGAAACAGGATATGTTACAACGGTAAACCCTGCAAACTTAACTCATTTTTATAAAAAAAATTACTTACCACGTATATTATGTGCACTATACCATCGATATATGGGGCAACCGTTTTAATTAAATTATCAAAAATTATCAAATCATCAAAACATACCCACAAAAAACTTTAAACGCTTATATTACAGAAATGTATCAGCCAATTTTATTTATTTTTCGAGTATGTGTATTTAATTCTATCCTTCGCTAAGCCTGTTATTTGTAATAAATGAAACATTGAGACAAGCCTATTGTATCGTGATGTGATTGCGTTGCAGGAAGTAGCCAACACTTTCCTGTCGCTGCCGGGGGTGGTGCGCATCCACAACCTGCGCATGTGGGCGCTGTCGCTCGACAAGACGGCGCTCTCGGCGCATCTCGCTATACGTGAGTACACCTACTGACAAATTAATTACTTACTTAACGTAATTTTGATTGTTTTATTTTGTTTTTAACTATTTATTAATTACTATAATTTTTCTGTTTTGTTTGATATTGGCGTCGATTCTGTCATTTTTTTTTTAACTCTGATAAGTCCTCTTTTGACCATTAACTCGCCTGTTGGTAAGCGACGATGTGGTTGAAGATGAAGCACGCAGACTTAGAAGATACCTATTCACTCTGGCCTTGAAAAGGCCCAGGTTATATCTCTCAGGAAACAAGGAAGCTGGCAGGTTGTTCCAAACTTTGGCATACTACACTAAACTAAACCAATCTGATAGGAATAAAATTATCTGCTTCTCTTTTAATTTTAATGTGTGAGAGAAGGATGGCAACAATTTTACAGCTGTCAAATTTAGTTTAGTTTAGAGAACATCAGCAGTGCAAGTACCGTTCTTTATCGATCGTCAAATTCGCTAAAATGCCATAGAATCGATCACAGCGAGTACTGAAAAAATGGCATATTATCGAATTTGACGACCTCAACTGTCAATTTGATGATCGATAAAGAACGGTACTTGCACTGCAGAATAGATGCCATTTTAATTTCTTTTATATTATTGTAATAATTTTAACTGTTAGCATAGTGGTACTATGATTGTACCTACAAACTATTGGATCGAATTTATAATTATCAAAATTAAAATTATATTATCATTTATTTGTTTTTACCTGTAATTTATTATCAATAAACTACTATGACTATGACAACGATAATGAAATATGAAATCCAAGCAGGGTTGGAAAAAAAATCTTGATTGATCAATAAATCATAGTTTTTTAAAATAAATCAAAATTAATCAGGTTGTCTTTTTTTTTTCGTTTTGTCATAAAGCTTCCCATTTTTTTTTTTTGCATAAAACGCGCCCTTTACTCTCGGCGAAAAGGGGAATCCCCGAGCGGTTATTTTGTAAACGAGTGAATCGGTTTCTTCTAGGCAAGCGTGCTCCAACGTAGGCAACCTCGTCGCTTAACATCAGGCGAGATGGCGGTCAAACGCAAACCTATTACAAAAAAAAAAAACTTCGCCGCGCAATACGATCTTGCGTTCATTCTTTCACTCATAAGTTCTTTCACAAGCTTTCTTCATGAACTCGTACTTTTTTTTGTGCTTTGTTGCATAGTTGTTATTAAAATCTGTTTTTTTCTTCTAACTTTGGCATTGTTCACACAAAGTTACCCAACCAACGGCGATTAAGAAGCCGAAAAAATTGTTTTTTTGTTCAAATATTACAAGAACGACACTAATGCATCCGATTTGCACTGGTATTTGATATTTCTAATATAATAAAATACAGATTATAAACAGAGGAGGGTAGGGGGTCGCCAAAATGTTTTTCATACTAAGAGGGTCGCGTCATTAAAAAGGTTTTTTTTTTTTTTTTTTTTTATAATACTTCTTCACCATGGACATAATCGTCCATGCCTTTATTTGCTCATTATTAAAAATTTCTCTTAGGCGTAATATTACAAGACTTTTTTTAAAATTAAACTTAAATACTAATGAGTCCATCTTTTTTTTTAATATTTATTATTATCTATTTATATTTCGTTTTTTTTTTTTTTTTCTCTTTCCCTTTCTTCTTTACCATTACATTAAAAAGGTTGAAAAACACTGTGTTACATGATATATGGTTGACATTTAAACTAGTATCGGTTTCGCTGCTACGGTTTCGCTGCTACGGTTTCGCTGCTACGGTTTCGCGGCGGAGGTACTGGCGTATATTTTTTTCTTTTATTAATGTACTTTGTTGTTTTACAGGCAGCGGCGTGTCCCCGCAGAAGGTTCTAGAAGAAGCGACGCGGCTGGTTCACGACAAGTACAACTTCTTCGAGATGACGCTGCAGATCGAGGAGTTCAGCGACGGCATGGAGGCCTGCAGCCAATGTAAGATGCCGCCCGCTTGATTGTCGTAGCTAGACTAATGCTGGTTACGGAGTGATGGTAACTAGCTGCGTGGCGGGGATAGTAAAAAAACAAAACATTTTTTTTAAACATACTTTTATGATGCGTATACAACATTTATGTTAGCGTTATTTTTTTATGTTTGTGCTGCCAGCCGTTAAGAAGTTCCCTAGTCAGAACCCGCGGCACTATTTACGGTCACCTTTTTTTTTAAAATAAAAAACAATCAGTCCTGTAGCCTATTACAGTTTTTTGACATCTTCAAAAGATGAAGATGTTTGTTAATACCAAAGCAAAAATATCGACAGACTAAAGTTGTGAGTCAGTGATTCGATTCATCATCATCATCAGCCAGAAGACGTCCACTGCTGAACATAGGCCTCCCCCTTTAACCTCCACACTGAACGACAGCCTGCCTTTTGCATCCACTGGATGCCAGCGACTCTCACGATGTCATCGGTCCATCTAGTGGGAGGCCTACCTACGCTGCGTCTTCCGGTTCGTGGTCTCCACTCTAGAACCTTTCTTCCCCATCGGTTATCGGTTCTTCGAGCGATGTGGCCTGCCCACTGCCACTTCAACTTGCAAATTCAATTTCAACAGTGATTTGATTGTATACTTATATTATTGCTGACCAGTGGCTGCAGAAGTTGCGAGTGGAACCGCAGATCAAAGCTAGTTACTATCACTGCATAGTCAGTATCGTTAGTAGAATTATAGAAACATTGAAGTTCCATACTGTACTATAGACATAGTAATAAACTATTTATCCAAATCGTTTACATGGCGCCCTCTATTATTATCACGAAGCATTTTTATAAATTTACAACATGAAATGGGTGTCATTCAAATGGACTTAAAATTCAGATGTTTCCGTTGTGAGCAAAGATAATATAACCATTTGATCGCGCATGCAGTCAAAATTCCCTTTTGCAAACTCAGCGCAAATAAAAATAAAGAGGGACTACCGCGAACACGAAAAGTGAAGCCACTTTTTGAAACGTGTGTGCGTAGTCGAAGTTTGTGTCGTGTAATTCATCAAAATAAGTGATAATATAAATACTTAAGTGTGGGAATATTCCATCCTTCTTCTTATTTACTTTTGTGTTGTTTTTACAGTTCTTAACACTGCAAGAAGTCATTGTTTGTTTTTAAAACGGATGTTTTCAGTACGACGTTCTGACAAGAAATTCACGTAGTTTTGAATGCATATGTGTGCGTGAGTCGTGTATTTATTGGGAATTCACGTAGTTTTGGAAGCGATTTTGGCGTCACTTTGGCAGTGTGCCGTAGGGACTCTGTATTTTTATTTGCTCTGAGTTTGCAAAATGATGCCACGTTGGTCGCGGGGGCAGCTTGTGATTGGAGACTGGACGCGACTCGACGCTTGTGATTGGAGAATCAAAAGTCATTCATTCAATTCGCGCCTAGGGTTGGCCCGCTATAAACCGTTTGACATGCTAGAACCTTTTCCGCATGCGGGGTAAAGGATGAACTATTGAACATTCAAGTGGTTATATTGTCATTGGTTGAGAGACTATATAACTTTTGAGTTATTTTATAACGACATGATATGGCCTCATGTAGACTATTAGAATTTATAACTAAACTCGCGCGAGTATCAGTATTTATAAATAGGCATGATTCCTAATGTTTAATTTATTACAAATAACCGGCTTAGCGATGAATATAACTAAATACATTACACATACTGAAAAAATAATTTGTATTGGCTGACAAATCTCTGAGATATGAGCGTTTAAAGTTTTAGGTGGGGATGGAGAGGGGATGTTATATCCCTTTCTCGCAAAGCGTGTGTATAGCATTTGTATTGCGCTCCTGAGCCGTGACGTCACGGCTCAGTATAGTGCGCTCTCTGTCTAGCATGAAATTAAAATGCTTAAATCTTATTTATTATTGAATTAATTTTAATTTTGTTTTCGTTGATGTGCTCAATTTATGATGAGCTTTTTTATGAGGTAATAGAAAAATATTAGTCATCATGCCTATTGTTTAAAATGTAATAACCACCACCTTCCCAATTTAGTTATGTTAAAATTGGTCGAATTTATTTATAGATAGATAACACCTTATTTATACAGGCAGCATTAAAACTTAGCTAAGTAAGATGTCTAAATCCGTCTTAAAATTAAATTTAAAGTTACTCTTGCTGACTTTAAGTCTGGGGCTCCACCGGGCAATATTAGTGGCTCTGTTACTCAATTGATCACTGCATGTAATGGATTCATAGTTGGAAGTGCCTTAATTGTAGCTTCGGACGATTTGGTCTCCCTCCAAGACAAACTCGATCTAAGCGTGCTTGTGGTATGATCCTGGCCTAAGACAGCTTCATATTAATATTTATTCCGTAGTAAGATTTTTTCTTTACGAGTTGGAAAAAAAAAACGCTGTTGATATAAACTAACTGATAATTAGATTTGGTTTCGTTAGCAATGACCAAAGTAAATTGTACAAAATCTTAGATGATTTGTATGTGTATCATACTTTAGGTGATCATTTTTTTTGTGTACCTTATAGTATTTCGGACCAACATTATGAACAAGACGTGTTAGAATTCAAAAGACATCTCAGGCGCCACAACATCGTCCACTATGTAAACAAACATGGCCGACTGACAGGACATGAGAACCGATAGTAATTATAATCACTAAATAGATATATTTGGCCCTACGGATAGTCAGACAAAACTAAAGTCACGTCAAGTCAAATTAAATTTAACGTGGCCAAAATTATTATGTTAGATTGGATAGTGGTTAGTTGCCTGTCCGCCATCTTTGTTTACACTTTTGGACAAGTATAAAAATCCTACTGGAGATGTATTATTGTCTTCATAGGAAATAGCTACAGCCACATGTTAGCATTTCATAGAACACAATGGTATTATAGATTAGAATGAAAATATGTAGTTCAAAATAGATGATGCGTTTTTGTGTCGATAGGTAACCTATTTGAACCCCCGGTAGCGCGCTATCCGTGCAAAGATTATTCAAGTAGCGACGATTCGATGGACAGAGCAACTACAACTAGGATTTTATCCCAGTAATTGTCCCACTTCTGGGCTAGTGCTTGCCCACGGCTTGGTTGGTGTTATTCCACAGCAGAATGTGGCCTTCGAATTTCTGCTATTGCGTTTAAATTTTCTATACATTAAAATCAAGTTGAAAACGCATTAAAATTTACTTAGTAGTGCTCAATTCGTGCGTTGACAATTACTGTACCAAATATAGCTGTTTTTTTGTATGTTTAACTATGTAAACAAACATGGCGGAAAATCAATAATAATAGCGAGGACATTCAGACTTGTGATTGGTCGAAAAACGCCATGTTTGTTGATTTAGTTGGTCATCTAAAAAGAAACTTACTATAACATAATTTGTTTTTCTATTTCTTAAGTTAAATGTAAACAAACATGGCCGACTGACACCCAATGTTGACAGCACCAAAGTAGTCATTGGTTGCCAATCGCCAAATTTAGTAGAAAAAGAAGTGAATACACAATTTTTATTAACAAGTCTGTTGATTATGCTCAAGATATTTGTATTCGTACCGTCTTTTATGTTTTTTTCTGAAATCTTAAAATATTTGTTGGTGCATATATACAACGAATAATTCAGTGATGTATTTGATAAAATAAAAAATAGACTATATCTATACTCAGGGATCAAATATGATATTCCTATTTTTGGATATTAAGTATTGTATAATTTAGTGTAATTTATGTAACATAAGTGTCCTTTTAAAGTAGTCTTCCAAATGAATGAGCTAAGGCCAAGATGCGATGTAAATGTATTTTTGGAAAATAAATGTTTGAAAAGTTAATTACTTACTTTTATACAATCCGATACACTTTTTCGTAAGTTTGTTAAATGTTGATTCAAACTTGATTGATTCTTGATTTCTCCGATTCATCTTGAATATCCTCGGGCTCATATGACTAGATTGGCCCCGACATATAATAAGGAAAACGATGTTTTTTTTTCAATAAATAAATAAATAATAAATATTTTGGGACATTTTTGCACACACGGTCATCTGACCCCAAACTAAGCAAAGCTTGTGATATGGCTGCCAGAGATTGATATACATACATATAGTTTTAAATACATACTTAAATAGATATTAACAACCAGATATAGAACAAACACAAATGTTCATCACACAAATGTTTGTCCTACGTGGGAATCGAACCCACGCCCTCAGGCTCAGAAGGTAGGTTCACTACCAACTGGACCAACGGGCTATCTAGGTGTATAAGGTGTGTTTTGAATTAACAAAGAGATCGAGATATAAATTACTATTTTACCATTACTTATTAAAAAGTTTCGTGTAAAAGTTGACCAAAGAATTCTCTCTATTAGTCAGGTATCTGTAATAGTGTGTAGAAAGTGAGTAGAAAGAAATGTTGTTTTATCCAAAAAGCCTCTAAACGCCACTCTGGTCTGGCCTTAGTCACAAATTTAATCATGACGGTATGACGAAACCAAAACGGTATTATCAGTCATAAGCTAAGTTATTACATCTCACTGGCAATAAGACGTCCACTGCTGAACATATGCCTCCCCTTTAC
The DNA here is from genome assembly GCA_914767915.1 of Agriopis aurantiaria. NCBI lineage: Eukaryota > Metazoa > Arthropoda > Insecta > Lepidoptera > Geometridae > Agriopis > Agriopis aurantiaria. The sequence continues at coordinate 18,740,559 of OU611983.1, forward strand.
CATTTCAAACGATTATTATACCAAATCTGTCAATTTTCGTAATTTATCGAAGTTAAACCGACGACGTCGATGCGAAAAATGCATAAACCTGAAAAAAAATAATGGGGTTGTTTATAATATCACCCCTTCGGAATATACTATTTTCGAAATGGGGAGTCTCAATAATAGATATTTTCAGTATGTGTTCAATGTTTATTGACGTGATCAGTGTGATGGTGCCAGCCGGCGGGCAAGCAGCGCGTGCGCGCCACCTCTGCGTAGTAAGCGGCCGACAGTCGCGGCGTGCGCGTGCGCCGTGCGCTTGTGTAGTCAACGTGGTATAGTCCGAAACGCTCACTGGAAGAGAGAGAAGACTAGACTGGTGGCATTCATCAATACTTTTAACGTTAAATATCTACAGTAGGTACAACGTACAACAGTATGTTGTATAGTGAGGTGAAAGGATGGCAGACGGGAAGGGACGATCTGATGTAAACCGGTCAGTGATGTACCTACATACATCTCAAGAGTTCTAGGTCCAAAAATGGACTGGACCTGGAAATGGATGAGTGTAAAATTCGAACCTTATTGAACTTTTCCTACGGTACGGAGTCAGTGGTGCGCTCTCAAGCATAAAACGTACCAGTGTGAGCCCAGTTGCACGCTGACTTCGTTCTTGGGAGCGATTCGACACACATGTAATCATGGGGTTGATAAAATATACATTGGCATTGATTCTGATGTTCTCTAAACTAAACAGCTCTAAAATTGTTACCATCCTCTCACATATTAAAATGAAAAGAGAGGCAGATAATTTTAGTCCTGTCAGATTGGTTTAGTTTGGTGAGTGGTATGACAGAATCGACGCCAATACCTACCTACCTAACTAGAAATGGGCTTTTCTCTCATAATCAAGCTTCTCAAGTCGGAGCTTTCACAAGTTGAAACAAAATAATGTGGTACTACTCAGTGGCCAGTTTCGTCTAGATGGGCTAAGTACTTACGAATATCCTCTCATCCACTCAAAGTTGTCAATGAGCGTCCAATACGCATATCCCAGCACCTTACACCCGTCCCGCAAGGCTCCCAGCAATGACGTCAGATAGGAAGATATGTACTGAACTCGCTTGGGGTCGTGCAGATCCCCTTCTAGAGATACCCCGTTCTCCGTTATCAGCATCACGGGGTTGTTGTATGTAGTGCGGATCCAGTTGAGCGTTTTGCGGAAACCCCATGGGACGATCTGGAATGGAGACGTTATGGGTCAAAAGTTGAGAAACAAAGTATCTGTACTTTTTTCTAGAGCAGCTCAGCATGCGCAGAGACGTTGCGGTTATGTCTTCTATCGCATTTACAATGGGGAGTTTTCGGAAGAACTGTTCGATCTGGTACCGGCGTCGCGATTTTATCCATCGCACCACCACCGCATGAAAGCAACAAGTAAATCTGTTGGAAATCGTACGCTGTGCGTTTTACGCGGAATTTTTTGCCTTATACCTGCAATATGTGGATGGAATAAGACCCTCCACAACGATGACGGCCACATCGCACCATCTTGTTTGGGCTTGCCTCAAGAACCTAAGAAGTCCTCCTTTAGTCGGTTCTTACCACCAGGATGCAGCGAGGGTTGCCTAATTAATGCTTAAAGGAAAATTCCGCTGGTCTACGGAAGACCAGCGCTGGTCGTTCGCAACCAGCATTATGCTGAGTTGGAACCGGTTTGTGGGGGAAAACAAATTTTTATGTGTGTGTTTTATGTGTTTATTTTATTATTCAAAATATGTATTTTTGTCCATAAATATAAATCTGTCTTTTGTCTTAAATCCTTACTGAGCTTGGAGTATTAGCAAATTTAGCTGTAAACTCACCCTCAACCAAGTGGAGTTGCTCCGAGGCCAGTCCGGTCGCTGGGAGAGGGTGACGCCGACGTCGTCTTCGAACGAGGGCCTCACGTTCACCTTGCGCGGGCGCGCCGTCACCATGCGGGTCGTGTAGTGATTTACGCCCATGAAATCGGCTGAACCTAGAAACAGTCATAAAGAAAATCTAGATCATAGAACATGATCAAAAGCCTACTGAAGGTAAGGTAATAATACTTTAAGTGTAGCACCATTACGTAGTTTTAAATACATATTTTCAAACAATATTTTAAATTGATGTGAAGATTGAATGGATTATAATGTTTTTTTCAGCGTTTTTGAGCATTTGCATTTGCATTGAAATTTTGATAAAGGTACTAAATAAATCATTGCACGTTCGAGGATCGAACCGGGTGCCGTCAGATTGTAAAGTATACCTACATGCTACTACTTGGCCACCATCGTTCTTAAACTAACATGACCGCATAGTCAAAATCTAAAAATGTACTTCTTTTCGTGGTGTTCAAGATATATCCACTTCTTGTAGATGTTATCAACACGGTGCTGGGTCGCCATCGAGTGAATCTAAGTCTGACCATAATATATATGCAGGTTGGAGAAGCTCGGGCCTAGAATCTTCACCTCTTATTATGGCCACCTCGTCTACATTGAAAGACGGCAGCCGCGAGCGAGTGAAGCCTTGTTGCCGGGAGACCTCGTCCACAACTTGCCGCATGACGTCAGGGTAGTTGCCGGACAATGAGAAGATGGGGTGCGCGAACCATCCGAACTGGGAATAGAAGAAACGTTTCACACTATTAAGATCGCTTATTAGACCCATTAAGTACCAACATAGCTTAGAGTAAAACATTGAAATATGAGCCTTCTCTCTTGTATCGTAAATCAGAATTTTATGTAAGGAACTTTGAGTGTAAAACATAATTATTTCCTCTGTGATGAGTGGTCGATACGATACGGAACATGATAATACGATATAACACCATTGTTATTTGATGGAGGCGACTAGTCCTGCACTGGCGTCCCGTTTGGGATGTATAGTACATTTCCCTCTACCAGCATCTAACCGAGCCAACCCAGCTCCTTAAAATACTGGATAATACCAAGCTCTGGGGCACTGGTACAGTTCTTCTAGTGGAATAAACTTAATGGAACTGTAGATGATACCCTTCTTATAAATCAAATGAGAGACGAAACAAGCAAGTTGCAGGCCTGACCATAAACTTCACGATTGCCTATAACGCCTCAGTCCCACCCAGAATGTTAAACTTCTACAGTTCAGAATCCTGTTGAAGTTCGTCTGAGAAGTTAAATCTCCTTATGCCCAGTCATTTCACTGGTAACATTGCCCTATAATCCAGAACACCATAATGTTTGCTCGCTACTGCTTGGTGGTTGTATAACTGACAATGTTACTTACGTAGAACTGCCTGGCCGTTTCTGCAGCCTGGACGTCTGCTTTAGTGGTAGTGTTCGGCTCCAACCACGCCATATCTAGCGTGATACCCATGAACCCTGCGCAAAACCAAAGTTTATAGAATAAATCAATATGGAGTCAAGAATAGGTATCTATTCTGTGCGCTAGCAGGTCCGCTAGCATACCAGAGGGTCCAGACAAGCGAGAGGAGAAACGCCTGAAAATTTACCTATTCTTAAATCAATGTTGATTTTTCATCGCTTAACAGGTCACGACGATGCGGTCTACGATGGCACGCTTGCCTGGAAGAGACCGGTTCACTCGTAACTTGAAGATTGTAACTATGGGAGAACACAAATTCAGGCAGCGCATGCCACTGCAGTGGTTTGCTTAATAAAGGGAAACATACTTAAAGCTATGCAGGTTATTTGTGCTCAGTCTGGCCGTCCGATAGTAAATGACAGGAGGGAAATAAACCATGCAGATGCACACCCTTTGATACAAAACCTATGGACTGGCAACTTTGCATCGTCACCACAGTGGTATAATATGGTACTCGTATGGTTCTGGTGTGTCCTCTGTGACTATTTGTTCTCCATGACAACGAGAAAGAGGCCTATGTTAAAGGCTGTAGAAAAAGGACCATTATGTTTTATAGCTATTTTTTGTTTGAGATCTACTTATTTTCTGAAACCTAGCTCACCTCTCTGTTTTCCTCGGAACTCCTGCTGGTACATCCGATACGCCATCCCATGTGCTCGCAGTACGTTGTGTGCGCACAAGTAATCTTCGAAGCCGCTCGCACGGTTCCCTGGTGCGTCATATCCTCCGTACCCGTCGTGGCAAAACGATAACGGCTCGTTGAAGGTGATCCACATGTTTACTTTCTCCCCGAAGTTTTGGAATAATACCTGGAAATCGACCATCAATAAATAATTTGCTCAAAGATACACTCGACATTCACATTTCGTCATCACCATAGCCATAGCCTATCTTAGGCACGCCAATCAGCTTGATATTCAGCTTTTCACCTCCAGCCGTTGCTAGCTGCGTATATTATCGTTACTCGATCAAGTTTTAAGGCCAGAGTGAATAGATATCTTTTAAGTCTGCGTGCTTCATCTTCAACCACATAGTCGCTTACCCACAGGCGAGTTGGTGGTCAAATGCGGACTTATCCGCGATAAAAAAAAAGTTTCATTCCACGGTAACTTTTAATTTTGCCGATTCGTGGTCTCCACTTTAGAATACGCCTACCGGTTAACGGCTACTGGTTCTGAGACAGATATGAAAGGTCCACTGCCACTTCAGCTAACACGCTGAGCTGTGTCGTTGATTTAAGTCCTCTGGCGAATAACTTCGTTCAAGATACGATCCCTCCCCCCTCGATTCACGATCCCCTGCATTCATTTTTAAATGTTCAATCAGTAATGAAAAGGGAGTCTGATCTCCCAACACTAGAAGTGTAGTCTACGAAGTAGTCTGTCATTATGCGAGGTAGGTCCACCCTCCCAGATCTAGGATCAGCACAGTTTAGTGAACCTATAAGTGGAACTGGTGTGGAACTTACCCTGGCGTAGTCAACGAAGTAGTCTGCCATGATGGGATTGGTCCACCCGCCTAGATCCTGCAGCGCTTGCGGCAGGTCCCAATGGTACATTGTCACGAGGGGCTCCACCCCCTGATCCGATAGCTCCTGCAGCAGCTCGCGATAGTATCTGAGCCCGTCTTCGTTCACATTGCTGAAGCATAAATTAAGCAGAGTAAGGTCATATTTATTGTTTTGAAACTAGGGTATCTAGATATTTTCTGCCATTTCTTAGTTTTATCCAACAAATATACACATATTTGAATTTACAATATACCGTGACTTTATCACGGTTGTTAAACAATTATTTTCCTCGGTATTTTGGCCATGTTTCAATGTCCGTGGGCACAACTGACTATAGAATACGGGTCGTCTCGTCAGGAAAGGAATGTTAATATAGTCTTGGTGTCGGCACACAACTGAATGTGCCAACAGATTTCTGAGGACCACTGATCATATTTTTACATAATTATGTGAGAAAGTGTAAATGAGTAGAACTTTGTAGTCCGATTACGATACTACATAGAAATAAAACTACGCACAAAGACGAAGTTCCCTTGTCTTACTTGCTGAGCCCATCAGGAAGTATCCTGGGCCAGGAGATGGAAAACCGATAGAAGCCAACACCGAGCGCCGCCAGCAGCCCAACGTCTTCTTTAAACCGATGGTAAGAGTCGTCTGCCACGTCGCCATTCTGGTGGTCGAACACCAACTCGGGATGAGTGTGCGTGTAGCGGTCCCATATGCTCTCGCCTTTGCCTGTTTTTTTTTTTTACAATTGATTAAACAAAGTACATATGCGATTCACATCGGATTGTCAACCAAATATCCTCATTAGTTGCCTACTTGAAAATAAAGGTCGGACTGAGATTATCGAAATTGGAAGACGGCTACTTCTTGCCATGCATGTATAAATTATACTAGCTGCCCCGTGGTCTCTCCCGCGTAGACTTTCCCTCAGGAACGGTACATTTTCCGGGAATGTGAATCTAAGGCCCTCCCTCCAGTTATATCTAAATATGCAAAAATCATGTCGTTCTGTTGATTTGTTGCTGCGTGAAAAAAGAAAAAGTTGTTAAAGTTCTACTCGAGAAATGATACTGATAGTGATTGATACGCGATGACAGCGCCGCGTCTGGGGGACTTCAAACATGAAAAGCACTCTAGTACCTTATTAGGTTCTAAGCATGTAGGTAGTTGCGACAACGGTTTATTTTTACACTTTTGTATACTTTTTCACAGTCTACTACACCGCACTGTTGGTGGCAAATTTGTCCCAATATAAACAACGGGGCAGTAGCCAAGACTAAATAAAACCGGCCAAGTGCGAGTCGGGCTCGCACACTGAGGGTTCCGTACCACCACAAAATTCAATAACGAAATTACCAGTTATCTTAGAATAACTACACAAAGAAACCAAGTACATTCGCAAAATTTAAGCCATTCAAATGGTGTCATATATGACTCAAAAAAATATATGAAATTTTTACTATGACAATTTGCGCGGTGAAATCGTACCACAACAAATCAGAAAAGCAGCATAAGAGTTATGGTGTGACATTCCACAGGTAATCCATTAATTTTCTTGTTTAAATCGTTTAAAATACCAATCGAAACGTAAGCTACAAAGCGAATTTGTAGCTTATGTTTTGAGAAGGCGTTGTTTGGAAACTTACCTTCTCTGAGTAGTTATTCTAAGCCAGTTATACAACTTGGTAATGAACAGAAACTTGTCACCGACTGGCCATTATTTATTATTTGTTGTTATCACAGATCTGTTGTGTGTATCTGTGGTTGTTATACTTTAGAGTGTGTCATAAAATAATATAAACATGCCAAATTTGACGCTTGTACCTACGACTGTACGTATTACCGTTTTTACACTAGTGATAATACAAAAATAAGTAAAAAAATACGTTTGTTGTATGGGGATGTATGGGGATCCTCCTTTCGTTTTGACTTTTTATTATTTCTTAGTTAATCCGCCTTAACATTAAATATTCTGTGAAAATGTCAACTGGCTATCTATTACGGTTCGATAGATACAGCCGTTAATAGGTCAGAAGGACAGACAGACATCGTATGTTTAGTAATAGGGTCCCGTTTTTACCCTTTGGGTACTGAACCTATAAAATGTTCACTTTACCTGACACATTCCATGCCCCTTCTATCTGATAGGAAGCTGTAGCGACGCCGAAAGCAAAATTAGGCGGGAAACATTGTTTGTCATCACGCAAAGCTTCTGTTACACTGGAATGAAACAAGTCACTTTCTTAAAAAAAAAAAAAACATAAACATTATTTTTATCAGATCAATAATCTGTTTATTACATAACGGACAATATTTGGCGGGAAGATAAATATTGTGGTTGGAATTGAAGTATTTAAAGTTATATGACTATTTACGGGATATTTACATGGTGCATGTAACTGCGCCGAAATATCGGGAGCTCATTCCACAACCTTACCACGGTAAATATCCCGTAAATAATCATATAACTTTAGTGAACAACCGTGATAGTTTAAAACAGTGTTTTGAAGTATTAGATTTCTTTTTTAGGGTTCCGTACCCAAAGAGTAAAAATACACACACATAGACGGACAGACAGACTGATTGATTGATTGATTGATTGATTGATTGATTAACTCTTTATTGTTCACACCATGAAATTTGATACAGAGGACAAAAAACTCTTAAAAACTAGTGTAACAACTGGCGGCCTTATCGCTAAAAGCGATCTCTTCCAGGCAACCTTAGGATGGAAAGGATTTATAGAAGACGTAGAAGACGGGGTGTGCAATAGAGGATCGACTATAATTTTTTTACTTATACCATACACATACATTCTAATAGTAATACACACTATTACTTTAAATTATTTAAAATAATTATACTAATAGACATCGTAGGCTTAGTAATAGGGTCCCGTTTTTACCCTTTGTACGGAACCCTAAAAATTGTCATTCATTCAGATACTGAAAACAATAATATCAATAAAAATTCGAATTTTGAATATGAATACTTATATATAATATTGAGCCTCATCACGTGATTAAAGGACGACCTAAGTGCACACGAAAGTTTGCGCAATAACATTTTTATTGTATTATCGTCCAAAATAATATTACTCATGTACCTACGATTGCATATCAATTAATTAAGTACATAATTAATGAAATCGGCAACGGTCATATGTTTAATATATTATTATGAAATAAAATAGGTATTTTCTAAAATAATTACAATATTGGCCATACCCAGTGAATCCCGCTGCAATCAACACAAACAAGGGAGCGAACATTGTCGGCGCACGCGCAGCCCTATGTGAAGCGAGCCACTGCACTGCCAGGGACGCATCCAGGACTTTTTCATAGGGCCTACGTACATTTAGATCTTGTGCTTATGTATATGGACAGACGAAGCTCCCAAATGATGCTTTAGAAACCCAAATAATTAAATTTCTGTCACAGTAAAATGGGCATGTATAAAATATGTTATTTTGTGAAGAATTAGAAAAAACTATGCAAGTCTATGTAAGTAAGTATACCGACTTGAACATTAGGTAAATAGATATCTACAGGATATAGACTTGAAGAACAGTCAATAAATAACGGGAGAAGCTAATGATGTTTTACGAGTAGATAACAACTGGTAAAGTTTAAAGATTACCTTCGCCCTACAAAGACAAACTTCGATGGGTTAGTTATACATCTGCCCCTCCCTGAGTGCGCCTCGTACTGTCCGGGTTATACCGATGCCCCTTTGTCATTGCTACTGTAATAAATAATAAACAATGTCGATATTATTAGGTACCAACGCAATACAGTATGATTTTAACCAGCAACAATAGATTTATTTGCTAAAGTCACAGCTGAAAGTCGTTTATAAATTTATTGATAATTTTTATTTTATTTTTCTTTTGTTTTCAGAATCAGAAATCATTTATTGTAATACTGTGTACAGAAGATGGTAAAAACATAGTAGTATTGTTGATACTAAGTACTATGTTTTTCTCCACTTTACGAGCATACAATAACTAGGTATTATGCTTATGCTTCATATTTCAACGATAGAATCTAGTAAACCTATGAAACTGTGAATTGAATAAAATGCTAATATGGTTTAATTCAACTTTACGAATATGCAAGTCCCCGAGTTGACCCCCCAAGTCTGTCCGCCAATCCTAGATCTGGAACTGTGCCGGAGTATCAAAATACGACATTGGGAATTTGGGAATCTGCTACCTTACCTACTTACCTAGCCTACTGAGAGGGGATTTCCATATCATTGTCGCTTACCAACAGGCGAGTTGGTGTTCAAAGGTGGGATAATATCCGCGATAAAACGAAACATATAAACTGAAGAGATATTTGTATGTCGTGTCGAGCATCTAATATACACAATAAAATTTTAGTGTCGAGTTTTAAGGTTTCTTGATTTACAAAACGTTTTGAACCAAAACATACATAACAAGAAACCCATTATGAAGGTATTGGCTATCGTAGGCTGCTACCACGCTGTTACCGAGTCGTTCACGCGTGTTTGAACAAGAGATCAGCTGATCTTTCATAACTTTGAGAGCTTTCTCCGTCCTAACGGATCATTTACTAGACTCCAAAAAAGTGTGTTGTTAGGGAAATTTTATTAGTAACCCTGTTTCCGAATAATTTTTTGCCTACTCTTCCTCAACGACAAATAATTTCTACATTCAAAATATAATTTTTGAATTTTTGGGGAATTCCGCAACCTAACTTCTAGGACACGCAGGCACGCAGTAATCACGCAGGCAACGGACGGCAGAACGACGCGCGCGCTTGAGTTCTCGCATCGTTGGCAGTATTTTCGGACAGACCGCAATCTCGACTTGCGGGGAAGGGTTGCCAATTCTCTGACGTCACCTGAGACGAGCATGTTGAGATATAACACGGTTGCCTTCGCGCCTCTATGATCAGCTCAGGGGCCTTACGGCTAGCTGTTTAAAGTGATTCAGTTTAGGTGATGAAAAAAGTTGTGCGACCGTAAGCCGCACCGTTCGCGTGATTTTCCGAACTGCGCTGTTTCAACTTTAGTTTGAGACCGCGTAAAGAGTTGACCGTAAGAAAGGGGGTATTCCGCTATATCCGGATGGTTGAGGTGGCTAGCGGCCAGTCCCAGGCCCGTACCGTAAGCACAGAAGACATAATACATAGTACACCGTAAGGTTACCGCTACAAGTTACGCGACCACAATAGGTATTTTATCTTGGCGTGTTAAGGTTCACGTTCACGAAATTTGTCACGTGTACGGGCCTAGCCGCGGCTAAAAACTACCCCTGTCGACTACTAATAACATAGTAGGCCCTGGGCCTCCCTCAGTACACCTCTGCTGTTTATATAAATTAAGTATACCTAAGCTTTTTATATACCTACTATTGATCATGCTGTAGCTATGTTGGACGATAGACTGTTTTATCGCTGTCCAGTCCAGAGTCAACGACATGTTCGGTTACCTACTATACTGGGAATTATTAGACGATGAATTTGACTATTATTACTTGTATTAATTTTTTATTTATTTTTCATATATTTATCATTAAAAAAAAGAAAAGTATACAAATAGTATATAACAGCATTTAAAAACTAATAAGGTTTATTAGTAATGCCGCATAATTATGGAGTTTTAGTCTACGCCGATTTACTATAATTATAATAATGTTTTAATATCTAAGTAAGTAGGTACACAACTGGCAGCGTTAAAAAGTAGGATTTTAATTTTGTTTTAATAATATGTGGAGTCACACAGCGGGCAATGGAGAGAGCTATGCTCGGAGTTTCTTTGCGCGATAAGAATGATAAGATCCGAAACGTGGATATTCGCCAAGTAGAGTCACCGACATAGCTGTTAAAATTTGCAAGTTGAAGTGGCAATGGGCAGGCCACATCGCTCGAAGAACCGATAACCGATGGGGAAGAAAGGTTCTGGAGTGGAGACCACGAACCGGAAAACGCAGCGTAGGGAGGCCTCCCACTAGATGGACCGACGACATTGTAAGAGTTGCGGGTATCCGGTGGATGCAAAAGGCGAGCTGTCGTTCAGTGTGGAGGTTAAAGTGGGAGGCCTATGTTCAGCAGTGGACGTCTTCCGGCTGATGATGATGATGAATATAGGTATGGAGTAATGTTTTTACATAAATCTGAAGGTAGATTATTAATTAAACGAGGAACTAAATACGAAGCGGTCCGTTCCCCTTAGGTATTGTTTGTACGTTGAGTCGTGCAAAGCCGGTTTTGAGCGACGGCCCGCGTGTATCAGAATCAAACTAACGTTAAATCCGCTCAGTTGGAAAATCACGCGACCGCAAACCGTATCTGTTCACGTTCGCGTGGTTTTCCAACTGTGCGGATTTAACGTTAATTTGATACTGAGTTGGCCGTAAGGCCCCTGTTTCACTTTTATCATCATTACTAAAAGAGCAATCTACATGTTCTACACCGCATCTGTCGAAACATTAAAGAATGCTACCGCTACTCGTCGCTAGATGGCAGAGTTCCCGGTTAAAATAGTAACGTTCTAGAAAGTGCGAGACAGTGCAGCGCGAGGCGGGGCCTAGGAACCCACCGTCCCCACCGTTATTTACGTTTCGTGTTTTCTAGTCGCACACTCTTGAACATTCGAGTCGTTACTAGCAGGTGGCGCTATCACCAACTCACTATAAAATAGAAGGAACGCGCGGGAACGAAATCAGTACACATTCAGAATCCGAAGTGAAAACTTGGAAGTTAAAAAAGCTAAAGCCTTGCGAAATTGCGAAGATGTCGATCGTACCTTATTTCTTCGACTTTGAGGAGCCTTTCGAAATGATGGAGCGAGAATTCTTCAGGCCAGAACAAATGTCGCCGTTTAACTGGATGCGTCGAGGATCATTTTTCAAGAATTGTGAAAATGGGCCTTGGAACCAGATCAGGCGGCCATTACAGCAGCTATCCAAGCAGATGGGTCAGTTGGACCAGCTCACTGCAATGGACGTCGGAACTAACGACGAAAAGAAGTTCCAAGTAAGCGTGGACGTCCAGCATTTCTCGCCTGAAGAGATCAATGTCAAAGTCGTTGAAGGGCAAGTTATTGTGGAAGGTAAACACGAAGAGAAGCAAGATGGTCATGGTTTTGTGTCACGCCGTTTTGTGAGGAGATACGCCTTGCCACAAGGATGCTTGCCTGATACAGTGCAATCAAAGCTTTCTTCAGATGGGGTGCTCACCGTAACTGCTCCGAAGGTGCTTCCGTTACCGTCGATTGGGGAACGAATAATCCCCATTACTCAAACGGGACCTATAAAGAAACAGCTGTCTTCGCCGGGACCACAGCCTGAGAATGAAGCGACCGTTGAGAAAAAAAACTAAGTTCGTTGCCTGTGATCTACTGCTCGACTGCAATGTGATTTTTTATTGTGAAGCGTTCTATTTGGAATGACAAAATTAACGATTTTACTGTAAAATATTAAAAAGTATCGTTATTTTTAATACTAGTCGGGTATTTTTTGCTAGGTTAGGAGTATTTTTCTCATTTTCAAGACTGATGTTTTAGTGAATTAAACCAAATCTGTGCTATCATGTGCTGATTTATAGAAATAAGTGATAAGTGATTTCTGCTAATATGTTTACCTAAATAAAGATACACAGGTAATTGTGCACCTATGTAATCAATTCCATTTGTTTTATTTTGTTACTTGCCTACCTCCTTTTATACTTTTATAAATTAGGTATGATCTCAGTAACTAGGTAGTGATTAAATTGCTTCTTAAAACTACATTAGAATTTTCTATGTACCTACGTAAGTACCTTTATCTAAAATGTTGTCTAGCCTACCTGCAGCAACAATAGATATCATTTTTACCTGCCTGCCAGGCCGGGGTACATTCATCTACCTATTCGAGTTTCGACCGTCACCAAAATAAATAAATATTTCAAAAATAATGGATTAGGTACATTTATGGTAATAGTTTTTTCTCTGCAGTTAATGGGTACCTACATAGATAGCTTGATAATTTAGATGGTTCTTATCTTCGACGATCTATGGGTAATCCTATTGTTTTTTGGGTTCCGTACCTCAAAAGGAAAAAAAACGCGACCCTTGTAGGATCACTTTATTGTCCGTCTGTCTGTCTGTCAATACCTTTTTCTCAGAAAAGCGTAAAGGTATGTTGAAATTTATACCAAATACTTGGGTCTCCGTTTACCTATGTTAATTTGACAAAATATTAGTAACAATATGCTCATCACGCAAGAAACCGGTATTTGGTATAACCAGACAAAATTATCATTATGGTTAATTAGCTTTATGAAATACCTATATTTTGTTCAATGAGCGTTTTTAGTTTTTGAAATACCTATACCTATTACATAAAATAATATCTCCCAAAAAAAACAAATGTCCCGGAGATCTTATTACCCAATAAATGACCTGAAAGATAGATTTATAAAGATAGATATAAACCGTCTTACTACAAAAGATTTAAGAACGCTTTAGATATGTGTTTAACATATTTTTCTTAGTGAAACAACTGCTAAGCACATGTCTAAAGCGTTCTTAAATATTTTGTAGTAAGACGGAAAATTGTAGGAAGGTCATTACAAAATTATCTATATACATAAATTTTTGAAATGCTGTTATCACATTTTTTCCGAACACGAGATGACAATAAACAATTACATCAAAGAATTGCAAACACCAATATCACAGCCAATGTTAACAAATATCGATCATGTCTCTTGCCAGACGTTAGTGTAAGGTCCGGTACCCCTAAAGCTATTATGATGCCAAGCTACGAAAAAATCATCATCATCATCATCATTTCAGCCGTAGGACGTCCACTGCTGGACATAGGCCTCCCCCATCGATCTCCAAAAGGGCCGGTTGGAAGCGGCCTGCATAAAAAAAAAAAAAAAAAATATGAAAAAAATAAATAAATAAAAAATAAAAATAAAAAATAATTAATAATTATATTTTAAAATACCGCCCAAGTGCGAGTCGGTTTTAATCACTAAGGGTTCCGTATCAACAGAAAGTAGTGTAAAAAGTCAACACCACACTCAGACAGTCACCCATCCAAGTACCGACCACGCCCGACGTTGACAGAAATTTGTCACCGACACACACTTGTTCGTTATTTATTATTTGTTGTTTTACTCTAGAGTGTGTACTATTAGTATGCCAAGTTTGACGTACTTAAACTGGTTATCTATTCCGGTACGGTTCAGAAAATACAGCCGTGAAAAGGTAAGACAGATAGACGGACAGCGCAAGCTTAGTGATATTATTTGGGTATGGAACCCTAAAACACGATTATGTGATTCGTATAAATAAACTAAATGAGTCCTAACTCGAGGGTTGTACTAATAGCCAGTAATTACTAATAACCACATATCAGTGCAGTTTGATGGTAGGGGAGATAGGGGCTACAATTAACAGGGGTAAGAATTAACAAGCGATTTGTCGCTTAAGTATTAACATTATAGCTGTATATCAACAATATTCCAGCTCTATGAATGGTGCCGAACGCGACTAAACCGGTTAATTCTCACTCAGGCGCCGCATAGAGAGGTCACGTCACTGCGGTTAAATTGGCTAGGTAAACGAACTTTTTTACGAACGCAATTTTTTGATTTGTCGTTTAATTATGCCTCTTAAATAATGTTAATAATTATTATTCGATTCTTTGTAAAATTCGCTGCTATATTAACTTGTTTCATTTATCGTAAAACTTATACCTAATTTAATAAAAATACAAATGTGATAAATGGGGGCATGGGGCTAAAAGTAACAAATTGACAGGGGTAACAATTAACTTGTTAATACATGCCCCACAGCGATGGCAGCCAGGTTACTTGGTTTTAGCCTTAGAACAATAATGCATAGGATTAGTTTCATACAAAGCCTATTTACTGCTATTTACTTACATCAATGATACAAAGTGCGATCGCAAAAGTGAAGTACAAACCCGATTAATGTGCTTGGTTTTCATGCGTTATTTTTCAAAGATTTTAGCATCTTACCGGCCAAAAACAAAGTCCACGTTGTATGATTCTACACGATGTTTTTTTTTACCGTACGAGCATCATATACCTTACTACCTTATAGAAAAATTCTATTTATTTTGCCGTATGAGGACGTATAAATGAACTACGGAGAGGCACTGCTTCAAAAGAGGTCTATGAATTGGCTGCAACAGAAGTTTTGGAATACAGATATACAGAGATACAGAAAAGTTGGATACAAGAAGACACGATTCGTTTTTACACCAGAGGAAGAAGCAAGGTTAAAGGTTAACATATTACATTCTTCAATGTGCAAGGATATAATTCGGTCTCCTTCCCACTGAGGTAAGGAAATTAGCGTATGAAGCAGGTGTTTATCATGGAATACAAAACATGCCAGATAGTTGGGAAAAAACAAAAGGGCCAGTTCAGATTGGTTCGCGTCATTTTTTTAATGAAACCCACGCCATCCATCCTTAACCCCGAAACAACGAGCTTAAGCCGAGCCACCTCCTTCAATTGGACTAGCATTCGACCATCAACAAAGTTTTAGCTGAACTAGGTACAAGACAAATTGGAGTGGTAACCTCAGCAGAAAGAGGTACGTTGGTTACTCTGATAGGGGCTGCAAATGCCATCGGAAACTCTATTCCTTGCATGTATATTTTATCATAATGAGATACAGCGACATATTTATCAAGAATGGAACAACTGAAGCGATAGGTGCCGGAAACAAATCGGGCAGGATGGCCGAAAAGGAGTTTTTGATATTTCTAGACCATTTCATTAAGACAAGACCTTTTGCTGAAGATCCAGTATTCCAGACCCTCCTGTTTATACCTGCCCCAGCCATGTTAAAACTAGCCCCGAAGTCGGGGTTAAAATTAACACCGGACTTTTTTCTTTAAACTGGCACCTGCTAGTTAATTATTTGTATTATACCGTTTTTTTTAAATTATGGATTGTAGCTAAATATTTTTCCTTTAACATGGTCTAAAAACCGTTTTTATACAATCTTTCGTTTCAAAGATATGAGCTCTGAACTAAAATTTGTTAGGTTTGACCCCTCTCTCCCCTACCAAATTATTATATTGTTAAACGGATTAGGTACATAAAACAGCAAATCGATACTAGGTACAATCAAAAGTAGGGTTTTAATTAGCTTTCTATATTTTTTTACATTGTTAACTAACGATAAATTTAAAGTTAAGTTAAAAAACAAAGATATAAATTTAGCGACACTTTAATTTTTAGGGTTCCGTGGCCTAAGGGAAAAACCCCACCCACCCTATTACTAAGCCTACGATGTCAGGCTGTCTGTCTGTCCTACTTTTAAACAGCTGTATCTTTAGCAACGTAATAGATAGCCATAGCAATAGATAGTTGAAATTTTCACAGAATATGTAATTTTTCGGCGGATTAACTGAGAAATAAAAATAAAACAATAAGTAAAAACGAAAGGGGGGTCGAATCCTCATACAACAAACGTATTTTGAAATGTATTTTTTGTATTAGCTCTAATGTACAAACGTTTATACGTAGAAGCGTCAAACTTGGCATGATTATAGTACATACTCTGAAATATAATAACAAATAATAAATAATAGCCAAGTGCGAGTCGGTGACAAGTTTCTGTCCATTTATAACTGGTAATTTCGTTATTGAATTTTGTGGTGGTACGGAACCCTCAGTGCGCGAGCCTGACTCGCACTTGGCCAGTTTACTATAAATATGCAGGCGAGGTGATGAGACACTCTTTTATGTATTCATCAAATAATAATTAATTCTCGTCAGTGTTGATCTAAAGAGTCATAATTTTTGGTTAGAATTTTTTTATTCGTTTCGAACATTATTGCAGTTTCCGTGGTCACAGGTAGGCTGCAAAGTGCAAAGTACATTGCAACATCATCATCATCATAGACAGAAGACATCCACTGCTGAACATACGCCTCCCCCTCTGAACGACAGCCTGCATTGCATCCACTGGATGCCAGCGACTCTCACTATGTCGTCGGTCCATCGAGTGGAGGTCTACCTAAGCTGCGTCTTCCGGTTCGTGTTCTCCACTCAAGAACCTTTCTTTCCCGTCAGTTATCGGTTCTCCGAGCAATGTGGCCTGCCTGCCCATTGCCACTTCAACTTGCAAATTTTAACAGATATGCCGGTGACTTTGGTTCTTTGACGAATATCCACTGAAAATTAAACGCGATAAAACCTGTTTAAACCTGTTTGAAAGTGTTTAATTTGAATGTGTAATATCGCACAAACCTAAGAAATTCTAATTTTGTTTAAGAAAATAAAACATAAGTATATTGTAAATATAATAAATGTTTATTAAAAATGTATTAATAGGTAAATTTTATACCTATAAATAAGAAAACAACACATTCGTGCAGTAACACAGAAAGCTATACATTAAAAAAAACATTCACCTCAAACTCTCTTTCTTTCATACACAAAGAAAAAATAAACAAATAATTCACAAAACAATTAATACGAACTTTAAACATTTTAAGTATCAACATACTACCATAGGCTTAAATCTTTTGAATAAGTAATTTATATTTTTATAACTATAAACTTTGGGCACTTTATAAAGTCTTTAGTTTTTAATAAGTAAACAATTCTAATGTTACACATCTACAACATAATTATAAAACACAGAACAAGGGCCACTTGCTTAACGTTAAATGCGTTTGAATAATTTGTATTGTTTTTTTAAGGTAACCCTTGAATCAGAGTCACTTTAACCACATAATATTACCACCGTTTCGAAAAATTGTAACAATGCTCAGCTCAGTGCTTGTCTGTAACAGTCCTTCCAATAATTAATTATGATTTAGATTAATAAATCTAAATTATACAATATGGCAGTAATATTGGCATACAAAAATCAATCACTATCCATAGACTCCTGTTCCGAAAAGTCTTCCTCATCACTATCATCCTGGTCATCGTCAGCAGTCGGGAACGTTCTTTCAGATATATCATCTATCACTTTATCTATAGCCTTCAAGTTATTTTCCTCTGCTTCTGCCGTCCTACATGATACCTTCCACTCTTCTGGAGTCAGCGAATACACCTTCTCTTTAGCTATCTTCATTATACTCTCAGCCGAGAAATTGGCGTCTTTGCCTACGTATGTAGGTACAGAAGACAGCACTGTTTTGACAGGATTTAAATCTGGATGATGCGGAGGTAATCTTAGCACCGTGTGGCCATGTTCCCGAAGGAATGCATCAGTCTTATATTCTCCATGTTTGTCCTTGTTCATTAGTACTAACTGATACAGTTGAGGCTTATACATATCTGTGGAGTAAGGCACATTTCTAGACGTTAGATAGTCCATCATCTCACGTTTCCTAGAATTGGAGTGCGGCGTCGGATACGATAGTCTGTTGTGGAAAGTCGAGCCGCCATCTACGACCACAATACTTCCAGGTTTCAAGTTCGGCAACAAATGGAATTTTAACCATTTCTCATATTGTTCAAAATTCTCTCGTTTGCTTTCAACTTCCTCTTTCATATCTTTTTTGTTGCCATCGAACATGGATAGTGTGTTTCTCATGGCGTCGTTGTGATCTCCAGCTAATAATATTACCATTTTAGATTTCGCGGGCTGTTTGAGGATAGTCGAACTCCCGTCTGGCTTCGGTTTGGATGCGACCCGGCTGCTTTCAATAGCCGTCTCGCCGGTGTAAACAATATTCCGGCCTTGAGACCGATAACCTTCAATTTTGCTCAAGTACTGTATTCGTGCGTATCGGAAATCGTGTTTCTCCAATAAAATACTATTATTGTCCGCCTTCTCGACCCATTTGAATCCAAGCTTGGCGACGTGTCGTCTGAGCGTGCAAAGTGATCCTTGGTAATCGAGGTCACCTTTCAAGATAAGGTAGAGGTCTTTCATGATGGGGAATTCCTCGTCTTTGGTGTAAAAGCCGTGTATGATGCGTCGAATGGCCTGTGCGTCGAAGTCATCCGAAACTATGTTCTTTTTGCACCTTCTCCGGTTGGGTCTAGGTTCAGTCTTCACTGTGACGTTCAAATTCTCGTTGACGACACGCCGCAACGCATACATCGATATGCCGGTCGCATGTGTGACGAGTTGCGCGGCCGTGACCGTAGAATTAGGATCTCTTTCGATCTCAGACTCGAAATATCTGTATATTTTCTGTAACACTTCTTTGGTTTGGTTCTTGAGCGGTTTCCCGCGGCCCAGCTTCGATGCCGGCGCCATGTTTACTAACAATAATTAGAAATGAATGAATTTTGTTTCGGTAAGGCAAGTTAGCACACAAGTGTTGTTGATAATGAAAGGCGAATGACTGATGTAAAGCGCGTCGGCAGCGGGTCGGAAAGAGATAGCAGCATGCGAAACTGTACAAAAAAGACAGAGACAAAGAGGGAATGCTCTTTGTCGCCAAGAGGAAACAATCTAGTGCATGTGGCCAGTATCATAGATTGTTATTTTAGGAAGAATTGCGGATAGCTTTGAAATAATTATGAATGACAACACAATTTTAACAATATTTTGTTATGTGAAGTAAGATTAGAAGTACCTAAATTATTGATGCAATGTAATAATTATAAATAGTGATTAGGTACGTCAATATGTTATCCACATGAGTAGGTATGTAATATCTTGGTTATATGTACATGATATAGATACCATGTATACTATACCTATACATTAATGTAGTATAGCTATCAACCTTCTTGGAAAAAACTTCTAACAACAGTAAAGTTATAAACTTATTACAAGCAGCTACTCGTATTACATTAGAAACAAAATATCTAATCGTAACATGTTTCATCATGATCATGTCATGTATCATTGTGAGAGTCGCGGGTATCCAGTGGATGCAAAAGGCAAGCTGTCGTTCAGTGTGGAGGTTAAAGGGGGAGCAGCAGTCTTCTTGCTGATGATGATGATGATGTAATCGTAGGTGCTCGTACCTACTTGCACTAATGTTTATGCTTTGTCTCGTTTTCGTTAGCGACTTCTTATCAGCGAAAACTAGATAAAATACTTTTGTAAATAATTAACAAGTAGATACTTTATATTAATGAAAGAAAAATATAAAAAAACTTGACCTAAAAATACGCTCGAAAAACATTATTCTCCCTCTTGGGTATTCGGGTAAAACACAGCACGAAATCCTATGTTTAACAGACTTCAAAAAAGGAAGAGATTCCCAATTCGACTGTAAGCTTTTTTGTTTGTTTGTTACGCAATTGGTTCACCAATCATGAAATGATTTCGATGTTTTTTTTTGTTGGTAGGTCATACCAAACAAAAACACCCACACATCATAGATATCATGGTACCTACTTTAGATGTGGTCCCGTATAAATTTTATAGAAATTGAATCAGATCATTTTGAAAAAAATTACAATAACAAAAAACCTACCTATAGTTGGTACACAGATACGTAAAAGTAAAAGGTAGGTAAAAGTTTCGATGAAGACTTTCAATCTCTGTTTTAACTGCATTTTGTCTACTTTTTGGTTATTACAAATACAAATACAAATACAAATAAAAGGTCTCACACTCTCAGAGCGTGAGACCAAACAAAAACAACAACAAAAAAAGTTGAAATATTGAAAGACTAACTTAACGTTGTAGTCGAAAATAAGGTTCTTCGATACATACCAACTACAAAATAAGTTTGTAATTGCAAAACAATAAATAAAAAAAATAAAAAATGATATAACTTTAAATTAACAACTTTCCGGTTTTTTCCTTTATATGTGCTGTAAGACCTTGGCTCTTGCCTAATTTCATGATTCTAGCTCAACGGGAAGTACCCTATAGGTTTTGATTCCCTTGTGAAATCGCAAAATATGTGAAAATATGCGACATAAATGGTCATATCTTTTGATGGCGTTGACTTACAAGTTTGATTTTTTGTACACCTGAAAGAAACCATAAATTCAAGTATCTGATATACATTCCAACTTGATAGATTTACGCGTTCTTGAGAAAAAGGGTCTTGACAGACGGACAGACAGACAACAGAGTGATCCTATAAGGGTTCAGTTTTTTCCTTTTGACGTACGGAACCCTAAAAATAACTTTATTTATTATCTATGATTGTTATGGTAATATAACGAGCGAAGCCGTGGACAACAGCTTGTCGTAAATAATCCCAAATGCAATGGTCTGCCATCTAACATTACTGTATAGTATTTCCATTTCTGGAAACCATTCAGACATAGTACAACTACTAGTCACTAGATGGCCAAAATAGTTTGCACAACCGCCATCTAACGACGAGTAGCAGAATAAATGATCGCCATCTAGATTCAAGTAGAGATATTATGTTTTTTAAAGCTATGAACTGTTTGAATAAGACTTCCTACAGATGGTACTAAAGCGCTCCGGCCACTTTCTATGTAATTTTTTATAATGTCCCTACATAAATATAAACTACGCATTAAAATATAATAATATGCCAATATACACAACAAAAACAAACTGACCACTAAAATCGACGTAAAGACAGACCATTGCGTAAATACACGTAAATGCAACCTCCATTATTATTCTCAGGAAGGAAGTGAATCTTCCTTTGGACGGCCGCTAACGTGAAAAATATTTCTATTGTTGAGATTTTACCTTATACATATTTATTTCCCGAATATCTATTTCACGACGATACTCTATATTCCTGATTTTTGAGTGCCTAGAGTGCCGAGTTTTCCCAATTGCGATTACTCGATCGCTAGTATTTGTATGAAATAATATAAACAGCGTATGTTTGCGATGTTTGCTCTGAGATGTAGATGGAATATCAAGGTGATGTTGCAAAAGACACATACACAGCAGTTGCATCTACACCATTGATGGTGCAAGTAAGGTGCAATGCAAGACAATGGTGCAAACGGTACGTCGGGGTCGTTCAGTGTAGCAAAGTTATTGTAAACTTATTGTACATTTTAACGCACTTCTAACTACTTTTATAAATTTGTACTCTTATACCTACCTACGCTGATGAGTATGCACGTATCGGTGCTTTTAGTGCCGCAGTAGAAATAGCACAGAAGACAGTAATAGGTTGAAATGACTATCAGGTGGTCCGTCTGCTTATTTTTAACTCTTTTATTACAAGGAAAAAAGAATGGCACCGTTATCATGAATACAAAAGTCATAATGGTAGATAACAGGGGCGGATCCAGGGGCCTTACGGACAACTGCTATTACAGGCACCTAATCCGCTCAGTTGGAAAATCACGCGACCGCAAACTGTATCTGGGCGCGATAAGGTTTGCGGTCGCGTGATTTTCCAATTGAGCGGATTAGGTGCCTGTAATAGCAGTTGTCCGTAAGGCCCCAGGATTTCATTTTGGGGGGATTCAGACAAGGTGCACCTGAATTAAATCGAAAAGTTGAGTCGAATGTATGGGATCGCTATGTGATTGGGGGGGTGGAGGGTGGGGGGGGGGGGGGTGAGCATGGCCCCCATGCCTCCTGGATCCGCCAATGGTAGATAAGTAGGTTCTTGGTATTAAAATAGTAGTTAGTTACCCAAATAAACAAGTCCAAGTAAGTACCTAAGTACTTAAATGATAAACCAAGTTATCGTTGGTACCTCCGAGTATCTGCCACTGAACATCAGTCTGTGCATTACTCACAGGAAGCGAATTATTAATAATGTCTTTGTTTTATAAGTCGATAGCACGGTACCTATTCACTTGCACCGCAACGATCATGTCTGTCATAAATAAATAAATGTTTATCCAGGGTGTATAAAATATAAGTACCTATCTTCCATTACATATTATTGTATGTATTTAAATGTATGTAGGTATGTAAATTAGTTAATGTAGGTAGTTATTAGTTTTGTCAATATCTGTCACTATTACTTGGAAGGAACTGACTCCTATAATACAGGTACTCTACCTAGCATAGGAGTCAGAGTTTCACCTAGCTTGTATATCTGTTATTATTACTTGGAAGGAACTGACTCCTACAATACTGGTAATCTACCTAGCATAGGAGTCAGAGATTAACCTAGCTTGTATATCTGTCACTATTACTTGGAAGGAACTGACTCCTACAATACAGGTAATCTACCTAGCATAGGAGTCAGAGATTCACCTAGCTTGTATATCTGTTATTATTACTTGGAAGGAACTGACTCCTACAATACAGGTAATCTACCTAGCATAGGAGTCAGAGATTCACCTAGCTTGTATATTTAAGGTTATGTTTTACTTCTGGCAATAAAAAATATTCTGTTCTGTTCTGTCCTGTCCTGTCCTGTCCTGTCCTGTCCTGTCCCGTCCCGTCCCGTCCCGTCCCGTCCCGTCCCTGTCCCGTCCCGTCCCGTCCCGTCCCGTCCCGTCCCGTCCCGTCCCGTCCCGTCCCGTCCCGTCCCGTCCCGTCCCGTCCCGTCCCGTCCCGTCCCGTCCCGTCCCGCCCCGCCCCGCTCCGCTCCGCTCCGCTCCGTTCCGTTCCGTTCAGTTCCGTTCCGTTCCGTTCCGTTCCGTTCCGTTCCGTTCCGTTCCATTCCATCCCATTCCATTCCATTCCATTCCATTCCATTCCATTCCATTCCATTCCATTCCATTCCATTCCATTCCATTCCATTCCATTCCATTCCATTCCATTCCATTCTATTCTATTCTATTCTATACCAAATTGCATCCAAATCCATGACTGCTACGGGAGTTGAGTGGGCAGGGGTCTCCTACGTAAAAATTAAGATCTGCTCGTAATTTTTTTACTGTGAATATTATTTATCGTGTGCTCAATAGTAAAATGGTTTATTCTGTCTCTTTTTGCGTCGGAGGTTAAAAACATCGACAATGTTAATCCAAGTTCCGTTCGGACCACGTTACGTCCCTCTTGTTTCGTGTTCTCACTTTTTTTATATAAACAAAATCTCATTTTATTCAAATCTTTTGAGCTATTATGGAGCTAAGTGATTATAAATAGGTTATTCAAGGATATAAAAATTGTCGTTTTTCTATAATTTTATCTACTTACACAATCATCATCCAGAAGACGTCCACTGCTGAACATAGGCCTCCCCATTTAACCTACACACTGAACGACAGCCTGCCTTTTGCATCCACTGGATGCCCGCGACTCTCACGATGTCGTCGGTCCATCTAGTGGGAGGCCTACCTACGCTGCGTCTTCCGGTTCGTGGTCTCCACTCCAGAACCTTTCATCCCCATATCACAGAACATAATTATAAAGGAATGAATCCGAAAGTCATAAATTTAAAGTTATATATAATTTAAAAATAATTGTTTTGCTATTACAAACTTAAATTTTATAGTTGGAATGTATCGAAGAACCTTATTGTCCACTACAAAGTTAAGTTTTTTTTTTTTTTTTTATTGTTTGGATTCGCGCTCTAAGGGTTCCATCCAACGGAACCCTCAGAGCGCGAGCCCTACTCGTACTTGTCCGGTTTTTACGTCTTGTACGTCTTTTGGCTGATGATGATGTTCTGTGAGACAAATTTCATGATTCTAGGTCAATCCGGTTTTGATTCCCCTGCGAAATCGCAAAATATGCTAAAATATGCGATATAAATGGTCATATCTTTTAATCATGTAAACTTACAAGTTTTATTTTTCACGGCTTAAAGAAACCGTAAATTTGAGTATTTGATATAAATTTCAACTTGATACCTTTATGCGTTCCTGAGAAAAAGGGTCTTGACAGACGGACAGACGGACAGACTGACAACAAAGTAATCCTATAAGGGTTCCATTTTTCTTTAGAGGTACGGAACCCTAAAAAATTGGGTGAAATAGAGACATTTGAACACAAACGTAAAATAAATTTGTACTAAGGCATATATAATTTGTTTGTCTGATCTAACTAAACAACTATCTGTTTTTGCACACAAAGTTATCTAAAATACTTCCTTTATTAACTAATATGCTTGCAATGCAAACGAGTCGCGGGAAATAACCATTATCAACACAAACAGTCTTCACAAAATTATTTGCCATTCGAAAATAAACACAACCCTCAACTAAATAAAGACGACGCAATAACGAGACTACTTGGAAATTAGCACGTTCTAAGAAATGACCTCTCAGAGCAGACGACTATTAGTTCACTCCAGAATGTTTCGATAAGCGTTGATAACCCCTGACCTCAGGCGCGGGTATATAAATGGAACACCAGGCAGGGCTGGCGCAGTATACCACAATTTACTAACATGTTCGCGATTTTGCTCGTGAGTTTAGTCACCGCGTGCGTCGCCGCGCCTTCGCCTCACATCGATTACATTCATCAACCCTTCCCTGGCGGGCCTTCGCCGTTCCGCCCGCAGCCCCAACTTGAAAGGGCCTACGCCCCGCCCCCGCGCCACTATGATCCCTTCGCCGAAGATGTGTTCGACACCCGTCAATTCTGGACAGAAATGGCAAACGAACTGCGCCAATTAGACAACATGCTAGAACAATTCCACGAAAACTTCCCCTCGGCCAGTTCAACGCAAGGCATACAGGGCAACCAGTATAAAGTCACGATCCCTCTAAGCAGATTCGATGAAAAAGACATCGTAGTAAAAGCTCGTGAAGGATTACTGATGGTGCAGGCCGTCCACAAGCTGGAAGGTGGCGCGATTGGACAAAGAAGCTACTTGGACATCAAGAGTCTACCTTCCTTCGTGAACGTAACCGGCTCGTGGACTTACGAAGACAATGTTCTGAAGATTGTGTTCCCATTGAAAGCAGAAGCGGATACTGAAGAGGAAACTGAACTGGTAACCGAAGCACCTGTGACTGAAGCTCATAGCCGCGAGGAAATGGCTCCTACCGGCGGCGTCGAGGGAGACGCGGACGTGGGAGCTCGTGGCGACGTAGACCTCAACAGGGAACTCTTCACCAACGAGATCCCGAGGAACTCTGTAGAAGCCACCACGTACGCGGTCGATCTCAAGGACGAGGTGGAATTTGTGCCTGTTCGTTATAGATAAATATAAGATTATAAAAAAATAAAAAAAATAAAAAAAAAGTTGTTTTTTTTTGCTGCTAGAAAAAGCTATTTATAGCTACTTCATAATTAGGTCATACTTCGTAATTGGATAGAATGTTCGAGCATGTTCTGTTAAGCTGTACGCCAGTAGGCCAGTAGGGGGAGAATCTTGGTAGTTACTGTATGAGGTACAGGTACAAAAATATCGATAATATAAAATTTTGGTATTCAAATATTCCAAAACATGACATGTAGTTAAACATACGTTTATTACACTACTCACTTACCTTACCACTGAAAAAGTAGGTAGGTATGTTCCACACAATTATATTCGGCGAAATGGATATAATTATCGTTACGAGTATTACAATTAGACAAAAAAAACAAACTTTATTATCTATTCCCGACTCATTGTTCCCGACTATTACTTATTATTGGCTGTTGATGTAAATACTTATTAATTCATTGTACTTGGATATCTGTCTAAGTGAGTCCAACATACTGGAACGTTATCTTATCAAGTTAAAATAAACAATTACTTATTAAAGAGTTTTGAAGTAGTGAGTTTTGTAGAATATTTTTTTTGGAGGGACCCGTTTCTTTATTAAAACAATAATAAACATACCTACATATAGCGTAGGTTATATTATTTAAAAAAAAAAAAACTTTTCTGTGGCCACCATCAAATGTCAAGTGTCAATAGGTTCACAACCCCATAGATTAGTTATGTCAACCGTTTGCAGTGTCAGCACCACTGCTGTACCGAACGAACGTTAGGAATACAAATCCTGAGGGCATTTTCTAAATGAGTTTTTCCAAGCCTCAATTCAAAGTCTGAGTCCTGGGGGGTTAAACAAGACCCACTTTCTGTTAGCGTTAACGCCTACGGAAAGATGAAATTGTATGAAAATGACATTACCTGGAGATCATCTGAACATCTCTCAAGCTAATGTCATTGTCAATGTCATTTTCATACAATTTCATCTTTACCTCAGATCTTTACGCAGGCGTTAACGCTAACAGAAAGTGGGTCTTGTCTAACCACCCAGGGACCATACAGTGAGCTCACAAAGAAACGCGATTAAATTTAGGTGACTGTGACAAAACGCACCGAGGTACGCGGGCTTGCGGTCGAATGTGGTGAATATACACACAGTTTTGCGCAGCCCGTTCCTTCGCTGAACTTGGCCTGACCTTCTGCCACTTGTCTAGATCCAGGAGCTAAGGCAATTACCTGCCTTTTCGTCACCTAGTTTTATAGACTACACACACACACACATACATCATACACAAACCTAAGTGCTCTAATATTTAATAATATTTAATATTTAATGGGTAATGAAAATAGTAATTATAGTGCATTACGATTAACGATAGATTTAATTAGTTTATATAGTAATACCCGCCGTCGCCTAATGCTCACCTACCATCATTTTCTGAGCAAAAGGCTATGCCGAAAACCAGCTCTGCGTGACCCTTCGGGACCTCGCAGTACAGCGCTGAGCGTACTCCTATTGCCAAACATTATATCTCCTTGTGTTTCTTATAGTATATGTCCATTGTTTTTATTTTTGGCAATAAATATATCTTATTTTTATTCGTCTTATATATCTTATTTTATTCTTATATCTATATATATGTTCTATAGTCAAATTTTAATCATGACGCTGGTAGCACGTTCAAATATGAGCCTTATATAATATGCCTTACAGCAGAGTATTGAAAACGTGTGGGAGAAACGCCAAATGTGTCGAGCGGCGCCTCCGTTCCAAGTTTGCTGTTTAAATTACTCCTGTAATGTTACACGATATAAGGTTGACATTTAAACTAGTATCGGTTTCGCTGCTACGGTTTCGCGGCGGAGGTGTTACTGGCATGAACCGACTGGCTAGCAGCTACCGATACAATCTCTCGCACGGAGTGAGTTGCCTACATTAAACAACAAGGAGGAAGACACGTCGCTTACGACATGTTTTTGTACTTTTACTACAAAGGAATCTGTCGTGTGTGTTTCCTGAGAAAAAGGCACTCCATGTATCGTGGAAAAGTAACCTATTATAAAGGCACAAAAAGGTACAACTGATGCAAAGAAACATACATTCATTCGTTCGTAGGTACGCACAATACAGAGGAAGCTATTATGTGAGATTTAGGGCTTTATTTTCTGGATTTGGGTTCAATTTTTTTTGTAGCTGTCTATGCTTTCTGTATTCGGTCACTTTAAAGTTCCCGAACTGTGATCTTGTAACCCCCATAATCTTCACAATCCTTTTATTGATTTGGCTCATTTTGTGTTAGCAAGAACAACTTTTTCGGAAAATTTCGTAAAGTTCCGATTAATAGAACTATAGGTTCCCCTTTAACCTCCACACTGAACGAAAGCCTGCCTTTTGCATCCACTGGATGCCCGCGACTCTCACAATGTCGTCGGTCCATCTAGTGGGAGGCCTATCTACGCTGCGTCTTCCGGTTCGTGGTCTCCACCAACCATAACCATATAGAACCATAGGTTATCGTCGAATTAAAAATACATAGGTAATTTTTTTTGCAGTCTGTCTTGTCCCACTGCTGGGCAAAAGCCTCAGCCATTTCTTTCCACGCATCTCTATCCTCCACCAAGTTCGGCAAATTCGGGTAAAAGGCGCGGAGATTGTTTCACCACCTCGTTCAAGGCCGACCAGGAGGATTTCGGCCATCTGCTAGCTCCAGGGATGTATATATACCCTAAACGGAACTAGAACATCCTTGGCAGGCTCCCATTGAGTGACAAGTTTCACCCATGTTGCCAGGATCACGCGGCCTGCCCAGTTCCATTTAAGTTTGTATGTCCCTACGTCGTCCCTTGAGCGAATTGTCGCGTTGGGAACTCGGTCGATTCTTTTGATGCCGATAATACTGCGCTCCATTGCTCTCTGGCAAACTAACCAAACATAAAATATAGGTACAATACAAATATGTTTATTATCATGTACAATTAATATTATAATAATATTCGGGAGATTTTTTCACACACGTTCATCTGACCCATCAGTGCTTGTGATATGGCTGCCAGAGACCGATATATATACGTACATAATATAGTTTTAAATACAACAGCCAGATATAGACCAAACACAAATGTTCATCACATACGTAAATGTTTGTCATCGAACCCACGCCCCCAAGCTCAGAATGTAGGTTCACTACTAACTAGACCAACGGGCTACCTAATTACATGCTAACCTTACGCTAAGAACAATGGTTGTTGAAGTCACAGGACGAACTGCTAGTCTATAAATCTCGCTGCCTGAGTGGGTGGTGTTCCCCGATAATTACAATTTGGGTGTCTTCAAGTCGAGAGCGAATCGGTTTCTTCTATGCAAGCGAGCTCCATCGCAGACCGCATCAGGCGAGTTGGCGGCCAAGCGCAAGCCTGTTTTTAATAATTTAAAATCAACCATACATACAATATCAATTTATTAGCACAGACTCTGAGGTTGCTATTATTTAGGGCTGACCTCTGGACCTTTGGAGAGAGATAGAGAGATCATAGAAAATAATAATAAGTAATAATTATAATTGATACCCCTAACGCAGGGGCGGCTTTTTTGCGAGCCGTCAGTGAGTGACACCATGTACCCCGATTCCATGGGGCTATATGAGACCCCGACCCCTGGCTTGCCTTAACCGACCGTCTGGGGTGGAAACAACGAGAGCTAAGAACCTAAGCTCTAATATTATAAGTGTTAAAGGGCATTACACCGCCAATAGCGTTTAGTAATAGTGCAGCACTGCACATCTTTCGACAACCTTAGCCACCCACGCCAATGTTGCCCCTCTAGCGCCAATAATCGGCAGCCTTTATGGGGGGGGCATTTAGTGACTGGCGAGTCATCACCTGCCACAATATTTTGAAATGAAGCATAGCCGACCTAGCCAATAGACCGATAGCTAGATGGACCGACGATATTGTGAGAGTCGCTGTCTAAAAGCAAATGCAAAAGGCAGGCTGTCGTTCAATGTGGAGGTTAAAGGTGGAGGCCTATGTTCAGCAGTGGACGTCTTCTGGCTGATGATGATGATAATTGACGGGTGCCGTTCCTCATACCATAGACCAACTTAACACCATTAAGAACTGGTAACAATAGCCCAGATTATTTTGATCATATGCTGTACAATAGTTTCATATTCCCTTATATACACTATCCGCAATGGTATTTTATATTTAACAGGGCATCTTGGTGTTGGCTCCGACCCAACCAATGCCTATCAAAAAACCAGGCTGCACCTGTGAGTGGTATGAAATATAGATAAGTAATTTAATTAAATACTTTATTTAGAAGATATACATTTACTAAATACATTGAAAATTTTACTACTTTCTCGACCATATATTCTTAATGCAATCAGTATGGTGTCATTGTGGACCTTTGAGGAATAGTAATAACTGTGGGGTCGGGTGGTATGCACATGCCACCACCCATAACAGGGTCAAATTTATACTGGAAAGTGATGACCAGCTGTCCTTCCTCTATTGTATAGTAGGCACCTCGTGGTTGCACGTAAGCTGGCAACACCCTGACATCAGCAAGCGACCCGATACAGTTCTCAGCTCGTACCAAAATAACGCGGTTCTTCACTTTGATCTCGTAGCTATCTCCGTCAACAGATGGGTAGATCAGCTTATATTCCTTTGGCTTGTGGTCCTCTTTAATGGCAGCGTTTCCTTGCTGGGCGCAGTGGTTTTGAATTTTCCTGTCAGCCGCTATCATGACGTTGACAACTTGGTTGTAATAGTTCTCGATCGGTCTGGCATCGGTCCAGTGACACGGTGGCGGTTGACAACCTTCGGCGATTGCGACGAAGCATAGCGCCACAAAGATGAGAGATCGGTACATAATTACTGGCAATTATAATTCCGCGATGGCTTTAGTGAGATTTAAGTTTCCTGCCAGTTTCCTGCCAACACTTGTGATAATAAGCGACGGCGTGGGCAGTAGCTGCTGTGACTACTAAAGTGATCTTAGAGCTTCGAAACTATTTATACCTAACTGTATCGTAAACTCGATAAGACGGGTAAACTATAAACAAAATCTGGATTGTGTGGAGGGGGCAGAGAAGAGGTATTGTACATTTCAAGAATCATCGGTAGGTATTAATAAGATATAGGTAAGTACTATTTACAATTATGAAACTATGACGACCATCTTAATCATAAAAACGAAGTTCGAAATTTAATTTAATTAAGAAAAATTTTAATCGAAACTTAGAGCTTTTCGAGGGCTTCTTATGGCAAGCTTCACTAGACTCGCTGATTCACACGTATGGATTTGGTTGACCTCAACCGCCGACTGACCAACGGGAGAGAAAGAGAGGGAAATATGATATTCTCACTCTTTCTCTCCCGTTGGTTGGACGACGGTCCGTCAACCAAATCCATACGTGTGTTAACACTATTAGAATAATAACAGAGCATAGAAGTAGTGCTAATTTAGCATAAAAGAGTTTTATCATTATTAATTGACATTTTTATATGATAAAAATAAATGAATTATACAGTACTAATAAAATAAAAAAAATTACGAGGGAAGTACAAATTTAGTATAGGTAAAGAGTTATCTGTACTAATATTATAAAGAGGAAAGATTTGATTGTTTGTTTGTAAGTTTGTTTGTTTGTTTGTTTGCATCGAATAGGCTCCGAAACTACTGAACCGATTTGAAAAATTCTTTCACTGTTGGGAAGCTTCACTATCCCCGGGTGACATAGGCTATTATCTATACCGTGCGAAGCTGGGGCAGACCGCTAGTTATTAATATTTTGAGCACTGGTATTTTATTTAATCTTTCCTCTTGAGACAATTTTGGCTTCGCACTTTTAATGGATTTGCCAGTGTCAAGATTGAAATATGTATTTTCAAATTTTATTTATCAAACAGTAGGTCATAGTCTTAGTCAGAGTCAAGCAAAGTAATTTACAGTCAAGTCAAAGTGCCTTAGTAAAGTGGTGGTTTCTGGGGGGTTTTGGAAACAGAATGAAAATACATGCTCAAAAACCCCACAGGGTTTTTTAAATCGTTTACCGCCAACTCGTCTTATGTTAAGCAATGATGCGGTCTACGATGGAGCACGCTTGCCTAAAAGAAACCGATTCACTCGTGATTTGAAGACACCCAGATTGTAACTATCGGGGAACACCCATTCAGGCAGCTTATTCCACAGGCTAGCAGTACGCACAATAAAAGTGGAATCAAAGCGCTTCGTATGAGTTTTCGGAATATCAACCATGAAGCGGTGTCGATTTTTCGTACAGAATCTGGCAGTCTGATAGAAAATTGGGCAGGAGGGAATTAGATCATGCAGATCCGATGCACACTCAGAGGTTCCGATACCTAACAAAATCCGACGGGTTTTAATTGTGCTAGGTAGGTAGGTATAATATATCTGATTGTATAGCTATGGCAAGTATCGAATTAGATTATAAGAAGTAGTAGTGAAGTTAAAAAGTAAGTAAGTAGTTTATGTCATGTATAAATTTATATACATATCTATATATATTTATATTATATCTATATTATTATATCTATATATTTATATTATTATATCTATATTTATATAATCGTCTGGTCGAAGCATCTCGTGACCAAAATGCTGGCCGATATCTTGCACAGCGTATTAGCATTGCAATTCAACGCGGCAATGCGGCCAGCATTTTGGGTACGATGCCTGCTGGCAGCGGATTATTAGATTAGTTTAGTTTTATATTTTAGTACTAGTTTGTATGTATTTTTAAGTAGTTTTTAGTTGTGTTTTTTATTTATTTATTAGAATGTAAAATATAGCAATTACATCACATATATATACCTAGAATAATCTGTTTTAGGCGTCCGCCATATTAAATTTTCATACATATCTAATCTAATATAATTTTATTTTCCGTGGCATCTTTTTATGACTTCAAGACCATAACTCAAGCAAATTTACTGAAATGTGGACAAGACTAAAAAGTCGGATCAGCTAATAAAAAATAATTCGTGCCTTCCTCTTTTTGTGAAGCAGGTTTAAAAGATAAAACTATCGTTAACACAAGAATACCAACATATTTTACTGATACCTACGATCAATATTGCAGATAGCGTCAGGTCAAACACTAATAAAAACCAAGTTATAAAAAAAATTAAATACCAATACCAACAATGATTAATTTTTTACTAGCAAATTAATTAGATTGAGAAATTCATTAAAACATTGTGAAATAATTGCAACATCCGTTGTAAAAGTCTTTGGGACATAAAAGCTTTCAAAGGACAAATATTTTCAACATTTGGAATCTCTCAAAAATAGGTTAGTTATTCACAAAGTAAGTTGCAGCTTAACTCGAAGTTATTACGAGTCAAGGCATTAACGCGGGCTAAGATGCAAGTAAGGGCTAAGTACTCCTAGCAGCTTGACTGCAGGTTTCACTTAAAGTTTTCAGGAGGAATTTAAACTTACGGATTTTCATGAATATTAAATTTTAAAGATAATTTTTCGCCTAGAAGCGAAATTTATCTACTCACTCACTCACTCATCACGAAATCTCGAAAACTTGACTTACGAAGCTGAAATTTGGCAGGTCGATTCCTTATAGGGTGTAGAGGTCCGTTAAGAAAGAATTTTGCGAGAGGGCTGAACTGAGGGGGGCAAATGAAGGTTGAAACTACTCTCCAGAGATTGGTCCGTTTGTTTTCTACCGTAGGTAGTTAAAGTGCGGCCGTTGAAGGAATGCGTCTGACAGTTGCCATAACATTGTAAAAATCTCTACGAAAACATATTTTTTTATCAGTTTTACTAGCCGTTTGAACGTATAATATGTAGTGCTAATATACTACAAAAAAAGAAATAGATAAGTAAAATATTAAAAGAATATCGTTTCATCCAGTTTTTATGTGTTTATGTTATTGCAACTGTCAGACGCATTCTATCAGCAGCTGCACGATAACTGTATCATCATTATCATCATAATCAGTCTATCGTAGTCAACTGCTGGACTTACGTTTCTGCCACGGCAAGTGACTTAGACTTTATAATATGGCTGTTTACTGTTCCTTATAAATAAAAAAAAAAAAAATAGAGCGTACTTTTATTGTATTTTTATTTAAATAATTATTGCGCCCCATTGGAAATCATGTGTGAAATCGATGAGTAATAACCTGACAGATACCCAGCGTCATAAAACATTTAATTGGCACTTGATTTTTGACCTCGACGGAGATACCTAAGTCCACGCTATTTACAAAAAATAACGACAGTTTGAATCTTATCTCTATCCAATAAATTCAACCGCCCCAGCACTCCACGCTTCATTCTGAAAGTGACCGCCAACACAAAGTCACAAGTTATCAGAGCTTGGTTAACATAAACATGTACTTCTACTTCTTAATTTCTCTTCTGATCGTAAATTCAGTCGAGCCCTTTTCATCGTGCGATAGAAGCAAGTGGAATGCTGCTAACTACCTGTTCAACAGCCTATCCAACGAAGTCATGGACCTCGACAAGAAGGTACAAGACACTTGCAAGCAGTTTCCCTCGTTTGCTGCTCGCGATATCTTCGGCGGCAACTCGTATCGCATCGAGGTATACCTCCCAGAGTTTACCAGCGCAACCTTCACCGTGAAGATAAAGCATAGAGTCATATACATCAATGGCCATTACCCCAGGAATCCCGCAGCTAATCTATGTGATTTGACGTACGTCGATATAAAAGTCCTGCCAGATTTCGTGAGCACACACGGAGGTGCCTGGACCTATAAAGATGGCAAGCTAATCATCGCCTTCCCGTACGCTCACGAGATTAGTAATTACGTCTCTTACTGCAGTAACCAGTACATCGATGATACCATGATACAATGCCGAAGAGGATTCCCGAATGAAAAGATATTCATCGAATCTTAATTAAATTATAGATTTAGGTCATCTAACGTTGAATTAACTTTCTAATTAGTTAATATTAAACATAATAAATGCTGTAATTTTCAAACATTGTTTCTTAATTTCAAGACTTTATTAACAGCCATCCTTCCAAGTTGTTACAGTCCTTACACTGGGAATAATCAAGCTTATTTTTATGCCGGCTTATTCCTAACGTACACATACTGATTTTTTCTGGTGGGACGTTGAAAATTTAAATTTTCAGTGTCCTTTCTGACTTTCTACTAGTTGGGATATTTGTTTGAGTGGCAGTAGGATCAGTCATCATCATCATTTCTGCCATAGGACGTCCACTGTTCATAAAATGCGTAAGCTGCAAAGCTGCGTTCCATCCGATCTGCGTTAATACACCATCCTCAGAAGCTAATAAAATAAAGGAATGGAAATGTCCGTTATGCCGGGCCGGCGAACCAAGAAATTGCAACCAAAATATACCGGCGCTCGAACGCGACCGCCACGATAGCCCGACACCGAATGCTACGGGATCGCGAGCGTACAAGCGACAGGCCCTTGGTTCACCAGACACAGCGAGAGTAAGGGACGGAGACACTCAGCCCGATATCGCCACAGAGCTACGCTTTTTAAGACTGGATATGGCTGAGATAAAATCGTGCCTTAAGATACTCACAGAGGGAATAACGACGTGCAATGCTAGGCTGGACAGCTTTGACTCAAGAATACAGTCACTCGAAGACAGGGATACAATTATT
This sequence comes from Agriopis aurantiaria, assembly GCA_914767915.1. Classification (NCBI taxonomy): domain Eukaryota; kingdom Metazoa; phylum Arthropoda; class Insecta; order Lepidoptera; family Geometridae; genus Agriopis; species Agriopis aurantiaria. The sequence continues at coordinate 18,776,042 of OU611983.1, forward strand.
TCATCTCTACAGGAGGAAGTTCACCAGTTAAAAGATCAAATTAATCACCAGGCGCAAACAGCTTTGAAGAAAGAACTGGAAATCATAGGCGTTGCTGAGTCACCTGACGAAAATCTTGTGCATATCTCAATGGTCGCGGCTACGAAAATGGGAGTTAACTTACAAGAGAACGAGATAGATTGCATTAGCAGGGCCGGCCCGAAAGTTATTAGAAACAACGACAAGGATACCTATCCCCGACCTATCATCGTTAAGCTGTGTAGGAAGGCCAAAAGAGACGAAATTCTAAAAGCAGTCAAATCTCGTCGAACTGGTTTCACATCAACTGATATAGGCCTGGCGGGACCGGCTCGGAATCTATACATCAACGAACATCTCTCGAAGGCTAATAGATTGTTATTTCGGGAAGCCAGATTGCGTGCGAAAGATTCTGGATTTCGCTTCTGCTGGATCAGCAATGGAAAGGTTCACCTGCGTAAAGAAGAAGGGAAACCAGCATCACCTGTTAATAATTTATCTGACCTGGATCGCGTTTTACTTACTCGAGACAGTGAGAACCACAATCAACCTGGCGGCGCCACCGGCCAAATGGCTTGAAATGTTAAGTAGGGATGATATTTCAGGATTCGCAGATTCAATACCAATGATAATGTTTAATGAAATAAAAATAATTGTATCATTAATTATAATAATTTTAATTTTCAATTCATTATTTTTGCATGTATTTCGTGTTCTGTTATTATTTATTGTAAATTGTATTTTGATAATTTTGATTTTAGTCTGTAACTTATCTATTTTATCTAGCATAAAGTATCTAAGGTATGTAATTAAAATGAGGGTAGTACAGTACTCTCATGCTACTCTCAGACACTACATAACTTCTCTCAACACAAGCCGATCTTTACACCTCTCATTAAACACACACACACACCTATACTATATCCTAATACACTCTCAATTCAGCAAGCTGTTTTGTAGATACTGGATAAAACTACTTATATCACTGCTCAATGGTGCGACACCTTTCATAACAAGACACACATTTTTAATACAAGTGATAATCCTTGATAATGGGTAACTTGGACGTATATAAGGATATAGAAGAAACTTTTGAGATAGAATGTCGCACTATCGATACACCTGAGCTATGCGGTGAACTCATTACACCATACAATTTCAAAGTATTGTCATTTAATATAAGAAGTCTAAATCAAAATTTCCTTAAAATACTCCCAACTATAAAACGCCTTGGAAACAACCTGGATGCTCTTGTCTTTTCTGAATGTTGGCTACAGGAACATTCTATTATACCGCGGTTGCCTGGTTACGACGTCTTCTACACTAAGAAGTCCATAAATAAATGTGGAGGGGTTGCCATCTATGTAAAGGATTGCTGGTCTGTCTCGGCTCAGGAGCCTGTTTTTGAAGATGCAAACTGTCTTGTAGCAAACGTGGCAAGCTGCTTGAAAATTGTTGGCATTTACAGATCCCCTGCTGTTAAAAATCTGAAATGTTTTAATGACTCTCTTGAAAGTATATTACTCAGTACCAAAGATCAGGTCAATGTCATTGTCACTGGTGACATCAATATAAATCTGCTGGAAGAACGCCCAAGTAGAGACAACGCTGAATATCAGTGTATTATGGCTGAACATGGTTTTCTCCCGTCCATTACAGAAGCCACCAGAAGACAGACTATGACATGTTTAGATCATGCTTTCGTTAAAAGTAAAAATAAGACTCTGGGCATAATATGTAAGAGTTCTGTGACCGATCATGAGCTACTGGCAATAGGAATGAACATTAATATGAAAAACCTCAGGGAAAAAGAAAGAGTCTTTACTAAAATTAATTTTCACGGCGCCGCTAATGATCTTAAAAGTGCAGACTGGTCCCAAGTTTTGAACAAAGATAACGTGGATGATGCGGTACTTGCCCTCAACAAGATCTTATCGGAATGTGTCTTGAAACATACCGAAGAACGGAAAATTAGCCGAACAAAGTACAATCTCAAACCTTGGATCACGCCAGGACTGATAAGGTGCATGCGTCACCGGGATAATTTGCATCTGAAACTGAGACGCGATCCACAAAATGAAATCCACAAGACAACGTACAACCGTTACAAAAATTTTTGTAACAATTTACTCCATAAGCTCAAATCAGAATACGATAGTAAACAGCTGACTCAACACCAAGGCAATCCTAAAAACTTATGGAAAGCCATAAGAAACGTATGCGATATCCCATGTAAAAAAAAAAGAGCTCAGGAGCTTCTGAACGGTGCCGTAAATCATCAGAGTATCTTAAATGACTGTAATAAGCACTTTGCACGCGCAGGAGCAAACTTGGCTTCGAAAATTCTCCATAAACTGAATATCACAGAGGATGCTCTATGCCAACAAGTAACTTCAACTAGTCGCAGCTCGAATTCTCTATTCCTGGCTCCTACAGATCACTGCGAAATATATGACATCATTCAGGACCTCAAACCAGACAGTGCTCCAGGTATTGATGATATAGCATCACTTTTGTTAAAGTATGCAAAGCACTCGCTAATCGAGCCCTTAGTTCACATTAGCAACCTCAGCATGGCCTCCGGTATTTTCCCGGATTGCTGGAAAACTGCAGTCGTCATACCGGTGCACAAAAGTGGGGACAAGACAAGCCCAGACAATTATAGACCCATTTCATTACTTAGCATAGTATCAAAAATTGTTGAGAAACTGGTAAACAAGAGACTGGTGAATTTCTTGCAAAAATATCGGCTTCTAAATGATCGTCAATATGGTTTCAGACCTGGGAAGTCGACGGAGGATGCCGTTCAGATGTTAACAGAAATAGTTACGTCACATTTGGACAGTGGACAGAGATGCATAGGTGTCTTCCTAGATCTCGCTAAAGCGTTCGATACTGTTTCTACGAAAATTCTGTTGAAAAAACTCGAACGCATCGGCATCAGGGGAAGTGCCCTAAGCTGGTTTACAAGTTATTTGTCTAATAGGCACCAATGTCTCCGAATAGGCGACCGAAAGAGTGACGAGATTAATATTGACTACGGTGTCCCACAGGGCAGTGTCCTAACTCCTACTCTGTTCACTGTCTACATGGACGAGATAATGAGACTTAACTTACCAAACATGGACCTGATCTGTTACGCTGACGATACCGTTGCTGTTTTCCATGGGAAAGACTGGAAGTCCGCAGCTATAGAAGCTGAAACTGGAATGGCAGCTTTGTCTCGGTGGCTTGACGCAAATCTACTAACTCTAAATATTAAGAAAACCAACTTTATTGCTTTCAACATTACGCAAGCCACTGACACAGACCTGTCACAGTTGCATATTCATGGCGGTAACTGCAAGAAAGCCACCAGTCTCAATGTGACTATCACAAGTTGTTCTTGTAACTTGATCACTAGAGTAGCATGTACAAAATATTTAGGAGTAATGGTGGATCAAAACTTGTCATTTAAACACCACATAACATACATCGCTAAGAAAATCCGGAAGCTGATTTATGTAATGAAGTTGTTAAGGTCAGCTGCCAAGGATGACGTTAAAATACTGGTATATAAATCACTGTGTCAGTCGCTTCTACAATATTGTATAGGGGTTTGGGGAGGGGCTGCCCAGACGCACATGGAAGAAGTGGAACGCGCGCAACGAGCAGTTCTTAAAGTGTTGCTGGGCAAACCACGTCGGTACCCAACAGTAAAACTATATGAAGAGGCGGCTGTGCTAACGGTTCGTCAACTTTTCGTACTACGGGCTATAGCAAAAAGTCATTACTTATCAGCTGGACATGAGAATGCTAGACGCAAACGCCCACGGGATCAGTTGCTTCCAAGAATCAATACAGTGTTCGCTTCCCGTCTACCAAAATACGTACATATCTTCACGTACAACTCAGTTTGCAGACATATTGATATGACAAATAGAACATTTAGAGAGTATAAGCACAAAATACAAACGTGGCTACTATCTTTGTCATACAAACAAACAGAAAAACTTGTGAAGTTTAGTGAAATGAAGCTTAAAGACGTATTTCCTGCAAGTAGTAGTCTAACATAACTTCAAAGACTTCTTCACACACTCACGCTCATTCACACACTAACACACACGCACACACACACACGCGCACACACACACACGCACGCACACACAAACACACACACACACAAACACATTAATACTTATAAGATAATTTAAATTTAATTTTAAGGTTATTTTACTTTGATTTGATTTTAGTTTACTTATTTAAGTTAAATTCCAAAATTTGAAAAATTAAAATTGTGTTCCATTTGTCAGCGCTGATCAAAAATACGTATGTTATGTTCTCAGGGTACCCAAGATACAGGCTTAGCCTAGTTTGGGGCCCACCGAAAATTTATATTTGGTTTTCTCTTGTGATACCTACTGTAAATTATTATGTGTTCTTTTTGGAAATAAATTTATTATTATTATTACTGTTGGACATAGGCCTCCCCCATTGATCTCCAAAAGGGCCGGTTGGAAGCGGCCTGCATCCAGCGTTTCCCTGCGGTCTCTTTTAGATCGTCTGTTCTCTTGTGGGTCGTCTTTTTTCCCCTTTCGTTTTTACTTTTTGACTTTTTATTATTTGTTAGTTAATCCGCCGTAACGTTACATATTCTGTGAAAGATATAGCCGTTACACACAGACAGACAGACGGACAGACGGACAGACAGACATCGTAGACATCGACGCTTAGTAATAGGGTCCCGTTTTTACCCTTTGGGTACGGAACCCTAAAAATGAGTAAGTGAGCCGTACTTATCATATTGTGCGTTATGCGGTTTAGTGTTTTTCCTAAACGAAAAAAAAAAAAAAAAAACACAGTCGAATTGATAACCTCCTCCTGAAGTCGGTAAAAAATGGTGACATTTGTACACGTAGGATAATTGTACTAAGGCGTAGAGGGAGAAAGCAAAGGCAAATCCTTGTTTGTCAGCAGACAACGCACAACTATGTCACGCTCTCTTCGAACGTTTGGTGTCATAACGGGCTTGTTGAAAAAATTTGAAAAGTGGGAAGATTTTATGTGTTACTTCTAGGCCACTTCTAGGCAGATAGACAGACGGATTAATTTTTACTGTCTTATAAAAAAGCTGTCAGATAGCAAATTTCAATTGTGTTCGAAATTAAAGAAGATAGATTAAGCATTTTAATGTTTGGCTAGTCAGAGAGTGCACTATGCCACAGAAGACATAAAGACAACTATGCTCACAAATGACATCACTTGTTAGTACTCCATACAATTTCCTTACTGACACTGAACACTTTTCGGGAAAGAGACAGAGCATCCATTCCTAATCTGACCAAAAACTTTAAACCCTTACATCTCAGAACTTTAATAATAATTATATTCAACGGGCTTCTTGGTGTTGGCTTTGGCCCCACCAATGCCTACCAAATGTCCGGGCTAGACCCGAGAATTATATGAAACAAAGGGAAAAATTTATAATAATATTTATTTACTATAATGCACAATACATATTAAAGTAGCTACTTTATTATCCGAGTTATATAATTTCTTAAGTATTATATGTATAACATTTAATTATATTTTTCACTATTCATTTTTCTATTATTCTCAACAAATCAAACACCTTTCCGATAGCCTAATGAAATCATGATAAAAGATTCCAGTTTTAGGATCGGTTTGTTCGGTCGGATACATTGCAATCTCCATATGATTGCAATGTTCCAACGAGGTTCACCCGCGGAACACCAGGGGCCAGCCACCACCAGGCCAGTTGCTGGAAGCCCCGATCCGCGAGCGTTCACAATGGACATAGCACTGGCGACCCATCTGCCAGATGTCAGCTGACCCACACTTATATCATCTGCGTGCGCGTGGACATATTGTGTGTGTAGTGCAGGGCTATTTCATAGGTGCTACTTATGAAATGATAATTAACCCTTATCCTGCTAATTATGGCCAACCAAAGAATTTTTATTATAATAGAAATCACAACGCGAAGAATATCCGCAGTTTCATATATGAACATAGCTATATACAATATACATCGAAACAAAACTATTTTACCAAAACCAACCGTATGTTTATACATTTACGGCTCAGTTCTCTAATGTCTACTCGATTCGCACAACATCGTCATAACTCGTCAACCGTCGTTGATGGAACGATACGGCGATGTCTGAATCGCAAGTGGGAAAGAGATGGAGTATACACAAAGGATATATGGAGTAACGTTTATGTTTTTATTTTATTTTATACGTGTATTGTACTTAGGTACATTGAGTAGTGAAAATGATATCTTCTTGGATGAAATGATGCTACCGTGCTATTAGCCGATTACAAAAGAGGAGGTTCTTTATCATTATTAGGGTTCCGTACAGCAAAAGGAACCCATATAGGATCATTTTGTTGTAGCCTACAACAAAATAATCTTATATGGGTACAAACGGATAGACAGACAGACGTACCTACAACAGACGTACCTACAACTTGTAGGTACGTCTGTCTGTCCGTGTGTCAAGAATCTTTTTCTCAGGAACGCGTACAGATATCAAGTTGAAATTATTATCTATACTATCTATACTAATATTACTAGCAGACCTGACAGACGTTGTCCTGTCTTAGAAATGTCAAACACGCAAAGTCAAAATTGAAAATCTTATTTTTTTACACCTTTGGTTACATTATTGGAGTTTTAGTATAGATCCCTATTTAAAAAAAATATAATATAGCCTATGTTACCCGGGGATAGTGTAGCTTCCCAACAGTGAAAGAATTTTTCAAATCAGTTCAGTAGTTTCGGAGCCTATTGCAAACAAACAAACAAACAAACAATCAAATCTTTCCTCTTTATAATATTAGTATAGAAAAGAGGAAAGATTTGATTGTTTGTTTGTTTGTTTGTTTGGTTGTTGGTTAACATAGGCTAAATTATATTTTCAAAAAAAATAGGGATCCTTACTAAAACTCCAATAATGTAGCCCAAGGTGTAAAAAAGATTTACAATTTTGACATTGCGTGTTTGACAGTTCTAAGACAGGACAACGTCTGTCAGGTCAGCTAGTACAATATAAAACCCATGGTCCTTCGGAGATGTAAAAAAATCTATGTTCTAGAGTCAACGCAATTAAAAGATGCGGCTATTTATGTCACATATTATTTTGATCGCTAACTCACAAATGCAAACCTATAGACCCTATAGGTCGACTTCCCGTTGACCTAGAACAATGAAATGGCAATAAGCAAGGTCTCACAGTACACATGCAAAGTCAGTCACGTCAATTTGAAGTTATATTACATTTTCTTATGTGGTTACAAACTTACAGTTTGTAGTTGGTATGTATGGAAGAACCTTATTGTCCACTACAAAGTTAAGTTTTTCTTTCGTTTTTTTTTCGCGTTTTCGGGGTTGGTCCCACTAAAAAAAAAAAAAAAAAATATAATTACATTGTCCTCCTTTCGGCTTAGTACAGGGTATAATATATGCGTAAACCTGTATAGTAAAGAGAAAAAAAAAGAATCATGACGACTCCATTACACTCTATTTTGACTCTGTTCCGATTACTTCAGATGCGCCACCTATCGCCGTCTCTATTTGCGCGTTAGTCTTGGTACGTGTGTGCAAGAGAATGCTGCGTGATCAAAATACTATAATTGTGATGATAAAATAAGTGATTTCTATGGGTTTCTGTGCCTATTTCGATGATAAACAGTAATGTAAGTGTAAAGTGGAATATTTACTAACTGATGATATGATACGCCATCTTATTTGTACTTTTGTTCTGTGGTTGTTGCATTTTTTCACGGAGCACTTGGGCATTGTTACGGCTTGTGCAACTATCGCGTGACTGTGGGTCCGATCCGTCACCGTATTGACTCGTGACGGATTGAGTATTGCCGCGATTAGCGCGTCAATGTTGCATCTTGGTATTTTTCATCGATGTGGCCAACAACCATTTCCTTGTTCCAAAACTAAGGTCCTCAGACACAGTGATTACTTTGTGCCTGAGGCATCCTGTACTAAATTGTTAACTGACCTGGGGCCTTATCTCGTAAGTTTGGTGGCGATGTTGTTCATCTGCTGTCCTGCTCGCGCAGATGTCGCGCAGATGGTGTAAGTAAGTTGGCGCGAGTAGGATAGCATGAAATCGCTATGGCCCCAGACTTACATAACATGGTCCCTAATAACTATGAAAAAACTAATAAGCACACTTATTGCAGTTAAAAAAATTGTTACAACAACATTGTAACAATGACTAATTACAAAAATATATACTCTCAGAAGGTTGGAGACTACGCGTTTTCCTTCCATATCTCTATTTATTATCTGTGGTAGTTTTATTTATAAACGCAGACGCACTGAAACAGAGTTCATTTGTCAAGTATCGTGAGCGTATAATGTACCAACTGATAACTTTGTTCAGCTGTTTGGCTGTGGCGGTGAGCAATCCTGAACCAAGTCAAGTTCATGGCAATTGGCCATGGGTGACCAAACCTGACCAGTCTGCAACACCGTCTTATTGGCCATCTAGCGGAAGCGCTTTGCCGAATAGTGGAGGTGAAGTGGATTCCAGGGGAGAGGGCTGGGGACTTGGCTCTAGTTCAAGCAGTTGGGGTTCTGGTCCTGGTAGTTGGGGGTCCAGTGGAGACAGGGGATGGGGCTCAAGTGAATGCGGGGGTACCATCAGACGCTCTCGCTGTGCCCCGTCTGTCTACGAAATAGAGCGGCAGCTGATTGGCGCTGCTCAGAAAATGACGGGATTCTGTACTGCTTACTCGGACCGCCCCCTGCGCGAGATTTACGGCGTTGAGCACTACAAGCTGCGCGTTCGACTGGCCGAGTTCTCCGTAGATGATATTCAGGTGAGAAACAATATTGTTTTACTTACTTGTTTTGTCCGGAGAGTCACTGTGTATTCACAGGACCGGAAAGATCATGATGAGATCACTTTCTCTGTGTTAAGATATCGATTTTATCCACTAGACTGGTTTCATGGATTGTCAAAGCTGGTGAGAACCTTTCCATGATACTTATTTTACTAAGAACCGTTTATCAGTTAGGATATAAAGTTGAGTTTTTTATTTTATTTTAGTCCACCATGGAAGACTACAGGAAAAAAATATCCTGTTGTCCCCCATGGCGGCCAAGAACTGGGGGACAAGAATAACAACCCCAACCTCAAAACCCATAACCAACAATCGCATGCATAGACCCTGACCTCTAACTAAAGAACTAACTAAAAAAACTAAGGAATATCTGTTACCAGGCATAAGTCTTGAGTGAACATTCTTATTTATATCAACACGTCGAACTCCACATCACACACGTGTGTGTGATACACACACATACACACACACACAAGGGGTCACATAAGCGTGTTTTCATCATCATCATTTCAGCCATAGGACGTCCACTGCTGGACATAGGCCTCCCCCATCGATCTCCAAAAGGGCCGGTTGGAAGCGGGCTGCATCCAGCGTTTCCCTGCGGTCTGTTTTAGGTCGTCTGTCCATCTTGTGGGTGGACGTCCTACGCTGCACTTACCGGTCCGTGGTCTCCATTTGAGAAACTTTTGGCCCTATCGGCCATGTGTTCTGCGTGATATGTGCTATGCCCATTGCCACTTCAACTTGCCATTCCGGTGGGCTATGTCGGTAACTTTCGTTCGTCTACGGTTCCTCATTTCTAATTCGATCTCGTAAAGAAACCCCGAGCACAGCCTTCTCCATAGCTCGTTGCGCAACTTTCAGCTTGCTTATGAGGCCCATAGTGAGAGACCACGTTTCAGTGCCGTATGTCATCACTGGTAACACACACTGGTCGAAGACTTTCGTCTTAAGGCACTGAGGTATTTTGGAGTAAGCGTGTTTTAAACTATAATTAATGTATTGTACTTGACGGCAGGTGCGAGTGCGGCAGCGTCTTGTGACAGTCCTCGCACGTAGCTGTGCGGCAGAGTACGCAGCCGTCAGGATCCTGCCGGACGTGGTGGATGCGCACCGCGCCGTCTGGAAGATGGACGGCGACACGCTCACTGTCCTGTTCCCGTACAATGTCACTCCTGATTCTGAGGTAACAACCAAGCTTAAGAGGCCTATTACAAATGTATTCGAATAATAATGAACATCCGACAACGAGACAGCTATAGACCCCACTTTACACAACAAAACATCCTAACACTCCCATCTTTGTATATCCTCGAGGCAGCAAGTTTTGAAAAAAAAACCGGACAAGTACGAGTAGGACTCGTACCAAAAAACCAAAAAAAAACACCAAATAAACCACCAAAAAAAACCACCGCGATACCAAAAAAAAAACTAACTGAAGTTAAAATATTGAGAGACAAACTTAAGTTTGTAGTTGACAATAAGGTTCTTCCATACATTCCAACTACAAAATGTAAGTTTGTAATAGCAAAATAATTATTTTTAAATGATATAATTTCAAATTTATAACTTTCGGATTTATTCCTATATATTATGTGCTATGAGACCTTGCCTTTTGCCAATTTCATGATTCTAGGTCAACGGGAAGTACCCTATAGGTTTTGATTCCCCTGTGAAATCGCAAAATATACGACATAAACGTTCATATCTTTTGATTGCTTTGACTTGCATCTTTTATTTTTTTACAGCCGAAAGAAACCGTAAACCCAAGTATTTAGTATAAATTTCAACTTGCTACCTTTACGCGTTCTTGAGAAAAAGGGTCTTGACAGACGGACAGACAGACAGACGGACAACGAAGTGATCCTATAAGGGTTCCGTTTTTTCCTTTTGAGGTACGGAACCCTAAAAACAATAATTTATTCACATTTAACACAAACGCTCGCTGAAAAAACCAGATCGTGGCTCCAGAACCAAAATTAGAAATAGTCAGAAAAGGTCCCCAGTACATGATGTACAAAATATTCAACCACCTACCGAAAGAAATAAGAGACGAGACACATGACGGAAAGTTCCAAAATAAACTAAAATTATTTTTGATGTTACAAAGTATTATATAGCAATGTAAATAATAGTTATTTATATTTATACAAGAGTGCAGAGTTGATTTTTAACCGCGTGCTCAATTTCGATGACCGAGTAAGCGAAAGATTCTAAAATTGAAACCTGAGCGTTAGCGAGGGAATCAAAAGAGCACGAGGTGAAAAATCTTTGCACTCGAGTGCAACACGTAACTTTTCATCCCACCTCAGCGAGGAAATGACTAAATGAAAAAAAAAAAAAAAACATTTGCGCATTTTTAACAGTTTTAGACAATTCTGTTGGCGTCAAATAAACTTCCTCGTCGCTTAAATCACTCACACTTAGGTTTTTCACTAGTTTTCAAGTTTCTTGTTCTTAACCTAAGGTTTTAACAATATGGCGTGAAAAGAAAATTGCGCGCGCAAAGCAAATTAAAATAAAGTACACAGAGAAGGTTCCGAGTCTGAGTTTTTAACAAATTAAAAAAGGTTGTATGATAAATTCGGCACCATGGAGGTAGAAGTAAATAGTTTTAATGATGGTTTAGGTTCAACCTCACCACGGTAAATATCCCGTAAATAATCATATAACTTTAGTGAAAAACCGTGATAGTTTAAAACAGTGTTTTAAGTTTAATGATATATTGAATTCACAAACTCAGTGCACACGATGTTCTAAATTCAATTTTACTTTATCCTCTAGCGGATAAAAACGGCGTTTGCAATCAGATATCGAAGAACAAAAATACTACCTCCGAGGTGGGGGGATGAAAAATAAATAAATACAAAATGAACCGTTCAATTTTAAGTATTTGTATTTTCGGGCATAAAACGAATAAATAAAGCCGTAATTTTCAAGATAAATATCATCATCATCATCAGCCTTGAGTGACCCACTGCTGGGTATAGGCCTCCCTTTGTTTATGCCACTCTCCCCGGTCTCTCGCTAGTCGCATCCACTCGTTCCCGACAGTACTTTTGATGTCGTCAGTCCACCAAGATAGATATAAAATAAGTAAACCATAACATAAAAATTATTATTTTATGACAGTAATTTAACGAAATCCATTCTCAAAGTTTCCCTCCAAATTTTTTACGAAAATCCACTTTTGTAAATTGGAGGTAACAAATGTATATGTTGAGTTTTACCAAAATCTGAAGCCGCTACATTCAATAAAAAATACAGATCTATTTAATACAGCAACTGAATTTTCTACAGATCGTATTAGTTGTAAGAAAAATTCTTTGACAAATAAAAATTATACTAAAAATCCAGTTTAAGGACAAAAAAATCATAAACTATAAAGTTGTGTGACATGAAGGGTTATCACTAGAACTCCAGAAACAATTTTGAATTCTTTCACTGATATAAACTACACTATCCCTGGTTTTGTTCACAACGCGGGTGAACCCGCCGACAAAGGCTGGCAATGAAATATACAGTGTAAACTCCATGTAACGTCACTCAATTTAACGACAAGCTCCCTAAATCCCTTGAAATAAAGAGTTTATACTGTATTTAAATTCCAGATTCAATCGCGTTGCGGTCGAGAGTTCCACGGAGATCCAATCATCGTGCCCAAGTGTGATCCAGACGTGGTCTTCGTTCGCGACTACGATATGTATTTCACCGACGCTAACTTGATGCAAGCGATCAAGCGAGCTCTGCAAGAACTGGCGCGCGATAATGACCAGTATTATAGCTGATGACTACATTTTACAGAACAAGCACTTACCCCCATATTCATAGACGCAAATAAAGGTACCTCGAATCATCACGTCACCCTCAAGTAGTGTTTTGGCATATAAAGACGTCACTTGAGGGTGACGTGAGGATTCGAGTGACCTTTATTACGTCTAGGAATATAAAGACATCACTTGAGGGTAACGTGGGGATTCGAGTGACCTTTATTACGTCTAGGAATATAAAGACATCACTTGAGGGTAACGTGGGGATTCGAGTGACCTTTATTACGTCTAGGAATTTAAAGACATCACTTGAGGGTGACATGAGGATTCGAGTGACCTTTATTACGTCTAGGAATATAAAGACTTCACATGAGGGTGACGTGAGGATTCGATTGACCTTTATTACGTCTAGGAATATAAAGACTTCACATGAGGGTGACGTGAGGATTCGATTGACCTTTATTACGTCTAGGAATATGAGGGTTAAACTGTGCAGCGACCCAAGAAATGATGATGATGATGATGATGACTGGCCAACCTGTAATTCTTTTCAGTTAGACATTTTTGTCATTGTTAATTTAACTTCTTTTGTAATACTATGTAGGTTCTTAGTTAAGCTCACAGGTTAAGCTAATCTATATGATTAAAGTTTTTTTATTTTTATATATAGTATAGATCTTCGTTTGGTCACCAACCAACTCACCTGATGGTAAGCGACGGTGTGGCCCGTGTGGCCGAAGATGGAACACGTTGATCTAAAAGAAATCTATTCTCTAGCCTTGAAGATGTCTAGATGTGGAACGTGTTGAGGTTGTCATAGCATTAAGTGCAACCTCTTTAAAAACTTTTCTATAATCAAAATTAAAACAAGAGTGAAGTAAGGTCTGTCAGAAAAATAACAATATGTTGTCAAGTGCTTAAAAATAATAAATCTTCGAGTAAATAATAAATTGATCTGTAATTAAAAAGTGTAAAGAGACTCCGTTATATTGGTGTGTATTACTCAACCTCTCACTGCGTCAGAAGACTGGTAAGTCGCATCAGTTGTCACAGGTTATGGGCTTACAGAGGTACTACTAAATCGAAGTAATACATAAAGAGAAAAATGGATAATTTCACAACAAAATTACAGATAGGTAATCTGGAAGGGAAAGAGAACTGGGCCACATGGAAATATAAAATCTCCATAATGCTACGAGGCGTAGAAGGTGCTATGGAAGCAGCCGAGGGCACCCTCGAAAGACCCGTTGCCCCTGCCAGAGGAGTTGGTGACGCTGAAGTCGGCATCTATAATGTAGCCTTGGCGAAGTATAGAAAGACCGAATGTAGCGCTCTGCTCATACTTACCACTAATATGTCCGAAGATACGCTCAAAAAGGTGATGAGATTTAACACAGCAAAAGAAGTTTGGCAGGAATTGCATAGATTATTTGATGGACAGTCGGATGATAGGGCGTACACTTTGTGTACAGAATTTTTCAGTTTGCAGTACAATAAGGAGGATGACATATCCACTCACATGTCAAAGTTGAAAAATATCTGGAACAGTTTGAATGTCGAGATCACAAAGATGGATGCTACCATGAAGCTGTCGGACTTATTTCTGATCTGCAAAATCCTTGACACCCTAGACGAACGATATTTTGCGTTTAAATCAAGCTGGTTGTTACTTAACCAAAGAGAAAGGACGGTAAACAACTTGACAAGTCACCTGTGTGCTTTTGAGAGAGCACTAGGGAATAAAGAAGATTTTAAGCAAGAGGCTTTAGTGGCAGCTCGCACTGAAGAGAAGAGAGAGAAGCAAAGCAACGAGAAACAGCTGATCTGCAACTACTGCTCTGGAAAAGGACACATAGTGCGGAAGTGCAAGAAGTGGATCAAGGACGGGAGGCCGCCCAAGCCCACACCAGGCACATCAGCAGCTGCTTCTAAGCAAGTGCAAAATATTTCGCTGATGGTGAATGCTTGTTCCAATACACAAATTCAAGACAGAGAGAGCTGGTTTGTCGATAATGGAGCAACAACCCACATTTCAGTAAAAGGCGATGTATTCATAAAGTTTGAGGAGTTAGATTCGAACCACACTGTTACAACAGCAGATGGGACTATAGTTCCTGCAAAAGGGAAAGGGTCTGTGGAAGTTGAATCAAATCTTAGCGGCAAAAAGTTGAAACTCACTCTAAACAATGTTTGGTATGTGCCAACACTGACCAAGAATCTATTTTCGGTGCTAGCAGCACAAGATAAACTGCAAGACAGCATATTTACGTCCACCACCAAGGAGTGCAGGCTGGATTTAAATGGCGATGCAATTGTAGTTGGAAAAAGGATTAAAAATGGTGGCCTGTATAAATTGGACATGAAGACGGTCATGCCAATAAAACCTAAGACCATAGAAGTGAGACTGATGTCGAATTCCGGATATCTACAGAGATGCCTATAAATTCAGAGGGAGATAATCAATCTTTAATGCAAGAAAATTTGCCAGAAAGTACTGTAGAGCAAGAAACTGGTCATGAACATGCTCTAGAGGGAGATAGAGTAGGTCAAGATCAAGTTCATGAAGAAGTTTCAAGAGATAGAAACGATGACGAAATTTCGGGAGATAGAAGTCTTACCCGAGATGATGAGAGTGCAAACGAAGAGTTTGTTGATGCTGATGAGCAGCTAGAAATAATTGAACCATTGTTAATGGACACAACACCTCGACATTATAACTTGCGCGATCGAGCTAATCTCTCACGCCCTGAAAGATATCAAGACTACGTGTGCTCCGTAGGCACAGAGTTGTATCCTGAAACTGTACAAGAAGGACTTGTGGATGTGCAAAAGACTGTCACTACTAGTCAGTTAGCAGATCTTATGACTAAGGCAGTTCCAAAGCCAAGACTCATAGCAATTCGTAATGCCCTGGGTCTACAGTGCCATGCACTTAATTAATGAGGGAAAGTGTTGAGGTTGTCATAGCATTAAGTGCAACCTCTTTAGAAACTTTTCTATAATCAAAATTAAAACAAGAGTGAAGTAAGGTCTGTCAGAAAAATAACAATATGTTGTCAAGTGCTTAAAAATAATAAATCTTCGAGTAAATAATAAATTGATCTGTAATTAAAAAGTGTAAAGAGACTCCGTTATATTGGTGTGTATTACTCAACCTCTCACTGCGTCAGAAGACTGGTAAGTCGCATCAGTTGTCACAGAACGTGTAGTTCCCAGGAAAAAAGGAGGACGGCAGTTCCATTCTTGGGCAGTGCGTATCATAATTTACTACCTAACTCGTTGTGTACAAACCATTGGCATTTCCGCGAGCAAGGAGTGGTAGTGTGCAGTGCTTCCTACTTGTCCTGTATGTTTAAAGCAGTAATTTGAAGCCATAATAAATAAGTCAAATGTGTAGACTTTGGCCTGTAATATTAAGTTGCTTTCCATATTCAGTCTCAGAGCAAATAAAAATACAGCGGGACTACCGCGAGCACGAAAAGTGAAGCCACTTATTGAAACATGTGTGCGTAGTCGAAGTTCGTGTCGTGTAATTCATCAAAATAAGTGATAATATAAATACTTAAGTGTGGAAATATTCCATCCTTCTTCTTATTTACTTTTGTGTTGTTTTTACAGTTCTTAACACTGCAAGAAGTCATTGTATCTTTTTAAAACGGATGTTTTCAGTACGACATTCTGACAAGAAATTCACGCAGTTTTGAATGCGTATGTGTGCGTGAGTCGTGTGTTTATTGGGAATTCACGTAGTTTTGGAAGCGATTTTGGCGTCACTTTGGCAGTGCGCCGTAGGGACTCTGTATTTTTATTTGCTTAAAAAGTATATCATTTAACAATGACTACTTGACCAAGTATAACTTAGTAAACTCTATTATTTATGTGCAGAAAAGAAACTAGTTAAAATAATTACTAATTATTGTATACGTATGAAATTTTCGTTTTGATGTTGACTTTGTTACTAATACTATTAAAAACAGTAACAAAGTGTACCTATGAAGGAGACTGTTCATTCAAAGTTACTAAGTATTTTTTAGGGTTTCGTACCTAAAGGGTAAAAACGGGACCCTATTACTAAGCCTACGATGTCTGTCTGTCTGTTTGACTTACCTATTAACGACTATATCTTTCGAACTGTAATAGATATCCAGTTGACATTTGCACAGAATATGTAATGTTACGGCGGATTAACTAACAAATATAATAAAAGTCAAAAAATACAAACGAAACGGGGTTCTTTGTACTTTACCATAGTATAACAAACGTGTTTTTTAACGTATTTTTGTATTAGCTCTAATGTAAAAACGGTAATACGTACAAGCATCAAACTTGGCATGATTATAGTACACACTCTAAAGTATAACAACAATGAATAAATAATCGGTGTTCAATTTTAGTTCATTACCAAGTAATATATTCCTTACCTGGATGACCTCTTTATCATTTCACTGGATCGAAATGTCCTTTTACTAATATTGAATTTGGTTTTTTAAATTGATAATTATTGTATTTTGTGGTGGTACGCCCCCTCGGTGCGCGAGCCGGACTCGTACTCGGTTTATTATTTTTTTGATTATGAAGTCGTAGGTACCTTCTCTACATATTAAATAAATTTAAGGATTTGCACCACTCCTTGGTGGTTCTCATTCTGAAAGAGTTTTACCACTAAAAATAGTACTCTGTATTTTGTTCCATTAGTTCATTAGAAACTACGTAGCTAACCATCGCATCATCTTTTAAAATAATAAAATAATTTATTTAACGTATTCCGAAGTTTAGAGTTGTTATTATTATAAACTTGTGGAATGTTATCTTTAGGTTTATTAATAACAATATTTATGACCAGAAAACCCGTTGACTCTATCTACATGCTGGTAACTTCGAACGCAAATAAGAAAGTAAAAACCCTTGAGATAGGTGAATCGAACCTTGGGCAAAACTTTTATTCGTTTTATTCTTTGCTCATGGTCCTACTGCGTAGGTTTCCTGATAGTACCATGGTAGTTTTTTGCTCGTGGTTTTACCAGTAGATTTTCGCAGTAGGACCACGGGCAAATAATGTTTTCTTTATTGCGTACTAGGCTAGGATTTTAACGCCCAAAGAACTAAGGTATTCACACCACAGTCACCGACATAGCTGCTCAGATTTGCAAGTTGAAGTGGCAATGGGCAGGCCACATCGCTCGAAGAACCGATAACCGATGGGGAGGAAAAGTTTTTGATTGGATACCAAAAAACCGGAAGACGCAGCGTAGGTAGAACTTCCACTAGATGGACCGATGACATCGTGAGAGTCGCGGGCATCCAGTGGATGCAGATGGTAGGCTGTTGATACCCGATGTACCGTTTGCACCATTGACTTGCACTAGTGTGGATTTATAAAGGGGAGGCCTAGTTTAGTAGTGGATGTTTCTGGTTGATGATAGGTTAATAGTTAGCCAACTTGACAGGATTGCGCAGAAACGGCGTATTAGGCCAAAATAAGCTCATCGTTCTCAACAACGTTATCAATAAGACCATCTCAAAAAGCCCTTTCATAGAAAAATTTCATTTACACTTAATAAAATTTATGGAACCACTCTAGTAATCCTATTTTTGCGATTTCAGGATTTGTCCAATTAGGCATCGTTTATGGACAAGCGAGGTGTACAGCGCCGCGTCGATAAACGATGCTTCAGGTATTTACAGTCAAACATCTCTATTGTGTACTAGTTTCATGGAAATCTCACATTTTTATCAAAGCAAACACGATTACTAATGACCTTTCGGCCATTGCAATAACAATTATAGTTCACTATCTGCTGTCTCGGACATGTATTTGGCCTCTATTATATAAAATTGAATAAAATGCGATAAATTTTTAATTCAAAACAAAGCGCTTTTATGCGAATAGGGGGGAAAAGTTATCAATATCCGGTTATCTTTATAAAACAATAAAAACAGGGTTAGATTAACCAATATCTTTTTTAAAGACAAATAAGGTTATAGAAAATAACACCCAAAGCCTTTGGAAAAAACCAACCAACATCCAAGGTTGAAGGACAAGAAAATATCATTATCATTTCAGCCATAGGACGTCTACAGCTGGACGTAGGCCTCCCCCATAGGACCGGTTGGAAGTGACCTGCAACCAGCGTTTCCCTGTGGTCTCTTTTAGGTCAAGAAAATGTATTGGTGCCAAATTCATACTAGGCGTTTGAAGATTATAAGCCATTGGAAAAAACAACAAGACAAATAAGTTTAGATGAACCAACATCCAAGGTGTAAAGGACAAGAAAATGTATTAGTGCCAAATGCAGTTTAGCTGCATGAAGATTATCGGGGGTAAAAAATATAAAAAAAAACAACCTAAGATTACCTACATAGCTGTGCGCATGTTAGGGAAAGCTAAAAATTATTGTGATGCACTTTATATTTTGATCCCTATAATTTACCTATAACTTCTAAAAATTCAATCTAAGGTTCCGAAACGAATCAGCATAATATTTCGGCAGAAACTTGAGTCCTTCGGAACACTTCGTGGTCGCCCGCTTCCGAACTGGATTAAATTCGACCAAACTTTGCCGAAAGTGTAAAATTATTTTCCATTTTCACTCGCTCGGAAACAATAGCTTATGTAAAAGGTGTTACAAAATATTTCAATCAACCAATCTTCGAAAATGTAGGGGACTTGTTTTTCGGCCAATAGGCGTGGAAAATTGCCTAAGTTTTTCCACGTGGATCACAGCCGCACATGGCTTGCTCCATGTCTCCGCTAATTCGCGCCCGCCACCACTTCAATACACTCCTTTCCACCAACACTGATTGTGATATTGGAATTTTTTTACGAAAGCGCTTTTGACAAAAAAGCCGATGACTACGATGACAATTTTTAGGACACCCTTTTTAAAAATTATAAATAGGCTTGCGCTTGGCTGCCATCTCACCTGATGTTAAACGATGATGCGGTCTACGATGGAGCACGCTTGCTTAGTAGAAACCGATTCACTCGTTATTTGAAGACACCCAGATTGTAACTATCGGGGAACACCCACTCAGGCATCGAATTCTACAGGCTAGCAGTTCGCACAATAAATGCTGAATCAAAGCGACCAGTTGCCACGACACACGATGTACGATACAGATACACACCTTAAACTTAAAACACCCCTCTTTTCGCATCGGGGGTCAAACAGTGATTTTTTTTAATGATACCATGAAATCTATGCCGCTCAGAATGCACAGAGACGTTGGGTCTCTTTGTATCTTTTATCGCATTTACAACGGGGAGTGTTCTGAAGAGCTGTTTGATCTGATGCCGGCGTCGCGGTTTTACCATCGCACTAGCCGCCACCGCCTGAAGGCTCATCCACACATCATAGATCAGTGGAAATCGCACACTGTGCGATTCACTCGATCCTTCTTGCCTCATACTTGCAAAATGTGGAATGAGCTACCTTCCACGGTGTTTCCGAGAAACTACAACATGGGGTTCTTCAAAAGGCGAGTTAATCGAGTCCTAAAGGGTCGGCAACGTATTTGTGATGCCTCTGGTGTTACAAGTAGGCATAGGCGACGGTGACTGCTTACCATCAGGCTTGCTTGCCACCTATGGCATAAAAAAAAAACTTTGTTTGTTCTAGAATGAAATTTGGGCATCCTGTACACGAACTTAATACCTATTTCATATCGAACATCAATAAGACGCGCCGCTTGGAATAATACAGTTTTGTTCGTCTCAAGGACATTATTCAAATGTTGGATTTCATTACATTTTGCTAACAATGTTCATATTGTTATGCTGGTTGAACCCTGGACCCATGATTACTTAAAAAAAGTGCGAGTCGGGCTCGCGCACTAAGGGTTCCGTACCACCACAAAATACAATAACAAAATTACCAGTTATAACTTGGTTATGAACAGAAACTTGTCATTGACTCACACTTGGCCATTATTTATTATTTGTTGTTATACTTTTGAGTGTGTACTATAAATGTAGCAAATTTAACGCTTGTATGTATTACCGTTTTTACATAAGAGCTAATACAAAAATAAGTTAAAAAAATACGTTTGTCGTATGGGAGTTTCGTTTTTAGTTTTTAACGTTTTTATTATTTGTTGGTTAATTCGCCTTAACTTTACATATTCTGTCAAAATTTTGGGATATTTTTGCACACACAGTCATCTGACCCCAAACTAAGCAAAGCTTGTGATATGGCTGCCAGAGACTGATATACATACATATATAGTTTTTAAATACACACTTAAATAGATATTAACAACCAGATATAGAACAAACACAAATGTTCATCACACAAATGTTTGTTCTACGTGGAAATCGAACCCACGCCCTCAGGCTCAAAAGGTAGGTTCACTACCAACTGGACCAACGGGCTATCAAATTAAAAATCTATCTATTATGGTTCGAAAGATATAGCTGTTAATAAAATAGGTAAGACAGACGGACAGACATCGTAGGCTTAGTATTAAGGCCCCGTTTTTACCATTTGGGTACAGAACCCTAAATAGAACAGGAATGGAGCAAAATGCAGTATGTAAATATTTATGCATTATCGATGAGCTTGGGTTGAAAAAAAAACTTACTAATACGAGAATACATGAAACAGTCGCTCGATGTAAAGAGACACGCCGTATATATTGAGACTCACTGTAAAATAAATTAGACGTGCCGAGATTTAAAAAAAAACAGGTAGACTGCCGAAAACAGAAGTGGAAACTTAAATGTTTGGAAAAAATTGGCAGTCATGGGGACTGCTGACAGAAGTAAAAAACTTAAAATACTAGAAAAAAATGGCATTCATGGGGACTGCCCACAGAAGTGAAAACTTAAAATTTTGGAAAAAAATTGATGTCATGGGGACTGCCGACCGAAGTAAAAATTTAAAACTTTGAAAAAAACAATGGCATTCATTGGGACTGCCCACAGAAGTAAAAACTTAAAACTTTGGAAAAAAATTGGCAGTCATGGGGACTGCCGACAGAAGTGAAAACTTAAAACTGGAAAAAAATTACAGTCAAGGGGACTGCCGACAGAAGTGAAAACTTTACGTCACATTAGCATGTCGGTGACGCGAATCCATTAGATTTGTCCTTACCGAAAATTGTTTAGTTCAAATGTGTAGTAATTTAAAAGTTACTCTCATTGCAGTAGTTTTGAGCTATGTTTTACAAATATTTATTCAGCCGTTTGAAAGGTATGAGCTCATTTGTGAATTGAACGTGGAATTTCAGTTTAAACTCTTTTTCTTTTTCCACCTCCCATGTTGCAGCTGTGCTCGAACCGAGTGATCTTGCGCGTGACGATGGAAATAATTGCGCCCTTTGTATGGGACGCTACTTGTGTCGATACTTTGGCGCCGTCACATCTTCCTGAGACACGGGGTAAGGCTGGTGCGGCTGCCAATTCAGTAGAGCGGCACAAGCGACGCAAATATGCTAACCTCGGCAGTGGTCACATATTTGAACCGCTTGGGGTTGAGACATTGTGCCCTTATAGACCGAGAGCTCACATCATTTTCAAAAACCTTTCAGAGTGCCTCGTGACCATAATGCTGGCGTGTTTCTGGCTCAACGCATAAGCATTGTCATTCAGCGTGGTAATGCCGCCAGCATGCTGGGTACGCTGCCAACTGATAGTGGGCTTGAGTATTTGGAATGTCTTTAGACCTTCAACGGATTATGGGCAGTCTAACTTTTTTGTAGTGTTAGCTTGTATTTTGTTTATACTTATACAAATGATTTCAGTTTTCAGTTTTTGAAGGTATATATGTTATCAATATCATTGAAAACTGGAAATTTTATGTATTGCTTTGAGTCACGTTACAAACAGGCACATTTTGATAATCCCTTAGAACGAGAACTAAAGTAACTCGGTCACGTAGCCACCATGAACGTCCCGGCCACGGCTAGAGGACAACACACATTGTCCGAGCGTACGCAGTATATAAAATCTTGTTGGGTGCATGCGCTCTCAGATCAGACAAACAGGAGAGATATGCCCTAGTGCAATTATTGTTCGTGTTCAAATGACACCGTGTTACACCTATTTTTGGAAAAAATAAATTAAATAAATTAAATTAAAAATAAATAAATTATCTTAACTTATCTTTTCACGCACGGTAAGAATTTTGCAGCAACACCAATGAAATAACGAATTTCCACAATACATGCAAAAAAGAGTGTCTGCAGGGTGAGTTCGACTAATGGCATCAAGCCTGATTTAGGCCTGATGCGTTCGCACCCGCCACGCGACATTACCATATCTGCCTTGCTTGTCTGATCTAAGGGTGCACTGCACTTCAGCCGCTGTTATACAAACTTGCTAGATTTTTTTGTCATATTAGCATTGCCTTACACAGATTCTCTAGTACAAAATTCCCGAAAAAAGATATCCGGGTTAATATTTTACTTATATAAATTTAGATCCTACCTACATATTAAAATAGCGACAAACTAAGTTAAGCTCTGTGTTGTTAAAATAATAAAAATTAAAAAAAAATATTGTCAGAATTATATTTAAGTTTTCGTTAATTTTCTGTTTTTTAAATTGTGCATAATAAAGTACAATAAAAAAAAAATTGCTTGCAACAAAATGTAGAACAAATTAACAGTATTATTAATATTTTTTTAGTTTATTTTTGTTTTGAAAATTGCAGCGCTGACCGGTATCCACAGAATAATGTAAAAAAAAAATTAATGTTAATTATTTATAGATTTAACAACTGTAACATATTTGTGCAAGCCACTTTTTATCTTTTATTTTGATGCAGGGTTATAATTAAATTACACCCTGGTAACGTGAAATTTTCTTTGGGTTCTTTGCTTTTATATTTTGATGTTGTGTAATTTGTAAATGTGGCTTTCATTTAAACCTACGCCACTGACTATACCTCTACTGCGGTTGAAGACAAATACTTCTGGCCGCTGAATTAAGACCGTCGTTTATTATGAAACTCCGTGGGGAGGTCTGAAAAATATCCTTTATTTACTGTAATTTTTTTCATCAAATTAGCTAAGTTTTGTTGGTCTCGGGACAATTTAAGCTGAGTACCATGATTAATACATGACGTAATAGATTTTATTTGAAACAGCCCGTTATGATACACACAGTTAGGGCACGAATGGCTACGCTGTGCACGGCCACGCTCGACAATGGTATGCTACGGACGATTACGCTACAGGACGTTTTGCTATGAACGCTGTAGCAGCCAAGAACGCACGACTACATGTGGCTATATTTGTTGCACCAGCACGAAAATACCATGCATGGTCACGTCTGAAATAAAAGCAAGGCCATGCTATGCATTTGTATAAATGGCTACGCCAGATACGGCTACGGTGGTAGAGGCTACGCTAGTACAGCTACGCTAGGATACGCTAGTACAGCTACGCTAGGCTTCGCTGAGCTACGCTAGGCTACGCTGCGCTACATTAGGTTACGTTGGGCTGCGCTAGGCTACACTGGGCTACGCTAGGCTACGCTGGGCTGCGCTAGGCTACGCTGGGCTGCGCTAGGCTACGCTGGGCTGCGCTAGTCTACCACAGGTTCCAACACTAAAAACCCATTTAAAAAAACAGTAGAAAACAAAGCTTGCCGACAGTTCACCGCCAAACCGTAGTAAAAGTAGTGAAAACCATCGCAACTGAAAACCTTCCTGCTATTACAAACTTATACTATACTATACAAACTTGACGCATCACTGCTGTTGAATAAAATTGACAACTGATCATAAAATTAAACTAGAAATAGAGAGTCTAGCTTACAATAAAATCGCACTTGCGGTGGTGTGCTTAGGGCGTTGCCGACAAATCGCATGATTCACGTGAGCGCTAATATAATAAACCGTCTGTGATAGACAGCTCTTAACAACAATGTTAACCATCAAAAGTACATCCGCGTTATTATTTGCACCATCTGCCACACACACACTCACACAGTTGCAGGGTTGGCGTTGGTATACTTACACAGCCTACAACATAATCCAATGAGGTTTTACTAATAGAGATGTCATACTCATTTAAAAAACACAAACATGGGGATATTTTACTATAGCTACCTACATAGGACCCATACAACTATACAGCCTTATAGTTTTTTACAGCCGTCCCAGTATAAGTTATTCACATACAAATTTCTCAATTTTTCAAACATAATTTTTTACTCACATTAACCAATGAACTACCTAGCAGTCCACATGCAAAAAGGGGCAACAAGGTCGTCTCATCATCATCATTTCAGCCATAAGACGTTTCCCATCGTCCTCCATCGATCTCCAAAAGGGCCGGTTGGAAGCGGCCTGCATCCAGCGTTTCCCTGCGGTCTCTTTAAGGTCATCTGTCCATCTCGTGTGTGGACATCCTACGCTTCGCTTACCGGTCCGTAGTCTCCATTCCAGAATCTTTCGGCCCCTTCGGCCATCTGTTCTGCGTGATATGTGCGAGAAGGTCGTCTACTGGTTGAGTTTAAATAAAGCCTGATTTAAGGTAGACTTCCGTGCATTGCGACCGATCGCAGCCGCGCGCGGCTGATGCGATAATACTTGCATTATTGTGGATGTTGATGGGCTTTATTTTTGATCAGCTTTTATATGTGTTAATATAAAAAAAATTAGGACACATGCCTATATTAGACGGAAAGGTAGAAATAAAGAGAGGCCGGGAAGACCAAGTAGTATTCTTAGATCAAATACAAGGAATGTAAATGTCATGTCGTCTTGCTCCCTGCAAGCAGGGTGAAAAAGCTGGCAGAAGACCGTCAAGCCTGGAAGTTATTCCACCGACAAGAACTACGCTCTTAAATGATGAACGAATGTCTATAAGGTTATCTCCACCATGTTGGATTCAGTTTCAATAGGAAGTATCAGGTGGCAGCCCTAACACAGATACGCAGTTTACGAGGCAGGTTACTGCCGAGCGGTGGTAAAGGTGTCGCGTTGAAATGACATATAAGGAGTTACGTCTTTCGACAACCCTGTTATTCCATACTGTGGCATGCACATAAACATTTGTCGACGGTTTAATTTAATATTTCTGATGTGAGAGATTTTCTACGTATGTTACAGATAAAATACAGGGTAATGCATATTTAGCCTTCGACCAATATAAAATGAATGGACAGGCTATAACCATTGAACTTGCTCAGTAAAAACGAGTCGAAACAGTCGAACATCTTCAACACCTAATTATAAAAATGTACAGTATATATGTTATAAAAAATAAATACCGGTTTTATTTGTGTATTTACACTTTGGGTAGCACACGAATGAATAATTTTGTCAGGTGTTTCATTATCACGTAACAATAGACTCGTGCTGCACTTCCTACGGCTAGACACCGACTGAAACGAAGTGAGCGCTGGCGCTCATTTCGTAATCTTCAAAAACGCTCTTCTACTGGGCCCGTCCATTCATTTTATTTTTGTCGAAGTATTTAGCTACCGGTAAAACGGGTTAAAAAGATGTGACGGGTTGGTGAATAGAGACGATTTTTTTTTGTCATTAATTTAGTACATGATGCACGAAACTTTCTAAAATTGGTCTCTATACATCCCATCGTTTCAACTAATCTTGTGTTTATGGTATACTTTGTTTGTCGTATAATAGGATGGGTAACAAAAATAAGAAGGGTCATAAGAAAATGTTTCCACGCTATATTTTGACGTTTCCATGTGATTCGAGTACAAAATTCATTACTTACAATAATTAATGCTATGCATGTATGTTTTCGGCCATTTTTAACAAGATACTTTTGATCAAATTTGCCAACATCGGATAATTTTGGCCAAGTAGTGGTGAGCGCAGCTGTGGCACACATACCTGAAATAAGGATATTTTTACTAAGGGACTTCTTCCACGCATTTTGTTTAGGTTACTCACGTGATTAAGAACGCGCGCGCTCACTTTTACCTATTGCTATGAGACTCGTGAAAACAAACCAATTAACCCCAAGATTAAGGGAATAAAGAAAAGCTATTGAAGAGTTCCACTACCCTCTTAGCTCCATCATCAGATCAGTTCAGTGGTATCAATATTATATTGGAAGGATAGGATAGGATAGGAAGGAATATTATATATTATACAATATTATAAGGTGGTATCAATAGTATTGTATTGTCATCCAGATTACATAAACTTGTAAAGTTTCAAATCGTTAACACTACTGGAACTACGTTTATTATTAATAGATTAATTAGGGTTTATTCAATAAAAATTACAAGTAAAATAAAAACAGTCTTAAATTTAAATTTATAACTAAAACTAATCTAAAACTAAAATTTATCTAAAACTAAAACTAATCTAACAAGCCGCTACCGGTGGCCAGCGTTCCCAAAATGCTGGCAACATTGCCACGCAGGTTAAAATAATCTTTTTTAAAGGCATGGGTGACAAACAAAAATCGACTCCGCTTTATGGTTGATATTCCGAAAACCCGTACGAAGCGCTTTGTTTCTATTTTTCTTATGTGAACTGCTAGTCAGTGGAATGCGCTGCCTGAATGGGTGTTCCCCGATAGTTAAAATCTGGGTGTCTTCAAATCACGAGTGAATTGGTTTCTTCTAGGCAAGCGAGCTCCATCATAGTCATTGCTTTTCATCAGACGACTTGGCGGTCAAACGCAAGCCTATTATTAAATAATAAAAATAAAAAAAACAAGTAGACAGGTTGCCTGATGATAAACAGTCATCTTCGCCTATGGATACTTGTAGCACCAGAGATATCACAACTAGGTTGCCAACCCTTTAAGGATCTATTAACTCGCCTTTTGAAGAACCCCATGTTGTAGCTTCTCGGAAACCCCGCGGAAGGTAACTCATTCCACATTTTGTAAGTGTGAGGCAAGAAAGACTTCCATGATTTGTTTACATTGTTATGTACATGTAAAGCTAATAAAAGCGAACTAAAAACTACCAAAGGCTTATATGCCATCTCCACATACCACAGCCAGCAAGACGACTAGAAGCGGGCAGATCAGGTTGATGAGTAGCGTGAGGACAGTGCGGACCAGCCACCACAGGCCGACCACCACCAGCACGCTGGCGAACATCACCTGACAAATATTGTTCATAGAGCATCATGCACGTACACTCACAGAATATAACTAAGAAAACAGTTATTTGCTTGCAACGCTGCAAAGTTGTTTTTTGGCGTGTGTACTTGTATTAAAACCTGAGCAAGCGTAGGATTCTAGGATTGAACCAGGAGCAAAGCGAGTAGATATAGAATCCTGAGCGTAGCGAGGGCTTCAAAGGTACGAGACGCAGAACAACTTAGATGCCGAGCGAAACACACAACTTTTCATCTCATCTTAGCGAGGCAAATATTGTATTTCTTCTAAGTTAAGATAGGGACTTTCTTGAATCAAACTATTTGAGGTGCTATTCAATTGGGTTGGAATGGTTTAGCACTGAAAAAATTTAAAGGTTAGAGAAATTCATCACGTTTAAATTTTGTATTCACTTTCCACGCAAGCTACGAAAAACGACTTTGTCGCACAGAATTTAAACGATAAAGAAAGCCTTTTTGAACTGGTGAGATGAAAATGTGTTTGTCCATGGAGATATAAATAAATAAATAAATAGTCGGGACATTTTTGCACACACGGTCATCTGACTCCAAACTAAGCAAATCTTGTGATATGGCTGCCAGAGACTGATATACATACATATAATGTTTTAAATACATACCTACTTAAATAGATATTAACAACCAGATATAGAACAAACACAAATGTTCCTCACATGTTTGTCCTAGGTGGGAATCGAACCCACGCCCCCAAGCTCAGAAGGTAGGTTCACTACCAACTGGACCAACGGGCTATCAAATCAAATATAAAAGCCGACGGACACTGCAGTCGAGGCAGTGTCGCGACCTACAAGCGGTCATCCTGTCAAGCCTTTCCAATTACCGTAGGATCAACATTTACTTACTACGGCGCTTTTCGCCTCCAGCTCCGCTGCATCTCGAATGTCTGACCCTCTAGGAAATTATTTTGAACCTAGCTTTAATGCAGAGCGAGAGTGGTTGAGTGGTAGTATGAACGCTTTTATATTTAATGTTAGCCTTGCGTTTGACCGCCTACTCACCTGATTTTAAGCAATGATGTGGTCTACGATGAAGCTCGTTTTCCTAGAAGAAAACAATTCACTTGTGATTTGAAAACATCCAGATTGTAACTATTAGGGAACACTTATTCAGGCAGAGCATTCCACAGACTAGCAGTTTACACCGTCAAAGTTTTTTTGTCTCAACTTAACAGTCCGATAGAAAAATGAGCAGGAGGGAATTAGATCATGCAAATCCGGTGCACACTCCGATATTAATCCTATAAAAAACCGATAGACTAGCAACTTTGCGCCAATATTCAAGATTAAGAAGCTTAGTCATAACTACGGATTCGTAGGATTTACAATCTGACCTGGTTCGATCCTTGGCCCTGCACCAATCACTTATTTAGTTGGTAGGTACTTACATAAATTATGTGCAGTTTTAATGCCATTCCTCAAAAACGGTGAAGGAAAACATCGTAAGGAAACTGATATCTCTAAGAACTTTAAAAGTTCAGAGACTTATGACATTTACCAACATGCACTGGGCCAGCATGGTGGATTAAGGGCCCACCCTCTTTCTCTCTCTCTCTTTTTAAGAGAAGGCCTATATATATGTTTAAGTACCTGAGCTTCTTCATGGGTCCTCAGCCAATTTTTCAAAAGATTCACAACGGTTCCTTCTCCATACTCGCTGCATGTTGGGCGAGAAACGCTGAACTAAAACAAAAATATACTATATATATATATGGTTGATCACATAATGAGGCAGAGACCAAAGCGCGCGGCTTGCTTGCGCGTTTCAAAATTCTTGAAGATATAAAACTATTTGTTTAGGCGACGGCAAAAAAATTAAACTCATTCGCTAAAATTAATGATATTAAATTAAAACAAAATTGTTTAAAATATTTTTGATGTCTCTTATGAACAAAATAGCTTTTCACTTCTTTAATTCTGTCACTTAGTTATTTTATAATGTTGAAGATATTTAAACGCTTTAGCGACATAGCCACGCGCTTTTAGGTGTCAAGCGCCTAGTCTGGGACGGGAGCTTGCTTTTACACACTGTTAGGTGCTTGCCGGCTAGTTGAATAGTTCCTTATTTTTGTATGATGGATAGTATAGTTTGTGTTAATACTTTTTTAATGTATCGTCAATAATAAAAATAACAACACTCATTACAAATTAATAATACTCGTATATTGAAGATTTAGGTATTCCACCCAGGCACGGAAAACAATATAGATAAATTTTGTTCATATATTGTACGGGAGTTATTCACGTATGATTTAGATTAAGCCGGTTACTCCGACTATTATATAGTTTCATCCACATTGATATTTTTCAAGGTGAGTGCGCGCCTGCGGCTCCGTCTCGCTTTGCACTCGCCTTGAAAAGTAGGTACTGCGAAATAATGCGGTTGAAACTATAGCCAGAGTAACCGACACATGTCATACGTGAGTAACTACCGTGTAATATAGACATAAAAGCGTATTAAAACGTATAAAAGCTTCAGTTTCCACAATAAAATATAGATATTATATATTATTTGTTATCATTATTTAGTAGCAGTCAAGCAGATCTTAACCAAGGTTGAACGAAAGTTTTTTAATGCTCCTGGAAAATCAAGGGACAAATACAGGCTCGCTCTAATATGGGAACCCAAAGAGAATCTTAAAAAAACTTTTTTTTGTAATAGTTTGGATTATTAGGTAAATAAATTATTATACCATCAAACAATTCTGAAATTTGAAAAACAGTGGCATTAAAAATTAAGAGAAATTAAACCTATTTGTCAACTATCAAGTTGTAATAACTTCAGATAAGAATAATTGAAAATGCAAGAATAATAGGAAAGGGTTTGTTGACTAAATACATACAGAGTGTCCGAGAAAAGCGCGGCGCCACTGTTGCTGGTTCACGTACATGTTAGTGGCTATGTCGTCTATCACTTCAATAGAAAACAACAAGGACTTGTAAATTTTTGTATTTACCACGCGTTCTGCGAAACGAAATAATAATAATATTTATTTTCACCTTAATAAATCGATGTCTTACAGAGACAATACGCGACGATTAAATAAAGATAAAGATAAATTTATTCACACAAAAAGGAAACTTACATAGAAAGAGCAACTAATTAGTAAACAAATCTCAAACAATAACCAGTGCTTATTGTTTTGTGTAATGAAATTTAAAGTAGTAAGATACCTATCTTATTATGGAAACTGACGTGGTTTTCACACATTTTACTTATATGACACGGGAATTAGTTACGAATGATTAAGCCAGTCACTCCGACTATAGTTTCAACCGCATTTGGCGGCCCATAAAGCGAGAAGCAGCCGCGCGCGCGCATTCGCCTTAAAAAAGACCCCTGAAACTATAAACCATGCGGCTGAAACTATAGTCGGAGTAACCGACTTAATCATACGTGAGTAATTCCCGTGTAATATAAATACAATGTAGCATGATAATTATATTTCTGTACCTGGGTGATGTACGTACAATTTCCGCGTACTAAGCTAAAATTTAAAATCTACAGTTGTTCTCATAAAGCTCAGAATGATATTCTAACGTATTTGTAAAATTATACAAAACTACACTATTTTCATTCTATTATTTGATTTGATAACTGCAATAACATTGCAAAAACCTGAAGAAAAACATTTTCTTTTAATATTTGACTGAAGTATATGATAACGGGTACCTGCTACAGTCCACGCTCAAACACCTAGCGAAACTGATCAGAATTCATGGTTTCCATTCAAAATGTAATTGCAGCTGTCAGACGCATTCTCCCAGTGGCCGGAATGTAATATTACGTAGTAATAAAATCTTTGGTAATAGGTTTTTTTACTACTACCGTGATTTTTATTACATCGTCCCAACGAAAAACTGTTTGATATGAGATTACCATTAGGTTTGCCACGTGGCTTGGATGGTTTTATTTGGTCATGTGATAGGTAGAATTCTGTGCATGGATCATACCTAAGCTGGCTACGATACCTTATGAGCTTGGCACTGTGAATTCCCTGAATAAAATAATCACTCTGTAATGTGTGGCAGCGCGTCAACCAAGGTGTCAACTAATCTCGGAGGCTATGGTATTTACAAATGACATCTTACCAGCTTTTCGAGCATCGGGTAACATTTCTGAGAAGATTTGTCACCCATTTTTGTGCATTTCTAACGATTCATATCGAAATTGTTACTATTTGTTTTGCATGTTTTTCATGCAAAACAAATTGTTCCATGTTTTTCTTGTTTGACGCAATTGACGGATGTGGCTTTATGTTTATTTTTTAATCAGCAAGCTACAAAAAAGGTTGTAAAGTTTCAAAGTAGGTTAGGTAAGGCCAATTTTTCTGAGGTAGACACACATTCAAATACATTTGGAATAATTTGGCAATTTGAAATACCATAAGAGATCGTTCAATTAGTGATGTTATTAATGATACATTTTAGTAATGACTGCAGTGGGTCAATTTGTTTATCATACAATAATAGTAATGTCTATCTGTTAACTATTTAAATTAATAACATCATAATTATCTTAACTATCGAAATTGTTTCGACAGTTAATTTAATTAATAATTTTTAGGGTTCCACACCCAAAGGGTAAAAACGGAACTCTATTACTAAGCCTACGATGTCTGTCTGTCTGTCTGTTTGTTTGTCTGTCTGTCCGTCCGTCCGTCTGTCTGTCTGTCCTACCTTTATACGGCTATATCTTTAGAACCGTAATAGATAGCCAGTTGAAATTTTCACCGAATATGTAATGTTACGGCGGATCAACTAAGAAATAATAAAAACCAGGAAGTAAGGAGTAAAAAAAATTTAAATCGGCTCTTTGTATTTTGTGGTGGTACGGAATCCTCAGAGTGCGAGCCTGACTCGCACTTGACCAGTTTATTTGAAGTCTGTTAAACGGTTTTTTTTGCTTTATCGTTGTTTGAGTTGTGAGAGCTTACAAACTACCTAGCATTGCATTTCTACGAGTGCCTGTCTACACCACAGGAAAGAGAAGTAAATAGAACGGAAATGAGAAGGATAATCTGTTGCCAAGCATTATAAGTGAGAGTGAACCTTGATTTAACATTCTTATTTAGATACAGTTGCTAATTGATTTCGAATAACTGACGTTTCGTTTATATGGGTGCAATTGGCTACAATCTTACAAAAATGCCTTGACAGCGTAGAGGGTTATACTGAATCTATGCTTGACAGCCGTTCTAATTTAATTAAAAATATATGTTTTCTGTGGTCTACACACCACAGAAGAGAACAATTTTTCGTTTACTACGCATTACTGACAATCCTGACAATGCATTATCAAAAAGTACCCACAGTAAGATAGGTCTATCACCCAAACTTTCACCTGTTTTCTAGAGTAGGTATATAAAAGTTACGAAAGTAGTAGTTTATGTTAACATTTATACGTTAAGTATGCACTTTACAAGTTTTACTAAGTTTTCTCTCGTAGTATTAATGTATCCTAAGTATAACTTTGTAGACGAGATCTAAAAGCCTGCCTTTGTGTGTTACTAAAGGCCTTTGTTTCGAGAACATTCTAAATCCTTTGTGGATCCACAACGTAATTCAAAGTAAAGGTATTTCAAAAATTAAAAATATTCTTTTATGATAGAATACTTTCTACAGCACAACGTTAGCGTTTTACGGGAATATATTTTAACAAAGCCACAGATTGGTTGTGTTACGGTGTTCCAGAAAACTTTATATTGGTTTGATATTTACGTATTAGTATTGTAATTCTACGCGACAATGCGGCCAGCATATTGGGTATATACGATGCTGGCAGCGGTTTATTAGATTTAATTATTTTTATATTTTAGTACTAGTTTGTTTATATTTGATTTTTAGTTGTTTTCAGTATAATCTATATATATATAATTATATATAAGCGAAATTCATCTAATCATCTACTCACTCATTAATCACGAAATCTCGAAAACCACTTGACTTACGAAGCTGAAATTTGGCAGGTAGATTCATTATGGGGTGTAGAGGTCCACCACGAAGGATTTTATGAAAGGGCCGAATTAAGGATGACAAAAAGGGGTTGAGAGTTTATATGAAAGTCTACGCGTACGAAGTCACGAGCTAGTAATTTAAATATATATATATAAGTATATTAGGGAAATATTTACGTATTAGTATTGCAATTCTACGCGACAATGCGGCCAGCATCTTGGGTATATACGATGCTGGCAGCGGTTTATTAGATTTAATTATTTTTATATTTTAGTACTAGTTTGTTTATATTTGATTTTTAGTTGTTTTCAGTTTAACAATCAATAGTTATTAAGACACTTGCCATTAAAAAATATAATATGAAAAAAAGTAACTTTAGTTAACGTTAAAGTTATTAATGTTAGTTAGTTATTAAAGTTATTTTAGTCTCGTTTTAGTTTTTTAGTAAACTCAAGAACGACTGGACCGATTTTGATTATCTTTTATTTGTCGGATTCCTCTTCGCCCTGAATAGCAGAGTAAGTATTAAAGTATCAGTTAAAATATAGGTGGCCAAACGCAAGCCTATTATTAAAATAATCATACTTATAATATTACTAGCTGCGACCCGCGGTTTCACCCGCGCAGTGACGAAAAATGGTGATGATGATGAAAAGTACTGTTGCTGCGTGAAAGAGGAACAAACATACCAACAAACTTTTCTCATTTATAATATTAGTATGATATGATAAATGCAAAAAGTTTGTTGGTTTAAGGGACGGAGAGTGACATAGGCTACTTTTCATTGTCACCATTTTTCATGACTACGCGGGTAAAACCGCGGGGCCTACCTACTTTTACCTACTTTTAGCCTACCCCGAAAGGGTGATTGGGCCATATCCACCACGCTGGCCCAGTTACGGGCTGGTGGATTCACATACGCCATTGAATTCCTTCTCCGTACGTATGCAGGTTTCCTCACGATGTTTTCCTTCACCGAAAAGCCAGTAGTATGAAAATGAAAATCCGTACATAAGCTCCAAAGAGCTCATTGGTACGGGCCTGGGGTTTGAACCTACGACCTCACGCTTTCAAGTCTAGCGGTCTCCCAAATGGGCTACCACGGCTACGCACGGCACGGTTTTTAAGTCATCATCATCAGCCAGAAGACGTCCACTGCTGAGCATAGGCCTCCCCCTTTAACCTCCACACTGAACGACAGCAGCCTGCCTTTTGCATCCACTGGATGCCCGAAACTCTCACAATGTCGTCGGTACATCTAGTGGGAGGCCTACCTACGCTGCGTCTTCCGGTTCGGTTCGGTCCGGTTCGGTTTCAAGTAAACTGACTTAAAAAAAACCGGACAAGTACGAGTAGGACTCGTGCTCTGAGGGTTCCGTCCAACGGAACAATCAAAACGCGAGTCCAAAATAAAAAAAACAACTGAAGTTGAAATATTGAAAGCCAAACTTAACTTTGTAGTTGACTATAAGGTTATTCAATACATTCCAACTACAAAATGTAAGTTTGTAATAGCAAAATAATTATTTTTAAATGATATAATTTCAAATTAGTAACTTTCGGATTTATTCCTATATATGTGCTATGAGACCTTGCCTTTTGCCAAATTTCATGATTCTAGGTCAACGGGAAGTACCCTATAGGTTTTGATTCTCCTGTGAAATCGCAAAATATGCGACATAAACGTTCATATCTTTTGATTGCGTTGATTTAAATTTTTAATTTTTTTTACATCTGAAAGAATCCGTAGACCCAAGTATTTAATATAAATTTAAACTTGATACCTTTACGCGTTCTTGAGAAAAAGGGTCTTCACAGACGGACAGACAGACGGACAACGAAGTGATCCTATAAGGGTTCCGTTTTTTCCTTTTGAGGTACGGAACCCATCCATTCCATGTAAAGCACTTCCTGAAACCCTATAAAACAAATGTCACTAAAGTAGTGGTTACACTAAGGGTCTGAGAAGGACAGTAAAAGCCAAATAAAAGCCGATTCAAGGGACACTTCATTTTACGAGACTCGAAGAGGGGTTTTAGGAAATGTAGGCGACATTGAGAGACCTTTACTAGTCTTTACAAACTTTAGTTAAACTTTCGTATAGCCTTTTGGTTCCTGAAACAATAACCGTTGGAATAAATACGGACATTATAAGCTAAAAGCAAAGGACAATTTGGCCAGCTAAGTTCAAGCTGTAACTCTGTTATAACTCAGAGAAGTTGTGCCGTTTGGCCAATGCCAGGCTTCACAGTAATTACTATAAATTTTAACTAATGTTCAAACGATGATTAATTTTGTCACCGAAAAGAAAATACAGAAATAAATTTTCCTTTTATAATTTTGTAGTTTAGCAGACTATGGTTTAATTATATGCAGATTTGTTTACTCGAATTTTAATATTACCAGTATTTCTCTGAAAAAAAAATTACAAAGATTAATCTCGAACACCTACTCGCAGGTCACGGTCTTACGGCTAGCTGCAGTTTATATGACGAAAAAAATGTTGCGCGACCGCAAACCGTATCTGGGCGCGTTAAGGTTCACGTTCACGTGATTTTCCGAACTACGCGATTTTAACGTTAGTTTGAGACCGCGTAGCGGCGTTACGGCGTTAGCCGTAAGCTCTGGTGTTACAGATATCCAGATAGGTGACGGTGATCACTTACCATCGGCGGCCCGTTAGCTTGTTTGCCACCTGGAGCATTAAAAAAAAGAGGGGTTATAAGTTCCTGTGTATCAATTTTTGACGTAACTTCCACACGGCTGAACTGATTTCGATTTAGTTTTTTTGCGACGAAAAATAGTGACTTGATCGAGAGTGTTTTTAGCTATGATTATTTTATAGTTTCTTATTAGGGTTCCGTACCCAAAGGGTAAAAACGGGACTTTATTACTAAGCCTACGATGTCTGTCTGTATGTCTGTCTGTCCTACATATTAACAGCTGTATTTTTCAAACCGTAATAGATAGCCAGTTAAAATTTTCACACAATATTTAATGTTACGGCGAATTAACTAAAAATAATGATAAAACAAGCAAAAAGTAAAAACGAAAGGGGGGTTCCCCATACAACAGACGTGTTTTTAAACGTATTTTTGTAATGTTAAAACAGTAATACCTACGTACAAGCGTCATATTTGGCAGAATTATATTACACACTCTAAAGTATAACAACAAATTATGAATAATGGCCAAGTGCGAGTCGGTGACCAAATTCTTTACCAAGCTATAATAAAATTGTGTTATACTCGAGCGCCTGTAGCAAAATAATTAAGGCGAAATGGTAGAGATCCGTACACTTGTACGGTGGTAATGCGGCGTGCGCGCTTTTAAATATTTTTAATATTAATTTTTTCTTTATTTTCTACAAATAATCTTACGCTTTTACAAAAAACTGCGACCACTAAAGTGTTTGAATGATTGTTAGGATAACTTACAATTTTTGTAAATAAAAATATCTTCTATAGAATTTGAATGAAGTTGATTCAATGCATTGAAAGGAAAATAAAAACGGGTGTTTTTTTTTAGGAAAGTTAACGATTTTTTTCTATCGAGCCAAATTTATTTAATCGTGTATCGGTGAACGCATCCGAATAAAATATTTCAAGAACATTTATTAAACATAAAGAAATAATGTCAATTAATCGATTTTAAAGGTCTACTTTTGAATATTCGTCATAACGAATCTTCAAATTTGAAGCATATTTCGTCTTAACTGTAGCTGCGTAGCAATTGCTTTGAATATTTTGAATAGCTGGTATTTCGGTTACTTGGACGACCTTATTGTATTTTGTTGTGGTACGGAACTCTCAGTGCGCGAGCCCAACTCGCGCTTGTCCGGTTTTTACACAACTCTAATTGTAGATATGAATAATTTTATTCGATCGCCTGTTCATTCGGCTATAACAATTAATTCAAGTGCTTACTAACTTTGAATTCGATTTTTTTGTATTGATAATCATTTCGGACCTATCAGACACCCATATAAATTTGTTAATGCTTTTGTAGTACGATTCTCTTACAATAAAGTTTAAAATAGTTTCTCATCT
This sequence comes from Agriopis aurantiaria, assembly GCA_914767915.1. NCBI lineage: Eukaryota > Metazoa > Arthropoda > Insecta > Lepidoptera > Geometridae > Agriopis > Agriopis aurantiaria. The sequence goes on from OU611983.1 coordinate 18,813,784, forward strand.
GCAAAAGCCATACTTACCATCTGTCCTCAGCCAAATCTTCAAACTGGCTCCGAGCGGCACAAATAATTCACACTTCATAAAACCAAAACGATTTTTTGCACTGAATCCAGACGTTACGGGTATGGCTCTTAAAATGGCGTTAAGAACAGTTGTAAAACACTGTTTTAAATTATCACGGTTGTTCACTAAAGTTATATGATTATTTACGGGATATTTACCGTGGTAAGGTTGTGGAATGAGCTCCCGATATTTCGGCGCAGTTACATGCACCATGTTCACGGGAAGACTGAAATAATGCGGGTGGTTGGAGAACAGTTAAAAAGTTAGGTGCAGACATAACGATCGCTTTCTTTCCCAGACAAACAAACAAACAAACAGGTTTGTAATGTGTGTGTTTTGTAATAATATTTGAAATATGTGATATGTCCATAAATAAAATATATCTAATGTCTAGGTCTAGTTCCTTATAATGTAAAATAACTATTTGCTTTCTATAACTTTAGCGTAGCGTATTTAGTGGCTCCAAATAGTGGCGTCCGGTAGGAAGGAAGTGGCAATTCTGCCGGACCGGTCCCGGGGGACACACACACATACACCCTCTCTCATACGCATATAGACAAGACCGTAGATAATAAAAGAAAATATTTCATTTACGTATCTGAATTATTTAAGACTAAATAATCACCATAATTTTTTGTTCGCAAATATTATATTTGCCTAAAGTTTTATGAGGTAGTTTAGTCGTAGACTGAATAGGTACCAATAATTGTTCAGAAATTACTCGTTCAAAATTAAGTGTTTTTAAATAAACCGGTCAAGTGTAAGTCAGGCTGACGTACTAAGGGTTCCGTACCACCACAAAATAGATCCCGACCACGCCCGAGGGTACTTAACTTGGTGGTGAACAGAAATTTGCTACCAACTCGCATTTGGCCATTATTTAATATATGTTGTTTTACCTTAGAGTGTGTACTATAATCGTGCCAAGTTTGGCGCTTATATGTATTAGCGTTTTTACATTAGAGCAAATACAACAAACGTAAAAAAATATTTTTGTGGCTTAATTGTATTTTTTTAGTAATCATCCGTAACATTACATATTCTGTGAAAATATCTAGGAATATCGGAAGACACAGCCGTTGAAAGGTAAGGCGGACAGACAAACAGCGTAAGCTTAGTAATAGGGTCACGATCACACCCGTTGGGTACGGAACCCTAAAAGAAAAAACCTAACTTACAGCCGCTCTCAGAGACGTTACTTAAGTTAAGGAATACTTAAAATTGCTCTGTCAACTTCTCGTTGACGGAAATTGTCACACATGAAAACGAGACAGAGCAATTTTAAGTATTCCTTAGCTTAAGTAACGTCTCTGAGTGCGGCTGTTAGTAATGTATATTTACTTACACTAGACTTCCAGTACGATGTCTACGATCGAAACCTCTCGAAACTAACTCCGTACACACTCTTTTAAACCACGCAATCGTAAATTAGAGAGAAGTGCTTTTGCTGAAAGGAGTTGAGCAAACTTTCTACGTAAAACCTTTCAAGGATCGGATGAAAGGGCAAATCGTTGATACAACTGCCAGAGCAAGTATCTAATAATAATGGATAGGTAAGTGGACAAGTACAGGGGAGATTTACAGCGATTGGTACAAAATAGAGACGTTTACAAAACCACGATAAGGGCCTCTCGCCCCGCGGGGCATCGATCCAGATACTGAGGTTTTACTGCAGTGGAAATAAGAAGCGGAAGCGATTTGCAGATGTGAAACTTATATTTTTTAATTAAATGGTTTCTTACCGAATGCGTGCAAATGAACCCTATTAAAAAGCCTACGATATCTCTGTCTATCTATCCTACCTTAAAAGGATGGATATCTAGATGGATGTATAATTTTTTCACAGAATGTGTTACCTAAGAAATAATAAAGAAGTCAAAAAGTAAAAACAAAAGGAGGGTATATGTATACAAAAAGTATAAACAAAAGGGGGCTATACAAAAAACAAACGTATTTATTTTACGTATTTTTGTATTAGCTCCAGTGTAAAAATGGTAATACGTACAAGCGTCAAACTTGGCATGATTATAGTACACACTTTAAAGTATAACGAAAAATAATAAATAATGGCCAAATGCGAGTCAGTGACAAATTTCTATTCATTACTAAGTTAAGCAACGTATTTTCCTACTTAGATGACCTCATCATTCGACTCACCGAATCGAAAGGCCACCAGATTTTACTAATTTTGAAGTTGGTTTTTTAAATTGATAGTTCTTGTATTTTGCGGTGGTACGAAACCTTCAGTGCGCGAGCCCGACTCGCACTTTTGTTTTTTACTAGTATGTATGGCATGTACCTATATTTTTTCATAGCCGCGTGCTATAGATCACTAACTGACTGAAAGGAAATGTTTTTTTAGGTGCGGAGTTCTTGGCTGGTTTTTTTCTACTTAATATTATATCCGCGAAAGTTTGTATGTATGGATGTATGGATGTTTGTTCCTCTTTCACGCTGCAACTGAACAACGGATCAACCTGATTTTTTGCATGGGTATAGTTCAAGAGTCAGAGAGTAACATAGGCTACTTTTAATCATCATCAACACCATTTTTCATCACTACGCGGGTGTAACCGCGGGGCGCAGCTAGTTTAAAATAAGCTTGCGTTTGACTGCCACCTCACCTGACGTTAAGCGATGATGTGGTATACCGCATCTAGACAATGGAGCACGCTTTCCTAGAAGAAACCGATTCACTCGCAACTTGAATATCATACGCTACCTTTTACATTTTGGGCCACAACAGAATCTCAATAAGCCCTATATAATGAGTCTCAAGAGAGCCACAGGGAGCTATGTTGAAAATAATACCTACTTATTTGTCGTTGCCATATTAATAATATTCTGTGTCTATTCTTCTTAGTGAGCATCTTCATATCATCTCCAAATTGAAATCTCTGGCAGTACTTATTTACACCGACAAACCCAAAATAAACCAATACCGAGTGCTTTAAGCTAAGTAAAACTTCGACCAAAATAAAATGAATGGACGGGCCCAGAAAAAGCGCATTTTGAAGATTACAAAATGAGCGCCGGCGCTCACTTCGTTTCAATCGGTCTTAAGCCGTAGGAAGTGCGACACAAGACTATTGTTACATGATAACGAAACATTTGACAAAATTACGCCTTCGTGTGCTTTCCCGAAGTGTAAATACACAACAAAAAACCGCTATCTATTTTATGTAACAAATGTAGTTACTGTACATGGTTATAATTAGTTGTTTTGACTCGTTTTTACTAAGCAAGTTCAATAGTTATGGCCCGTCCATTCATTTTATTTTGGTCAAAAAAGTAAAATCGGGCGGGAATAAATTGATGAATAGCGTTTCGCTTGCGCATCCCATCACTGCTTATGATGCGTTGGGCCTTGGTGCCTTATGCAGACATGCACTGCGTAAGGCACTATTGCCCGCGACTTCGTACGCGACAATGACGTAATATAATGACATTGGTTCTATGACTTCTGAACAAGGAATTATAAATTCCTTGCTTCTAAATATAATTTTTCTGAGGTACGAGTAGATTTTCATATAAACTTTCAACTCCCTTTGAACCGTTTTCATTCGACCATTTCTTACCGGATCTCTACACCCTATATGGAATCAAACTGCCAAATAAAGGTAAAGTAGTTTCGAGATTTCGCGATGAGTCAGTTAGTCATGAGAGTATCGCTTTTCTATAATACAAGTGCGCCCCGCGGTTTCACCCATGCGAATTACTCCCTATATCATTAGTTATCTGCTAGTGAAAGTCCCGTCAAAACCGGTCCAGCCGTTTGGAGTCCATAAGGAACATACATACATACACACATCGCTTTTTATATGAAAGAAGAAGACATATATGTAAATTGTAGTCCGAACCATTCGTAACCATTCACCAATGCTAAGCAACGGACACCACCGTCAGTTTCCGGATGGGTGACCGCCGGTAGCATTTACAATTGAGCGCTACATGGCTCGAATGACACAAATTGTAGATAAAAAAACTATGTTTTTTTGCAATTTGCGTTCGAAGGTTATTTCGCCTGATTTAAGCGATGATGCGGTCTACGATGGACCACGCTTGCCTAGAAGAAACCGATTCACTCGCGACTTGAAGACACCCAGATTGTAACTATCGGGAATACCCATTCAGACAGCGCATTCCGCAGTCTATCGGTTCGCACAATAAAGCGCTTCGTTCGGGTTTTCGGAATATCAACCATGAAACCCATACAAACTTTCTTACCTTTTATTATAATTTTGTCAGAGAGACTTGTGGAAACGCTCACTAAAGGTAACGACCTGAGTTTACATTAGATTGTAATTACACCTTCTCAAGTTAGGTCTTCAATTAAAGTCAGAAGTTACTATAGATAGGTACGAATATAATTGTCTTCTGTGTAGTTTGTACACTGCCAATATTAGAAAGCGTTTAAACAACACCACAGTAGGAACAAAAGTAACTAGGAACAAAAAAGTATGCTATGTTTATAGAGCGGTATATAAACAGCCAGCCTCCAGCAAAACAAACTTTCAAAGACCTTAAGTTGATGACTCTGCCTGCGTTATACTTTTACCATACCGGTATATACGTATATAAAAACTTGGCATCCTTCGTGAGACTCGGCGATATCCACGAAAAATTGACTAGGAATGGGGTCACCTTGACTATGCCCATACAAAGGCTAACCAAGTCTCACAAATGTACCCGAATATTTGGCATAAAATTATTTAACGCCTTGCCTAAATCCATAAGGGACGCCAAGTCGCTGTATTTATTCAAAAATAAACTTAAGGTCTTTCTGACTGATATGGCGCCGTATAGCGTAGAGGAGTTCATTCCAAAACTGGAATGAATAATTGATGCCTAGTTATAATTAGAATGACATTTATATTATTATTATTTTGCTTTAATATTATTAATTCTATGATGTATTTTTTCATATTTTTAAATGTTGACATGTAATTATTATCTATATATATAAAAATCAATTGCTGTTCGTTAGTCTCGCTAAAACTCGAGAACGGCTGGGCCGATTTAGCTGATTTTGGTCTTGAATTATTCGTGGAGGTCTAGGGAAGGTTTAAACGGTGAGTAAACGGCTGGACCGATTTAGATGAAATTTTGTGTTTTGGAGTGGGTCGCGGTAGCGAGGCCGAAGGCCGAGCTCTACGCGTACGAAGTCGCGGGCAACAGCTAGTTATGAATAAAATTATCATTATCATTATCATTATAGCGTGGCCTGTATGTGTGCGCGCCAGTTCACTCGCACGCAATACAGCACGCACACAAAGACAATTTCTAGAATGCAACGCGAGTACCAGTCGGGGCTGCGGCGGTGCCCAGCGCAGTCGCATTTAGACACGTTAGGAGCTCACCACATCGACTGACCACGCGCCCCGCCGGACTACCGCGCCGTTTGTTTATGACGGTTCCATCTGTCCCTATTCTTCAAAAAAATACTTCATCACGCTGTAGAAAATATTGCTGTCTTTGGGTGCCTCAATAACAATTCTTCAAACCCAGAATTATCATCGCGATACCTACTGACCACGAGAAGTGAGTGCAGGGTACACTATACTTCGTGGCCGGTTTGAATATCAGCGTAAGACCTGCGTATTAGCTCAGGTATTACCCAATTTTAGGTCCAGGGGTGACGTACAAGATACTGCTCCCATCTCTGGAGTGGCACACCGAAGTACCAGCTCGATCCGCTTGACTCCTTGCAGAGAAGAGCCGTTATACTTGTCGATGACCCAAATTGGAACGCCTTGGAACCGCTGAGCTTGCGCCGAGACGTTGGTTCGCTCAGCTTGTTCTACAGGTATTATAATGAGGAATCCTCTGATGAACTCTTTGACCTCATCCCTCCATCACGGTTCTACTATCGAACCGGCCGCCATCGCCAAAAAAGCCATCCTCATATTATAGATGCGTGGAAGTCTCGCACTGTTCGATTTGATCGACTGTTTCTGCCACGCACCTGTAAGTTGTGGAATGGCTTACCACCTTCGTCTTTTCTTCAAAAATATAACCTCAATAGCTTCAAGCGAAGAGTGAATAGAGACCTCAAAGGTAGGCAACGCACCGCCAATGCCCTGGGTATTGTAGGTGTCCATAGGCGACGGTAACTACTTACCATCAGGTAGCCCGTCGCTTGTTTGTCTACTATCATATTTAAAAAAAGAGCTCTAACATACTCAGACCGGTCATAAAGATTGGCGCGAGGCATACCTACTTTACGGCACCTACACATTTTATGGTACCTAATTAATCTGTTGAGTTAGGTAGATTCGTAGTAATTGGAGATAGAACGATATTAGTTGAAGAAAAAAAAATTACTGGGTCGTAGATAGGTACCTGCAAACATTGATTTGTTTAAGAGAATGTACCAAATTATTAACAATCATGAAAACCGTATACTACGAATTGTTTTTTTATTGTAATATACATACTAGTTTACTATACACCTACTCGTTTTTAAGTTTATAAGCATAGTTTGCTGATTATTTTTGTACCTAACTATATAAAAATAAAATAAAATAAATACCTTTATAACTTCGACAACCCTGCGTATTCGGGCTAGAGTAGGCATTTAAATCTCGTACAGGCCTCGAGTTGACACACTTTTTTGTTTCTACTATGCCAATACTCTGCGGTCAACATTTCTGTAAAGTTAATTCGCGGAGCCAGCATCGTGTTGTCTGAGCAAATCTATCAGAATCTTTTAGTTCGTTCATTTGTCCACATCTTTATATAAGTTGGTTACCCCGTCGATTCAATTAAAAGATTCGTCGTCTCACTCTCTCTGAATATCTCGCTTCAATACGGTACTTCAAAGGCGGTAGATTGCTCCAGTCAAAGGTCTCAGTAATGCGATCTTGATATAAGCCTAACAGGTTTTTTAAACACGTCTTTCAGGGAATCGGGAAGCTGATAGGATCTTCCCGGCGGGTATTTCAGGAGGCGCAATTTGCATCGTAATCACACTATTATACACGCGTAAGTTTGAATGTGTATTTGTAATCCAACATACAAACATATTCAAAAACTCAGATCAGGCAAACAAATTACCTATGTAAACTAGCAAAGCTTATTTTTTTAGACCTTGGGTTACATTATAATAAGTTATGGATGCAAGTCCGGATAATAAAAAATTTCATTTCATTTCATTTCATTTCATTTCATTTCATTTCATTTCATTTCATTATTGGGGTTTTAGTAAGAATCCCTATTTTTTTTGAAAATATAATATAACCTATATATGTCACTCGGGGATAGTGTAGCTACCCAACAGTGAAAGAATTTTTCAAATCGGATCAGTACTTTCGGAACCTATTCAATGCAGACTTTTCCGCATCAGCTATGTCACTCGAACATTTTGCCAACATGTAATTTTTTATCTTCTCCACCAAAATAAACAACATCAGCGTGAAAATTGCTTTAAAACATTTGTGTAGTTATCTATACCTATAATGAACAATAGTTTTTTTAAGTGCCACGAAATTATTTTTCATCTTTAATAATGTATTAAATGTGCGAAGAGCGTCTCCTATAAGCGAGCTTATGTAACACTTTAAAAAACTTTCTGAACCTTAACCGCACTAGACTTGAGTTGCTCGGGAACTTTTCCTTCGTTTTCCTTTTTCTTTAATTATCATACTGACCTCTGGAGACCGCTCCGATGCTTAATGATATTTTTCCTCTGTAATAGCCTATTAACTAAAACTCTCTGGATCTCAGGGCCAAGTTTATTTAAATTGTTATTACTAAGTACGTTTAATTATCATTTAAATATTAATTCTAAGAAGGTACTTATAAGTTTGAAATGCTCGTTGGAGACGTCTGTCTCAAAGATTTCATCGGTCTATGCTACGATTATTACACATTGGAATTAGTTACTTTTAAGGAATTTTATCGCGTGTGTTTTATTTTAATTTCTGACGTTTCGCACACTTTGCTTCGTCCGTGGTCACAGGTAAGTAGAGATGACGGATGTATATATAACACTAAAGTGAACACACACTAAACACTTTAGTGAACAACCGTGATAGTTTAAAACAGTGTATATATAACATTTATGAAATTACTAACAAGTACAGAAAATAATTTTTAATCAAAACTGTTGCCTATGTAGGTACGCAGTGGTGGTGTTCAGAGGTCTTGAAGTTGTGCGCTGGGCTTGAGATTTTATTAACTTGATGACTGGCTCCCAAGCAGGTGGTATTTGCCCAGCCTCTCTACTAAAATTTAACATGACGTGGTACTTACCAACCTTCTTCTCTACTAAATCAATCTGGGTGTCTTCAAATCACGAGTGAATCGGTATCTTCTAGGCAAGCGTACTCCAACGTAGACCGCATCATCGCTTAACATCAGGCGAGATGGTGGTCAAACAAGCGCAAGCCTATTATTTATTTTTAAAAAACTTATATTTTTATTTCAATGGCCTCACCGTAGCGTGCTTGGTATCTTGTTTATATATTTGTCCATAATCAAAGCTTGGTATATAACGGTTCTTCTTGGAGATAATCTGGGGATTGTCAAAACAAATTTTGTGGGTAGGGTTGTCCCTATATTATCTAAATAAGGCTTTCAAGACTGTAAGAAAAATTGTTCTCTGTTGTTCCTTATCTTCTTATTACTTGGTTTTAATATCAGCAACGCCCTGCGGATTTATTGTTTCCATCCATAATTGTAGAGCAATTTTCCGGAATGAAAAAAATATTACTGTCCGTTCTCAAGAAACAAAGACTTTCGTGCTTAATTTCGTAAACATCAACATCAAAAAGGTAAATATTACATCGGAGAAAAGGATTTATACGAGATTAAAAACAACTCAGAAAATAGTAGACAAAAATAATCCGATTTGACGGAAAATATAAGGATCAGCCGTCATAAGCAGGGAGAGAGGAGGAAAGTTACAGCACAAGGCGATTTACAGGCAGATCTTCAGGACAAGTTTAGACGAACGGCCTCTTTGCATAATCGAAGGCTCGCATACATCAACCTTTTCGCACGGGTCCAATCCACAGATCATCTCCGAACCGTGAAATATGTTTTTTAAGGCTTACGTAAGCCATAGTACCTCTGAGACGGAGCTTGTGAGTTTATTCTGGAAAACTTGATTTTTAACTTACCTAATAAGAGTAGGGTTTTGTCCTCAGAACTGACAAACAAGGAAGATATAGCATAATTAGCTAGTAAAAAAAAATAAAAAAATATTGCTAGTTGCTAGTCTATACTAATATTATAAAGAGGAAATATTTGATTGTTTGTTTGCATTGAATAGGTGCCGAAACTACTGAACCGATTTGAAAAATTCTTCACTGTTAGGAAGCTACACTATCCCCGGGTAACATAGGCTATATTATATATTTTTTTTAAATTGAGATACTTACTAAAGCTCCAACAATGTAACCCAAGGTGTAAAAAATAAGATTTACAATTTTAACTTTGCGTGTTTGACAGTTCTAAGACAGGACAACGTCTGTCAGGTCAGCTAGTAAAACATACAATGGTTTCCTTAAACTGTTTATTAAGATCAACATAGTTACTTCCCCCTATACGAAGACATTCTTTCAATTAACACATTAATTAAATTAAATTTAAAATTACATTGTTTTAATTATTGCAACTTATAAATTACTTGAAGCAATTATTTTATTAACATTTATAAATTATTTACAGGGTTTTTTTTAAAACTTTCCTTTGGAAGATTTCGATGCGCAGTAGTGTGATACAGGTCGATGTCCAACCGCCGTTGGATAAGGTATCACCTATTTTGAAGAACTGCAGCTAGCGATCGCACATTTGCATAAAGCTGGGTCTCCTGCAGGCCTAACACGGGCCGTGGACAAATTATCTTTCCACCGTTTTTATCCACGCGCAGACGTTTGTCTCTTTCTCGCGGGATAAAAACAGTGGATAGACAATTTATCCACGGCCCGTGCTAGGCCTGCTGCGCCCAAAATCTAACCAAATAAAATAACAAAACAAGCTTAGCTAACGCCGGATCTCCTGCGACATATTTTTTTAGGATTTGGCCCTGACACGTTTTATTTACAAAATGCGGGCTTGTCCTGTTTTGATAAACAATAACACGCTAACATGTTATCTGACTAGTCCGGATAACATCGCCGCGCTTGCCTGTTTTTTTCCTTTTTTTTATTCCACCATAAATGAATTATTTCACCATTGTTTTCTAACATTACAGACGTGTCGGTCTCTCTTGCTACTGTGTATATACTTTTAATAGATACTTAATTTAAAAAGAATTTTATTTTAGTAATAAAGGAAACACGGTATTTTTGCATTGTATTTAAAATAACTTCAAGAACATTATAACTAGTCCGAATAATTAAATAAACTGGACAAGTACGAGTAGGACTCGTGCTCTGAGGCTTCCGTTGGATGGAACCCTCAGAGAGAGAGTCCGAAAAAAAATAAAAAAATTACTGAAGTTGAAATATTGTAAGACAAACTTAACTTTGTAGTTGACAATAAGGTTCTTCCATACATGCCAACTACAAAATGTAAGTTTGTAACAGCAAAATAATTATTTTTAAATTATTTAACTTCAAATTTATAACTTTCGGATTTATTCCTATATATGTGCTATGAGACCTTGCCTCTTGATTGCGTTGACTTACAACTTTATTTTTTTTACAGCCAAAAGAAACCGTAGACCTAAGTATTCAGTATAAATTTCAACTTAATACTTTTACGCGTTCTTGAGAAAAAGGGTCTTGACAGACGGACAGACAGATGGACAGACAGACGGACAGACAGACGGACAACGAAGTGATCCTATAAGGGTTCCGTTTTTCCCTTTTGAGGTACGGAACCCTAAAAAAAAAGGATCTTAAACTTTAATACTTACAAAAAAAAATATATATTAAGTCGCAGGAGGCAGCATTATGTAAACATGTTTTTAGATTTTTGGCGCAGGAGACTGCGTAACATTGGGCTTATTGAAGATGTCCGTTCGTGATTAGGACTGTGATCATGATCGCGTGCCATCCCGTTCCATTTACTTACTCTCACCACGCATGTGAGCTAGATGGCATGCGATCGCGAGACAAACATAATTAGCCCAATGTTAGTTAAACATGTTTTGTTAGATTTTGAGTGCGGGAAACCCAGATATTATTGCTATTTCCAAATCAAGAGGCGCTCGAACAAAATTATTGCTATTTCCAAATCAAACAGGCGCTTGAACAAAATTATTGCTATTTCCAAATCAAAACAGGCGCTTGAACAAAATTATTGCTATTTCCAAATCAAAACAGGCGCTCGAACAAAATTATTGCTATTTCCAAATCAAACAGGCGCTTGAACAAAATTATTGCTATTTCCAAATCGAAACAGGCGCTTGAATAAAATTATTGCTATTTCCAAATCAAAACAGGCGCTCGAACAAAATTATTGCTATTTCCAAATCAAAACGGGCACTCGAACAAAATTATTTGTATTATTAGAGCTGGTTAAAAACGACTGAGGCAAAGTCAATTAAATTTTCGTAGAACCACTTCAAAAGCTAAATAATAAAAAATTACTAAATTGAATTGATTCACACCGGAGTAATAAGTGTACAAACATTTTTTTTTTAAAGGATTGATTTAAGAACCTCCTGATGTTGATTTAAATCACAAGATAGTAGTTACAGCATAGTAAATTTCAATGCATAAGCTTGGAAAGTTTCGGCAAACTTAAATACTTTTAAATAATTAAAATATTTTAAATAAAGAAGTATTTACAACATGGTTCATAAAATTTATTACTTTTATCAATTAAACTTAATTAATTAAATATTCTACTTCTATGTATTATTTACACAGAAATATTTACAGTTAATTTAAGTATGTTCACTAAATGTCTTTCGTTGAAGTTGTATTTATTTACATAACTATGAATCTGATTATAATTACAACGATAAATATTAAAAGTATGGATAAACTTTATAAACTTTTAAATATTCGCAATTTGAATACTAAATTTTAATTAACTAACGGAACCTACTGCGCATTTATATTGTTTGGGTATCAATATGAAAATCGAGTACAATATTAGTAAGCGCTCGAATAAAATTATTAATATTTCCAAATCAACAGGCGTTTGAACAAAATTAATCGCATTATTGGAGCTGACTAAGATCGGACAAACAAGGGGCATCTGCCGTAGTACAATTATCATTCGTGGTCAAATGTCTCCGTGTTTTTTACCTAAACAATAACAGTGCGCAATAATTACAATTAGCAGTTTTAAAAAAACACGAATATACTAATGTTTATACCAGTTCAATACGGACAAATTATGTACCACAAATGCAACTGAGGGAAACATTTTATATTCCTAAAAACTAAAGTAATTTTATTCAAAATTATTTAACATAATGTTGAGGTTTACATAGTAAACTTTTCCTAGCATAAAAACTGGTATACAAACTACGAGTTCGACAAATCTTTCCAACTGCATGCGCTTGCAAAGTTTCTGTAGTTCAAGAAAATCGGAAAATCACGAGTTTTCAACTTAGCCGTACGGTACACGGACTTTACATTGCGAGGCTTGCATAAATGATTTAAATTCGAGCGAACGGAACCTAAAAGCTTTGAACTATAAGAGTTAACATTTCAATCTGAGTCACTAGAGATGCCCTAAGCAGAAACTTTGAAAATTTGTAATTTCTCAAAAAAATTACACGGTAAAAAAAATCTTGGGGCTTATTGTTTTCAAACGAGAATTCATTTGTAATGTAATGTTTTTTTTGTATAATAGGCTGATATATTTATTGGATGTTATTATTTTGGACGACCTAAAAGAGACCGCAGGGAAACGCTGGATACTGGCCGTTTCCAACCGGGCATTTTGGAGATCAATGGGGGGGAGTTCTATGTCCAGACCGATCTCAACGGCTGTATTAAGATTATTCGAAATGATGTTTTGACAGCATCGCTTTTTTAAAGGTGTTGTAATAATCCATCATGACAAAAATATTAATTGCGCTTCATGCAGCTTAAAAAAACTTACTGGTTTTTGATTTTGAAAGTTTAGATGGAAATTTAAAGAACGAATCAAACTCGAAAGGCTCGATTCTTTTTACATAAGCGTTTCGTCTCTGCGTAAATTGTCACAGATTTGGCTTGGATTTGGATTTCAGAGAAATTGGCATTTTCTTTACGACTAGCGATGTTGTCAACTGAACACATAGGGGGATAATTCATATATAGAGATGTAATTGTACATAAATCTCTATGTATTTATGTTAACTCGGGCTTGGACGTTGAAATATCGCTCATCTTTAAATATAGCATTAGTCGGAAAAAAAAAACGAAAAAAATGTCGGTCCATAGAGATAACGCGTCTAGGAACTCCTTGCAGCACGTCGGCCATTTTGTATCGTATATCTGTCAAGCGGTACATTAGCTGTCAAAAACAATTATCATTCGTAGTGTTCGTAGTGAAAGCAGCCATTTTGAGCATCACCGTACCGCATCACGTGACTTTGTTTCCTATCCCTATATTAGGGAATTCTCGATAGCACTGTTATTAGAAATAACAATAGTAATCACCCGCAAATTCGAGCACACGAGTTACTGATATGCATTTTCGAAACTATCGACATTATACTAAGAATCACAGTAAGGACTAGCATTTACACGACTATTAAAACTTTATAAGTACAGTCTTACAACGCGGGAACATACAGTGTGAGTTGGAAAGAAGCACAAGTTTACACTTACGATAATGGTTCGACTGTCTTACTCTCACTCGATATCTCTCGCTGTGTCACTGTATAAAACATTTTCTTTGAAGAAATATAAAAAAACGTTTATCAAAAAACTCCGTTAGTCATTATAGCCATGGCTTTTAAACTATATCAAGAGGTTTTGTAAACTAAGTATGACTAAAAAACGCACGCTGAAAAGTGACGAAGCGAGACTGCATCAAATCAGATGCGAGTGAATGAGTTTTGTCTATGAGTGATAAGGTTCGATGCGACATCAAGTCATTATAAACGAGCCTTAATTTCATTCACCATTAAATTAGTTATTATATCTACACAGTAACTTCTTCAGTAAACCGACTCTTATCATCAAGATTGATCACTATAGCATGAGTCCTCGCATGTCCAGACCTAACCCCTCTCACCGTCTCCGTACTGCTACAGCTAGATTTCACTTCACTTTTATCACTTTTCAATCCGTTTTTGATCGCTTCTGGAGGTCTTATATCACCACAGTTCGCTTCACCGGAAATTTTGAAGACGCCGTTCTGTTTGTCGTCTTTTTCTTCTTTCTTTTTAGGTGAGTCGGTGGTGACATCTGTGTGGCTTTGTTCAGCCTCTAAGCTTTTTGTAGGGCTGAAAGGTTTGTGTTTGTAAGCTGGAGGAGCTTCGAATGGAAGATCACGGCCGCTGCTGCTGGATTCTTCAGCTGGAGTGACGGTGCACATGAGGCGGTCAGCGACGGCGCTAAAAACTGTATTTAGTTTGAGGGGTGCGGAGTCTGGAACGGGTGGCTTTCGTTCGAGGACAGCGGCTGCGTCTTGCATAGCGCAGATCCGGCGGGAGATCACAGCACCGGTGCCACAGCGTTCGCGCAGTTTTTCGAGCTGGTTGCAGATCTTTCTGAACTCTTCCTATAGAAAAAAAACATACTGAAGACTTACAGTTCAGAGCGTTTTATGAACAATCGCCTTAGCATTTATACGAATTTAGAATTTGGAGTTGATAGCCCGTTAGTCCAGTTGGTAGTGAACCTTCCTTCTGAGCTAGGGGGCGTGGGTTCGATTCCCACCTAGGACAAACATTTATGTGATGAACATTTGTGCTTGTTCTATATCTGGTTGTTAATATATATTTAAGTATGTATTTAAAACTATATATGTTTGTATATCAGTCTCTGGCAGCCATATCACAAGCTTTGCTTAGTTTGGGGTCCGATGACCGTGTGTGCAAAAATGTCCCGAAATATTTATTTATTTACTAATAAATCTTGAGTTGTGATTATCAACTTTACCTCAAGTTCTCTTTCAGTCATGTTGTCACAGAATCTCGCGCTTCTGTTGGTGGTCATAGTGTAGGTAGACTCGGCGGGTCGTGACCGGAACTTGCCCGCCTTGTCTCGGTCGTCCTTGCCATGCCCTCGGTACACCATATACGCCTGGACGAACAATTAATAAAGTTATACGATTATTTACGGGATATTTACCGTGGTAAGGTTGTGGAATGAGCTCCCCAAGGTTGTGAATATCCCGTAAATAATCATATAACTTTAGTAAACAACCGTAATAGTTTAAAACAGTGTTGAACAATTAATAATAATAATAATAATCATCATCATCAGCCAGAAGACGTCCACTGCTGAACATAGGCCTCCCCTTTAACCTCCACACTGAACGACAGCCTGCCTTTTGCATCCACTGGATGCCAGCCACTCTCACAATGTTGTCGGTCCATCTAGTGGGAGAGCCTTAACAATTAATAATATAAAACTGTTTTCTGTCAGATATTTGTGATGCTAACCTAACCTAACCATACCTATGGAAGGAAATAGTTCATCCCAAATTCTTTATTATACCTACTTGAAGCGACTTAAAAGCAGAATTACACTAGCGATTCGTCAGAAAAACAGTTTTGAAGATGGACTTCCGCAAAGTGACGCTTGATTCAATCAACTAATTAATAATATTTTAAAGCTTAAATCATCAAAAATAGGTGGTGGTGGTAGATTCATCATGGTGGTATATATGCCTTTAGTGGTAAGCGTTATGACTGTATCGCCAAGTCCTGCACGACAATGCTCATCTTATGACACTAGTGCAATAATAAAACATTGCCAAATAACGAAATTGGTCACTTTGCGTACGATTTTTTAATGCCAAAATTGGTAAATTTTTGGGTGCCCAAGATACAAACCTAGCCTAGTTTGGAGTCCACTGCAATCTGTTTTGCCTTTTCAGATATAAAATAATTGTACTTAACTATTTTATGCTCCTTGATTGATGTATTGAAAATCAACGATTTTTGTCTATTAAATAAAACAGGATGAATATGTGGACCAGAACAGGTTAAAGTTAAAAGTTAGAAATTTTACAATTTCATCACTTGACTGATTTCAAAATTATTATTGAACGTGACTGAAGTTTGTATTCTGTGTATTTTGAACCCGACACTGTGACACTAATGCCAGTTTGGGCTGTGGTCCAAATGTCGTCATCAGGCACTGAAAACAGTGCCTTATTGGCAATTGTGGGGATTTACCCATTGGCAGCTTTACGTTAGTCTGTGAACTCTATTCAGTTGCAAAGTGAGGAACTTGGGTAAAGTTGGCGTTGCCGGTAATAATACTGGAAAAATATTAAAGTTCCTGAGGAAGGAGGCCGAAGACAGACTCGCACTTGAATTTAGGTTATATTCCTGACATTATTTTAAATGTTCTAGTTTTGTGGCAAACAGGCAGACGGTCTACTTGATGCGTGTACTGTTAGGTATTCTGTGCCTAATGGTAGTCACTGCGACAACAGCTCCAAGACATTGCCTAAACTTCAGGGAAAGGATTAGTTTCTCTCTTTTCCCCTTATTTTTACCTCTAAATGTAATAATGTATCAGCGTAGTTTACCTTACTCCCAAATATAAAACACAGTAGTAGGGTGACGGTTAGTTGCGTGTGGCAGAAGAATATTATGTACAGCAAGTCAGGGTTCGCAGGCGACTGTAGAAATAACCTGGAACAGAAGAAATTACGTTAGTATAAACACTACGGATGAATGAAGCATGATAGAAAAATACTTTTTACTTAAATATTTATTTATCTACTAAAGTAAAAAAGTATAAATATCTATTATAATTAACTAGTATCAATGTCAAAGTAATACAGGGTTACGCGGAAAGGATGTACTAAGCCGAAAGGGGTCCATTATACTTATCATTATGAACAACTTCTACTATGGAGCCAAAGCTGAAATTGCGGAAAAATATCAGCTGTTCCATACATTATTATCGAGTGTGAATGACCGTTTTCTATGGAGTAAATTTTTTTTTGCGATTTCAGTTTTAGTCACATAGTAAAAGTGGTTTATAA
Source organism: Agriopis aurantiaria (assembly GCA_914767915.1). NCBI lineage: Eukaryota > Metazoa > Arthropoda > Insecta > Lepidoptera > Geometridae > Agriopis > Agriopis aurantiaria. The sequence goes on from OU611983.1 coordinate 18,830,911, forward strand.
TGATGAGGGTAACGTACCCCTTTAGGCTTAGTACACCCTTCCGCGTAACCCAGTATAAAATAAAATAAATTGGAATAATGGTCTATTCCACTTTGATCATCTGGTTGATATCATCTGGGAATATAATCACCTGGGTTACCCTGGGCTATTAAAGTTAAAGTTGTGGTAGTTTAGTTATTAAAGTTATTACTGTTATATGATCATTTACGGGATATTTACCGTGGTATCATATAAGTTTAGTGTACAACCGTGATAGTTTAAAACTGTGTTTGACTCCATTGATCACCTGCACCTAGGTGTCCATATGCGACTCGATTCAAATTATTGTTTTAATCTCTTCAATCATCCCCAATACCTAGACCTCGTATAAGTAATTGGATATCCAATCAATGAAATTAACATAGCTAATTTACTAACCTAGCAGGATAGGTACCTAAATGTATGTAAATTATAACATTAGATTCCTTGTACACGCTCCTCTGGGATAAATTCCAATTAAGATAATAGAATCTATTAACTCGGAGCCCTTTGCTAGAATCGTCCAGCACATCAATTATTTATGGATCTTATTTATTGTTTGTTACTTGGACATATATTGTGTCCGAAATTTGGACAGACATTGTTTGACTATTGTTGTTAACCTAATAAATAAACACTCGGTCTATTTTATTCGATTTGTATATATATTTTATTATATGTATTAGTACGCGCGCGCACGCACAGTTATTGAGCGTGACGTCACTTGCCAAGCCCAACAGAATACCAGCGCTGGTAGTGTACTACCAGCAACATGCTGAGTTGGGGCCCGTTTTTGTGATAATGTACCTACTCATATTTGGATAATTGTCTTTGTCTTTAAATTTCATTATCGCAAAATAAATATTTCTGTATTTTCTGTATTTATACTAGGTAAATAACAAAACTCATTAAAAAAATACTTGCAGAGACGCCCAGAGACACACTTTGCGGGAGAGGTACAGAGCATCCACAATCCCCGCAAAAACCTTTAAACGCGTATATTTCAAAAATGTATATTTTTTTTCTTTTCTGTATAATGTATTTAATCATATCCTTCATTCTTCACTAAGCCTGTTATCTATATATATAAAAGCGAAATTCATCTACTCACTTAGTTCTAGTTTCCTAATGGGGTGTAGAGGTCCGTTAAGAAAGGGTTTTGCAAAACGGCTCAATTAACGGGGGCAAATGAAGGTTGAAAGTTTGTATGAAAGTCCTTTGTTTTTGATTTTAGGGAAATGAAATTTTGTAATGGTTTGATATAAAATAAATACTGTATTATAATTTTTCCGAAAAAGATGGATTAAGGACGGGAAATAGGGGGTTTGAATTTTTTGTTGACAGTTTTGTGATTTCGATGCTGAAATTTGGCAAGTAGATTGCTTATCAGTGTATAGATGTCAGGGTGTAGATGTCCGCTAAGAAAGGATTTGGCAAAAGGGCTGAATTAAGGGGTGCAAAAAGGGGTTGAAATATTATATGAAAGTATACGCGTACGAAGTCGTGGGTAACAGCTAGTTATTAATAAATGAAACTCATTTACTAATAGTAAGTACAACAAATTTACAAATAGTACTTACTAATTATAATTAGTATACTAGTGTGTTATTGCTAGTGCCGGAATGGTTGAAATATCGTTTTGTAGTAACTATAAGTTATGAGAAAGAAATTATATGTGGAATCATAGTAGCATGTAGAATACTAAATTGTACCCCATAAACTTTACCATACCATTCGTAAGTACTATGTGAGAAATATATTGTATGCCATTATCTTAAACTAGGTGGTAGTTTAACGAAATGGTTCCCGTTGATAGAGATAAGAAAAGGAAATAACCATTGCAACTAGGAGATTACGATAGAAACGGAAAATAAGACCAAAGATGCTAAGCTTAGAATAACTACACAAAGAAACCAAGTACATTCGCAAAATTTAAGCCATTCAAATGGTGTCATATACGGCTCCAAAAAATATATAAAAATTTTACTTTGAGAATTTGCGCGGTGACATCGTACCACAACAAATCAGAAAAGCAGCATAAGAGTTATGGTGTGACATTCCACAGGCAATCCAAATTTCTTGCGTAAATCGTTTAAAATACCAATCGAAACGTAAGCTACAAAGCGAATTTGTAGCTTACGTTTTAAGAAGGCGTTGTTTGGAAACCTACCTTCTCTGAGTAGTTATTCTAAGATGCTAAGCTTGCAATTGAATCACAAGTGTAGCTTCCATAAAATTTAAAACATGGATGCGCTCAGCGTATTTTTCGCCGTCTCATTCTGTGATTTAAACTTTTACCCGGGCAGTTTTCAAGTAATTCTTTATCAGAATTTAAATATAGATCTGTAACCTTGGAAACCTTGCCGCATGGTGGTGATTTGTTCACCTAGGACTTTTTATTTATTTTTTGTGTATATTATATTTTAGTCGTACATACTAGTTTTACCATGGATATGATGTGGATACTGGAAAAAAAAAAAAAAAGAACAACCGTGATGATTTAAAACAGTGTTTTAGTTTTGACTGTTTTGATTGAGCTCTATGTATTAGATCTGTATATTTTCTTGATAATTGTTGATTAACATATTTTGACGTGATAACGTCTTATAAATCGATGAACGCCGGCTGCACGCACGAAAAATTGTCACGTTCGGCCTGAGCCGCGCGTGCAAGCGAGAGCGCTGAACAAGCGATAGAGAGGCACGATCAGCCTAAGCGTTAATTATCACGTAAAATTATCGTCCGTAAACCGATATTACAGACAACCATTTTTTTCAAATACCTAATAATAAAATATCATATTTCATGCATGTTTAGTAGGAAATAAATGGCTATTAAATTTAAATTTATTTTTAGTTGGCCAACAAAAAATACCAAACCTTGCTTTATTTTTACAAGCTTTGATGTAACTTAAGACAACTCTTTTCCTGTCAATTAGTAAGTATGTGTAGAACAAATCTTGCAACTGAATTATAGACCAGTTCTCCTCACCTGAGGATGACAGCTAAATGACGTCATACCAAATCCAATATGGCGATCTCCCAAAAATGGCGGACAAGTTATTTTTTATGCGCCTCCATGATTTTGGGTATCAAATGAAAGGGTTAGCTGAGGCGAATACAAAAATATTGATTTAAAAAAAAAAAAAACTTTTCAACGACACGTCACATGAAAAGGTGCTGTAATTTTTTTATCCCTATTTTACATGGCTCCCCCTTCACCTTAGCATATGGCAAAAAATAATTAAATTTCGGACAGATGACATGGATAAACTGTGCCACAAAATATGTGCACGCGCTTGTCATTGCAAGTGATCTTAGCTGTGACAACGAAACGAAATAGCTATGCAAGAGTAGCGCATAGACAAATGCCTTTTTCTGCGTGGTTTTCACACCAATGTGAAAGCTATAGCTACGCATACCAGTATACTTACATAGATATATTGAGGAAGACGGAGAGCAGGAACTCGTTGTAGATGGCCATGGAGATGAAGCGGCTCTCGTTGAACTCGGAGGGCGCCTTCCGCACCACGATGCAGAGCCGGATGCCCCACACCAGGAATATCACCTCCACTGGAAGAGGAACACTGTGCTGTAGTTCACAACCACTGTGTTTTAGTAGGGAAATTAACGTAGCTTTAATACACTATGTTTAAATTTTCGGAAATATAGTCGGATGTATAGACGGGAATATAGTCGTAAGTATTCGGCTCAACTACAAAATTATGTGAGAGTTTGGTGAGAGTCGCGGGCATCCAGTGGATGAATGCAGGCTGTCATTCAGTATGGAGGTCTAAGGAGGAGACCTATGGTCAGCAGTGGACGTCTTCTGACTGATTATGATGATGACATAAATATGTGTAATCCACCTCCTCCTCTTCCTTAAATCGTATTCCTCATCTCTGAGGGTCGTTACCACCACCTTCCATCAATCTCTCTCTGATATCTTTCCATCGTCTTCTATCCTCAGCAACATGGAGTGCGTCGTAGACTGAGAAATATGTGTAATATCTCGAACATAAAAACAAAACTAAGTAATGTGTTACGATAGCAGACGAAAGCAGCCACATAAAGTACCTCATCACCACCGATTAAAGAAAAGATCGCGAGGAAACCATAGTACGGTGGTAACCACTTTCTAGTGCTTAGCTGGCTGGCAAGTTGAAAATCTGTCGCCATATTCCTCAGCCTCACTTGAGGGTCAGGTTTTATTCCAGATTTGTCGTTTACTATCTTCAACCACGATGTTACTCAGCCGAGCCAGCTGAGACGCTGTAGCAGCTGAGCTGTGATCAAACGCCTAGCCATAAAACAAACCTCCCTACTTACAGGTAGTGAAGGAGTGGTCCCACCAGTCGGTGTTGCACAGGTACGCCTTCAAGTCGTCCTTGGTCCTGCCAACGATGACGGCGGGTAGAGTCCTACTTACAGGTAGTGAAGGAGTGGTCCCACCAGTCGGTGTTGCACAGGTACGCCTTCAAGTCGTCCTTGGTCCTGCCAACGATGACGGCGGGTAGAGTCCTACTTACAGGTAGTGAAGGAGTGGTCCCACCAGTCGGTGTTGCACAGGTACGCCTTCAGGTCGTCCTTGGTCCTGCCGACGATGACGGCGGGTGGCGCCACCAGCGTGCGGATGGCAAGCAGCACGCATGCCACGCCCACGATGATGCCGATCCGCCGCAGCAGGTACATGTCCGATATCTTCACCGCCTTCGCGGACCGCACTTGGAATATTACTGATATCCTGCACACAATACAAACATATACTCCAAAAAACTGCATGGTATTTTTAATCAACAAAAGATGGAGTAAACATTTTGATTTATATTGATGAAATATGGGCTTCACGACTCGACTGTCGTCAAAGATTTAAAATTAGAATTAGATAAAGGTTAAGAGGATCGGTCCGTGAAGCGAACGTAGTTATTTGGGACAGGTCACTGGATGTCCCTTCCAAAATCGTCCGAAGTACCGTTGGACTGACGCCGTGGCTGAGTGCGGTTCAGCTGTCTGATTGGTATGGATTCGCACAATATTGTGGAGCATGGCTTTTTTATTGTTGGAGGTCGAGATCAACTTTGGGGTAAACGAGCTTCCACAGTAACTAAGTAATTAGTAAGTAAAGTGTGTTTTTTTTTTACATTATATAAAAATATTATAAGTCAATTAAATTACAATACCACAAATAAAGTCCATAAATTGGCCACCAATAACTTAACTAGAGATACTCTAAACTGACACTGAGAAAGGGTTATCATAATTGAATGCGTATACATTTCATGTCTGTGCTGCTGACCGCTGAGGAAATCCCTAGTCATGACTCAACCCTTAGTGCAGCAACCATGTGATGGTAATATTTAAAACTAGCTATCATAATGCTATCGTAAAATGCATACATAAAATTTCGTATCTCTGCTGTTAACCGTTGAAGTGTTCCTTTATCTGAAGCTCCTGGATGTCGATTCTGGGCATGTTTACCATAAAAATGCATTGTCATCGGACCTGAACCAATGTGTAAAAATTTTCGGATTAGAGGAAGCGGTTCTAAATTCAGGTTGTCAGATTTGACCTATCAACAAACTAACATACAAACATTGCAAGTTAATAATAAAACCGGCCAAGTAGGGCTCGCGCACTGAGGGTTCCGTACCACCACATAACTTTTTAGCTACTAAAGTACAAAAAAATTGTGCAAAAAGACAACATCCCATCAACGCCCATGGTCACGTAACGGCCGCGCCCGACGTTGCTTAACTTCGGCGATCGTACGAGAACCGGTGGTGAACAGAAATTTGACACCGACTCACACTTGGCCATTATTTATTATTTGTTGTCATACTTTAAAGTGTGTACTATAATCAAGCCAAGTTTGATGCTTGTACGTATTACCGTTTTTACATTAGAGCTAATACAAAAATACGTTACAAAATACGTTTATTGTATGTGTTTTACTTTTAAAATTTCAACTACTATTATACTATGGTTCGAAAGATGCAACCGTTTAAAGGTAGGACGGGCAGACAGACGGACAATGTAGGCTTAGTAATAGGGTCCCGTTTTTACCCTTTGGGTACGGAACCCTAAAAATGATAGCCTGTGTTAAGCCAGAGTAGTAAATATCTTCATATCCAATTTCACTGAGATGGAGTTAAGTATAATATCAAACACATTTATACACACGCGCACACACACTACCGCATTATGGTACTATAATAATATGCCGTACTAAGATTTGAAAGACAGATTAAACATTCATCCAGTAAAAGTATCACTCGCAAAGATAAACTAAAAAGATAATGTATGACAAATTATTATAATCAGAAAAGCATACATATTTTTACTAGCTGAGACAGACGGTGCCACTGTCCAAAATTGTCCGACAGAGTTATGGTCCTCGTAAGAATTCCATAGAAATAAATCAGTCTTTCAAATTTTCCCTAAACTTTCGGCAAATTTTCCTATTTTTCTTTCCCTAAAAACCTTCTACGGACTAATAAAAACATATAATAAAACAGTCCGTCCCTCCTCAAGTGATGCACTTACCAACGAATAGCATTTCTTTTATATTTATTTATAGAAATATAGATAGATAAGGCACAAATACAACTATGTATAATCTAAAGATTTTTTTTATTACTTGTGAGCTCTTGTCGTAGTTTCGTCGAATAAGTACATCTTTTTTGTTAATTTGTTTTATGGCCTCCACGAGACAGGCTTCGTCCTAGTGAGGAGACCAACACAAAATTATTATTTTTAAGGTGTTACTTTTTAAGCAATAATAAATCTTAAAAAATATTATCTTAGAAGAGTCGTCAAAATAAACCGTAAGTATAGTGGTCAAGATAATCAACCAGTTTCTATGAAATCATAGAGCCAAAGCGCTTGGCTTATAATAAAAACTTATTATAGTCTTTAACAATACTTAGATGATAATTAGATATTTAGTTTTATTGAACTCAAAGTCAAAGTTTTTATTTGCTTGCCAATGGGTATAAAAGGTCTTAAAATATTACACGTTCAAGCATTAACAGCCCCAAGGGCAAGGGCGTGCAAAATTGCATTAATTTACAAATTATGTCCAAGAACATACACCAGTTTATTTATATTACACGGGAATTACTCACGTAAGATTAAGCCGGTCACTCCGACTATAGTTTCAACCGCATTAGGCAGTCTTTTTCAAGGTGAATGCGCGCGCGCGGCTGCGTCTCGCTTGGCACTGAACTCGCTTGTGCCAAGCGAGACGCAGCCGCGCGCGCGCATTCACCTTGAAAAAGACTGCCTAATGCGGTTGAAACTATAGTCGGAGTGACCGGCTTAATCTTACGTGAGTAATTCCCGTGTAATATAAATAAAATGTGTGAAAACCACGTCAGTTTCTATAATAAAACATACACCAATAACTAATTAAACACCATTTAAACACTAATCCATCAACAAGCCAAATCATAAGCATAAAAACGACATGACATTTTCTACTCCTCCATTTCATAGAAGCACTCCTTTACCAACCACTTTTTCAACTGTGTACAAAAACGCCTATATGGGAGATCTACCACTTCTCCTGGAAGAGAATTAAAAATTAAAGCAGCCATGTGAACACAGTTATTTCTGAACAGCTCGAGCCTTGGCAATTATAACAAGTTAAGCCAAGCAAATGTAAATACTTACTCTTATGTATAATTATTATTTCGTTCTATGTGTAATGGAAATGCTTTATCTGTAATTATTATTCGTTAGTTTTATATAGTTTTCGTTAGTTTTATACAATTTTATACAAAAAAGTTGCACGCCCGAAATGAGTAAACTGTTGATACCCTAGTTATGATGAACATCTTTTGTACACAGTTCTTGCAATAAATATATTCTGATTCTGATTCTGAAGCGCGAACTTAAAACATTTGGGTTAAAGGTAAACCTAATTTTAGAATATATCCCTAAATTTCCCAATAGCAGTAGGAATTCTGCTCTCCCTTCCATACTCCAATAAGCTTTCCGGTTAGATTAATGCTTTAATTAATTCAGATGTCGGCTCGATTCCCTTTAGACCTGGAGTTAGATTGTACCTACAGTCTACACACCGCTTTATAATAAACGTGGCTACAAAGTGGAAACGACTGTGGTAACCTTTGCTATTAATTACATACTGGCATTTATTCTATCGTATGTATAACAGCAAAATAACACTCTCACACCACGAAATCTCTACAACTACTCGACCTACGAAGATTTTTGGGAAGTAGATACTCTATGAGGTGTACAGGTACCCCAAGAATTTTATGACAGGTACAAATTAAACGGATTATAAAGGGGTTGAAAGTTTACATGAAATTAAACGCGTACGAAGTCGTAGGCAAGTAGTGTTGTATAAATGTACAGTCTATCATTTTCCCACTGCTGGGACAGAGGCCTTCTCTCAGAGAGAAAAGGATGGGCGTCTAATCCACCATACTGGCCCAGTGCATGTTGGTGAATGTCATATTTTTGAATGTTTAAGGTTCTTGGTTCGGTTTCCTCAATATAAACTTCATCGTCTTTGGGCAATGTCATGGAAACTGCACATAATTTATTTAAGCACTAAATAAGTCAATGGGTGCATAGCCAAGGATCAAACCAGGTGCCATCAGATTGTAAAGGACACATGCTACTCGGTCACCATCGCTTGCTTGTATGAATTTGGTTTGAAAGAAAACCACTCATCCATCGTCATACATAAATTAAGCAATAGCAGTAGGAGCAGGCTAATTGCCTAGAAAGGCACTGCGATTTAAAGGTTGGAAGACAAGCATTAATCCATGTTAGGTATAAAATAATTGTGTTGTTTTGTCGTTGTTTTAGTCCACTGCTGGGCAAGTTTTTAAAGTATGATTTATGCTAGACCGTGGTGGGCACGAGCCGTGCCTCGTACGAGGCGCGAACGAGCCATGGATTAAACCAAAGTTTTTTTTTTTTTTTAAGGCGCCGTGACTAGCTGACTTTTATGTTTTTGAGGGGGTGAAGCAGAGGCAGTGGCGGCCGACTACAGCGGGGCGCACCGCGTGAATCTCGCAGAAACGTGACGACCTTCACCTATACACAGCTAAAGACAAGTAATTTCGTCGGTCCACAGCAAAGCTCTGTTGGCCTAGTGGTCTGGCACCGCGCTGGTAAACCACGAATGCCCGGTTCAAATCTAGTGCTATGTAGATATTTTTGGACTCAATTTTTTATCATAACATTACGCATTATGCAAAGGGACCCTCCCTTTGCATAATGCGTAGGTATAAAAGTCGTACTACTACACGCGCACGGCCCAGACGCACACAGCGACGGGACGACGGAGAACAAACAAACCATAATTCAATCAAACCAACTTGCTAGTTTTATTTATTAAAATTTACTTTCGTCGTACGTTTCAATATTTTATGTTTCTTTTTTGCACCAAATATTTTACCTATTATATTTATAGTTTATAGACTTACTCCTGGTATGATTCTACTAACTTGATGGTAGAGTTCGGAGACTGCTAAAACTGCTAAATAGGGAAAGCGAGATAAGTCAAGGTTGGGCTCGTTTTTTTAGTCTTAGTGAGAATTGTTAGTCAAGGAATGATTTGACTGAGCTGATGGTGGAATTCGGAGACTGCTGCTGGAACTGCTAGACGGGGAAGGCCTGATGTGTCGTGTTTGGGCTGGTTTCATTAGTCATCATGAGATCTTTCTCCGGGAATGTTTTGACTGACCTGATCGAGGACTTCGGAGACTACTATTGGAACTGCTAGACGGAAAGAGCTAGAAGTGTCGAGTTTGGGCTCGTTTCATTAGTCATGATGAGATCTTCTTCCAGGAATATTTTGACTGACCTGATCGAGGACTTCAGAGACTGCTACTGGAACTGCTAGACGGATAGAGATAGAATGGTCGAGTTTGGGCTCGTTTCATTAGTCGTGATGAGATCTTCTTCTAGGAATATTTTGACTGACCTGATCGACGACTTCAGAGACTGCTACTGGAACTGCTAGACGGATAGAGATAGAATGGTCGAGTTTGGGCTCGTTTCATTAGTCGTGATGAGATCTTCTTCCAGGAATATTTTCACTGACCTGATCGAGGATTTCGGGGACTGCTACTAGAACTGCTAGACGGATAGAGATAGAATGGTCGACTTTGGGCTCGTTTCATTTGTCGTGATGAGATCTTCTTCCAGGAATATTTTGACTGACCTGATCGAGGACTTCGGAGACTACTACTGGAACTGCTAGACGGATAGAGATAGAATGGTCGAGTTTGGGCTCGTTTCATTAGTCGTGATGAGATCTTCTTCTAGGAATATTTTGACTGACCTGATCGACGACTTCAGAGACTGCTACTGGAACTGCTAGACGGAAAGACCTAGAAGTGTCGAGTTTGGGCTCGTTTCATTAGTCGTGATGAGATCTTCTTCTAGGAATATTTTGACTGACCTGATCGAGAACTTCAGAGACTGCTACTGGAACTGCTAGACGGAAAGACCTAGAAGTGTCGAGTTTGGGCTCGTTTCATTAGTCGTGATGAGATCTTCTTCCAGGAATATTTTGACTGACCTGATCGAGGATTTCGGGGACTGCTACTGGAACTGCTAGACGGATAGAGATAGAATGGTCGACTTTGGGCTCGTTTCATTAGTCGTGATGAGATCTTCTTCCAGAAATATTTTGACTGACTAGATCGAGGATTTTGGAGACTGCTAGTGGAACTGCTAGATGGATAGGGCTAGAAGTGTCGAGTTTGGGCTCATTTCATTAGTCTTGATGAGGTTTTCTTCCAGGAATATTTTGACTGACCTGATCGAGGACTTCGGAGACTGCTACTGGAACTGCTAGACGGAAAGAGCTAGAAGTGTCAAGTTTGGGCTCGTTTCATTAGTCGTGATGAGATCTTCTTCCAGGAATATTTTGACTGACCTGATCGAGGATTTCGGAGACCGCTACTAGAACTGCTAGACGGATAGAGCTAGAAGTGTCGAGTTTGGGCTCCTCGATCAGGTCAGTCAAAATATTTCTGGAAGAAGATCTCATCACGACTAATGAAACAAGCCCAAACTTGACACTTCTAGCTCTATCCGTCTAGCAGTTCCAGTAGCAGTCTCCGAAGTTCTCGATCAGGTCAGTCATAATATTCCTGGAAGAAGATCTCATCACGACTAATGAAACGAGCCCAAACTCGACACTTCTATCTCTTTCCGTCTAGCAGTTCCAGTAGCAGGCTCCGAAATCCTCGATCAACTCAGTCAAAATATTCCTGGAAGAAAACCTCATCAAGACTAATGAAACGAGCCCAAACTTGACACTTCTAGCTCTATCCGTCTAGCAGTTCCAGTAGCGGTCTCCGAAATCCTCGATCAGGTCAGTCAAAATATTCCTATAAGAAAACCTCATCACGGTTCACGACTAATGAAACGAGCCCAAACTCTACACTTCTATCTCTTTCCGTCTAGCAGTTCCAGTAGCGGTCTCCGAAATCCTCGATCAGGTCAGTCAAAATATTCCTGGAAGAAGATCTCATCACAACTAATGAAACAATCCCAAACTCGACACTTCTAGCTCTTTCCGTCTAGCAGTTCCAGTAGCAGTCTCCGAAGTTCTCGATCAGGTCAGTCAAAATATTCCTAGAAGAAGATCTCATCACAACTAATGAAACGAGCCCAAACTCGACACTTCTAGCTCTTTCCGTCTAGCAGTTCCAGTAGCAGTCTCCAAAGTCCTCGATCAGGTCAGTCAAAATATTCCTGGAAGAAGATCTCATCACGACTAATAAAACGAGCCCAAACTCGACACTTCTAGCTCTATCCGTCTAGCAGTTCCGTAGCAGACTCCGAAGTCCTCGATCAGGTCAGTTAATCCGTTTCTGGAGAAAGTAACATCACGACTTACCAAACTAGCTCAAACTAAACTAAACTAAAAATTGGTGCTGATGATGACGATGATGATGAAAAGCAGCATTTTTTCCCCTCGTTATAACATCAGCTATCTGAGAGTGAAAATCCCATCAAAATCAGTTCAGCCATTTTGGAGGTTATACGTAATATCATCATCATCATCATCATCCTTCATAGGGAACATACATACATCGCTTTTTATATGTATATAGAAGAAAGATATACTCAAAGAAGACTGTAACACCTTTTTAGGGTTCCGTAGAATTACAAGGAACCCATATAAGTTCGTTCTGCCCATCCGTCTCTGTCTGTCCATCCCAAGTTGTTTAGGATTTCCTAACCATTATAGTAGACTGCACCCCGCGCATTCGCCTGCGTAGTAATGAAAAAATTGTGATGATGATGATGATGAAAAGTTGCTCGAATTTTTTTCAACATCAGCTATCTTACAGTGAAAATCCCATCAAAATCGGTCCTGCAGTTTTCGAGTCTATAAAGAACATTACAGACATACGCACACGACGAAATATTTCAAAAACATTATAAAAATAACATGGATATGTGAGAATTGAACCCGGAGCCAACTGAGTCACAGGAACTAATCCATTGCGTCAACCACTCTTCTAATTGATCTATGACGCAAACGGTGAAATTATGCTTCTAATCTATAAAATAATATAAATGTACAAAGAAATCGTCACAAAATGTAATTTTCATTCGCCTGCCTGTTTAGTACTAAGTACTTACTTGAAGCCTGACCAAAGGAAGTAAGGGTGAGACCAATTTGTAAATTTTACGCGTAAATTACGTACTTCTCAAGGTATCAACTGGAATGTCTAATTAAACTGGACGGAAAGCTATTTTGTATGATAACGTCGCTGACTGTCCACTTTGTGTGACCTCTGCAAATGCTCGAGACTGCTTTGTTCTTATATTGCCCTGGTACACCGACCACCGATACTTGGAAGTAAATTATTACAATGCCTCTCCACTTATGTCACTCCTCCGTTAGACGGAACCCTCAGAGCGCGAGACCAAAAAAAAAACTAACTGAAGTTAAAATATTGAAAAACAAACTTAAGTTTGTAGTTGACAATAAGGTTATTCCATACATTCCAACTACAAAATGTAAGTTTGTAATAGCAAAATAATTATTTTTAAATGATATAACTTCAAATTTATAACTTTCGGATTTATTCCTATATATGTGCTATGAGACCTTGCCTCTTGCCAAATTTCATGATTCTAGGTCAACGGGAAGTACCCTATAGGTTTAGATTCCCTTGTGAAATCGCAAAATATACGACATAAACGTTCATATCTTTTGATTGCTTTGACTTACAACTTTTATTTTTTACAGCCGAAAGAAACCGTAGGCCCAAGTATTTAGTATAAATTTCAACTTGATACCTTTACGCGTTCTTGAGAAAAAGGGTATTGACAGACGGACAGACAGACTGACAACGAAGTGATCTTATAAGGGTTCCGTTTTATCCTTTTGAGGTACGGGACCCTAAAAAAGTAGACTAACTGTGCTCTGCGGGTTCACCTGCGAAGTAATGAAAAAATGGTGATGATGATGATGATAAAAAAGATGCCAATTTTTTTTCTCCTCATAGAATCAGCTATCTGACAGTGAAAATCCCGTCAATAACGGCCCTACCATTTTCGAGTAAAGAACATTACACACATGCATACAAACACAAACATACACACACCCACGAACATGACGAATTATTTTAAAAACATAAGAAAAATTACAAAAATTAAAATTATTGGTGACTATGAGATTTGAACCCGGAGCTTACTCACAGAGTCGCAGAGAACTTATCCATTGCGTCAAACCATTCGGCCAACTGGACTATGACGATTGTGGTGAAATTATCCTTCGTAAACTAATATATACAAACAAATCGTTACAAAATGTAATTTTCATTCGCCTGCCTTTTTAGTACTTATAATGCAAGAAAACATTGCAGATAAGGTAGGTACTTACTTTACAACTTACGTCAAGGTGTTTTTGTGTCATAAAGTTGAGATTATATTTTGGAGCGGTTAGCGGAACAAAGCGACACACGTCCGTCTAGCAGCGCGCCTCAGCGGTCTCTGTCACATCGCGTAAAAATAAAAGAGAAGTGAAAAGGCGCCGCGGCGGCACGACGTTTCGTTCGACACGTTCGAGCCAATTTATGATTAAATTAATTAATAGATAGAAAAATTGAATTTTTATCAATAAATAAAATTAATGATGTTATTTGTTACAATATTTAACATCATTCTTGTGAATTTTGTAAAGATTTGTTCATTAATACTCGAGATAAAATTGTATGCGTTTAGGTAAATTTCAAGGTTAGAGGTTATTTCATGATTTTTTTCTATCGAGAAAATTTATCGGAAACGTGTTTTGGAACTAATGGTACACTCAGAAATATGATCAAGATTACCACATATTTTTTTTACTGCTTTAAAATGAATATATTGTCTTAATATTTTTTTCTGTGAAGCCTTTTTGTCTGAAAGACCGCCTTAAATAAGAACGGCTGTCAAGGCCTTTTTTATGAAATTTGTTGTAGCTAGTTGCACCCATACAAAACGTCAGGCATTCGAAATCAGTTAGCAACTGTGATGCGGACAAAGAACTTTGAGACCTAACCCAAAAAGGTAAGTTCTTTGGATGCGGAGTTCGACGCGTTGATCTAAATAAGAATGTTCAATCAAGGTTCTGTCATAATGCCTGGTAACAGATTTTCCTTCTCATTTCCGTTCTATTTACTTCTCTTTTCTGTAGATTTAACACTTCACGAACGTTTTATATATATGTCGGCCGCGTCCCGGGCGAGGCTTGGCTTGGATGCCTTCATATACGCCTACGCGGTGTCGTCACCACTTTATGGTTCATATTTCGAAAATACGAAGCGCTTTGATTCCACATTTATCGTGCGAACTGCTAGTCTGCGGAATGCGCTGCCTGAATGGGTGTTCCCCGATGGTTACAATCTGGGTGTCCTCAAATCACGATTGAATCGGTTTATTCTAGGCAAGCGTGCCCCAATATAGACCGCATCATCGCTTAACATCAGGCGAGATGGTGGTCAAACGCAAGCCTATTATTTATTAAAAAAATCGATACTTGGTCTAGCATAACTCAGCAAAGCTTGACTTGACTTTACCCAGCAAAGTCAAGTCAAGTTGAAGGCTGAAAATCTTTTTTTCTTGCTTGCCCGTCTAGCTCTAGATATATAGTAAGTATCGTATAATAATCCCCTCACCTCCAAGTCTTGAGCATGAGAGCACCATACGTGAGACAGAAGCCCACCTCCCGGAGCCACACCCTCGCGGTGCATGTAAACACGGTCGGCCTCCCGTACATCACCAGGGTCGTGCAGTAGATTAGGAGGGCACCCAGCACTATGACCCTCAGGAGAGCTGGACTGGCTGCACGTACCACCTGCGAACAAACAGATATTAAAGTATTGGACGAGTAGAATCCATACCGTTAGCAGTAAATTGTGACATCATACTAATCATAATTCATCATCATCATTTCAGCCACAGGGCGTCCAGTGCTGGACATAGGCCTTCCCCATCGATCTCCAAAAGGGCCGGTTGGAAGCGGCCTGCATCCAGCGTTTCCCTGCAGTCTCTTTCAGGTCGTCTGTCCATCTTGCGGGTGAATTATATCATAATCATAATAATATTTTCCATTTCAACCCATCGAGATCATCCATGAGACAGTAGCATCCGCCATATTGTTTTCTTTTGGAAGATTATACGAGGACCTAACCTAACCATACAAAAAAGACTTGCTTACCCTGACATGGCCATACTTTATAGTAAAGTATACGATAAATGGCAGGAAAGAGATGATCAGGCAAGCCAGCGCGAAGATGCTGGTCCGCAGCACCCAGTTGAGGGCGGCGACGCACGGAGATCCGTCCAAACACGCCTCGCAGCCTTCTGCGCAAGGCAGGCACTCAAACGCCTCTGTCGCTGAGTAGAGACTTGGCTGAGACTGGGAAGAGGAAGATAAGTCAATACTGCGTGGTTACGTTTTTTACGTGCAATATTAAATTTTATCCTTAACTTTAATTGTAAACTGTACAAAAACTAAACTTAAGTGTATTTTTACTTGCATTATAAATAATAATAATAAATAATAAATTTTTTTTGGACAAACATTTTGTGGATACAGTTTTTATAATGCGTCGTACTCCGGACAAGGAAACCTGATTTCCGGAGCCGATTGCGGTGCGGTGCCGATTGCTTCCCGCGGTGGGAAACAATTTAAATATACCATACCATCCAGTTACATTCTTGTCGTTCTGTTTTATTCAGAACAGTGCAAATTATTTCTGAATTTTAATGCGTTAAAATACACAAGAAAATATTTGATTCCAAAAGGTAGACGCTTGAAACGATTCGCGGAAGTTAATACACTTTTTATTGAATGCTTATCTTTTAAACACTTAGAATAATTTTAAATAAGGATCAGAGATTTAAAAAAAAACAGTTAAAATACTATTAATTTAGTCAACATTTGCTGCAAGCTAAATTAGAAACTGCAGTGTAAGTACCGTTCTTTATCGATCGTGAAATTTGACAGTTGATATCGAAAAATTCTATAAAATGCCATCTCAGTAGTACTCTAGTGATAATTTTAACGAATTAAGAAAACGAATAAAGAATGGTACTTCCACTGGATTAGATCTCTATCTCTTCTCTACATAGTATAAATTAAAGTATAACCAATAAAAAGTGCTAAGAATCTGCCTATTACTAAATCGATTACCCATCATATTCACCGATTACAAAACAAAAATTATTAATAACCAATGTCAAAGTAATATATAAGAAAAAATATATGCTAGAGGTGGCAAACAAGCTGCAGGGCTGCCTGATGGTAAGTAGTCACCGTCGCCTAAGGATACTTTGTAAGACCAGAGGCATCATAACTACGTTGCCGACCATTTAAGAATCTATTAACATGATCCGATAATAACAAAATATGGAGTTTAATAGCTAAACCAAAATGCTATTAAAATTAATACGATGCATCACAGCACGCGGCGGCCTTTTGTATTGGTATCAAGTGATATTTAACTAGCGATATCTCTTCTCTATCTCTATCTCTTACATAGTATAAATTAAAGTCGCTTTCCGCGTCTGTCTGTCTGTATGTATGTGTGGCCGCTAACTCCTCCTAAACCACGCAACGGATTTTGATGCGGTTTTCACCATCAGTTAGATACATTTTCACTGAAGGTTTATATTATATACTAGCTGACCTGACAGACGTTGTCCTGTCTTAGAACTGTCAAACACGCAAAGTCAAAACTGTAAATCTTATTTTTTTACACCTTGGGCTCAGAATACAGAAAAAACTGTGACCTTGGGTTACATTATTGGAGTTTTAGTAAGGATCACTAATTTTTTTTGAAAATATAATATAGCCTATGTTAACCGGGGATAGTGTAGCTTCCCAACAGTGAAGGAATTTTTCAAATCGGTTCAGTACTTTCGGAGCCTATTCAATGCAAACAAACAAACAAACAAACAAACAATCAAATCTTTCCTCTTTATAATATTAGTTATTATATTATATATAACTAAAGACCCGCCCCGGCTTCGCACGTAAGTTACACCCGTGCGAAGCCGGGCGGGCGGGTTGCTAGTAATATTATATGCGAATATTTTAAATAACCTTTACCGATAGATGTTTTTCGTACTCTTCCTCAATGTCACTGCCATTATAATATCTGTTCTCCGCTGTCGTGTTGGGGAAGTAGAATCCTCGTCTGCAAACGCACCTGTATGACCCTCGGCGGAACCCCAGACCTGGGATAGGCACACACTGGAACAAAATAAAAAACGTTAGACCTGAAAAATGTAAGAACATCTTAATATTGCTCGAAGCAGTTATCAAAGTTTTCCAAATAAATTCGACAGGATTAAAATAAAACTTGTAACATTAGTTTCCAAGTGAATTTTAATTCAAAAGTACACCGAAGCTAATTTTATTCAAGTTTATTTATATAATATATACATATATTATAAACACACTAGCACTACACTACTTAACACTGATACTTTGTTTTTAACTACACTAACTCGAACGGTTTTGTTCTTTTAATTCTTCTAATAATGTTTGTGTGGTCGAGGAACTGTATATATATTATAATAGATAGGCTTACGCTTGGCCGCCATCTCGCCTGATGTTAAGCAATGCGATGCGGTCACGATGGATCACGCTTGCCTAGAAGAAAACAATTCACTCTCAGTTTGAAAACACCCAGACTTCATCATCATGTGAACGTCGAGGCGATACAGTTCCTCGACCACACAAACATTATTAGAAGGCTTAAAAGAACAAAACCGTTCGAGTTAGTGTAGTTAAAAACAAAGTATCAGTGTTAAGTAGTGTAGTGCTACCTCTAAAGAACTCGTGAACAAAATGTCTTCCCTTTAATAGAGATAATAATCAACGTTTTACTAGATACATTCTTAGTTTTTAAAATAACATACGTACAAGTTTAACTTAGAATTAAATTACTTATGTTAGATTGTAATTAAATTAAAGGGAGCCTTTTACAAGCGCACTTTATGAAAAAGGGATAAATTACTTTCCAATTCACTGTGTGTTTTGCGCGCAATTCATTGCCGGTGTTATTAATTATGAATTCAATGTACATTCCTTCATCACCTCATTGCCTCAGTATTTTCCGCATGAATGTTTTATTGTTCAAGGTATTCTAAAAAAATCTTTTAAAGATTTCGCTACAGAAATAGTGTAATAAAATACCGTAGAAATAGTAAAATTCATTGTATAATTAACACTTTTTTATCTTCTGCAATGAAAATGAACACTCCTTTGTTATTAAATAAAGAATAGTGATTGATAATCTTGAAGAAAGGCCAGCTAATAGAAAACTCAAGCGAGGTCGATTTGGCAAAAGATTGTTAAAAGCATAAAATATTCAAGTCAGCCTCGTCGAGAACACTAATCTACAATCTAGACTAAGCTTCGAACAAGGTCACGATTTCAAGTGTGTTTATAGATAGATAAGGTAAAATGTAATTTGCTAACAGGGAGGAAAATGATCGCAAAAATCATAGACATTCAAGACCAGAGTAAGAAAGAAAGAAAGAAAGAAAATACATTTTATTCGACACCTTTACAAAAATTTAATATCTAAAGGATACAATCAGTGTCGATTGGGTCCGTCTCAGCATTAATGCTGATAGTCAAGGACTATCAGCGCCGGTTTTCAGACGAACCCTTGAGTTTACACTTAACTACATATTTTTTTTTAAGTATCTATATGCAACTTAAACAAATAGGACATAGGAAATAGAATAATGTAGGATACAAAATATATAAACTAAATTTACAGTACTAAAATATAGAAAAGGAACAGGAATGACAAGACGGAGTATTTAATAACAATAATAATAATGACAGCAGGAACGAAAAAAGTATTGAAATTAGAATGTACCAGATGGAAATAAATAAATAAATACATAAAAACTAAACAACATGACCACAGAAAAGAAAAAAAAAAAAAATTTTTTTTTGACATACACCTACCTTCCCACATCACAAACAACACCAGTAGGTATTACTTCTCAAGAAGACATAGAAGTTTTTTCACTCTTGTCTTAAAGTTATGTAATTATTATGGAATACTCCGCATTGCATCGTTTCTGTAGCTTCGCTATTAACTCGTATCTTGGTAAATATCTTTTGTAATATTTTCTGTAAAGCAAGTAGATAGATAGATAGATAGCCAGTCTTTATTCGCTGACCATGATTCTTTTAACTTTAATAATTTAAAAATAAACTATAGTAAATAATATGTAGATAATATCATTTTCAGCAACCAGTTTATTTGTCAGGTTGTCCTTCGACATAGGCCTCCCCTAGTTCCTTCCACACTTTTCTGTCTCGAGTTAATCATCTCCATCCCATTGGCAAATCATCTTTCCAAATCGTTTTTGTCTTTTCCTATTTCTAGGATAGCATTCCATAATGTCTTTTGTCCATTGTTCTCTGTTTGTCCTCATATTGTGTCCGGTCTAGTTCAATTTTTTTATTGTTTTGTAAACATCATTTATTTTTGTTTTTTCCCTTATTTTTGAAACTATTTCTAAAATAAGGGAAAAAACTACTTTCAGCAAAACTTATAACTTGCCAACGTCACATGGAGCGAAGTATACCAAATATGAAGCTACGAGACCGGTGGACTATTTAAAAAAAATATAAGAGAAAGAACAAAAGTAAAGCAAGTAACTTATATTAAATCTTTATATTTTTCCTCAGATAGCTAAGTGTATTGTGGCTTACAACCAAAAGGTTCCAAATCCCTTCAATACATCCAACATGTAGGCGAGAATCCAAATCCGTTTATTTGCCTACCCTCCCGGCTAAAATAACAAAGGGAGTTAGCAGTTAATTTACTGCCTTACTGCCTCCTGCTACGGAAGCGGAATAGCGTATTTTTTGTTTTCCTCTAACTTTGTTTGTTCAAGTTTTGAAAGTTACTTTGCTTAATTGGTGCGTTGATTAGTAGGTTGATTGCTCCAGGATGATAGACGTCAGAAATAATTTGGAAAAGTTTAATTTTGAGACAAGGTCGTTTGTTTTCTTGAGAAAATATAAGAATATCAAAATGCTGATTAAATTCCCGTTATAAAAGAAGTACTTTACGTCATACATACTTTGTTATGCTTTCAGTGCACCCGAACTATCGGGAAAAAATATTGTGCCCTCAGTACAGACTAACAAGGCTGGTTGTCTGATTTGATGTAACTATTATATAAAAATGTTGTTCGGAAGATTTAAAACAGGTCAAATTATTCTGATATACTGCAGGGCAATATAACCATTATTATGTTTGGTATACTAGTATAAACACAGTTATATGATTATTAACGGGATATTTACTGTGATAACGTTGTGGATGGAGGTCCCGATATTTTGGCGTAGTTACATGCACGGGCGAAATCCCGTCAATACACATAAAACAACCCAGATAGTTTTAAACAGTGTTTTATGGTATAAACATTTATAGATGTACCATTAAATACTAGACTATATACTACTACTACAAATATATGTGTAAATACATTTGAGAGTCGATTGGTGTAAATATATTTATTTTTATTAATAATTTATTTCAGACATATACATTTTGACACAAATTACATAAAAAACAGATAATAAAATAAAACAAAATTAGAATTAGGTACATGTCAATAGTAACAATAATTAAAAATGAATCATATAAAATACAACGAATAAAAATAGCAAAAAATATCAATTTATACACACATACATAATATATATTTTTTAGTGTAGAATTGTTAATTTCATTATATCCCAAATGCACAGCGCGGCTTAGCGGTGTTTTTTTGATGAAACGGTGGTCACAAAGGAGCTGACTGGGACGGTTGGGAGCATGGGACCGTTTATAATATTGTCAGTGTTGATTTGTAGGTATATAACCTACAAAGGTACCTGTCAAATCAAATCAAATAATTTTTATTATCAGACACAAGTTCCATAAAGAAACAAACACCTAACCAACCTAACCTATAACTATAACCCCAAACCTAACATTAAAACCTGACCTAACCTATAAATGTAATAGGTTAGCTTACACATGTTATATTATTGTCTCCAAAAATATGTCCACGTTGTTTTGACGTCCAAATGTGTACAGTGGTGTACCCATCTGAGGAAATAAAATTATTTAATTTTATCTAAAAAGAAAGACTTCCACTACCAGCCGTGGCTAGTTGTTTGAAATTTTTTGTTTTTGCTAGGACGCCGGAGTGGCATCGTTTGCGTGCAATGACGAGATAGCTACTTGACTGCTCATATTTTACGCCACCGTAATACAAAGATACAAAATTTTCAGCATAATCTTTTTCGAGTGGGCCAAACCTAGGCGCGAATTGGACGAATGACTTTTGAGGCTTCAATTACAAGCGTCGAGTCTCTAATCACAAGTGCCATACGATACCCCCCGCGACCGTCGTAGCTTACGTAGTGCACAAGCAAATTATGAATCGTATGCGATTAAGTGATTATATTATCTTTGTTTGCGTCGCACACTGCGTTATCTTAGGCCAGAGTCGCGTCGTGGGCTAGTGCCCGTCAGACCTACAATACAATACAATAACTCTTAATTAAAATACCACAAAACAAGGGTAACATAAAAATTACAATAAAAATATTATCTAGGCTTTTAACAGGCGGCCTTATCGCTTAAAGTGATCCCTTCCAGGCAACCGTGCACGGAAAGGAATTATATTTAAAAATGTGTGTCCTTAACTAAAAAATTAAAAATAAATATGCAAATAACAACAAATAATCAATAGACTACAAATAAATATTACATACTTATATATACATATACATAGACTACATAATATAAACAACATATTATATACCTACCTATGTAATTAATAAACTACATAAAAATGTATTAACATACCTACTGTTATTAAAGATAAACATGTAGGCGTGTTGATACATGCATTATATTTGTCACAGAAATTAGAGTATAGATAGCAGCTATAGTGCGAGATAGTGCGCTTTTATGCGGAGTTTGAAAACGTCGAGGGAGGGGGCACCTATACTTAATTTATTCTAACCTAATCTTGCCAGTTATTAACATTCAGAAGTATTAACGGACATTCTTATCCAGACAGGAAGCCCTCATTCGAGTTGAAATCAAAGCGAAACTAAATTTGTAACTTTCCCCCATCAAAGTAAAAGGCCCCCTTATCTTAACGCGGCCCAAAAGTGTCTAGGACAGGACAATAAAACCGAAAATTAATCTACAGTATGACGATTACGGTTTGTTATTACTTTTACGACCGCATTTGAAATAGCAAAAGTTTTATTGGAGTGATCTCGAGAACACTTATCTACTGAAAAAGTTGCAAGCAGAAGTTCGGAGTGTGTCCCTTATTTATGCTAATCGAATTGAGTGTTTCTAATCACTTTATTCAATAAGTTTTTTGCTTAGATAGCCCTCTGATCTGCTGGAAATCTTTCCGAAGTATTTTCTTTATTAAGTACACAGTAACCTTTTCATAAGTAAGTTTTATACATAGCTGTCTAGTAAAACAATGGAAGGAAATGCTGTGAAGTGATTTTATAGTAATTTCAGTTGTAGCTGTTTTTCTTTATTATCACTTGACGTAAAAACTGTGTGATGTATGTGGCATCATAACTCCCAAACGGTGGAACTGATTTTGATTTAGTTTTGTTTGAAAGTTGACTTGATAGAGAGTGTTCTGTTCAGTCGTTTGAAGATTATGATAATAACTCTTGGGTCATTAAAAAATTCAATTTATACTTGTAATCTTCGACCAAAATATAATGGATGGACGGGCCGAGAAAAAGCGCATTTTTGAACATTACAAAATGAGCGCCGGCGCTCATTTCATTTCAGTTGGTCTCTAGTCGTAGGAAGTGCAACACGAGACTATTGTTACATGATAACGAAACATCTGACAAAATTATGCCTTGGTGTGATTTCCCGATGTGTAAATACAACAAAAAACCGCTATAAATTTTTGTAATAAATGTACTGTGCATGGTTATAATTAGGTGTTGAAGTATATGTCCAACGATTTTGACTCGTTTTTTACTGAGCAAGTTCAATGGTTATGACCCGTCCATTAATTTTATTTTGGTCGAAGCTTGTAATCAGTATAACTTAGTTTTAGGGCTCCAAGGCACGCAACATTGTCTGATCTTCGTTTTGTCGCTTTTAGCCACTGCCAGCTACTTTACGTAAGTCATCAGTCCATCGAGTAACATTATTGGAGCCACTACGTTTGCCGACTCGTGGTCTCCACTCTAGGACTCTTCTATTGGTTATAGGTTCTGCGACAGATATGACGGGCCCACTGCCACTTCAGTTTGCCAATACGCTGAGCTATGTCGGTTACTTTGTTTCTCTGGCGAATAGATTACTTACGGATACGATCTATCAGAGAAACTCCAAGCATAGCTATTTCCACAGCTCGTTGAGCTGCTGATTGACGGGCTGTTCTAACTGATAATGTTTAGAGGACATGAATTTGATCAATAGATTTCCGACAATTTGAATAAAACAAAATTTGTATGAGTTCAAGAGTTATAAATATTAGTTTTGTTATAATAATAATGTTTTTGAAATCGTGTCTCTATTATCTTATTAAAATGCGTGATTTAAAAAGCTGTCTTCATTTTACATCATCATCGTCATCATTTCAGCCGTAGGACGTCCACTGCTGAACATAGGCCTCCCCCTTTAACCTCCACACTGAACGACAGCCTGCTTTTTGCATCCACTGGATGCCAGCGACTACATTAAAAATACTGACAAAATAATCAAATTGGCTGATAAATCTCTGAGATATGAGCGTTTAAAGTTTTTGGTGGGGATAGAGAGGGGATGCGCAGTCTCTCTTTCGCAAAACGTGTATTAATATAGCATTTGAATGGCGCGCGCACGGCTTGACGTCATCACGTGCTATATAGTGCGCTCTGTGTCTGACATGAAACACTTATAGTTTTGGTTACTTTAATTTTGTTTTCGTTGATGTTGACACTTAAAATAAATAAATAAAAACTCTCGAAACTGCATTTAAGAGCCGTATTACAAAATACAATCGTTAAAGGGTATCAAATTTTCGTAAAAAATGTAAGAGAGCTCTTAACATTTAAAAACAATAAAAAACACCAGTTGAGAAAACAAACATTAAACCGTTATCCAAAATGTCCCTTTGTTGGAAAAACCTATACAAAAGTCGAACAGCACCTACCCTGAAGGTTTCAAAGGAGAAGGCAAACTGTCCACCGTCACCGAAGCGATTCCGCTCATTGCACGATATACGAAGCGGCTGTTTCCAGAGATTTATCTCGGATGCGTGATTCCGCGCCCGTCCAATATCGGGACATTTGTTCTGTTGCGATTTGGTTTCTGTTATCGGAAAAGGACTTTGTAACAAATGTGGGATCTTATTTTGCGAGCCAATGGCTATCGTTGTTTCATAGTTTTTAGGGTTCCGTACCCAAAGGGTAAAAACGGGACCCTATCACTAAGCCTACTGTCTGCCTGTCTGTCTGTCCGTCCTACCTTTTAACGGCTGTATATTTCGAATCGTTGCGCTGCGCTGGTTAAATCCGCTCAGTTGGAAAATCACGCGAACGTGAACCTTAAGAGTGCGTATAAAGCGAGGAAAATTTCTGATTTCACCCGCGCGTCTCGCATCACCCGCATTAGTGTGAAACACAACCACGGCAGCGCGGCAGTCGCGCGCAGCTCCAGTACACATAACTCGCGTAGTCGAACTCGTCATGCGGCAAGGAGTAATAAACACAGGATAAGCATAATGTTGGCGTTTTGGCGATTAGCTGGGTTCGGTCGCGGCGCGCAAAACCGTAAATTGTATATTTCAATTTTCAAAATTGTGTTTGTTGTATATTTTTAAACTGAATTTTTAAGTTTTCTACAATATCAATATAAAATTAATAAATTATATAAATTAAATTGAAATTGCCTAAATTAATTTTCAAATTAAAATTTTACGCTTGAGACAGAGAGTCAGAGATCGTTAAACATTAAATCAAACTAAACTACACTAATGCTATGCTATGCTATGCTACGCTACGCTATGCTATACTATACTAAACGAAACACGCGAAACGAAATACCCGAAAGCCCGTTGGTCCAGTTGGTAGTGAACCTACCTTCTGAGCTTCGGGCGTGGGTTCGATTCCCACCTAGGACAAAATTAATGTGATGAACATTTTGTGTTTGTTCTACGAGTATACCTGGTTGTTAATATCTATTTAAGTATGATTTATTTAATTTAATTTAATGTAATTTAATGCAATGCAATTCAATTCCATTCCATTCAATTCAATTTACTAAAAAATATCATCATCATCCTTCACAGAACCTTCCTCATTAAATAAAATAAATAAATAAATATTCGGGACATTTTTTTCACACACGGTCATCTGACCCCAAACTAAGCAAAGCTTGTGATATGGCTGCCAGAGACTGATATACATACATATATAGTTTTAAATACATACTTAAATAGATATTAACAACCAGATATAGAACAAACACAAATGTTCATCGCACAAATGTTTGTCCTAGATGGGAATCGAACCCACGCCCCCAAGCGCAGAAGGCAGGTTCACTACCAACTGGACCAACGGGCTATCTAAATCTCATTATTTGAAGTCGGCCTAATATACCTACTGTTTGACCTACCAGTACCTACCCGAGCCAACCCGGCCGGTCTAACAGTAGGTATTACTACTTACCTTTTTATCCGACTTCAAATAAGGAGGAAGGTTCTCAATGCGACTTGTATAATCTTAGTGTCTCTGTCTACTTGGTCCACAGTGTTGCACCGCAGTGTTGTAAAGCAGTGTTGCACTGCAGTGTTGCAACGCAGTGTTGCAACGCAGTGTTGCAACGCAGTGTGGCAACGCAGTGTTGCATCGCACTGTTGCGCCGCAGTGTTGCAACGCACTGTTGCACCGCAGTGTTGCAACGCAGTGATTGATAATTTTATTGCATACCTACCTTGCCAAAAGATTCGCTTTTTTACCAGCTAAGGAAACATTAACTTTTTTCTGAGATTCGCCACTGTCAAGAAACATTTTACTGTTTAAAGGCAAAGTTTATTTTTATTGTTTCATTCAAGAGCAATGTTTATAACCTCAAATAAGCCACAAATGACAGCACCAGCGAAGGTGGCGCCATCTGAGATAAGTTTTGCCGTGGTTTGCCTGTAGCTTCTCATTACCCAAAATGTATGAAAAATACTGCGTTAGTTCCCTAATACTCACCCTGTGAAATCATTTACCACTGAATAAAACTCAAAATATGTAGTGATGGTCAAAATATTTTCGGATTTGAATTAAATAAAGAAATTTCGTTAGTGAAGCTACTTCTCAAAATCTCTGAAGTATTGGTGCCGTCGTTTGGCTTTAGACCTCAGCAGCCATAAATCGATGCCACAGACTTAAAATATTCAAGGATGGCTGAAATATTTTCTGATTTAACGTCTTCACTGAAATATTGAAGATGTCTTCTAGTATTAGAACTGAACAATCTATAATCACCGTTACTGATTTAAAATATGCAAGGATGGCAGAAATATTTTACGATACAAGTCATGATTCTCTGAAATATAAGAAACATTTTACTGTTTAAAGGCAAAGTTTATTTTTATTGTTTCATTCAAGAGCAATGTTTATAACCTCAAATAAGCCACAAATGACAGCACCAGCGAAGGTGGCGCCATCTGAGATAAGTTTTGCCGTGGTTTGCCTGTGGCTTCTCATTACCCAAAATGTATGAAAAATACTGCGTTAGTTCCCTAATACTCACCCTGTGAAATCATTTACCACTGAATAAAACTCAAAATATGTAGTGATGGTCAAAATATTTTCGGATTTGAATTAAATAAAGAAATTTCGTTAGTGAAGCTACTTCTCAAAATCTCTGAAATATTGGTGCCGTCGTTTGGCTTTAGACCTCAGCAGCCATTATTCGATGCCACAGACTTAAAATATTCAAGGATGGCTGAAATATTTTCTGATTTAACGTCTTCACTGAAATATTGAAGATGTCTTCTAGTATTAGAACTGAACAATCTATAATCACCGTTACTGATTTAAAATATGCAAGGATGGCAGAAATATTTTACGATACAAGTCAAGATTCTCTGAAATATAAATGCTCTCATCTAGTGTTGGACGCAAATCACGCAAAACCTCACCTAATCCTCAAAAAAAAACTCACCTATGTTTCCAACCAATTAGTTCAAAATATTCAAAAATAGCTATTTATTTTTTGATATAACTTCACTTTGCTGAAATACTGGTGGTGCCACCTAGCGTTTGATCTGAGAAACTCGTATTTTATGCTACTGATTCAAAATATTTAAAGATGGTACCGCACTGTTGTACCGCACTGTTGTACCACACTGTTGCACCGCACTGTTGCACCGCACTGTTGCAACGCAGTGTTGCACCGCATTGTTGCACCGCAGTGGTGGACTGCAATTCAACCAGTATAAAAAAATACTGGTCAAATTGAAGGTACTCTAAGGTAAATGAGAACCTTCCTCCTTATTTGAAGTCGGATAAAAAGGTAAGTAGTATTTGACTTTGACTAAGGTAAGTAGTCCCGCTAGTGTATTGTGCATTTCCCCTTACCAGCACATACCCGAGCCAACCCAACTGGTCAAACAGTAGGTACTTATGTTTTTAACCGACTTCAAAGAAGGAGAAAGGTCCTCAATTCGACTAGTATTTTTTTATACCGGTTGAATTGAGAACCTTGCCCCTGTTTTGGTTAAAAACATAAGTACCTATTGTTTGACTTTCCACATATAAATTTTTTTTTATTAGAAGATGTTTTTTTGCTTCCATTATTACCAAGCTATTTTTTGTCTGTTAAAATTGAGAACCTTCCTCCTTTTGCAGAAAGCCGCTTCTCGTAAAAACGTGAGAAAATGTGGATGGAACTCTCAAGTCAAATTAACCATCACATTAATTTAAATGATTTTTAATTTTAATTTTATAAAATTATAATGAATCTAAATTATTTTATAATGTCATTTAATTTTTAGTTTTATCTTTCTGACTCTCTCTCTCTGCTTCTCTCCGTCTCTCTCTCTCTCTCTCTCTCTGTCTGTTTGTCTGTCACAAAGAAACACTCCGACTCTAATAGTTATATTACTGAGCATACATAATAATGGATTCGTTAGGGCCTAGTCGTATCCATTTTATTTGTATCTATGTTATTTTTTCGTAGTAGCTTTACCTAGTCTGTGCTCTAAGGTCATTGTCACCACTTGGTAGCCGCATCAAGTGGTCGCGTTCGAGCCATCGATTTTTTATATTATCCTTTGTTTGAAAATACAGTAGGTGTTGATATAATCGCACTCGGAAGATAAAACCAAGGCGAAAAGCAAGCGCGTGCGTCCTTCCCCGTTGAGGCACAGTGCGGTACTGAGGTTAAACGGAGCATGTTTCGCTATTTAGATGCAAAGCGCAACAGAATAAGACTGAATATCGGACTTGCCGTTTGACCGAATAGTTGCTTAGAACTAAAGGACGTAAGTCTCAAATCGAATATAATTTATTATGAGAGTACTAATTAATCTAGGTAAATTTTGTCTTAACACTGGAAAACAAACTATATTTTCCTTCGGTGAGTATTTATTTTAGATATGTAACTGAAGTACTTTCCAAGTAAAATCAAAAAATTTTGCAAAAAGGCACCATTTTCAAAACATTAAAGTATCGAGTAAATATCTTGCTATTATGTTTCTGTCTTAATGGCGGAAAGAAAATGAATTGAAAATTCACATATATCAATTATTACGGTGATCGGATATTTGGTTTAGTTAGAATATCATGGCAAATTAGCATAAAATTTCGGTTGCCCCCTCTTAACGTGCCCAGATACGGTTTGCGGTTGCGTGATTTTCCAACTGAGCGGATTTAACGTTAGTTTGGTGCCGCAATAGCAGTTGTCCGTAAGCAGTTGGAAAATGATCAGTTCTTTTTTCGAAAAAAATATATATTTATACTTACTTGAGTATTGAATAGTTTTTTTCTCAAAAAAAAAAAAATAATATTGCCAGTAAAATAAAAACAACCTTAAATAAAAATTTGGTACCGCAATAGCAGTTTTCCGTGAGGCCCCAGATTTTTATAAATCATACATAAAACACACTCGATGAAGTCACCAATCACACAAAAAAACCTCTTCAACCGTTTGGGAGCTACAATGTCACAGACAGACACACAGATACACACGTTAAACTTATAACACCCCTCTTTTGTTGGGTGTTAAATCCTTCAGTCGAATTGAGAACCTCATGTTTTTGAAGTCGGTTGCCAAAATACACTAGAATTCAAAATTATGGTAACAAACTCTTTGAATAAGCTAATATTATGTAAAGTTTTGACTACTAAACATCGAGATTCAATACCTATAGAGTCACAAACTTGACGATGCTATTGCAAGTCTTAATTTTAATACTTTATTCTCTAGAACATGTTTTATTATTTTAATGTGGGTAGGTTAGCTAAGATATTAATGTTATATTATGAACGATTGTGATGATAACATTCGCCAAGAAAATAATGATACATATTTATTGTAAAAGCTGACGGCTCTAAGAACATGCAATAATATGTGTCTACAGAGTGAATAATTTTTTGAATTGAATTTAACTTGCCAAAAAAAAATCCGAACCAAGTCTCTGCACACGCTACGCATTGCGCCGGCTTCTTGGTTAGTTGTATGCAACTGCGATCCGGCTACAACGCCACCCGATGCCAGTGCTACGATGACAAGCAACGTTGAACACTATGCAAGCGACATAACGTCTAAATTTAGGGTAAATGTGGCATTGTGAACTATATATGTGGCCCTTAGGGCTGTTAATGGATGAACATTAAAATTTTATATTTTATACATTTTATACCCATTAGCAAGCAAATAAAAACTTTGACTTTGACTATAATAGATGTTTAGGTATGTACAACGACGCTCGGACGATTTTTGACTGTTTTAACTTAGAGTTTGTGACTGTATAAGTATTGTATCTCGATGCTACTAAACAACAAAACTCGAAGCTGGTTCCGTAAGCAATTTCCTTTCTCACGCTAACTTACGTAATGTTTGTACTACAGTTATTGCAGGTTTTGACTTAACATTCATAAATCTTTAAAATAGGTAAAACCTCAGATTAAATAAACAAGGGAGGTATGGTACAGTGGCGTGGCGGGTGCCAACGCATCTGGCCTAAATCTCACTTCTCACCTTGTCGCCATTTTTTTTGCATAACTATTAGTAAGTTCATTGGTGTCGCTACAAGTTTTATAGTTTGCTTGAAATATTTGTAAGTGAGCCGTACCTACAGATTTTGCGTTAAGCAGTTAAGCGGTATAGTGACAAAAATTATGAAAACTGAGACATTTGAACACAAACTATAAAACTTTAAAGCGTTTGGGGTCGAGACATTGGGCCCCTGGGGACTGGGAGCTCACCTCATTTTAAAAAGCCTTTCAGAGCACCTGGTTAATGCGACGCGTGACCAAAATGCTGGCGTGTTTCTGGCTTAACGCAAAAACATTGCCACTCAGCGTGGTAATGCCGCCAGCATGTTGGGTACGCTGCCAACTGGTAGTGGGCTTGAGCATTTGGATTGTCTTTAGACCTTCAACGGTCTATGGGCAGTCTAACTGTATTCGTAGTGTTAGATTAGCTTGTATTTTGTTTTGTTAAAAAAGGCACTTGCCATAAAAAAAAAAAAATTACTTACAGCATATCTCCCTTGGTTGTCTGATCTGAGGGTAAAAACTTTCTTACCTCTTGAAGTTACACTTCCTTTTATTACGTGTTACCTGGCAATCGTTCGCGCGTTCAATAGAAGCGACTTCGTCACGCGAACATTATTTTCAAACTTATAGTGAACTAGCTGACCTGACAGACGTTGTCCTGTCTTAGAACTGTCAAACACGCAAAGTCAAAATTGTAAATCTTATTTTTTTACACCTTGGGTTACATTATTGGAGTATAAGTAAGAATCCCTATTTAAAAAAAAAAAATATGTAGCCTATGTTAACCGGGGATAGTGTAGCTTCCCAACAGGAATTTTTCAAATCGGTTCAATAGTTTCGGAGCCTATTCAATGCAAACAAACAAACAATCAAATCTTTCCTCCTTATAATATTAGTATAGATTAATCGCGCAAACAATTCATCATCATCATCATTTCAGCCGTAGGACGTCCACTGCTGGACATAGGCCTCCCCCATCGATCTCCAAAAGGGCCGGTTGGAAGCAGCCTGCATCCAGCGTTTCCCTGCGGTCTCTTTTAGGTTGTCTGTCCATCTTGTGGTCCGTCCATCGGTGGTCTCAATTCGACAACCTTTCAGCCCCATCGGTCATCTGCTCTGCGTGCTATGTGCCCTGCTACTGCCACTTCAGCTTGCTAATCCGTAACTTTCGTTCGTCTACGGATCTCCACATTTCTGATTCGATCTCGTAGAGAAACCACAAGCATAGCCCTATCCTTAACTCGTTGTGCGACTTTGAGTTAGCTTATGAGGCGCAAACCATTATTATAGCTACAGAAATAAATGTAGCTATAAACTATTAGGAGACTCAATCAAATTAGTACCAATACCATGAAAACATTCATTGTGTTCAAATTAAAGTATAAAAAGCTAAGTATGCGTTCCAAAGCATAAAAAAAATCCTAGTGTTGGGAGAAGAGGAAATGTGAGTGTGAAACGGTAAATAGTGGATCAAGACTTGCCACACTCAATGCGCTCCTTGATACCAATCCAGAATTTGATGTATTTGACGGCGCTTGGAGAGACATTATTGCACAGTGTTTGAACTATTGTGAGATGACGTCGAAAAGCATTGCGAAGTCGCTGTCACATAATATATAATATTTATGTACTTTTCATTTAATTAATTTTTATTGAATTTTAACCCAGGATTTTATGAATGTTGACATTTATCCAATTTTAATCTGACATTGTATGTGTTGACATTCATTTAATTGTTGATTTGAAATTGTATGTTTGACATTTATTTAATCTTAATTTGACTATTATCTGACTGAGTGTATTTAATCTCTTTAATTATTATTATTTTGCTTATTGTAGGTAATCTTGTGAATTTGTTATGATTTTGTGTTTTTAAAAATGTTATTGATGTCATTAGTGTAAATCGTTTTTGTGCGGTGCTAATTTGAAATAAATAAATAAAATAATAAAAAAAAAAAAAAAAAATAAGAGTACAAACAATGCGATGGGATTATCGGTGCTGTTTACATCTGCGCGATATTGGGAAGCTGTATATCGTACATTGTGATACAAGTGCGGAAAGAAGGTTATTGTAAACAAGAGGACAATGTTTGCCTAAGCCGAAGGCGAGGGCAAACCATAGTCCTGAGTTTACAATAACACTTATTCGTTTACACTAAGCTTTTGGTCGTGAAAAACCACAGAGAAGAGAAGTAAATAGAACGGAAGTAAAGGTCCAAGGTAAAAAGGCAAGGTCCAAGTTCTTTAGATGCAGAGTTCGACGCGTTGATCTAAATAAGAATGTTCAATCAAGGTTCACTCATAATCAAATGCCTGGTAACAGATTTCCTTCTCATGGTAACAGATATTAGGGTTCGGATTTTGAACTCACCTCCGTAGTTTGCTTCTTACACTTGTCAGTGCCGGCAAAGATGTTCAGCTGTGTGGAGCCCTGCTTTAGTGGACACTGGTCTATGTCCACCCTTCGGAGGTCGATGTCGATGCCGCTCGTCCCTCTACAAACAAACAGATGCCTTATTATAAATGTCTTATCGGGATTCGGATTGTGATCGCGATCGCGTGCCATAAGAAGCGAGCGTGGTGCGAGTAAGTAGATGCGAACGGGACGGCATGCAATCTCGATCACAATCAAACTTCTATAATACGGCCGCAGTTCTCTTACATTTATAGCTAACACTAGCGTCGCCCCGCCGTTTTACCCGCTATCCTACGAAAATCGGTAATTTAACCGGGATAAGAAGTCCCTGCATTATCAGCCTATCATATAACACGCACACAGAGAGAGGATGGCCCAAACCCACCATGCTGGCCCAGTGCAAAAAGCCCCTATGTAAGGCTATGTTTAGGCGGATGTTGTTGACAATACTAACACAATTTTGATGTGCTTTTTCCAATAAATTATTATTATCTCGGACAAGTGCATTTATTAATTTTAATTTATGAATTAATTAATTAATAACGAATGTTTTGATTCAATTAATACACTTACACCGACGGTTTACAACCATTTACCGGTTGAAATAACGGCAGCAACGAGTCTGCAGTCTTACAGAAATAGATTAAAAAAATGGCTCATCGAGCAGTGTTTTTATAGATTTGACGAATTTTATAAATTTGATATATGAATGTAGGTACTATATAATATTTGAAATCGTTTGACATTTGTATTATTATTATTTTGTATTTTACATTTTTTATTGTTGTAATTTAATTAATTAATTTGTTTGAATTTCAATCAAGTAATTATTATTTTATTATTTGTTATATTCTTACTTTTTAAGTTAAAACTGTATATTGACTTGTAAATTACCATTTTATTAATAAATTTACTTATGACTTATGACTTACTTACTTATAATTAAACGGTAGTACAATTAATACATGTCACAAACTGATTAAAATTACATAAATTCACGTCTAATCTAATAGCCCGCCCGGACTGTTCCTTATTATATTATTTATAGACTGTTTTTTATTATCTAAATTAATAACAAGCTAACTAACACAACAAAAATAGTTCGACTGCCCATAGACCGTTGAAGGTCTAGAGACAATCCAAATCTTAAACCAGCCGGCAGCGTACCCAGTATACTGATGGCATTACTACAGTGGATGGCAATGCTTATACGTTGAACCAGAAAAATTACAGCATTTTTGCGCACCAAAGAAATTAATGTACCATAGTTCAATATCACGCACTTTGTTTTTTTGGAACACAGGATGAGATCTCAATCCCCAAATCCCAAAGGCTCTCTGTCTAAATTTGACAGTTGCAAAATTGTATTATAGAAATTGACGTGGTTGAAACTATAGTCGGAGTGACCGGCTTAATCTTACGAGAGTAATTCCCGTGTAATATAAATAAAAAGTTGGAAAATTGTTGTCATAATTTTAGAAAAAAGAAAAAATTAATGGAAGTTATACCTACAGTTTCTCATTTAGAAATTATACAATTGATCATCCCTTTGATGAGATTCTGATAATCTCGTTTGCAGTTGTGTGCCGCTCAATATTGAAGTGTGCGTTTGTAGAACTAGTAAGAATATGTCAGTGTATGCAATACGTGTTTACCTCACTCCCTTCAGTTTTTGGCAAACTTTTTCGGGCAAATCCAAACTATATAATGTATTATGATCAAAGGTTTGCAATATTATTATCAGAGTTGTTACAGTTGGCCGGGAAACTTTAGCTTTTCCTATGCAAACTAAGAACAAACCCACAAAAATATAAATTAAGAACGTGCCTATTCAAAATTCATGAAGCGACAAATATTATTCAACCCAGAATGAGAAAGGAAAGCTTAGAGCGGCGGGCTTGAATAAACAAGACTGCTAAACCTACCTGCTGCGTTATCTAGCGGTACAGGTACGCTTACCACTGTATAAGGACTAAAACCACAGCTTTGTAAATAGGCATCCTAAAGGAATGACATTAGTGTCGAGAGTTTTGGCGCCAACGAGAAAAAAAAATGTCGCCGCATTACATTATTTTCCTAAACTTGTGTTATTTCGAATGTTATTCTGTAATAATGGTGGTATATTGTTTATTAAGTGGACCGTTTCACCAATGGCGGGAAATTAAAATTTCAAACAGTTGTTTTGTCCTTGTAGCTAGGCTGGGTAATTATTTTAAAATGACCCAGTGTGTACGCAAATCGTTGGTTGTTCTTTACATTATCATGTACAGATATTTTACAGTAACGTACCATATTACTTACATTTGTCAATAAACAGTTTGAAACAGCAAAAAATTTGTTTATTGACAAATGTAAGTAATAACGTGCATTAGAGATACAATACAATACAATACAAAAATCTTTATTAAAATACCACAAAACAAGGACACATACATACATTACAACAAAAATATTATCTAGGCTTTACAGGCGGCCTTATCGCTTAAAGCGATCTCTTCCAGGCAACCGGGCACGGAAAGGAATTATGTGTAAAAATGTGTGGCCTTACCTAAAAATTAAAAATAGAAAGTAAATACCTATGCAAATAGCAACAAACAATCAATAGACTACAAATAAATATTACATACTAATATATACATATACATAGACAAATAATTAAACAATTAAAAACAAAGAAAAGAAAAAGAGAAAAAAATAATAAAAAAAATACTATACTTACTACAAAACAACTACTACACTATAATAAAATAATACTTTATTTATTGAGATAAATAATTTTACATGATTTTGTAAAGAATAATAATCAATTTGCGCAAACATCATGATCGTGTACAATAATTACCCGGCCTGGGTACAAGGACAAGTGAATATAATTGTATTTGTTCCGCTGGGCGTTGAAACTTTTAGTCCATGGGGTTCATGTACCCATATTATGTCATTATTATAAGAAAGTCAGTCAGTGGGAGCGCTCAAAGTTACTCTTAAGTTTACAATTTACAGCTTAATTTTAGTGTATTTATAGTAAAATCATATAGTTCTAAGGCTTATAAAATTTATTTGTGTGATGTGTAAAAAACTAATAAAGTAATTTAGCCCACATTGCCATTCCAGAACAGTTATTATTAAGTCTCAGCGAAAGTAAATTTAAAAATACTACTAAAAATTATTTGATGAGCCAAGCATACTACTCTGAACATAATTATGTTTATTAAAGACAGAGTACAATGGCAAAAATCTGTATCAAAATCATTACAGAAGAATTTGCATTTTAAATTAGAAAAATAGCCAGACATTTTTTTTTTAAATTCATTTATTATTACTTAATGTATTTATTAAATTATTATTAAGCTGACAAAGTCTTTTTACAGCTGCAAAATTATTGACAAGGACATTACTGTTTTTTTATGTTTACCTATATTGTTGTTAATTTTAAATTGTGATTTTTATCCTTTAAATGACATCGTCAAGATTATATTAGTTATACCTAAGACCTGAAATAAATCAATTGAAATTTAATTTAATTTCATACTAGCTCTAGTCTGCAAACTTCTATATATATATATATATATATATATATGTATATAATAGTAAAGATAAAGATTCTAAGGTACTACTGATTTCTTAAGTCATGAAAAGGAAGTTCTTAACATTTTCTTCATGTATTTTTGCTTCTTGTTGTATTCCAGTGAAGTTAATCTCATCTCTGCTCACGGAGAGAATACCCAATACAATACGTGTTACATTTTGTAAGTATGCCCTTCAGCGCTGATTCTATCAATAAAACCATTTATCTTGCCGGAAAACATCACTCCATCTTTGTCAATTCCTGTCAGATCTAAGGGTTCAGCTCTCATTATTTAGTTATTTTCTGTACAAATAAACTATTTATAGAAATAGGTATTGTACGAATATTTTTTGACGACCGGTATGATTTGGTGGTAGAGCGTCTGTTTTCAGAGCAGGAAGTCACGGGTTCGATTTTCAGCCAGGGCAGATTTTTGAGGCAGGCCGCTTCCAACCGGCCCTTTTGGAGATCGATGGGGGAGGCCTATGTCCAGCAGTGGACGTCCTATGGCTGAAATGATGATGATGATGAGATGTTTGAATGGTAAATTTAAATATCTGCTCTGGTCTGGGTTAGTTATCTATTTAACACTAGATGGGGGCTTCCCCAATCGATCTCCAAAAGAGCCGGTTGGAAGCAGCATAGATCCAGCGTTTCCCTGCGGTCTCTTTTAGGTCGTCTGTCCATCTTGTGGGTGGACGTCCTACGCTCCGCTTACCAGTCCCTGGTCCCCATTCGAGAACCTTTCGGCCTCATCGGCCATCTATTCTGCGTGATATGTACCCTGCCACTGCTACTCTGGAGGGCTATGTCGGTGACTTTCGTTCGTCTACGGATCTCCTCATTTCTGGTTCGATCTCGTAGAGAAACCCCGAACATAGATAGCCCTCTCCATAGCTCGTTCTGCAACTTTGAGCTTGCTTATGAGCAACGCAAGTTAAATAAATGCTTGTAAAATTTAAATGAGATTTATTAAATAAACTATCTAATTAAATAACGGCGAGAAGCTAAAGCTATTTATAATTCATACTGCGGTATTCCACGGACATTGTTTTGTATCGCAGCTGAGCGCTGAGCTCCATACCGAAATATTTACTTTTAATTAAATTATGTATTTGTTCGTGTCATAATTTTGTGCCAACACTTAAATGAACGCAGTACTTGAACTTGTTTATTTTATTTAGAATGGATCTGTTTAAATCGAGGTCGCTCCATGGAGTGGAGACTTTTTCGCTGGGGTTTTGAACGTAAGGCTTAGCAGGTACCCGAGACAGCTGTTTTAGTGAAATGTTAAGAGAAAATATTTTATTTAGATTTTTACAATAATATAAATCATAATCATAAATGAATGGAAATATCATAATGGTATAATAGTCAACTACACTAAAATAAAATTTCGGATATCCGGTGAAAAAGTTGTAAAGTTCAGTATTCAAAATGATCGTGTTTCTCAGAAATAGTACTAAAGTCAAGCATTGGTATGTCATAAAAAGCAATTACAATTTTTTTTTTACAGCCATAGTCATCATGATGTCTGTATACCATTTTCTAGGTAGAAGCTAGAGCACATACAACTGTTTTGTCACCTATGTAACATATATTATTACCTAGTTTCACAGACCAATAAAGTCATTGTATCATCATTGTATCAAAAAATGGAATAAAAAAAAAAAAATTTAAAACATCAGCGGAAATAGATAAGCTGAATATCCAAACATATAAAAGCAGTGAGGTGTAATAGTAGAGACGTTATAGGTGAACAGAACGGCAAGACGAAATATGCTTCAAATTTGACGATTCGTCCTCACGAATATTCAAAAGTAGACTTTTAAAATCGATTAATTGACATTAGTTCTTTATGTGCAATAAATGTCCTTGAAATATTTTATTCGGATGTGTTTACCGATACACGTATAAAATAAATTTGGCTCGATAGAAAAAAAATCGTAAACTTTCCTAAAAAACACCCGTTTTTACGTTCCCTTCGATGGATGGAATCAACTTCATTAGGATTCTATAGAAGATATTTTAATAAAAAAAATTGTGTGTAATCCTAACAATCATTCAAATACTTTAGTGATCGCAGTTTTTTGTAAAAGCGTAAGATTAATTGTAGAAAAAATAAATATTGAAAACATTTGAAAGCGCGCACGCCGAGTATGCAAGCATTACCGTAATATAAAGTACTTTTTACGTTATATCTGTTGTTAGAAAGACACAAAAATACAATTTGTTGTGGACACTCGGAGTGCGTGACTGAGAGACGGCTGAACTTGCATTAATCTAGCAATATGGTGGCGGGCACAACCTATCTACATGTAAAAATATCTTAGTATAAAAATGTAGGAGTCAAATCTACTAGGCAAATAGAAATACTCGATCAATGTCTCAATTATTCAACTAAGCTCCGTGTCTACAAACTCCTAACAAGATTCAAGTGTGTGTTCACGAAGGAATTATTGACCGTATTTAACTTTATTGGATTTTGTTGCATAATTCACTACAAGTTTTAAACTTTAACATGATCTTGGTTGCGAAGCATTGATAACTTAAAAGTTCGAAAGTTTAAAGTTAGTTTCCGAAGATTCCTACCGCAATTTCAACACTTCAGCAACTTCGCCAGGGGCCATACGGCCAACTGCTAACGCGGTATCAAACTAACGTTAAATGCGTTCAGTTGGAATATCACACGAACGCGCCCAGATACGGTTCACGTTCGTGTGATTTTCCAACGGAGCGGATTTAACGTTAGTTTGATACCGCGTTAGCAGTTGGCCGCAAGGCCCCTGAAGTGCGTTTCGAACCATAATAAGCAATGCAACCTCTTGACAGTATAATAATATATTCTGAGACAGACAGTGCCCCTTTATCGTTGACCCCATCTCTTTATAGCCCAAACGACCACTTTGCGCTACCTTCCCCCTACTATCACGAAATAAGGTTCGGGGATAAAGACGCAATACGAAACAGTTGCTATATTTGGCTACATCAGTCGCTTTATTTGGGACTAGCTGACCTGGCAGACGTTGTCCTGTCTTAGAACTGTCAAACACGCAAAGTCAATATTGTAAATCTTATTTTACTACACCTTGGGTTACCTTATTGGAGTTTTAGTAAGGATCCCTATTTTTTTTGAAAATATAATATAGCCTATGTTACCCGGAGATAGTGTAGCTTCCCAACAGTGAAAGAATTTTTCAAATTGGTTCAGTAGTTTCGGAGCCTATTCAATGCAAACAAACAAACAAACAAACAAACAATCAATCAAATCTTTCCTCTTTATAATATTAGTATAGACTAGCGTTGCCCTTCGGTTTTACCTGAGTGGACATTCCTTTAGGAACCAAAAAAAAATTCGGGATAAGAAGTATTCCGCTCCAGGTGCCTCGATGCTATATAGCTGACGGCTACGTGCGTTTTCGAACAGGTACGTGGCAAGCAGCCGAATCTGGCCGCGTCGCGGGTCTACTTTTTCTCTCTATTTATATCAAGCCTAGATTTGTGCTGCTCTAAATTCTAAGACAGGCTACGAATATCGTATTTCTATTATTTACTAGTTGACCCGACAGATGTTGTTCTGCGTAATTTTCAATATATTTTTTTAATTTAATACAAAAATTCCAAAAAAAAAGGACTTTATGGACGGATGGCATTTTATACAATTTTACATGGTCATTTAATTTTAAATTTTAACCACTCTTTAACTGTGTTAAGAAGTTATTTAATTATTTCGTGGTAAGGTTGTGGAATGAGCTCCCGAGTAAATCGTTTTGTCTGCACCTAACTTTTTAACTCTTCGACCAAACACCCGCATTCTTCAGTCTTCCCGTGAACATGGTGCATGTAACTGCGCCGAAATATCGGAAGCTCATTTCACAAACTTACCACGGTAAACATCCCGTAAATAATTATACAACTTTAGTGAACAACCGTGATAGTTTAAAACAGTGTTTTATTATTAATGGTATAAAATTGGGTGGTGCAAACCTACCAAACAAGTTTGATAGCTTTCTACTACTGACACTTGGGAAAACCTTGTTGAAAAGCTGTGAGTTCGAATCGTATTAGAATTTCTACCAAATGTATTATTTGTAAATTATTTCTTTATTTTGTATTATTGTGACGTTTCGAAAGTGTAGTGTACCTATTTAAAATAAAGAGTATGAATTGAAAAAATAAATAAATCTGATCTTAAAAAAATCGGGACTCTTCCAATTTTTTTTTCCCATAAATATTTATTTAAGCTAGTTACTACTAAGCTAATACTGTATAAAAACTAAAGCTTCAAACTACTCACTTGAAAAAGTAGGTGCCATTATTGTACCCAAAAAACGGTACAGTGTAGGTGAGCATCCAGATGTTGCCCCCTCCGCAGTCGTAGTAGGGCTTCGACCACTTGCCGTCCTCGTAGGTCACGGAGAGAATCTCGTCGGGCTCTCGGTGCGTGTGCGCAGTGTCGTTGTACGTGTACGTGTGGAAACCTGCGGATGTCATTATGTTATAGCATGGCAATGTTGGCAAAAAGCCGTGGTAGTCTATTTGGGAGACCGCTAAACTTGAAAGCGTGAGGTCGCTGGTTCAAACCCCGGGCCCGCACCAATGACATCTTTGGAGTTTATGTACGGATTTTCATACCACTGACTGTTCGGTGAAAGAAAACATCGCGAGGAAACCTGCATACGTATGGAGAAGGAATCCGTGTAAAAATATTATTTTGTTCTTTGAAGTGGCATATAATTTTTTTAGATGGACAGACGACCTAAAAGAGACCGCAGGGAAACGCTGGATGCAGGCCGCTTCCAACCGGCCCTTTTGGAGATCGATGGGGGAGGTCTATGTCCAGCAGTGGACGTCCTATGGCTGAAATGATGATGATGATGATGATTAACTTTTTAAAGGTTTTTTAAAATCGTTTTTTTTTTTTAAATGTAATTTGTTTACATCTAAGTACACTAATATTATAATCTAAAAAAAATTTTTTGTTCATATGAAGAAAACTCCCAAAAAACTGAACCGATTTTAAAAGTTCTTTCACTGATAGAAAGCTACACTATCTTTGAGTAACATAGGTAGTGTTCTGGGCACAATGCAAGTGAAGTCGCAGGCAAAACTTTGTATTTTATGAAAGCGCTTGCCCGGGAAATAGTTACATTTCATAATCAGAATTTACTAAACTTGTCCTATAACACAAATTAATACTGATTTCTCCACAAGACCAGTAACGTCGAATTGAATCACGCACTTTCAACTTGGTCCCCTTACTAAATTTCAACAGTTTAATAAAATCTCTTCTCGCATAATTAACTTTTAGTCGATATA
Organism: Agriopis aurantiaria; assembly: GCA_914767915.1. NCBI lineage: Eukaryota > Metazoa > Arthropoda > Insecta > Lepidoptera > Geometridae > Agriopis > Agriopis aurantiaria. Next base: position 18,873,009 of record OU611983.1, read on the forward strand.
TTAAAATTATAATCACTTCAGAAGATTTAGTCAAGTTAATTTCAGAATTAATATGAAATCTAGTTGAACCCTATTCAAACAGAGTTATTCAATTTACTCCCTTCAAATTGACTTAAGTAGCATGTCTACTTGAAAATGATACAAATAAATTAAGATTATATTTGAAAAAATGTTCACAAGTTGTATATTTATGTGTAACAAGTGGTTCGCCTCAATAGCCCAGTTTATTTTAGTTCATAGCATCAATAGTCCATTTATCAACATCATCCCAACCCACATAGTTTGATTTATTTTTGATCTCCAAAGACAATTCAAATGCTCGTGCCCACCATCAGTTGGCAGCGTACCCAGCATGCTGGCGGTATTACCAAGACGAATCTTTTTTTCTAATTAAATCATAAGGGTTTATATGTCGTGAACTTTGGTAGCGTTGTATCAATTTACGCGGTTATTGCAAACAGCAACAAATTCATATTTTGGTTATAAATAGTTAAGTATACAATTAAGTTAAATGTAATTTTGGAAACATGATTGGTGAAACTTTTCTCGATAGAATAATTTAGCGTAAACAGACTTTCTAAAACTAGTTTTAAGTTTTTTCTCCGCGTCTGGAAGTTCGTAACAATTTATTTATTAATATTCTACTAATGGTCATTTGTATAATGTAATTTCGTTTTATTTAAAATTTAAATAGTTCTTGAGTAATTTGAAGTTTTTAGCATATGTCGCTTCCGTAATTTAGTTCCGAGGCGGGTGCCGATTCGTGCGTATATCTTCCTGCAGGCGTAGATAGCATATTTTTGTCCCTGTTTCGCGCAGAGGCAAAACTTGAATTTGAGCTGACGACATATCGACTCTTAATAAGCCACAGTATGGGGTTCTTTAAAAGGCGAGTCGGCAACGTATTTGTAATGCCTCTGATGTTACAAGTATCCATAGGCGATGGTGACTGCTTACCATCAGGCGGCCCGTCTGCTTGTTTGCCACCTATGGCATAAAAAACTAATAAGTGGAAATGGCATCAAAAAATTCAGTAAACCCAGGTAAAGCCGCGAGTCGCAGTTGATCTATGTAAAGTAATACAACTTCTCAACTTATAAATCTAAGGTAATAGAACTCCCTCTGTTTATAAATCTCAAGTTAAGTAATAAAACTCACGTCTCTGGTTTGGAAAACCACACAAACAAAACTCGGTCTCAAGTAATAAGCTATCGTGAACAAAGGGCGCAAGAAACTTCCGCCTCTGCCCTTGACTTCAGACACTCACTGGAGTCGAAGATCCCGCGGTATTATTTTCATGCTCTACGTTTAATTAAATTCTTTTCGTTTTGAAATTAAATTAAATTTGTAAGGCCTCGTTTATAAGGAGACGCGAGGCGAGGCGAGCAAACGTATAGTCATGTATCAAAGTGTTCATGTAAAAGCTTGCGTTTGCCCGCCAACTCGCCTGATGTTGAATAGAGAACGCTTACCTAGAAGAGTCGGGATTTGAAGATATCCACCCTGGAAGAGAAGGCCTGTATTCCAGCAGTGGGAATCATCATCATCATCCCCCAATGCTCCCCCTTTAACCTCCACACTGAACGACAGCCTGCCTTTTGCAATGTCGTCGGTCCATCTAGTGGGAGGCCTACCTACGCTGCGTCTTCTTGTTCGTGGTCTCCACTCCAGAACCTTTCTTCCCTATCGGTTATGTGATCTTTGAGCGATGTGGCCTGCCCATTGAATTTAAACTACTTCAACTTCAACTTGCAAATTTTGACAGCTATGTCGGTGACTTTGGTTCGTTGGCGAATATCCACGTTTCGGATTCTATCGCGCAAATAAACTCCGAGCATAGCTCTCTCGATTGTCCGCTGTGTGACTCCACTCCAGTTTTTCCAAAAGGCCACAGTTATAGACCACGTCTCAGTACCATATGTCATCACTGGCAACACACACTGGTCAAAGAATATGATAGGCTTAAATATAATAAGTTTTTTTTTTTTTCCCGTGTATATTGTTATCGTATTTTTTTTGCCACAAATAAATTATGTCTATGTCTATATCTATAAATGATGAATATTATAATTGCCAAAGTTTGTGTGAATGTTTGTACACACTTCGCAACGGGTTTAGATAAAATTTTGTGTAGATACTTTCTTACAGTCTGGATTTATGCACACCCTTTTTAATCTTAAGACGTTTTCGTAGGATATTGAGTAAAACCAAGGAGCGTTGCTGGCACAGTAATAAAACCAAGATACTGGCTCTTCTCCTACAAACAACGCTGAACGAATTTCTTCGGAACTCTGCTCCTTACAAGTTGTTCACAATTAGCGCGGCTATGCGTCAAACGTTAACAAAGGCAACTCTGCACTAAGGTTTATTATCTGATTTTATCGGAAAACTTCGCCCTTTGCGGCCCGGGAAAGATTTAGTGTTACGTTTGTGGTTGGCGTTCGTTTTTGAGCGGTTATTTGCTATGATGTTCCATTTTATAATATTATACCAGCTTACCACGACAGCGGCTTTGGAAAAGAATATTTTATGTCACCCAGGGATAGTGAAAAGGTAAGTTTAGGGGCGAAAGCGGTTCAATAGAAGATGACATGACGAAATTAGTCGAAAAATTGCCGGAATCCAATGAATGTTTTAAAAATACTTACATCAATGCCGCAACATCTGGACGCAAGAGCGACAATGATGGAGCAGCATGAAGGATGCATGTATCCAAATTTGGATGACGAAACAAAACTAGTACTGAACCAAAAAGTGAAACTTTATGGTATTTCATTTGGGAATATAGGTTTTATTTATTATTTTTTAGGAAAAGTGTAGCTTTCGATCAATGAAAGAATTTTAGTAGTTCCAGAGATAATCCTAAAGATAGATACACACTTACATACTCTTGATAATATTAGTGTAGAAAACATTCGATTTTATTCATCATGCTACCTTCTGTTAACGAATAGGTAGTGTGTACAAGTATGGTGGCACGATAGATCCTACTTGACGTGATATGAAAATTTTACGCAAATCGTTGATATATCGTCTACATTAGCTGTGTTATTGATCTGATAGCAGAACTTTATGAAATGCTACATTACTTTTCATGTAAATATATAGTCAAATAATTTAAGTACTAAAGAGTTTCACTACGTACGAAAAAAGGTTAATAATCAGCATCAGAAATGGCGTAAGCTGGTTAAGCTTATTCTGATTCTATGGGATTCTATGAGCATAACAGCCAGTCGATCCACTATTTAGTCAAAGTATTAAAAAACTACAGAAAAACTCACCCCTTCTAAATTGATTATGATTCCGTATAACCTTCTCTGCGCTCTTCCTTGCAATGTAGAACCACTCCGAAGTATTGCTCAGATACTTGTATTCCACCGCCAAGTCTTTCGCGAGAATCGGTCCTTCAGGCAACCGATACGCGAAAGGACAAAACAGTTGATAATCCTTATACTGGTACTGGTCGTAACAGTTCCCTGCCGCAAATATATCGTCATCAAACTCCACCATAGAAAAAACACTAGCATGTAACAAGTACTCATTATGCATCACAGATGAACCAGCGTATTTCCAAAGTCTAGTCAACATGTTCGCCCTATTGACGGTCACATCAGCTTCTAGCCTAAACCTTTCTTGAGCGTACCTATCTACAACACCTTCTCCTAAATTTAAATGCGTCCCAGCAGTGCAGTTCTCTCCTAATAAGTGCTGCGTTTCTATCAGCCTTAAGAATTTCGTCACTACATCTTCGAGGACTGGTCTTGAAATTGTGACATTTCCAACAGTGTCATTAGTAAGATCTTTGACGTCATCTACGGTCGGTTTGGTATCGTTGTCGTAACTATGTTCTACATTGATGAAGTGGTCTATTAAGGACACGTCGGTGGTAGTTTCTTTGTGCGAGAAGTTGCCGAAGAGTTTTTGGAAGTCGGAGTCTTTGCCATCTTCGTCTTCTGGCGCGCCGTACGCTCGGAGCGCGGACACGACTGGGTCTTCGCCGGATTTATCGATGGTCTCTGTAACAAAAAAACGTCACAATTAGACGAAAAACATCATACTAATTGATCATACTATAATATAAATACATTTTAGTCATTTATATAAAGAAGTCAACTACTATAGGTTTATGTTATTTTGTTGTTTTTCTCTAATGTTTATGTATTTTTGGTTTATGTCCTAAATAAATATTTTATTTCTGTCTTTCTTTCATTATACACATAATTACAAAAGCTTCCCTTATAAAAAAAAACAATTTCTTCCTGTTGGTGTTATACTGTTACTGATGTTAAGCCACGTACAAAAATCATAGATAAAGGGGCAAAGAGGAAATATCCATATTATGCCAATCCTAAAATTTTAGTACGTAGGTAAAGTAAGACCCAGTTGGGTTGGGATCGAAGCCGCATTCCTTTTTGCTGGGCTGGTGTGGTTTCCACGCAATTAAGCATTTCACCCGCTATCCGAGCTTGCACGAACCTTTTAAACGAGGAAAATATATATTTTAAAATAACTTCAGGGTTATTTGTTGAAGAAATTCTGGATCAGGGTTTATTCTTTTGTGAGAAGTTTAAAGGCAAAAATTGTGATTTTTTGGGTTTCTTTTAGGTAGTAACGAGATAAGAAAGTCACTTGCTTGTTTGTTGGTTGGTTGTTGTTTGTTGGTTACCACCACCATAACGCAGCGTATAGGTAGGCCTCCCACTCGATGGATCGACGACATAATGAGAGTCGCGGGAATCCAGTGGATACAAAAGGCAGGCTGTCGTTCAGTGTGGAGGTTAAAGGGGGAGGCCTATGTTCAGCAGTGGATGTCTTCTGGCTGATGATAATGATGATGATGATGATGATGAAAGGTGTCTATACAAATTCAGTCATTTACGGCTCAATTTTCAAAAGCTTGGCATGTAAATGTACTACAAAGTCAAATTATTAACAAGCTGTGAACTGTGTACGCCGTACGGGTTACGGGTCTTATTTCAAACCTGATGCGGTGATATCCCAATTTAGACGGGAAGAAGCGGGCCCTTCGAAACCTTATACAATTTTGATTTTAATTTGCTCCGCCTCAAACTTTAGACAGCTCAACTTTTTGCCGCTGAATAAATAAATCGTTCAAACCCCGCTCAGAAGTAAGTCATTGGATAATGAATTATTTTATGAAGGTAATTGCTTCTCATTAGACCTTAAACTTCGATTTTCTCACTTCCGAACTCCAAACTCAACTTTGATGAAAATTAATTTCCAGGTGACGAAAACGGAACGTGTCGAAAGCTCTTTTAGTTTGGTATGGTATATTCACTGTATTATATAAGTCCTTAGATTTCATAATGATATTTAGTGAGTATTTAGTTAGAGTTAGCCCTAAATAGCGGTGTTATAAGTATATTTTTTATTAAGTAATAGGCTTGTGTTTGACCGCCACCTCGCCTGTATAATGATGTACCTTAACGTGTGTTTGTGGCATCGTAGCTTCCAAACGGTTAAACCGATTTAATTTAGTTTTTAGGGTTCTATACCTCAAAAGGAAAAAAAGGAAACCTTATAGGATCACTTCTTGTCCGTCTGTATGTCAAGACCTTTTTTCTCAGGAAGTCGATCAAGTTTCATCATCGCTTTACATCAGGCGAGTTGTCGATGAAACGCAATCCTATTATTAAATAAATAAAACTATTAAATGATTATCAAATACTGCAATCCTTGGAGCTGTGAATTAGTCAAACTTCTTTGTCAACGCAATCCAAATATGCGGCTGTTTATGCCGCATATTTTGACACTCGCAAGGGAATCAAACCCTGTAGGGTCGTAGAGTAATTACTTGTCTTAGCCTATGTGTAGGGTACTTCCCGTTGACTTAGAATCATGAAATTGGCAAGAAACAAGGAATCACTGCACATATAAAGGAAAAAATCTGAAAACTGTTAATTAAAAGTTACATTATTTAAAAAAAAAAAATACTATTACAAATTTACATTTTGTAAAACACTGTTTTAAACTATCACGGTAGTTCACTAAAGTAATCATAAATAATAATAATATCCCATAAATAATCATATAACTTTACATTTTGTAGTTGGTATGTATGGGAGCAGCTGTTTTCCAACTACATAAAAGTTAAGTTAAAAGTTAAGTAATATTTCAATATTATTATAATATTTAAGTAATATTATTATAATAAAGTTATATGATTATTTACGGGATATTTACCGTGGTAAGGTTGTGGAATGAGCTCCCGATATTTCGGCGCAGTTACATGCACCATGTTCACGGGAAGACTATTATTATAATATTTTAATATTTTATTTATTGCCGCCAGCATGTTGGGTACGCTGCCAACTGGTAGTGGGCTTGAGCATTTGGATTGTCTTTAGACCTTCAACGGTCTATGGGCAGTCTAACTGTATTTGTAGTGTTAGTTTTAGCTTGTATTTTGTTTAGTTATTAAAGGCACTTGCCCGAAAAAAAAAAAGTTATATTTCTACCTTATTAACCTTTTTTCGTCGATACTTCCAGGGATGGATGAATCAACATACATATTTATTAAGTTTAATACTTGTTTTCCAATATATATCTATTAGTAGGTAGTAGGTATGTTACATAGAACTGTCAGAATTATTCTTTCAATCAAGTTGTGAGGAGACATCGCGCAAAAACACTAAAATTGCTACAATACATCTTTACAAATGTCTTCAAGGATAAACGGAAACGGAACTACCCGGAATAGATTGTTTTTATAGGTCTCTTCCTTGACATAAAATACTTGGCAAATATACAAATACGTGTTCAAAATGTGCCCTAAATACAGGAAAATTGTGCCTGAATACTTGGACCAAAATAAAATGAATGGACGGGCCCAGTAAAAGCGCATTTTTGAAGATTACAAAATGAGCGCCTGCTCTCACTTCGTTTCAGTCGGTCTCTAGCCGTAGGAAGTGCGACACGCGTCTATTGTTACGTGATAACGAAACATCTGTAAAAATTATGCATTCGTATGCTTTCCCGAAGTGTAAATACACAAATAAAACCGGTATCTATTTTTTGTAACAAATATACTGTACATTTTTGTAATTAGGTTGAAGTATATGTCCGACGGTTTTGACTCGTTTTTACTGAGCAAGTTCAATGATTAGGGCCCGTCAATTCATTTTATTTTGGTCGAAGCCTGAAACGTGAATTGTCGTATATCACGAATGCGATAAAAGCATCAGTCAAATTCGAGACATGCTCGTTACCTTGGGTTTTGTATCAGTGAATTAATCAGACGATAGAAACTTGTGATCTCACTCGAATTTTTTATAATACTTTTGTGTTTTTCATGGTATTATGATCTGGTATCAGTCGAAGTAGTATATAAAGTAGGTAAGTTTAGTAGAGCGATGGTGGCCGAGTATTAGCATGTGCGCTTTACAGTCTGACGGCACCCGGTTCGATCCTTGCCCCTGCACCAATGACTTATTTATAAACTATATAAATTATTATGTGCATTTTCGATGCCATCGCTCAAAAACAGTGAAGGTAAACATCGCGAGGAAACCGGTATGTCCAAGAACTTCTAAAGTACAAAGACATATGACGTTCACCAACAGGCACTGGGCCAGCATGGTGGATTAGGACCCATTCTCTTTCTGAGAGAAGGCCAGAGTCCCAGCGGTGGGAACATGATAGGCTGATGAATGATTAAATATTAGTAGGTGTTGCATTTTTGGATCGATAATCTATAGTCCTACTAATATTATAAACGCGAAAGTTTGTATGTATGGATGTATAGATGTATGGATGTTTGTTCCTCTTTCACGCTGCAACGGAACAACGAATCGAACTGATTTTTTGCATGGGTATAGTTCAAGAGCCAGAGAGTGACATAGGTCCTTATGGATATGGATGATGAAAAGTAGCCTATGTCACTCTGGCTCTTGAACTATACCCATGCTAAATATCTGGTCGATCCGTTGTTCCGTTGCAGCGTGAAAGAGGAACAAACAAACCAACAAACAAACACACTTTCGCATTTATAATATTAGTACGGTCATACACATATTAAATACGGACTTTCCGTTAATTCTTTGACGAATCTCCAGTTTATTTCCGTTCTAAGCGTTACGGAAATACATAACAGATTCGACAAAGAAATAAGGGAAAAGTATATTTTTCAAGTTCTGCTGGATCAAAGCGTGAAAATTTGGCACAGATTGAATATAAAAAAAAATCGTCGAATCTCATGCACTAATAATGTACAAATATTTCCGAAAATACAAACTCCAATTATTATCAGCAGTTACAATCAAATCAAATCAAATTAATTTATTTCAGGGAACAAAACAACCCATACAATTCATTAAATAGATCAAAAAATATAAAAATAAACTTAGGTAATAAATCAAATTAATAGTGACACCATACAATTTTAAATAATAAGTTAATAAGCAATGTCAAATAAAATAACAATAATGTCAAAATAATAATAATGTTTCAGTTAATTTACAGTCAATCATTAATTAAATCAATACAAAAATACAGTACAAATGATCTTAATAAAAAATAAAAATAAAACAATGTCACCATAGTTAGTATTTTCGCTTCGGCATCGGTACTGGAACATGACTGTTACAGCAATGCCGAAGGAAAGCACAATCGAGCCTGGCCGCAATCATCGCCAGGACAGCATTGGAGCTGGCCCGCACTCTGCGCACCAAGGACCTACCTCGCTTGCGCATGGTCGCGTAAAAACAGTCTGTGCGTGCCTCCGCGAACATGCCCGAGGCACTGCAGAACCGGGTCAGCCCCAACACCGCCCTGAACGCGTTGTTGTATTGGACGCGGAGGGCACTGCAGCCTTTCTCCATGTAATTAGCCCACAGGCTGCACGTGTAGCGTGTGCTACACAATAATTTGAAACTAGGTACTTAAAAATTGAAACACACAAAACAGGGCAGCTCTCTAGAAAATCACATCACATCATGAGCCAGTAAACGTCTACTGCTAAAAGGTCTCCCTCTGAGAGAGTTGTGTTGCCATAATCCCCACGCTAAGCAGGCGGCTTGGAGATCGCAGTACGTTCACTGTGTACTAATAAGACGCTGCTGCCCATCCTCCTGGTCGCAGTTTTAGGACATACCCGGGTCCTAAACTTCGCTAGAAAATAAAAGTTTGCAATCATCCAATATAAACCGTATCTCACCGAGTCGAAATACTACCGTAAAGTGGATTTGATGCTTGCTTGTAAAACTGGCAATATACCGTATAAAGCGGATTCTGTTTACGACACGACAAATCGCGCCTTTCATTACTTGGTACGACGGAATTGATGGCCTACGCCGTTTATCCGAGCCAATCTTGCGCGCCGTAAGCCGACGTACTGATGTGCTATTTTCGGTGTTGGATGTAACGAAATAGAATCGACGTTTCTAGGGTTCCGTACAACAACCCTTGTAAAGCTGTCGTGTCTGTCTTTCAATTCCATCCACCTCAGTATTTATTATAACATTTATTGACGAATGCATAACGATATTGTAGACACAGTAAGTACCTAGAAGTGAATTTTATTTTTTATTATTTATTATTAAGCTTGCGTTTGATCGCACGATGCTAAGCAAAGACGCGGTTACGATGGAGCACTTTCCTAGAAGAAACCAATTCATTCGTGATTTGAAGATACCCAGAATGTAATTATCGGGGAACATCCAGCGCATTCCACAGGCTAGCAGTTCACACAATAAAAGTTTAATCAAAGCGCTTCGTACGGGTTTTTGGAATATCAAACATGAAGCTGTTGCAAAAAAAAGTTATTTTTATCACGTATGTATCATCAAAGATATTTAAAACTATAAATATCCAGTCAGCACTCAAAAATAGTCAAACCAAATACCTTACATAAAAAAAAAATACCAGGCGGTGCTTTGCGGAAGTTCATCTTCAAAACTATTTCTTTGATGAATCTCTAGTGATTAACAATAATATTCGTATAATTATGAACTAGTACACTAGCACAGTGCTAGTAATCTGTGCATTTAGTCTACATTTGTTGCAAGCTATACATATGAGAAAATTCGGAAAAAAAAAAAAAAATTGGCTGCGCTTTGCCTCCAACTCGCCTGATGTTAAGCGATGATGCGTGTATTCGTGTATTTCGTACTAGCCCCAACATCTATGAATCTGCAAATCAATGGCTTTAATTTCAAAAGCTTGAGAATATGCACGGAACCCTACTATATGCGTGTCTCGACACGCACATGACAAAAATAAGTAGTTATTTTTTGGGAGGTTCCCCACCCCAGTGGATGATGGCTCGGCATCTGAAATATGTAATCAACCACCGCGACGACGTACTGTACATACTTATTGGGTAACGGTCGCATATGGATCATATTTCGATCAGATGTAGTAGGTACTAGTTGCAAAAAAGCAGACGACGCGACGTGTCTTAAGTTTACATATAAACAGATGTTTATTTATAACTGTGTTAATCTATACTAATATTATAAAGAGGAAAGATTTGGTTGTTTGTTTGTTTTGAATAGACTCCGAAACTACTGAACCGATTTGAAAAATTCTTTCACTGTTGGGAAGCTACACTATACCCAGGTGACATAGGTTATAGTCTATACCCGTGCAAAGCTGGGGTGGACCGCTAGTAATTAATCAGTTCGTACAAATTTTCATCTAAAATAATTTATAATAATAACATAATTACCTAATTAATAATTTATAACTGAATTTTAGACCAGTTTTTCTCAACCTATTTAGCTGAAATTTTGCATATACGTTTAGTTTGGATGACAATGCATGGTTATCTAAATTACTTTATTCTTAATCCAATATGGCGGATTCCTAAACGGCATGGTTAGCTAAGTTACGTCATTCTAATTCCAATATGGCGGACTCTCAATGATGGCGGACCAGTTATTTTTTATGCACGTCATGATGTAAGTATCACATGAAAGGGTTTTCTGAGAATAAGACGAAAAAAAAAAGGACGTCACACTAAATTTAATATGGCGGACAAATGGGGACGATGGGGGACACAATTTTATTATCTACCATCATGATATGGGTATCAAATGAAAGGGTTTGCTGAGAAGAATAAATACATATATATATGTATATATATATAAAATAGTTTTTATTATAATATATTATTATATATATTTATATATTTATTATTATATTTATTTAAACCACGTTTAATAATTTTATACATAAATTATAATTAATAAATTATGATTATTATATTATTAATTTTATTATCTTCTTAGTATCTAACTAGCTACACCCAACGGTTTCAACCGCATAGATATAACATTAGGAACCGTATATTTTTCCCGCAAAATTATCTTGTATCACTCCTGCCCTTAACTGATTCAAATGACGCCACACCGCAACGTTTTACATTGGCGGCGCCCGCCGCATCATAGTGATATGGATAATGGCTATTCTCACAATTTTTTTTTGTTTAAATTAGAACGGCTGTCAAGGCATTTTTGTAAGAAATGTGTTGTAGCTAGTTGACCCCAAAAAACGAAACGTCAGTCATTCGAAACCAATTAGCGACTGTGATGCGGAGTTCGACGCGTTGATAAAAATGTTCAATCGAGGTTCACTCATATGCCTGGTAACATATTTTCCTTCTCATTTCCATTCTATTTACTTCTCTTTTCTGTGGCAATTATGGCCAAACCTTAATTCAATTCGTAAGATTACTGACATTTACTGTAGATATTATGGAAAAAGCGGACCTTTTGGCTTGAAATGCGTGCAAGGATTTTCTAAGGGCGCAGTCTAACCACTTTACTCTGGCCACGGTCCAGTCTTTTCTTTCTGTGAAAGTGTGATATATAGGCCACAACATGCCCCATCTTGAGCTCAATTTATGGAGTTTTATAACAACGCACTGACATTATTTATTGTCCAATATCGCTTGAGAATCACGTATTTATGTAATACGGAGTAACTCGACTTATCTGAAAATGTATTGCTGCTTTTTTGGACAAAAAGCTTTTATGTTGTGTCAGAAACATATTCTGATAACACGTAGACGCAGGCACTTTTGTTTCGAGTGAAAAGAGACTTTAATAATAGGTATTGGATTTTTTAATCACTAACTGGGAAGACCGGTGTGAAGTTGGCAGCCAACTTTGGCTGCCTATAATCCGACTAAATTAAGATGACTTTTTTGTGAAGTTAGCAGCCAACACGATTACGACCTCTTATTCTTTAATAGCAGCTACTAATTCATTTTGAATGGTTCGAAAAATGCAATAAGCATAGATTAAGAACATTATTAAAAGCTTTTATAGTTCAAATTACCGTATTGTAATGGTAGGAATCATTGTACATTTTTACATTAGAGCTAATTCAAAAATACGTAAAAAATACGTTTGTTGTATGACCTTTCGTTTTTACTTTTGACTTTTTTATTATTTTGTAGTTAACCCGCCGTAACATTTCGTAGTCTGTAAAAATTTTAACGATATCTATTACGGTTCGAAAGATACAGCTATTTAAAGGTAGGACAGACGGACAGACAGACAGACATCGTAGGCTTAGTAATAGGGTACCGTTTTGAACTATAAAAATTTTAAAACTAAGAACTTACTAAAATCCTTTTAAATGTTTTTAAAATTTGTGTAATTATAACTAATCACTAATTTATTTTTACTATTCTAGTATCTACACATATTATATTAACACACACTCACCAACATGCACTGGGCCAGCATGGTGGATTAGGGCCCATCATCTCTCACTGAGAGGCCTGTTTTAAAAAATAAATAAAAAATAGGCTTGCGATTGAGCACCATCTCGCGCGATGATGCGGTCTACGATGGAGCACGCTTGCCTAGAAGAAGCCGATTCACTTGTGATTTGAAGACACCCAGATTGTAACCATCGGGGAACACCCATTCAGGTAGCGCATTCCACAGAAGTTCGCACTATAAATGTGGAATCAAAGCGCTTCGTACGGTTTTCCCAGCATGGGGAACATGATAGACTGAAATGATGATGCTGGTATATATAAAGGAACAAACGTTTTCTAGGAATCTTCATATAAACACTCGCTTTGTACGCTCATATAATTTATACGCAATAGGTAAAAGTTTGCCACCATTCTGCGCCTGGGTTTTAAATTTAGACGAGTTTTGGCTAAAGCCAGTAATTGCATTACAACGCAATAAGCTAGCCACGTGATTTAGGATGTTTAAACAAATTCTGCAAAACAGCGAATCCTAAAAGGCATCATATTTCATTTCAATTTAAAATATAACCGGAGAAAATCTGCGGCCGGCAAGTACGTGCTTGTGGCCAGTAAATAATGGATTGTTCTGTGATTTTAATGTCTTTTATCGGAATTATGATATTTGCTAATTATTTATGGATGTACAGAGGTGACCATTAAGTTTGATTTACTTATATTTGTTCGTCGGTTTTTAATGAAAACAATGTTGTTTTGGAATCCGCACGTTAATATATGTTTCAGTTTATTATATTACTTGCCCACACTTAAGCATGTCCACGAACACTTATTATACGATAATCCACAATTATTATAAGCATTAGCATTTGAATATACACCTTTTTTAAGTTTTGTTGGCGCGTTTTTTCAGCCTCTACTTTCATTAGCCATAGACTAGTAAATAAATTGCAGATTTTCTTTTTTCTTCCTTTAAGTTTGGCTCATAACGGCTAACAATATATTTGGCTAGTGGGTAAATCCTACTAATATTATAAACGCGAAAGTTTTTTATGTATGGATGTATGGATGTTTGTTCCTCTTTCACGCTGCAACGGAACAACGGATCGATCTAATTTTTTGCATGGGTATAGTTGACTGACAGTGACAAATCCTACTTTTCATCATCATCATCATCACCATTTTTCATCACTACGCGGGTGAAACCGCGGGGCGCAGCTAATTAAGATATAGGATTGTTTTTGTTTTTGTGAAAATAAATTTAGTGTGTTCATTATCAAATGTAGTTTTCAAGTAAATGTATTGAAAAATAATTGTAGTAGCAATACCATTTTTAACCGACTTCGAGAGGAGGTTATCAATTCGACTGTATGTTTTTTTTTTTTTTTTTTGTATGTTTGTTACGCGATTACTCCGCCAATTTAGAATTGTTTTTGATGATTCTTTTTTTGGTTGGTAGGTCCTAGCTCATAAGTGGTCCCATAATTTTTTTATCGGCATTGATTTAGTGCTTTTTGAAAAATCTACAAAAATATCTACAAATTCAATGTACATTGTATCATAGATATTAATGGATTAATCAAGTAGATATCAATTAAGGTTATTTTTGCTTTGGCTGGCACCGACTCCAAAAATAACTGATTATAAATTGTAAATATATAAGTAGGTAATATATGTGTAAAACAACTTTAGTTTAATCATTTAATGTATAGATGAACCAGCACCATCATTGTAATAATACTGTATTAGCGAAGTTCACACGTGTTCGTTGACAGTCTGTTGTCAACTGCCAGCAAACACCGTATATAAGTGGCGGGTGCATTGTCATCCGCCCTCTTTCTTGCTCGAACCCACAGATCTGTGCTCGAACCTCGAGGCGTGAAGTAAGTAGCTGTCACGAATTTTGTATTTAATTGTGTGAAATATAACAGGTACCCATTATACTGTAAAAAGTGGTAAAAGGGAACAAATAAAAGTAATTTCCGAATGCTGACTTGTTTCTTTGGTCGAAAGGCTAACATATGTAATCATAATTTCGTTGATTGTCCTTTAATGCTCATTGCTTTGAAGTTATTTAAATATTATTTTCTACTTTTTAGTTTCAGTTTGTAAATGAAGGTATAATCATGAAGTCGGTTCTTTTTTTTTTTTTTTTTTAAACAACCGACTTCATGACTATGCCAGTCATGAAGTCGGTTCTTTTTTTTTTCTAAAAATGATTTTTATTATTAGCTTTTCCTTGATACCTCTCGCCTTTCGTCCAGTTTGCCGTATAATACGTAATCTAAGAATATTTGAAGTTCCAAGTCGCTACAGGTATGGCCGAACCGAGGGCCGCAATTCGTTTAATTTGCCGAAACCTATAGCCGGGTATAGCCAGCTCCGTTTTAAATTTGATTATCATTCCCATTTATCCCTCATTCCGGTCCAAGGATGGCTTATTGGCGATCCCTGCGAGCACTACAACGGTGATTTGTTAGAGCTTTAGCGTCAGGACCTTTATAAATATTGACACGATGTTGGTTCTGCGGATCTATTTAATTTGCCCTGTTAGTATGTATGTGTGGGAGAAATCTTGTAACTGAATTTTAGACCAGTTGCTCTCAACCGATTGAGCTGAAATTTGGCATACTTATGTAAGTTGGGTGACAATGCAATGTTAGGCCTTTCGGGGAACCCTTCACATCGATCCTTGGAAGGTTGGAGAATGTAACAGTATCCTGGCTTATCCATTATCGGATAGAGCCAAGTTACTGTATAAGCTAAGTAGACTAAGATATGTTCTCTAATAGTATTTTTATTTTATCTTTATTTAAGACCAACAGCACAAAAATATAATATACAGTAGTTTTACTTTATTATTGTAAAGTACAGCCATTAATAGGTCTATAATAAGTCGTCGGTCTCACTTGCACCTATTGTTAGAGCAATGCTTACTTACTTTGTTCGAGTTGATTGACTTGGACGGCCGATTATTCACTGAATGTGTTTGCTACTTATTAGGTACCTCGTACTTATAATACTTATAGGATATTTTTGATAAGTGTAACTGGATGGTTTTGGTATATTTAGATTGTTTTTGATTTTGTATTTTGGAATTACACCTACCCACCGCGGGAAGAAGTCGGCTCCGGGAATCAGGTTTCCTTGTCCGGAATACGACGCATTATAAAAACTGTATCCACAAAATGTTTATCCATATACATTTTATCTTATCTTAACTTAATAGTGGTAGTAACAATGTCGTGGAAAATCACTACAAAAAAAATATATATTGCAAACTAAGCACTAAAGAGCTAAGCTTCAATAAGTTTATAAAAAGTAATTAACAAAATTAAGCACATTTATATTTATGTAGCATAAAAAACAGTTAGTTTAATTTATTATTTAAATTGAGTAACTGTTAGTAGTTTTAAACTTTTGCGATTTGAACACATGTTTTATTTTATTTTATTTTTATTTTATTTTATTTATTAAGGTACACAAAACAGGATACAGTCATAACAAAAACTAAATTAAGTGTGTTGACAATTGTAAACTAAACCATATCCCAAAACATGCGTACTCATCATGGTTATTAAAAAAAGAAAACAGTATGATATAAAAATTTAAAAATTTAAGTGGTTTATGGTTTTAAATGTTTATAGGGACTTATCACGTATTATTTTATTCGCTCGACGTTTCGACCATGTTACAATGGCCGTGGTCACGAGCCGTGTCACGAGCTGACTGAACACTGCGGGTGAGTCCGGCGAGAAGAGCGGGTGTTTTGTTCTCTTACCCTCACTTGATCTTGGAAAATCGCAGGGTTGTCACTACGACACACAACACTGACTGTATCGGCGTAACGGCTGTATCTAACATCAGCAATTATTTTCTTATCTGATGATAGAGTCTGATGATAGAGTTAGAAGGTGGGTGAACGGGATTATTCAATGGATATAGACTAGACTACAATGGAACTAGTAAAACAATTGGGTTTTTACGATAAATGTAAAAGTACATTTGTCGTAAAAAAAAATTTTTAGGCAATCGTTTGTTATTTTTTAATCATTGCCCCTTTATTATTTGTTCATAGCGCCTCTAGTGAGGAAGTACCTAGATAGAGAAAAAAAATTGGAAAAAGTTTCTCAGAAATAATAAAATTGGTGAAATAATCAAAGTACACGAAAATACACTACCAATCATTATAATTCTAGTTCTAGGATAGTGATAAGGGTCAGAGTCCATCAATTATTTAGTACAACCCAAGAGAAGTGTGAATAATCGATGAAACTTTAAGAGCAAATGCAAAGTTAATTGGTTGAGCTTTCTAATTAGGAAACAAAACTTCTGTTACCTTAAATTTGTACAAACTAACAGTAAGGTAATTTAGACTATTGAGTTTTAAGGTGGTACGATTCACTTGTGGCGGGAAATTCAAATTTTAAACAGTTTTTGGTCCTAGTAGCCAGGCCAGGTAATTATTTTTAAATAACACAGTGTTTCCGCAAATTGTTCTTTACATTATAATGTACAACTATTTAACAGTAACGCACCATGTTACTTACATTTGTCAATAAACCGTTTGAAACAGCAAAAATTAGTTTATTCACAAATGTAAGTAATAATGTGCATTAGTTTTGTAAAGAATAATAATCAGTTTGCCCAAACATCATGATCGTTTACAATAATTACCCCTCCTAGCTACAAGGACAAGAAAGCTGTTTGAAATTTGAATTTCGCGCCATTTGTGAAACGAACCACCATAACCCATGATAATAAAAGATAAGTAAAGGAAGAGGTTACGTCTGTGGGTTACGTACGTATTTTGTCAACAACCACAGCTACCTCTTTCGCACGTTTACAACAATTTCGAAGAAAAAAACACCGAGTGATAATTATAAAAGAAGTACATTTTCAATGTTAGTATAATAGCTTTGCAAATAGTATATAGGAATCTTTTGTTTTGATATTTAATAAGAAGCTAGAAAAGAAAACTCGAAAAAAAAAAACTCTTCCACCATCTTATATAATTATATAATATTATATTATATGGGTGGAAAATTGAATTTATTAAACTGATCCACTAGAATAAAAAAAAAACAATCGGTTTTTTAAATTCTATTTCCCAGGTAATCACTTTAAAAATCTTTAAGAGCGAAAACAAATATACATAATTAATGCGATGCGTGACCAAAATGCAAAGATTTTTGAGCATTGCCGTTCAGCGTGATAATGCCACCAGCATGCTGGGTACGCTGCCAACTGGTAGTGTGCTTGAGCATTTTGATTATCTTTAAACCTTCAATCCATCCATCCAACTGTTTTTGTATAATAGGCACATTAGTCGTTTAGCTTGTATTTTGATTAATTTATTAACACATTTGCCCGTAAAAAAACGACGCTTGTAATGTAAACATGAGTTCGCTCTTTATCCAGGGTGCTTCTTAATCGGACCGTTACAAAGTGGAAACGGGTGCCCGGTTCCACTGCCTGTATTGACTCGATTGCAATCGCCATTACAAAGTTGTCCATTGCTATTGAACGGAACGGGATGTAAGCGGAACTTTACTAATCGGAAAACTAAGAGGTCGGGAAATTACATTTTCTGCTATTTGAGCGATCAGAGCAAGTTTCGTACGTTTACTAGAATGGAATCATCATGATTATCGGCCTATCATGTTCTCAATGGTGATACACACTCCTTCTCTTAAAGAGAGAGGACGGGCTCTAATATACCATGCTGGCCCAGTGCATGTTGGTGAATGTCATATTTCTTTGAACATAGGTTCCAACATACCGGTTTCCTCACGATGTTTTTCTTCACCGTTGTTGAGCGATGGCAACGAAACTGCACGTTATTTATTTAAGAATACTAAGCCATTGATGCAGGGCTGAGGATCGAACCGGGTGCTGTCAGATTGTAAAGTGCACATGCTCGGCTCGGCCAACATCGCTCCTGAACACTTACTGATATTACCATTGAATTTCTTCTCCGTACGTATGCAGGTTTCCTCACGATGTTTTCCTTCACCAAAAAGCCAATGGTATGAAAATCCGTACATAAACTCCAAAGAGCTCATTGGTACAGCCCCAAGGTTTGAACCCGCGAACACGCTTTCAAGTCTAGCGGTCTCCCAAATAGGCTACCACGGTTTATAGTTACAAGTGAAGCTAATAAAAGCGTGTTTAAATGGTTATACAAAATTCATAATATATGACTTATCTATTATGGAAACATTCTCATACCCAGGGAGGGATCAAGATTCAAATCGAGGGAATGTTGAGCTGTCTGCAACACTCCGATGCCCAGTCGAGATATGGACTCAATTTACTTTCTGGATTGCTGAGGCCGTTTATTTTTATATTCGATGTTTGTCTTTCACTGTTCTTGATACTGGATTCCAAATACTGAAACGACATGTTGTGACATTGCTTGGAGGGCGGTACAAACGTGAACCTTATTTATCTTTCGTTTATCGCCAGTGATGGCCTTTATTATTTTTGTATATACATATCGATTTGACGGTCATACAAAATAATTAACACATGTTTAAGTATTCAAATAACGTACAGAAAAAAAACAAATTTAAACTCAACAAAAAAACTAAACTTTTATATTGCTACCAGTGAGAATTGTTCCTAAAATGCTGGTTCCATTAACACGTTGTATGGGCTCACCCTATGAGCAAAGTAGAGGCTGGCATTTTGGTCACGAGTTCTAAAGACCAAGCGTGATGCGAAATCTTAAAAAAAGGTTTTGGCTCCCGCTCCCCACGGGCCTATGGTTTCGAACCCAAAAGACTCAAAAATGTACCCACTGTCCGTGGTAATACATGGTATAATACTTGGTACTATATTTGTGCCTTTACGGTTTTCTGCGGATTCGGACGCCGCGTCAGCCCTACTTTGCGGTGGAAATATGTGACGGCGCAAAGATGTCAACGCAAGTCGCATCCCTGATTTTAGTTTTTTGACATAACAACGCATTGAAAGAAGGTAAAATAATCTTTAATAACACACGTAAGTTTCATCCATAAAAAACACAAATCATCGTACTTATGAATACTTATATTACTAGTTGTTCGAACTGAGACTTAGAGACCCATAATTATATTTTTATGTCTGCATAAGATCATTATGCACATGATTATGAAAGAATAGTACGCTCTGTAATGGATGGCCTTTTTAAACAAAGGACATTTAAGCAAACGTGGGCCGAATACATAAGTAATTTACTAAAATGAACAAACGTAAAAATTTCCATTAATATTTAGGACTAAATTTTCATATTTCATTGCAATACAGAAAACGTGGCTTCGCAACTGGATTTCAAAATAGATAGACGTTCTTAAATGACTGTCACACGACACCAGCTTTATCATCATCATCATAATTTCAGCCATAGGACATCCACTGCTGGACATAGGCCTCCGCAATCGATCCCCAAAAGGGCCGGTTGGAAGCAGCCTGCATCCAGCAGTTCCCTGCGGTCTCTTTTAGGTACCAGCTTTATAGTCTTCTGGAAACATAAATTTTAATCTCTCTGTTATTTTAACATAGATTTTGTGCTTTTGCTTCTTCGACGATGGAAAACGTAACCCTCTTTGCATATTGAAACCTAACACCTAACATGTTGGTGAAATATCAGTTTAATAGCTTATGAAAGAATGTAGTCGACTTGGTCCTTCTATAAAGTTTATATAACAAACAAGCTCGAGAAATGTCACAAACACGATCGTTGTTGTGACCACTGACCACCTATATACGAGTACATTATACAAAGCCGACCTTCCGCTCCTGGCAATACTTCGGCAGACCCAGACAGTATGGGTCTTGGAAAAGTTGTTACAACATTTGGAAGGAACACTTCAACGCTAGATCAGTGGATAAAGGAGTTTGGTATAAAACCATAGTGTGTGAGCTTTCTCACATACCGTGGTACAGTAGTGTCAGTCTGTTACGTGCGCTTCTTGTTACAGCCCAGAGATTAAGGACTGGCAATATGCCTTTAAAAAAATTGCCTTTATGATGCATGTGGAGTGGTAGAAGATGTACACCATCTGGTGGAATGTGTCCGCTTCCAGCATGAGAGAAGGAGACTTGGGGTGGCTTACCATTTGAACAGACTAGATGTGGGTCAGTTTAACGAACTATTAGCTGAACCAGATTCGTACGCAGCCAGGGAGCTGTTCGGATATGTGAGTCACCTCAAGTGACCATCGACCCTGTGTTTGTTTGTTATTTGTGTTTTGTGTATTAAGTACGAGTCTTGTTTAGAATATACAATGGGACTGCCCGTGTTGAATGCTATATAAGTCCCAAAAAATCGGAATAAAAAATAAGAAAAAGACCATAATTATTTTCTTATATTTTTGACTTTGACGATGACTTTGGTCTATCCGAGAATCGACCTGCAATATCGATATTTGGAGGACGTATATTTAATTATGATTTAATGACAAATATAACTTGATCCACGTTAAACTATTTTATCTGTCGCAGTTGTCACTTCATATTTGCGCTGTTATTATTTTACCCACTTATTCATATTTATTTAATGATACAATTTTATTGTGTAAATATAGGTTTTTTTTAATAGAAACTGACGTGGTTTTCACCCATTTTTTTGTAGTACACGGGAATTACTCACGTAAGATTAATCTGGTCACTCCGACTATAGTTTCAACCGCATTAGGCGGTCTTTTTCAAGTTAAATGCACGCGCGCGGCTGCGTCTCGCTTGGCACTACGGGCCACCGCGCGGCGCGCACGTGATGACACCGGCAGCTGATCGGGTGCGGGGGTAGGGGTGCATAGAGAAATATTCTGCGCCGGCGCACACTGGAACTCTCCCTCACTTGAATTCATTTGTTTTTTTTGTTTCTATGGTATTTTTGTATGAACCTTAACTCAAACAAGTTTATTGAAATGTGGACCAGCTGTATTAGTCTATCGGGCCAGCTAGTCTATAATGTAAAAAGCGATGAATGTATGTATTCCCTATGGATTCCGAAACAGCTGAACCGATTTTGACAGGAATATCACTGGTGGAAAGCTGATGTTATAAGGAGTAATCCCTGTGGGGCACATTTAGTAGTTAATACAAACGCAAATATTTCATTTTACTTTTAAATGATGTTCTGTATTTTTTTGTGCGTTTACGCGATATAAATCTATGCCAATGTTGAACCGATAAAAAAACTTTGATCTATATCTCAAGAATGATTTCATTCCAATTTGAAGAAAATATTTCACCTCTATGTGTAATATATTAGAGGAAAATCCCGTTTATTGACCTTTCCGTGAAGTCAGTTGTTGTATTTTTAACCGACTTCGAAAAGGAGGAGGTTATCATTTTGATTGTATGTTTTTTTTAAATTTAAACACTGCTTTTAATTAACCGACTTAAAAAAAAGGAGGGGTATTAGGTTTTTTTAATTAAAAGTATAAACATTTAGAAGTAAGCATGCAAGTTTTTACTGGGCAAGTGCTTTTATTAACTAAACAAAATACGAGCTAAAACTAACACTACAAATACAGTTAGACTGCCCATAGACCTCAACGGTCTAAAGACAACCCAAATGTTCAAGCCCACTATCAGTTGGCAGCGTACCCAGCATGCTGGCGGCATTACCACGTTGAATGGGAATGTTTATGCGTTGAGCCAGAAACACGCCAGCATTTTGGTCACGCGTCGCATTAACCAGGCGCGCTGAATGATTTTGAAAATGAGGTGAGCTCCCGATCCCCAAGGGCCCAAAGTCTCGACTTCAAACGCCTTAAATATGTAACCACTGCTGAGGTTAGGATATTTGCGTCGCTTGTGCTGCTCTGCCGAATTGGCAGCCGCGCCAACCCTGCCTCGTGTCTCAGGAATATGTGACGGCGCCAAAGTATCGATAAGTTGCAATGCTTGTAAAATGTGTTAATTATTTGTGATTTTGTCAATAGTCCATACTGCTATGAAAGGCTATTTCAAACTCCGTCGACCCTTTAGAAAATACACGCAAATTGGGCTAAGCCCGGCAATTTATCATTATTTAATCAGTGCGTCCCACTTATTTAACTTTGAGTTTAAATAACCATTTGTGTCGTTAATTTAGTTAATTTCGAGTTAATGTCGCCGGTTGCTTGGTCGGGGCTGGGGAAGGATGCAGTTCGGTCATTTCACGTAATGACTAAAGTTTTTAAAAGTAATTTGCCCCAGTCTGACTTCCAACTAAAGTGAGCTACGCACATTGCTTAAATGGAGATACCAAGGCAAATGGAAATTTATAATTTTTGAGGTTACTTTGTTTTGTATACATAAGATTTATAAAAGTGCGTTTCATTAGACTTTTATGGTAAGGTTCGTAAGGTAAGTTAACAAGCAATACAGGGTTACACAGTAAGGGTGTACAAATTCGAAAGGGGTCCGTTATATCTCTTCTCTATCTCCATCTTCTCTACATAGTATAAATTAAAGTCGCTTTTCGCTTCTGTCTGTATGACCGCTAACTCTTCCTAAACCACGTAACGAAATTTTATGCGGTTTTCACCATCGGTGAGAAAAAACATCACGTCAGGTTTATATATATATATATATATATATATATATATATATATAACCAGTGACTTGCCCCGGCTTCGCACATAAATTACACGCGAAGTCCAAGAACGCACATTTACTAGCTTCACCCCAGATATGCACTAATGTGCATATTTGGGAAAAATATTAAGTAAATAGTAGAAAACCGTGGACTTTATATCTGGCTTCCTGCAAAACTGGATCATCACTCGGTTTCAAGACAGTTTTTTAGGTAAATAATCTCCTAGAGACGACACGAAATGCCACTACACCTTAGAGAACAATATTTTACGGCTTAAAATGTAGGCTTGGAAGAATATGAGCAACTTACCCGTAACTAGGGCTGACATCCACTTGAGCGGAGTGAAGCAAGGAGCAGCGAGATTTTAACTGACATACTTGTTCAAATACTTTTATGGCGTCATGGAAATGTTATGGCATCGCGTAATTATATCACGCTAATTGAGATTAGGCATGGTTAGGTAACTAGGAACTGATCGGCGAACCAAACATCATGATAGCTCCACTGGACAGGCCACCTGCAGAGATTGGGGATCTTTGAGTTCTCTATGGCCGTCGGCTGGTCTAGATATCGGTGGAAAGTTGAAAGCCAGGGTGGTTTTGGCCATAGTTAACATAAAAAAAAGCATTACGTTTGACTTTCACATTACCTAGTGCTAAGCGATAATGCGGTCTACATTGGAAGAAGTCCAAGAAGAAATATGAACTGTGATTTGAAGGATATTGCAACTATCGGGAAACACCTAGATATCGTATTTAGGCAGCGCGTCTTGCCGCTTCGCCCCGCTTTAGTAGATAGTGGGCTTTAGCCACCCGTAAACACATTTGTCTCCTAAGCGACATCATTATGACAATGTGAATTTTCCATGAGCCTACAATAACTACTCACAGATTATAAAAGCCGAAAAGAAGTTTTCCGTAACATTTTTCCCAGTAAGTGTGAAGTTTGGGGTTTAGAGATCCGCGTTGAAATATAAAACGGGTTTGCAGTAAAAAAAAAAAGTATTCTTTTTACTGTCAACCACTACCTGTCAGTGTGGAGGTTAAAGGGGGAGGCCTATGTTCAGCAGTGGACGTCTTCCGGCTGATGATGATGATGATGACTACCACTATCGGTGACGGTTATTTTATAATAGTTTATTGGACAGTATCTTTAAAAAAACCATAGCAACTATTATAAAATAATGACTTAATTGTTTCCACGACCTGCATAAATATAACTTTTTTTTTATAGGATATTTACAGAATACGACGAGTAATAAACCAGTAAGAGATAATGATTATGAAAAAAATTATTATACTTTGTTAATCTTTTATTTTATTATAATTATACACAACACAAATTACAATCTTACAAAACATTATCCGTCTTACCACAAAAGATTTAAGAACGCTTTAGACATGTGTTTAGCAATTGTTTCACTGCGAAAAATATGCTAAACACTTGTCTAAAGCGTGCTTAAATCTTTTGTGGTAAGACGGTGTATCTCCTATTATAGGTTCAGATCTGGATTGTAACCTAAAATAGATCTGGATTGTAACCTAAAAATATGTGTAAACATAAAAACAAAATAAGCAGAGATGAATGAGGTTAGTGTTTAATTTATACAAACTGTACATAAACCTGATAACTGTGGTATTACCACAATGAATTTGTATTACTTTTTTTTGCCACATGAAAACAGTAAAAAAAAAATCGTCAATTATTAAACATTATCCTACTTAGATACTTGAAGCAATTATGTTTTGTGTTACATACAGAACCCTTGATATACGATGTTGACTTTAACCTGCCTGCTGCCTGTTTTTGCTTCCAAAAAGTATATCAACTCAAGTTTTGTTGCGCGAAAAAAGGAATTATGTTAAAAGTGCGCCATCCTTTGTTGTCGAAACGGTAACGGTCCAGTAAGTAAACTTGGGAACAAAGACGTCATTGTGGGTCTGAAAACCGTGTTTTATTTCGTTTTTAGACACGCCTCGTTTATATAATACGTGGCCTGATAAAAAAATACACGAAATATTTGAATTTCGAATAAACGAAATATTTGAATTTCGAATTAAATTACAAGCTTTTTTAATCGACTTCGTAAAAGAAGGAAGGGTCTCAATTCGGCCCGAATTTTTTGTTATGTTATATCTATGTACGTCGATCACCACAGAAAAAATAACTTATCTTTTCTGTGGTAGATCACGCCGGCACTTGTAAACCAATTTGCGTGTTTCTTTTTTTTGTCATGCAGAAAAAACACTCGAGATAGTCCCACAAAAATTTCATAAATTTTGGCTCAGTCGTTTTTAAACCAGCGCCAATAATATGGATAATTTTGCAAGAGAGAAAACTGACTTAAAAAACCAAAAAACACAAACTAAGTTATGAAATGAAAGGTATCCCCATACATCATCCTAAGGTTGCCTGGAAGAGATCGCTTTTAGCGATAAGGCCGCCAGTTGTTATACTAGTTTATTAAGAGTTTTTTGTCCTCTGTATCAAATTTAATGGTGTGAACATTAAAGAGTTAATCAATCAATCAATCATACAACAAACGTATTTTTTCACGTATTTTTAGATTAGCTCTAATGTAAAAAACGTAATACGTACGAGCGTCAAACTTAGCATGATTATAGTACACACTCTAAAGTATAACAACAAATAATAATGGCAAAGTGTGAGTCGGTGACAAATTACTGTTCATTATAGGGCGCGGTCTGTACTTGGATGGGTTGAGCCCCTGGGAGTGATGTTGTCATTTTGCACTACTTTTTGTATTTGGTGGTACGGAACCTTCAGTGCTTGAACCTGACTTGTACTTGACTGGTTTATTTTCGCGATTTCAGGGTAGTCTCATAGTAAAAGTTATTCATAATGATGAGTAAAATTACCTCTTTTCGGCTCACCACACCCCATGCTTTTATAACCCTGGATACTTTTGGCACCAGCACAACTCCTAAAGTAAGCATCCAATAGGGAGTAAATTTCATTTCCAAGGCATCACCTAAATTACAATTTGCTCGATAAATGTTTGACTTTGCGAACTAATTAACATTATCACTAATCTGAAGGACTTTTCGTCACTGCGCAAAAGTTTTCCAATTCATTTGACACTTCCAAAGATAAACAAAAGACAAACAAAGAAGAATTAAGGCTTTGTCACACCAGAAGAGCGGGGCGAGAGCTATACATAATATATACGCGGTACGTACGCGTGGCAGTTGGCGCATTGGTTAATATGCCGTCATCATCACCATTTCAGCCATAGGATATCTACTGCTGGACATAGGCCTCCCCCATCGATCTCTAAAAGGGCCGGTTGGAAGCGGCCTGCATCCAGCGTTTCCCTGCGGTCTCTTTTAGTTCGTCTGTCCATCTTGTGGGTGGACGTCCTACGATGCGCTTACCGGTTCGTGGTCTCCATTCGAGAACCTTGCGGCTCCATTGGCTATCTGTTCTGCGTGATATGTACCCTGCCCACTGCCACTTCAACTTGCTATTCCGGTGAGCTATGTCGGTAACTTACGTTCGTCTACGGATCTCCTCATTTCTGATTCAATTCAAGACTGAATAACTGAATCACACCATACATCACATATCATCAGCCAGTAAACGGCCACTGCTAAGCAATTCTATCTTAGAGAACAGAGAACAACCGAATAAGTGGGATCAATGGAAGTTGACGTTTATATAAAAATCTATTCGTACAAAGTCACGGGTAACAGCGGCTGCAACAACTAGTATTATTTTTGCGAGGGACTGCGTACTAATCGCATTGCTTCGCCCTGCTTTCAGTATAGGAGAGCCCTTAAGAAACTCGATCGAGTTCTCCAACGAAAGTGAGACAACGATGCATTATTTATGGGGTTTCTTCGTATAAAACTAAACGTGAACTATTGAATCACTTTTGGAATATTGAACAGTGAGTTTTGTTATGATATTACACAACAAGAAGTAAGTAAATATATCATAAGTATTTGTTGTACTGTCGAATTTTCTTTTGTTTCTTTTTTATTACTTTCTAATCTATACTTCTATACTAACATTATAAAGAGGAAAGATTTGATTGATTGATTGATTAACTCTTTATTGTTCACACCATGAAATTTGATACAGAGGACAAAATACTCTTAAAAACTAGTGTAACAACTGGCGGCCTTATCGCTAAAAGCGATCTCTTCCAGGCAACCTTAGGATGGAAAGGATTTATAGAAGACGTAGAAGACAGGGTGTGCAATAGAGGATCGACTATAAAAAATTTACTTATACCATACACATACATTCTAATAGTAATACACACTAGTACTTAAAATGCTTTAAAATAAATATAATAATAGATATGCAATTAATATGAATATATATATATATATATATAATTATGTAATAATTAATGATACAAATAATACAAATAAGCTGTTCGACATAACGATATTAACAAGGCTGCAACTTTGACAAATAAAACTCTTTAACCCGATCTTTGAAAGAAGCAAGCGATGGAGAATGTCTGATAGACACGGGCAATTTGTTCCACAACTGATTGTTTGTTTGCATTGAATAGGCTCCGAAACTACTGAACCGATTTGAAATATCCTTTCACTGTTGGGAAGCTACACTATCCCCGGGTTACATAGGCTATAACATATTTAAAAAAAAAATATAGGGATACTTACTAAAACTCCAATAAAGTAACCCAAGGTGTAAAAAAATAAGATTTACACCCGTGCAAAGCCGGGGTGCGTTGCTGGTATATTAATGTTTTCCCATGAAGCGGACATCACATTAGCACACTAAGGCACTGTGCGTGACATTAAAGACAGAAACATACAGACAGTCAGACAGTAGGTATAGTTCCCATTTTAGCTGCGTAATCTTATATCACAACTACAAACAAAATATCTAACAGTCAGCTTCTGATCTCTCTGTTCAATGTGACCGACTAAAATACAGCCCGAAAATAAATGTTTTTCGGTTTTATCGTGTAATTAGATTTCGTTCCATTCGGTCATCTATTCGTGAACATGAATCAAGAGTAAATATTTTTTGTAGAATAACGGAAATAGGGCCGAATTTTTTCGGCCTTTTTGTCTCATCTAATCTGTTATCCATCAATAAGCCCTATTGTAATGATTTCAGTATCACAGAGCCATTTCGTGTATTTAATTATACACAGATCTACTAATCTGTGTAATTAATTATAACATAATATTTCAATCTTTGGCTTATCACTTCTCGACAGTCGACAGCACTGAACATATAAGTTCGCATTCGCTTGTTTAATTTGGTTTTCGTGTTGGCTGAGTTGCAAAAAAATTAATTTATGACAGTTAATTTTTTTTATTCGAGGATTTGGCTTCCCATTTCTTGTGCATTTGCCAGGGTCAAGTACATATTGAAATATAAAAGTCTTACAAGTTCTTATAAGTTTTTAAGTATATCATTAATCCATGGACTTTCACATACCATACCATAGTCACAGTCATAGTCAAGCTAAGTAGGTCAGGGTCAGTCAAAGTCATGCCCTAGAAAAGTGTCGGAGTCTTTATTATAAGAGGCTACTACGGAGTTTTGGAAACATCATGAAAAAAAATCACCTCGTTTTATCACTTTACCATACACTGGAACACGTTTACGAACATCCAATAAATAATAATCCACCATTATTACACATTAACACTCGAAAAGTTTAGAAAAAGAATACAATGAGGTGTCATGTTTTTTCAAGTTGGAGCCAAAAGGAAACAAGATTCTTTAAAAAAAAAACTGCAATCGCTTTTCGCTGATGATCAAGAATCATATATACGAGTATATTAATGGGAAACAGAGTAATACGTCCTTGCTGATGATAGAATGTTCTGACATAGACATTTTTATATGTTAATTTCAATGACGTTAATTTTCACTCAACAAAATGTATGAACAGCAATAAAACAGCAGATTTTTTTCAATACAATTTCAGGCTTGGGTCCTTGGTTCAGTAAAAGTTGTTCAATGATGAGTACAATGACCTAATTTTAGTTTACCACACTACTGTTATCGTATAACTCCACAGAAAAGAGAAGTAAATAGAACGGAAATGAGAAGGAAAATCTGTTACCAGGCATTATAAGTGAACTTTGATTGAACATTCTTATTTAGACCAACGCGTCGAACTCCGCATCGCAGTTGCTAACTGATTTCGAATGACTTTGTTTGGTTTATATGAGTGCTACAACAAATTTCTTACAAAAATGCCTTAACAGAACTACAAAAAAAAAACAAAAACAAAAAAAAAAAAACTGTATATAACACTGTAAACAAAGTTATTAGCCAATTTCCAAACTTTGACAACCTTATTCGTTGTCCCAAAAAGCGAAAGCCTAAATCCCGTCCCAAATAAGCGAAGCTCTAAGAATTTTCCACTACGTCTGCTACTATAGAAAATATTCGTAATATATAACAAGATGTTGATAAGAATGTCTTTAGCGATATGAAGCTTCTACATTTTCCTTATGAACAGGCGGCCTTTAATCTGAGCCAACCGAGATCGCAAGCAATTTGGTAAACAGCCACAAAAACTCTCGGTTATGGAGAGAAACAGGGAATTCATCTCTTGTTTATGCTATTTTTCAAAGTTGAGCAAAAAAGGAATGCCTAAGTGAACAAATAAGCTTATGTTTCGGGGAAGTTCTTATACGAGAATTTATGGAACATTTGCTATCGTTTAATATTGTACAGTATGAAAACATAATGATAGCCCGTTGGTCCAGTTGGTAGTTAACCTGCCTTCTGAGCTTGGGGGCGTGGGTTCGATTCTCACGTAGGACAAACATTTGTGTGATGAACATTTGTGTGATGAACATTTGTGTTTGTTCTATATCTGGTTGTTAATATCTATTTAAGTATGTATTTAAAACTATATATGTATGTATATCAGTCTCTGGCAGCCATATCACAAGCTTTGCTTAGTTTGGGGTCAGATGACCGTGTGTGCAAAAATGTCCGAAAATTTATTTATTTATTTATTTATTTATAATAATAGCACAGATAATAGTTAGCTACGATGAAGCCTGTAATAATAATTGTGAACTTTCAAATTCTTATTCAAATTTTATTAAGGTTTGTTGAGCCATGAAAAGGTAACAAATGGACAATGGCTGATGATGATAAAGCTGTAAGAACTCTCAGAAAGCAGTTGGCCGTGCGAATGGAGATAAATTACTACATCATGACGTCATTTGGGTATAAATGCGGCATGCTATGTTTACAAGTTGACGTGCTCGCGGGGTCTACCTGTCTAAAGATCTGCGGTACCAACTCATATCTAATTCAAATTACGAACATTTTCAGGTTCGGCTTCACAAAAAGAATCCAGTGAAATAAGCATAATATCACGCAGAATTCGTAATCAGCATCTCTTATTCACGGAAAATACATTCCAGTCCTAAGTAAATGAGGGTAAAACGCGTTCTTACAAGTCAACAGAAAGCTCCATCGGTATTTTCTAATACTCACCAGCTTTTATTCTCAGTTCCGCAATTTTGCCAATTTTGTTGTAATTCTACTGAAGAATGTATAGCAGACAAAGACTTATGTAGGCAGTATGTAGTTATTGACTTTATTTTTTGTTTTAGGGCTTATTAGAAAACAAAAAACATATGTATAGTTAAATATTATTTTTTGCAAGCTAGCTACTCCTAGCGGTAAATTTATATAATTCTGTAAGTAATCTGTGAATAGTGTTGTTGGCTGTATTATTATTAAGTTTATTAATCTATCCACATTATTGTACATTTTATAATATAGCTGTTTACTGTTCCTTAATAAATAAAATAAAAATAAAAATAAAACGGGTAAGTGTCATATAAAGGCAATAGTTATTTATGATACAAGTGCGGTAAGTTGGTTATTACAAACGAGTAGACGAATGTAAGCCCGAGACGAAGTCGAGGGCTTACCATAGTCACGAGATTGTAATAACCAATCCGCACGTGTGCCATACAACGTTTTACAACACATTTGAAAGAAAAAAACAAAAAATTAAAATTAAAAAAATACCGTAAAGTACACGCACGGTACTATACAACGGAGCGTGCGGTAATATTCATTACCGCACGCTCCGTTGTATGCTCCGTAATGTTTAACTTTCGAACGATGTATACAGGCTTCGTAAGTGCACTTTTTGAGCAAATGTGTTGTAAAAATAATTTTAGAAAAAAACACAACTTTTTTAGGAGAGTAGAAACGTGTGACTGTGGCACCCTCGTTAAAATCTTAATAGGTCATGGTTGGAAGTAAAACACACCTATATAAACTAATTCTAAGTTATAGAAATTATATTTGACACTGGCTAAATAGGTAAAATGTCTGGAGCCAAAACCGAAAAAAATTATGACGTAATAAAATTCTAAGAAACAATTCCCTTTTAATAGAGTCAACTTTAGATTACAACAGCTATAGTGAAATTTCTCCCATGAAAACTCTTCACAAATCTCAGGCTAAAAATGAAGACGTATAAGTACTTACTTGAACCGTAAACATAAACATAGAAAGAACCTTTCTCGTCTTAATTTTATGCGCACCCTACAATCTATCCTAGCTTGATGGTCTAACTAAATGGATAGGCGCAATAACAGTACAACAAACGGTCGACCGTATGCATTTACTGAAAGTTTCGGCCAAACCAGAACGACTGAAGCGACAAGGATTATGCGAATTACGGTGCAAAAACTACTTAGGATTTCTTACAAAATGTCTAGTTACCCAAAAGTACTACGCCCCTCGTCCAGCCCCGTCAAGTCCCGTCCGCATCTGACTTGTATCTTTTAAATAATAGCTGGTTGTAATTTTCGCAAAATATGTGCTATTATACAAATAAAATAGTATAAAAAAACATTTATTTTGTGATAATAAAATATAATATAACATAATAAACATATAAATATAAGTAGGAGGTTTATAAGTAGTAGGTACATTGTCACAAAAGCCGGCCCCAACCCAGCATGTTGCTGGCTGTACACAACCAGCGCTGGTATTCTGTTGGGATCGGTAATTATAGCAGATATCCTAGCAATTTTGAACATTGAGCTTTCTCTCAACATATTGTAGAGCGAAAGAGAGCAAAATAATTGTAGGATTAAATTTTGAATGCTATACAAATAAGTCAGCTTTCTGTAGGATCGCGGACACCGCACGACTGATATTCAAGTTCCATTAATACTTTGGTTGCGTTGGTTTGACCGGAGTCAAACCGGGACACAGTTAGGGTTGTGCTATGAAACAAATAGTAGTCTTTTTGAGAGATTTCTGTGGTAAAACTAGTTTTTAATTATTTTCTGATGTGTGATTATGTTTTCCATTATAATCTTAGTATGACATTGATGAAAATTCATGTTGTTATAGGTACATATATAATTTCTATAATTATATATTTTAAGACAAAAAACAAAAACTGACTTCAAGACTAAAATACCTACATACTTAAAACAGAGATTGAAATTACTTATCAAAACTTTTGCTGAAGGCAAACCAAACGAAAACGTCATCTGTATATATATTTTTGGTTTATGCGGATTTATTCAAAAATTGCTGAATCTATTTTGATTAAATTTATATGAAACCACCACTAAGATATGTCCTACCAAACGAAAAATAATCATCAAAATCTATTCATAATTGGCGGAGTAATTGCGTCAGAAACACACAATAAAAAAAACATACAGGTGAATTAATCCTATCGTCGTTTAAAAATTGAATATTCAATTTTTCTATTTGTCTACATCATGTTGTTAGACAAAGAGGCGTTTACAATTCAGTGCACGATTTGTTTTGCTCAAATTTTTTGTCACCACTAAAGGCTTCACTTTAATCAAAACATGGCTTGATTGTACCAAGAAGGAAATTTAGGCGTTTACGCATTCAGCGTTGAAAACTCATTAATTTCTAGCTTTCCGCGTGGCAATTACATAAATTCGTCGTCGCCCACGGGGACCGTTTGAACGGTCTAGTGGACTTGATTACAGACTGGGGCGAGTAGCTAGAGCTAGTGCCAGTAATCTGATTATGAGCTTGTACTAGTAACTCGTGCGTGTATATTGAATCTGTGTTGACGTTACGTTTTATAGATTCTTGGGTAGAAATGCGAAATCTACCCACAAAATCCACGATTTCTTATTTTCAATTTTCTCGGGGTAAAAAGTACCTTCTCTATATCTTATGTTGTTGTCGGTTTCCATCCCAAAAATTCGAATTTGCTTAACCCTTTAGGCGTAACTGAATAACCATCGAAAATTTAGGGTTGTCGTTTTATGTATCTATAAAGTATTCGTTCCACTACTAGGGCCTACCTCAAATTTATATTTAGCAAATCTGCATAGCAAGTACCGTTAAGTATCATTCTTTATTGATCGTCAAACTCGATAAACTGTCATAGAATCGATCACAGCGAGTACTGATCAAATGGCAATTTATCGGATTTGACGATCTCAACTGTCAAATTTGACGGACGATAAAGAACGCTACTTGCACTGCTGCTCTATAATTTTTTTTCTAGGCATGGCCAACACAATATGTGCAAACACTTTGTGAAGCAACGTAATTTTTTATAAAAAACAACGCATTAGTTAATTAATTCAGTTTTTGTTCAATAGGCATGTGTCCTCATGTTTAATTTATTACAAATAACCGGCTTAGCGAGGAATATAACTAAATACATTACACATACTGAAAAAATAATTTAAATTGGCTGATAAATCTCTGAGATATGAGCGTTTAAAGTTTTAGGTGGGGATAGGGAGGGGATGCTCTATCCCTTTCTCGCAAAGCGTTTGTTAGTATAGCATCTGTATGGCGCTATAGTGCGCTCTCTGTCTATCATGAAATTTAAATGCTTATATCTGATTGTATCTTATTTATTTTTGAACTAATTTTAATTTTGGTTTTGTTGTTGTGCTCTATTTATGATCAGCTTTTTTATGAGGTAATAAAAATATATTAGTCATCATGCCTATTGGGTTTTTTTTTTTAAGAAAAAGACAGTCTGATTCTGTAAGGAAAATATAGTCGTAATTAAAATTAAAGTCGCCCCATTATATTAACTTCCTAAACTTGTGTATTGTCGAATGTTAATGTATAGTAATCGTAGATTATTATTTAATTAGTGACTGAACGTCTTCGACTGTTAAAATAATACAAAGAGCAATCAAACAGTCGAGTAGTGCAAACGCGCTGACTTTTGGAGACGTGGAGCCAAATTTATGTGCGATCATTAAATCCGGGCGTGCGTGCCATTAGAGGCATGTTGACGTTACAAGAACTAACCCACTACTACCCGCAAAAACCATTTAATGGATGAATGTAAGAAATCAAAAATGAGGAGATCCAAAACGAAAGCTACCGACATGGTCCACCGGATTAGCAAGTTGAAGTGGCAGTGGGCAGGGCATATATTACGCAGCGCAGATGGCCAATGGAGCCAAAAGGTTCTTGAATGGAGACCATGGACCATTAAGCGCAGCGTAGGACGTCAACCCACAAGATTGACAGACGACCTAAAAGAAACCGCAGGGAAACGCTGGATGCAAGCCACTTCCAACCGGCCCTTTTGGAGATCGATGGGGAAGGCCTATGTCTAGCAGTGGACGTCCTTCGGCTAAAATGATGATGATTACTATCACGTATGCTGGCCTCGGCCACCCCTCATTTTCACGTTCGTTAGTAAATGCTTCTGGTTCCTGTTAACGCAGTAGTTTACTATTTAAGTGCTTGGTATTAAGAGTTGGACTAATGTAACCCCATTGTCCACGTTTCTAATCCGTACAGCCAAGGATTTTTAACAACCCGCCAGCTTCCTTGTTTCCTGAGAGATATAATCTGGGCATTTTCAAGGCCAGAGTGAATAGGTATCTTCTAAGTCTGCGTGCTTCATCTTCGACCACATCGTCGCTTACCAATAGACGAGTTGGTGGATAAATGCGGACGTATTCGCGATAAAAAAAAATACTTAGCATGCGTTTCAAACCTCGATTTGGCAGTTACATCGTGCCCCCAGGTCACAATCAAGTAACAAACAAAAGGGTCGGATTTTTATTTATTACTTGAAAGGTGGGGTCATATCAGGGTGAAGCAATAAAGGAACGTACCCTTATAACTCTGTTATTCCCTTTCTGTCAAAACCTAATGCTGACCGTCCATTGTTTCCAGTAGAGATGAGGTGTGTTCCTCGCCCGACTGGCAGGGTTTCGCGGGAGTTTTGTTTTTATATATATTTATTTATATATATTGTAATTGTAATAGGCTTGCTTTTCACCGCTAATTCGCCTCATGTTAAGCGATGATGCGGTCCACGATGGAGCACGCTTGCCCAAAAGAAACCGATTCACTCGTGATTTGAAGACACCCAGATTGTAACATTATTCAGGCAGCGCATTCCACAGACTAGCTGTTCGCACAATAAAAAGGGAAACAAAGCGCTTCGTACGGGTTTTCGGAATGTCAACCATAAAACGGTGTCAAGTTTTCGTGCCCGCTCTGGCAGTTCAAATAGGCAGGAGGGAAGTAGATAATGCAGATTTAACCAAAAGGAGTCCATAACAGATAACACCCATCATAATGAAGAACTTTTACTAAGGAACCAAACTAGAAAGCACGAAAAAAAAAACAGTAGTTCTATAGATGCCATAGGTGGCAAACAAGCAGACGGGTCACCTGATGGTAAACAGTCACCGACGCTTATAGATACTTAAATACGTTGCTGACCCTTAAGGACTCTATTAACTCGCCTTATAGGCGTTTAAGCTATTTAGGCTGTAGGGCGTGCCAATGAAACCATCATACATAGATAACTAAAAATATAACTCTGCTTCGTGCGCAGTCGGGTAAAAATGAACACAACAAAATCCCGAAGAAATAGGATCTTTTTATCCGGCAAAAATAGTCTCCAAACATCTTTAGCTCTTAAAACATAGTCTCGTATGAGGTAGGCCCGTACTTCGAGCAGATGTTATATCAATTTGAGTCTTAACAAGTAAGATGTAAAGCCTGTAATTTATTGAACCCTGAACCATCTGCGGACGAAACCATTCGTTTCATATCGTGAAATGCTTAAAATGTCATGAAAGCAGAAAGAAAATTGAACGCTCAGCAACGTCGTGGTTTGTGAAGATTTTCTGTTGCTAGATTTATAGTAGCTTTTTTTTTACTATTATGT
The DNA here is from genome assembly GCA_914767915.1 of Agriopis aurantiaria. Lineage (NCBI taxonomy): Eukaryota > Metazoa > Arthropoda > Insecta > Lepidoptera > Geometridae > Agriopis > Agriopis aurantiaria. The sequence continues at coordinate 18,909,438 of OU611983.1, forward strand.
GGAACCTGCAGTGCAAGTACCGTTCTTTATCGATCGACAGATTTGACAAATGAAATCTACAAATTCGATAAAATGCCGATTTGATCCGTACTCTCTATGATCAGTTCTATGGCATTATATAGAGTTTACTACTTATTTAAACTGCTTACGCGACATCAGGATTAGTTCCATAGTAAAAGTTGTGCTTTATGATGAGTACAACGAACCCCTAGCGCAAGTACCGTTCTTTATCGACCGTCAAATTTGACATTTGAGATATTCAAATTCGATAAAATGCCATTTGATCAGTACTCGCTATGATCGATTCTATGACCTTTTATCGAATTTGACTATCGACAAAGTACGGTACTTGCACTGCCCTTTCGGCTTAGCATACCCTTTCCTCTTACCCTGTAGGTATATACGACGATGAAATATTTGTTTTTGTCTAGTATCTCAAGTCATATCAGTGAAGAGAGCGGATGTTGTTTGTCCTTATAATATTGAGTTCAATAGAATAATTCTAGTTATCCGGCTAAGTAATTGGATTGACTACACTCGATACTGGATTGGGGACACATTTCGTAACGTGATTACTGCGTGGGTTAGGAGAGCGGCTGTGTGTTTAAATGGTGGAGAAATTTAGTTCAATCTACGAGGACACTCCAGCTTTTCCTCTAATTATTCATTTTATTTCTAATTCATTACTTTCCTTACACTTACTATGTCAAGTACTACCTACCATTCCTTACACTTACTATGTCGAGTACTACCTACCATTCCTTACACTTACTATATCGAGTACTACCTACCATTCCTTACACTTACTATGTCGAGTACTACCTACCATTCCTTACACTTACTATGTCGAGTACTACCTACCATTCCTTACACTTACTATATCGAGTACTACCTACCATTCCTTACACTTACTATGTCGAGTACTACCTACCATTCCTTACACTTACTATGTCGAGTACTACCTACCATTCCTTACACTTACTATGTCGAGTACTACCTACCATTCCATACATTTACTATTTTTATCATAATCATCATCAGTAATTTTTAAACTTTCGCGATTTGAACACATGTTTTAAATGTTTATCGGTTTATGTTAAATATTTAATACGTGAGTCCCGATAAACATTTAAAACATAATCACCATCATCATTAGCCAGAAGACGTCCACTGCTGAACATAGGCCTCCCCCTTTAACCTCCACACTGAACGACAGCCTGCCATCTGCATCCACTCGATGCCAGCGACTCTCACAATGTCGTCGGTTCATCTAGTGGGAGGCCTACCTACGCTGCGTCTTCCGGTTCGTGGTCTCCACTCCAGAACCTTTCTTCCCCATCGGTTATCGGATCTTCAACTACCGAACGAGTACACTACGACTTAACTACTAACGAGTTTCAATAAAAAAACTCTTTTATTATTAACTAGCTGCGCCCCGCGGTTTCACCCGCGTAGTGATGAAAAATGCTGATGATGATGATGACAATGAAAAGTAGCCTATGTCACTCTCCAGCCTTTGAACTACACCCGTGCAAAAATCAGGTCAATCCGTTGCTCTGTTGGTGCGTGAAAGAGGAACTTCGATAACAAACCCACAAACTTTTCACATCTATAATATTAAGTATGTATTATTAATAATAGTAACCCAAAGCCTTGTATCATCAGATAATTACATGCTTTCCTTCTAAGCTACGCCAGAAGTTATACCACAGAATACATATTAGTAGAAGTAGTTATACTTGCTTAACGAACACCTCGTTAGCGGTCAACGTTCAGTGCTATGGTTATCGCTTTGTAACAAGAAACATGTTTTGGCAAAAGCCTACGAAATTTTTGGTAGATTATGACCGGATTATGTTTTGTGTTTCGGTAACATATTGTTGAAACTCGAGCTGCTGTGGTTTTAAATTCTTGCATATATTTTTAAGGTAAAGTTTAGGTAATTAATTATAAGATAAGTAAAATAATATCGATTACTAATTTAGTTTACACTACGCGTTTTTTTTTTTTTTAATCTAATTTTTTGTTTGGGGCTTTAGTCGCTATGCGAACTTAAAATTACTTTTCTGAAAGGACCGTGTTTTTGTTTGGGGCTTTAGTCGCTATGCGAACTTAAAATTACTTTTCTGAAAGGACCGTGTTTTTGTTTGGGGCTTTAGTCGCTATGCGAACTTAAAATTACTTTTCTGAAAGGACCGTGTTTTTGTTTGGGGCTTTAGTCGCTATGCGAACTTAAAATTACTTTTCTGAAAGGACCGTGTTTTTGTTTGGGGCTTTAGTCGCTATGCGAACTTAAAATTACTTTTCTGAAAGGACCGTGTTTTTGTTTGGGGCTTTAGTCGCTATGCGAACTTTAGTCGCTATGCGAACTTAAAATTACTTTTCTGAAAGGACCGTGTTTTTTTCGGATAAATTAGTAGATAAAGTAGTTTTCTGTGCAAAATTTAGGCTTATAATGAATGCTTGAATAAATTTTTTAAGTTAGTTTTTTTCTTTTGTTATCTGTTAGAACAATTTTTTTTTAATAGAAATTAATATATTGATAATGTTGCCTTGCTGTGCGCGTTGGCTTCGCTGTAAGCACAGCAAGCATTTAAACTTAAATTAAATCAAATAAAAATAGTGTGTTAATCCAGGGTAGCTAACTTCTTACGAAAATTTATTCAAATCAGTTCAACTGTTACGGAGTTTGTGAAACACAAACACACGCAAACTTTTACATTGATCATCATCATTATCATTATCCCTGAGTGCCCCACTGCTGGGCCCTTCGGCCTCCCTTTGTTTATGCCACTCTCCCCGGTCTCTCGCTAGTCGCATTCACTTGTTTCCAACATTTCTTTTAAAGAAGTTAGTCCACCTCATTCTCGGCCGGCCTGGGTTCCGCCAACCTAGTTTCGGACATGGTTACTGCTGTACACCACCTCCCATCATTACGTCTGGCCATGTATCCTGCCCAGTTCCATGTAAGTTCCGTCATTCTTAATGAATTTATAATATATAGTTTAATTTATTTGTACACTAGTAGGCTGCCCCGGCTTCGTACGGGTATAGATATATTTAGCCTATGTCAACCGAGGATAGTGTAGCTTTCCAACAGTGATTTTTTTTTTCAAATTAGTTCAGTAGTTTCGGAGCCTATTCAATGCAAACAAACAAACAATCAAATCTTTCCTCTTTATAATATTAGTATAGAAGTATAGAACACTGTTTTAAACTATCACGGTTGTTCACTAAAGTTATATGATTATTTACGGGATATTTACCGTGGTGAGTCTTCCCGTGAACATGGTGCATGTAACTGCGCAGAAATATCGGGAGCTCATTCCACAACCTTACCACGGTAAATATCCCGTAAATAATCATATAACTTTAGAAGTATAGATTATTATATTATAGTATAGATAAGGGATTTTATGGGTTTATTATTTTTACAACTAGGTCAAACTTAAATCTAAATTGAAAATTATAGTTTGTTTGTTTTTGATGTATAATATATATTAAATACAATCAATATGTTTAATTTTATTGTTTTAGAAAACACATTATTATTTTAAAGTACTACATATTATTACTGGAAGACGCAGTGTTGGTAGGCCTCCCACTAGATGCACCGACGACATTGTGAGAGTCGCGGGCATCCAGTGGATGCAAAAGGCAGGCTGTCGTTCAGTATGGAGGTTAAAAGGGGAGGCCTATATTCAGCACTGGACGTCTTCTGGCTGATGATGATGATGATGACATATTATTTAAAAAAAACTTAGATTCATTATCTATATATGAATTATATGGATGACATAATGAATGTAGGCCGCTTCCAACCGGCCCTTTTGGCCTCGTAGGCCTATGTCCAGCAGCTATGTCTGAAATGATGATGATGATCATACATCTATCTAACATTATTTACATATTTAGGAACACTACCAGTAAAATGCTGATAAATAGACGCATTTACTTTAGAATACTTGTACCATAATTTGGGATAGGTTTTGATTGATTGATTGATTGATTGATTGACTCTTTATTGTTTCACCATGTTTATTATATTTCAAGTCCTAAGTTAGTATAACGGGTGCCGCTCATATCTGTAGTGAGTAAAGCGGACCAGGCGCATTCAATCACATAAATAAAAGTATTTGTTAGTGTGAAAATAGGAAAATACGAGGTAAAACCTCGGGACGCGGCCAGTGATGAATAAATTCAATACCCTGTTCTCGACCTAAGGCCACGTTTTCGACCAGCGGACAGCGGGCAGCGGTGCGTAAGTGACAGTTGGGCAGGAGCGAGAGTGCCATCAGCTTTTGTAGCAGTGCAAGTAATGTTCTTTATCGATCGCCAAATTCGATAAAATGCCATAGAATCGATCATAGCGAGTACTGATCAAACTGAATTTGATCGAATTTGACGATTTCTTATGTCAATTTTGACGATCGATAAAGAATGGTACTTGCACTGCAGATTCGATTTGTTTGCTCGCTGCCCTAAATAACTTTTTAGTAGGTACCTACCATTTCTAAAAAAAAAAAAAAAATAATAAATGCAAATAAATGTGTATTGTATCACTAGTATAGAAAAGTATGTGTAGCAGAGTAGTGTGTAAAAGTATATTGAGAGTTTTTACATTCGGGTTTTTAATTATAATGTAAAAAAAAAACAACGCGCCTATATCTAAATAGCTTATATGCGCCCTTTGCTTATTGCTTTACCCAGTTCCCTCTCAGTCCAGAATTTTGAACTATTGTGTTGCATCCAAGAATAGGCTATCCAACTGATCTTTTTATTTATTGTTTTATAAAATAGCTACCATAAATACAGCCGATCACCGAAAATAAAATTAAAAATGTTCAAAATTAAGGAAGATAATAGGCATTTCAATATTTTGGTAGACAGAGAGCGGACTATAATTACAAATGACGTCACCTGTAAGTACGCCATACAAACTCCATTCTGATCCAAAAACTAATTCAACTTTTTTTCTTACCATTTTTAATAGACAAAAATACTCGGTACACTCAGCTACGCCAACTCCGCTCCGCTACTTTGCGGAAAAGGGACATCCTCCTAATCTGATAAAAACTTTAAATGCTTATATCTCAGAACTATTTTAGCTGATTTAAATTATTTCTTCATGTACTTATAACATTATACTATATTTCACTAAACTTGTTGTTTTAAACATATCGAACAACTGTCTGTATTACTATTATGCTTACTTTTACTTGTAATATCATAGCAATAGTTTGGAAAATATGTTTTTCTTTCTTTTACAGTCCGCTGTCCGCTGCCATTGTCTTCATGTGAGCGGCTGTACATTGGAATCGAAAACGCGGCCTAAAAGCAATATCACGCGTTCCGAGAAAGAGCGTATACATTTTACATGAGCAACGTAAATAATAAGGTCACATAAAGATTCACTCATAAAAAGCTCCTTTTATGACCCCTCAATATTATGTACACCTATATTGAATTGTCGGCTTTGTTTTATGGGGATTCTTATATTTATTTTTAGTATATACATCTTGTAGCTTTGTTCATAATGTACTATAATCTAGTATTTTTAAACTTTCGCGATTTGAATGCTCAGCTCGTGACTATAGCCATTGTAACATAGTCGAAACCTCGAGCGAAAGGTACCTATTTTTAACTAAATAAAATAATGCGTGATAAAAGCCGATAAACATTTAAAACATAATATTATAATCTGATGTATCTATAGCTAATTTAATTAATAAAATATGAAGAATTTTTATCAGATACGTTTCGGAGAGTTTTTCAAATCTGCATGATCTGATGCCCATTTTTCTATTGGACTGCCAGAGTGGTTACGATAAGTCTCAACCGTTTCATTTAAGTTCAAAGTAGGTTTAAGACGAAACCCGGACGAAGCGCTTTTATTTATCTTTTATTTTGCAAACTGCTGGACTGCAATGCGCTGCCTGAATGGGTTGGTTCTCCAATAGTTACAATCTGAGTGTTTTCAAGTCTCACCCTACCATATCTTGAGTTCTTGACACGCTCATCAATCAACCAATCAATCATCAAATGATTTATTTGCTAGAACATAACTATTATTTTGTTACACTGTATTCAGTCTGCAAGACGTGCAAATGTTCATATACTAAATAATGTATAGAAAAAAAGTGTTTTATTATAAAACTCCATAATTTTCTTAACAATGTAGAAACAATGGTAAAGAAGCCAATCAGCTAAAGTTTTTTAAATTTATTGCCGTCCAACATTGGCAGCTTGGCTAGTTATTTGTTTTATTTAGTTTTGCTACCAGTTTCACATAATCAAGGACATTGTTATCCACTGAGATTTAGGATATAAATTTTATCACAAGTTTCGCATTCAGACAAATTTTGATTGCCTGTGACACAACATTCAAAGTACGATTCGAATAACAAACAAAGAAATAAACTGATAAAATAAATTCCAGGATAAAATGTCCAATCGTAATTAAAATCTGTATAAAACAAGTCAATTAACTTTTATTTATCAAACATAAACTCGATCCCATTTTCATATGCAAATTATGAAAAACTTTGAAGGGAAATGGTCTGCTATCTGTAGATCTCGGATATAATGAATTCATTATTTTATGATACGACCTACTAGTCTAAGTTTCCACTTTCATTGAAAGGAGTACAAAATATAATGATTTCTTAAGTTTTCGCGATTATAAAAAATTATAATTAAACTCTTCCAAGTCTTTCATATAGCATGCTGGCCCTGGCCGCTTACTAATTACAGTTTCATACAAAGTTTTTTTTTTTGTTTAAATTAGAACATTTGTCAAGGCATTTTTGTAGGAAATTTGTTGTAGCCATTTGCACCCATATAAAGGAAACGTCAGTCATTCGAAATCAAGCAACTGTGATGCGGAGCTCGACGCGTTGATCTAAATAAGAATGTTCAATCAAAGCTCACTCGTAATGCTTGGTAACAGATTTTCCTTCTCATTTCCATTCTATTTACTTTTTAACCGACTTCAAAAAGGAGGAGGTTATCAATTCGACTGTATGTTTTTTTTTTTTCTGTGGTTTCACACTTATTTGACAGCGATGGTGGCCGGGCGGTAGAATGTGCACTTTACAAACTGATAGCATCTGTTTGTAGTTTGTACATGTCATGTAGGTAAATTATTGAAGTCTGTTTTTTTCAAAAAAAAAAACAATTATCTCATTATTAAGTAGGTACTTATTGTAGATGTCATGGTATGATGACTTGATGATAGCCACATTTTGGCAACAATTTACCAAAATGAGTCACTTAAAAGTTACGATTATGTTAAAAGCAAAGAACTCCTTGTAAAGTAGGTACTAGCTATTTATGACAAAACATGCTTTGTGAACAATCGTGTGCTTATGAAAACTGCTTTGCCGCGAGGTACTTACCTACTAGTAGGTACATTGAACAGGCCATAAAATTAAAAAAAGTAGTATTGAAAAATATTCTACTACTAAAGGCAAGCATCACAAAACTGCAGCGCGCATTGAAAAATTCATAACTACAATTTTATCAGCCAGCGCTTAAATATAATGCTGCGGCCACACAATGACAGTGTTGGAGCCAAAATCGGTCGCAAGTTTTTTTTTACGTTTCGGACTTTGACATAAGTGAATAACTCAGGACATAAAACCAATAATGTACTATAAAATTGAATACCATGATTTTAAGCGCAGCATTATAAAAAATTCATTAATAAAATAAAATAAAAAAATAAATCTTACATGAGAAAAATTACGATAAAAAATTTAATTTATTAAAAATTTACAGAATAGTAGCGAGCATTTGTTAATTCAGAATATCAGCTGACTCCATACAAAATTTCATCCAAATCAGTTAAGCTGTCACGGATTTGAGTGCGGTCGGACATTTACACATGAACGTACATCATCATCATCATCACCCCCGACTGCTGAACATAGGCCTCCTCACTGAACGACTGCTTCCATCTGCATTTACTGGATGCCCGCGACTCTCACGATGTCGTCGGTCTATCTAGCGAGAGGCCTACCTACGCTGCATCTTCTGGTTCGTGGTCTCTACTCAAGAACCTTTCTTCCCCATCAGACTCAAACGTTTGCATTTGCAATCACTCCAGTTGACTTTACAACCATAATACGACATAATACGCTTTTCAATGTGCGTTAACCTTTACACTATTCGCTCACAAAGTCATGTCCTTGTGAGCAGACTAGTGAGTTTTATTTACCGTGCGGGGTAGCAAAACTAATACGGTCTGAACGCGCCACTAGCCTTCTACGTCTACGTAAAAGCATCGTACAATTTCAAGCAGAGACTGGGAATGGTAAGCTAAATATAAATGGTTTAAAATTGGGTATAACGTATCCTATTGTGAGAAGTTACGGATACATTTACATTGTTTATATTAAACGAGAATTACGGAAGATTAAGCCGGTTGCTCTGGTTATAGTTTTATCCGCATTTAGTGATCTTTTTCAAGATGAGTGCGCGTTCGCGACTCTATCTCTCTATAATAAATGTTAGAAAATGTATTTTTTTTAAAGTCCTTATAGTATAAAGTCCTTGTTGGGGGATGGTATTTCCTAAGGTTGCAGAAATGTTCGAATTTTAAGAGTAGCAACAGTGTTATTATGGCAGCTAACAAAGTGTGGAAACTATCAAAGTTTGGAAACTAACAAAGTTTGGAAACTAACAAAGTTTGGAAACTAACAACGTTTGGAAACTAACAACGTTTGGAAACTAACAACGTTTGGAAACTAAGAACGTTTACACACATTTTTTTGTTATTTACGAGATATCACTCAAATAAAGCTGGATGCTTCCGACTATCGAGTAGTTGTCATCAAAAGCGCAATAACACAGTTACAAGTGAAAATAATAACGGTAATAAGATAAATTATCTATTATTATATTATTGATACTCTAGGGTTATAAAGTGAAGGCATGATTTCTTAACAGAAAGTTTCTTCTAGGCAAGCATGCTCCAACGTAGACCACATCATCGCTTAACATCAGGCAAGATGGTGGTCAATGGCAAGCCTATTATTTATTAAAACATATATATACGCGAAAGTTTGTGTGAAATTTTTGTACAAACTTCGCAACGGGTTAGGTTTTTTTTTTTAAATAATGAGCAAGCTTGACAGTTGTTTGTCAGTACAGAAGGCAGTAAACTTGTAACGATTAATGGAGTAGAAGGTAAACAAGCATGTGAAGAGGCTCGGCAAATTTGCTTGTTACCGAGTTACGATGTAAACACGCTCTGTTATCTGTAAGTAGTTGAAGGATTAAGTAACTCAGGCTGGGGTACCAGGTTATTATACAGGGTTACGCATATAGTTTGTACTAAGCCGAAAGATGGTTATTGTACAATTTTTACTACGGGACCAATCCCAAAATTGAAAAAAATATCTGTTCCATACATTTTGACGAGGGTCAATGACCTTTTTCTATAGAACAACTGATATATTTTTCGCGATTTGATTGATTGATTGATTGAGTTTCAGAGTTGGATAGGAAAAGTAAAGTAAGTAGTTCACAATAGTGGTTACGATGGACTCTTTTCGGTTTAGTACCCTTTCCGCGTAACCTAGTACGATATATCAAGTAGTGGTTTCACCCACTATCACACTCTGAGATCAGACAAACTAGGGAGATATGGTAAGGTGGCGTGGCGGGTTCGAACGCCTCTGGCCTAAATCAGGCCTAATTCATCCTGCAGACGACCTTGTAACTTTTTTTTATAAGGTTAAGTCCACGTTTGACCACCAACTCGCCTGTGAACTATTAGTCAGTTAATTAGAGTCGCTGCTATTTTCTTAGTGTGCGTGATAAATTAGTAGATAAGTACAGCTTGTACTTACAGTTTTTGGGATAAGCAATTTAGCGATAAAGTGAAAAAAATGAATGAATATGTATGTAAAACTAGATGGCACCGCGGTTCCACGCGCGAGTTAAAAAAAAAAGAAAAAAAAAAAATTGCTTTTCAAATTTTCAAATTGTCTGCGTTTTTTTCTTAATTTTTCTTTCCGTAAGAACCTTCTAAAATTATTAGACAACTTAAAAAATATGAATGAAATCGAAAAATTCGTTCTCAAGTTATGGCGTGACCAAGGTAAATAGGGATTCATTTTTATAATTTATATACAATACAATACAAAACTCTTTATTAAAATACCACAAAACAAGGATAACATAAAAACTACAACAAAAATATATATCTAGGCTTTTAACAGATGACAGATGTCTTTTTTTGACTTTTTTTTTCAATTAAAAAAAAATGTGAAGACAAAAACTTTAAATACGTCATGATAAGTTAAACCAATTTAATATAACATCAAATTGATGAAACTTAACCCTTCAAATACCAAATTGCTGCAACATTTAGTCAATAATCAACCGTACATATCCTGGCGCTATCGTTCGAGTAATTTTCGAATTTAACATTGTTCACGCAATGCTATTTGCATTATCAAACAGGTAACACGAATACCAATTATTGGAGTTATTATCCAATCAAGTTATCCAGTCGAGTGATATTATAAAATATTGGTTTTAAATCCTAGGTTTAAACGCAGAGCGTGAAATATCATACCGCCGCGCTTATTAACAAAGTAAATAATGTTGTTGAATAACATTTCAAATAACGTATATTTCAATTAAAGCTTTAATTAATGTTATTTAAACCTGTATTTACGGTTGGAAAATATTGTTGTGAGTGATTAATTTTAATAACTACATGACTCGAAATACCTATTTCTACCGTCATAGTCACCGTCGTCGAGTCACCGACAGCTGTTAAAATTTGCAAGTTGAAGTGGCAATGGGCAGACCACATCGCTCGAAGAACCGATAACCGATGGGGTAGAAAGGTTCTGGAGTGGAGACCACGAACCGGAAGACGCAGCGTAGGTAGGCCTACTAGATGGACCGACGACATTGTGAGAGTCGCGGGCATCCAGTGGATGCAAAAGGCAGGCTGTCGTTCAGGGTGGAGGTTAGAGGGGAGGCCTATGTTAAAATCGTCGCTAAGTTTTCTGAAAATTTACAATTCTCTGCGCAATTTTCTTAATTTTTCCTTCCGTAAAAACCTTCTACAAAGTATTAGAAAATTTACAAAAAAAGATCAATGAAATTGTTAAAGTCGTTCTTAAGCTATGGCGTGACCAAAGTAAATACGGATAAATTTTTTATGTATGTAGATAGATAGATTAAACAGGATTTTCAGCAATAAAGGAAAAGGACCTATGCGACAGCATTGTGAGAGTCGCGGGCATCCAGTGGATGCAGATGGCAGGCTGTCGTTCAGTGTGGAGTTATAAGGGGAGGCCTATGTTCAGCAGTGGACGTCTTCTGGCTGATGATGTCGATGATATTATTTCAATACAAATTTGATAGACCAAATTTATTTAGGCTAAGATCTAAATTAAAATATTGGACCCTAATAAATTTTACGAGTAATTTCGGTCTATGTCCTAGTATCACAAAATAAAACTGAAAATTGCCACTTTAGGCTCAAATATTTCACACCAAAGTGACAATTTTGTAAAGAGGTTTTAGATAGGTTGAGGTACCTATATTATCCTATCGATGGTATCCTCGCATTTTTTTTAACACAAAAACCCAAAAACAATCAATATTACAATGTTTTAATACCGTCCCTGGTGGTGTAACAAACGGCGCTATGGTGTACATACCTTATAATATAGACGGCCACGACAAAACTACAAAATTATGTGAGTTCCTTAGTTGGCTTCGGAACCCTAAACAGCCAAGGCCAGACCCGCAAAAAACTTAAGGAAAGCTATAATACTATCTTTTCGTGATCATCCATCATGAGGACTTTACTCCATCATAGATCTGGACAGAGATTGATTGAAACAGTTATGGGGACACTTTATTGAATGCGGATTCTTCGGATAATTCTATCGTTCATTCACGAGTTCGTACGTTCTTTTATTCGTTCATTCGCTTATTTCGGGAGCTATTCAGTCCCTTTTTATCTTAAGGATTGTTTCCTATCATTTGTTAAGGCGTCATATATACCGTGCGATAAGGTTTTGGTTCTTTTCTTGTAACTACGACTTTTTAGATTGTTTCATCATCATCATCATCATCATTTCAGCCATAGGACGTCCACTGCTGGACATAAGCCTTCCCCATCGATCTCCAAAAGGGCCGGTTGGAAGCGGCCAGCATCCAGCGTTTCCCTGCGGTCTCTTTTAGGTTGTCTGTCCATCTTGTGGGTGGACGTCCTACGTTATATATATTATTTTGTGGTATTTTTTTACTGCCTTTAGATACAGAATCGTCTGTAGTTCGCCTTAGAACGGTATCCGAACTAACTTTCGGGATCTGTTTCCAAACAAACGCAATTGAACTTGGAGTATTTCAAGAATTCCTTTTTACTTTGGGACACGATTTTGTTTCTCAGGACAACGGGGATCTTTCTACAGTAATGCAGGGACGTGACGGCTAAATTAAATTTTTTGGCGTGTCAAACGAGAATACCTACCTATATGTATATTATATAGGAAGGTACACAAAACAAATAGTTAAAACAAACGACAAGGGTCGCGTTTTCGATTATACTTATATACGATAGGATATATACTTATATTATCTGTTATTTTACTTAAGAGTGTGTACTATAATCATTCCAAATTGGACGCTTGTACGTATTACCGTATCTATTCTCTACATAGTATAAATTAAAGTCGCTTTCCGTGTCTGTCTGTCTGTATGGCCGCTAACTCCTCCTAAAGCACGCAACGGATTTTGATGCGGTTTTCACCATCGGTTAGATACATTTTCACGGAAGGTTTATATATGTTTTTTTATTATTATTATATTTATAACTAGCGACCGCCCGCCCAGCTTCCCACGGGTGTAATTTACGTGCGAAGCTGGGCGGGCGGGTCGCTAGTTTATACAAAAGCAAATACAAAAAATATTAGTTTGTTTTACTTTTTTTACATTAAACCTTTATGCAAGTTGCTCTAACCTAACTCCGCTAATCTATCAGAAGCACGAACGCGGACCAATCAAAAAAGAAAAAAAATGCTCAAATTCCACTAGGAACTCACCTGAATTTGGTTCCCGCTATCCTCTAAAGCCAATTGTCGTTTTTCGAAATGGTGTGTTGAAAAATAAATAAAGTAGTTCCCAAATAAACGTAATAAAGTAAGTAGTTGACGTTTCATGTAATATCGTGACAGCACAGATCGGGCCGGTCCCGTTCGTAATATTGTGATAACGGGGTGTTTCCTTACAGAAGTTATCCAAACTTGCGTCGGGGACACGTCGCTAGGGACTCCGGATTTATCATTTATAGACGATACCGATACGTTTACAAGGGGACGTATTTAGAAACACAGGAAGAGGGGTACAACTAAGATCATAAAAACTACTTAAATACATTTTTTTAACTTAAAATGCAACTCTACGGATACCAGGGTCCATGAATTATATTATACTTAACTAAATTTTGTTAACTTAAATGAATTTACTTTAGTTATTCACCATTTAGAGAGAGGAAAGTTAATTATATTTTATCTAAGGTTAAAACAATTTGGTCATGTTACCATTAGTGTTGTGTGTATACCGCGAGCAGACCAGCGAGTGGCAAGCAGCACCCGATCACGAGTATGACACATGTGCCAGCCATCGCCCTCCTCAACCATATCTTAGGGAAGAGAGCGACCCGACACACGACGCCGCCGCAAGAAGGTGCCTTCGATGGTGAGCATGAATGCTCGAGCAATCACACAACTCTTATTTCCAAACGCTTTCTTTTTACATTTTTACATCGCCACAAATACATCAATTAAATAATTAGAATATTATTAATATTATAAAGAGGAAAGATTGGATTGTTTGTTTGTTTGCATTGAATAGGCTCCGAAACTACTGAACCGATTTGAAAAATAATTTGGGAAGCTACACTATCCCCGGGTGACATAGAATAATCTATACCTACCCGTGCGAAGCTGGTGTGGACCGCTAGTTTATAATAAAATGGATATTATTGAACTAAAAACTCATCAACTGGATGCCCGCGACTCTCACAATGTCGTCGATCCATCTAGTGGGAGCCTGAGTACGTCCACTTTATTGCGATCGGAGGCGGAGTTGTGCTAATTTATTGAATTCTGTTGGCCGGAGTCGCTGTACTACTGTGTATACTCTACTAAAATACAGCTCAGCCTATATCTATATACATGAAATAGCCAAACCTCAGAGGAACAACTATCAGCATTACTAGCTAATTTGATTAGTTACTAATGGGCTATGCGAAGGACACACTAGAGACAGAGAAAGTTGGTAGACCGTTTTGTCTGCTCCAATTTGAACAGGTTAATAATAAATATGAAAATTCGGGACATTTTTGCACACACGGTCATCTGACCCCAAACTAAGCAAAGCTTGTGATATGGCTGCCAGAGACTGATATACATACATATAGTTTTAAATACATACTTAATTATATATTAACAATCAGGGCCCCGATTCTACTAAACAAATTGTTTTTAATTTGTAATTGCTTCAATTTTTTTTTTATAATTGCCTCAATATTGACAGTTTTTAATTATTTTTAGGGTTCCGTACCTCAAAAGGAAAAAACGGAACCCTTATAGGATCACTTCGTTGTCCGTCTGTCTGTCTGTCTGTCCGTCTGTCAAGACCCTTTTTCTCAAGAACGCGTAAAGGTAGCAAGTTGAAATTTATACTAAATACTTGGGTCTACGGTTTCTTTCGGCTGTAAAAAAATAAAAGTTGTAAGTCAACGCAATCAAAAGATATGAACGTTTATGTCGCATATTTTGCGATTTCACAGGGGAACCAAAACCTATAGGGTACTTCCCGTTGACCTAGAATCATGAAATTTGGCAAAAGGCAAGGTCTCATAGCACATATATAGGAATAAATCCGAAAGTTATAAATATGAAGGTATATCATTTAAAAATGATTATTTTGCTATTACAAACTTACATTTTGTAGTTGGAATGTATGGAAGAACCTTATTGTCAACTACAAACTTAAGTTTGTCTTTCAATATTTTAACTTCAGTTAGTTTTTTTTTTGGTCTCGCGCTCTTAGGGTTCCTTTATGTCGTATATTTTGCGATTTCACAGGGGAATCAAACCTATAGGGTACTTACCGTTGACCTAGAATCATGAAATTTGGCAAGAGGCAAGGTCTCATAGTACATATATAGGAATAAATCCGAAAGTTATAAATTTGAAGGTATTTAAAAATAATTATTTTGCTATTACAAACTTACATTTTGTAGTTGGGATGTATGGAAGAACCTTATTGTCAACTACAAACTTCAAAGTTGTCTTCCCAGAGACTGTGGGATCGGCCGATCTGCGAACTAGCATGGAAATCGCTACTAGATACGTGTCCTAGTATTGCAGATCGCGCTCGTATTCTTGCTGTCTCTGTTTGGGAATCGGGACTTTGGTTGCAAGCCATGCCCTTTTTTAACACAGGTAGCCTTTTAGATCCAACCGCATTTCGTCTAGCTGTCAGCTTACGCTTGGGTGCAAGGTGCTGTGAGGCCCATCGCTGTCAGTGTGGTACTGCTGTTGACCAGCTCGGTCACCATGGTCTCTCGTGCTCGAGAAGCGCTGGTCGTATTGGCCGACACGCTAGCCTGAACGACATCATACGCAGGGCACTTTCCACCGCCAATGTCGCAGCTGTGCTCAAACCGAGTGGTCTTGCGCGTGACGATGGAAAGAGGCCTGACGGTATGACACTTGTGCCCTGGAGGTTGGGGCGGCCCCTTGTATGGGACGCAACTTGTGTCGATACTTTGGCGCCGTCACATCTTCCTGAGACACAGGGTAGGGCTGGCGCGGCTGCTAATTCGGCAGAGCAGCACAAGCGTCACAAATATGCTAACCTCGGCAGTGGTTACATATTTGAGGCGTTTGGGGTCGAGACATTGGGCCCTTGGGGACCGGGAGCTCACCTCATTTTCAAAAATCTTTCAGAGCGCCTGGTTAATGCGACGCGTGACCAAAATGCTGGCGTGTTTCTGGCTCAACGCATTAGCATTGCCATTCAACGTGGTAATGCCGCCAGCATGTTGGGTACGCTGCCAACTGGTAGTGGGCTTGAGCATTTGGATTGTCTTTAGACCTTCAACGGTATATGGGCAGTCTAACTGTATTTGTAGTGTTAGTTTTAGCTTGTATTTTGTTTAGTTATTAAAGGCACTTGCCCAGTAAAAAAAAATTATTTGTCTTTCAATATTTTAACTTCAGTTAGTTTTTTTTTTGGTCTCGCGCTCTGAGGGTTCCGTCTAACGGAACCCTCAGAGCACGAGTCCTACTCGTACTTGTCCGGTTTTTTTTTTAATACTAAGTTATATTAGGCGGTGGTATATTTTTAATATAAAAAAATAAATAAAAACTGTAAATTTTGAGGAAATTATTTGAAAATTAAAATTGAAACAATTACAATTTAAAAACCATTTGTTTGGTAGAATCGGGGACTTGATATAGAACAAACACAAATGTTCATCACAACTAATTTTAATTTTGTTTTCGTTGATGGGCACTATAAATGATCGGCTTTTTATATAATAAGAACTAAAACTATCACTACCTAATTATTATATACAAATTAAAATGAACAATAAATTATCAAAATCATTAAAAATACTAATCTAAAAGCCCTTCGGTGGAGGGAAAAGTGGCCAGAATGCTGGCAGCATTGCCACGTTGGATGGCAATGCTAATTTTTTGACCAAAGTAGGCGCCAGCATTCCGGTCACATGTCGCCTCCATCAAGCGTTTGGCCAAGTCCCTATATAAATCATGGGCGGCCGGCCCCCACGGTCCTAAGGTCTCGACCCCAAACGGCACAAACATATACACCCTGTCTAAAAATCGATATTTGTGCCGTTTGAGGTTTTCAGCCTTAGTCGCGGCAGCTCCAGCCTGAAAAGATGTCCCAGGAAGATGAGACGGCGCCAATGTATCGACGCATGTAGCGTCCCATATTACAGGCCGCCCCATCTTCCATGGGATGAGGGTCATCCCGTCGGGTCTCTTACCGTCGTCCCGCATCAGTCCATTAGGTTCTAGAACTGACGGGACGCCGGCGCTGACGAAAGCCCGACGGATGATGTCATTCAGGCTGGCATGCCGCGGTATGCGCCCTGCGCTCTTAGCGCAAGACAGCGCGTGGTGGCCGTGCCTGTCCACCATTTCACTACAAGAGCAGCGGTGAGGGACTTGGCAAGGGGCACCTATACGGAGGGATACGGCTACTCGGAAAGTATTATTATCTAAAAGATTGCCAACGTTTTTGGAAGGAAGGGCATGTAGCCAAAGCCCTGATTCCCACCGCGTAACAGCAAGTAGACGAGCGCGCTCTGTGGAAGAACTTGCAGAATCAAACAAGTTCTGACGTTCTATCTCACAGAGCGGCCCGTCCCACTGTCTCTGCGAAGCCGGAGCTTTGGGCAACGGTTGGTTCGGACAAGCTATTTTCCAGCTTTCCAATGCGTCAGTAAGGTAACTGATTCCTGAATTTTGTAGTGTAGGCGATAAAATAGTGTTTACCAGTTTTTGAGTGCTGAAAACTGACGACAGGAAAGCTGGCAAAGATACACTAGAAATTTTGCGAATACCGAGTCCTCCAAACCTTACAGGTAATGAGGCTTGCCTCCAAGTACGATCGTCGAAAGGTGTGTTAAGTATGGTGGTGAGTGTATCCCTTTGAATGTTGTCAAGCTGTTGTAAAGGTAAAGGATGATTCCAAAGCTGACAACATCTAAGAGAATACATAAATTTTGGAACAAAAAGGCAATATCGAATAATAAAATAAGCCATGTGAGTGTTTATTTTTTGGAGGCGGTCCGAAACTGACTGAAAATTTTGAATTTTTTCGTCAATAAAATCTTGTATTGACTCATCTAGGATCGGTGACCCTAGAAGGCGGAGTGAGCGATTATCTAGCACTTTGATATTAGGCGCGATTTGTTCAAAAAGATTTATTGTCTCATTTTTTTGACTTGAAAAAGAATTTGGAATAAAGAGTTCGCATTTGGAAAAATTTAGTACGAGACCTATTGCATTAAATTCCGTGATTAAATTTTGCAGGTCTTTATATACTGTGTTTAAGTCGCCTCCTAGAGTACCATCATCTAGGTACCATACGTTAAATTTGGATTCTAATTTTTGAATGATAGGGTGGATAGCTAAGCCAAAAATAGCTGGTCCGAGGGGGTCACCTTGCTGGCAGCCAGATTCTGAAGACAGCAAATTGTTTTTGTACATTAATTTGGAGGGTTTACTATAACATTGCCAAATAAAATTGTAAATAGATGGAATTTTGTCTTTAACTTGGGCCAAAAGGGTGTTTCGATCAACAGAATTGAAGGCATTCTTAACATCCACCTTCAGCAGAACTTCACATTTCTGATGGTATAAATAAGTTCTTAGGGCGTGTACCGCCGCCTCACAGCCGCCGCGCGATCCAAATCCGAGCTGTAATGGTTGGAACTCCTTACAGAGGCACTCTTTGATATGCTTTACACAAACTTTTGCTGTGAGGCGACGGTACACTGTACCGACAGCTATCGGCCTTATGCCACCATCCTTCTTAAGAAGGGCGCATAAGTTAGCCCCGTATAATATTTCAATTATTCCGTCATTTACTTTCATTCATCACATAAATGTTGTCCTAGGTGGGAATCGAACTCACGCCCCCAAGATTAGAGGCAGGATCACTACCAATTGGACCAACGGGCTATCTAAATGCGTCACTAGCTTCAAACGCTTGCTGTACCGAACCTTATTAAACTTTGATAATATACAGTTTGGATCTGCCTTAATCTCGAGCTAGTACTGAAAAAAGTCTGCAAACAACTGAAGGGCATGAGGTAAACACGTATTGCACACACCAACATATTCTTACTGGTAATGTGACTTTAATATAATATATTAAGCCTGGTCATCTGCAGTAACAAGCGTTACTTAAAAGTGGGAAAAACTCGCCTTAAGTCAAAATCAGGAGCTGAAAACATCGAGATAAAATAACTACAGAGTCACAATTGTGCCAAAAAGCGGCGCACGCTACGACTACGTCTTTTTGGTTAGTTACAAGGTAACCGCGATCCGACAACAACGCCGCGCGATGCCAGATCTAAGATGATATAGCGGACACCTAACGTTGAACACTATGCAAGCGACATAACGTCTAAATTGGAGTAAATATGATATTGTGAACGTACAATGACGCTCGGATGTTTTTGGACTGTTTTCACTGTGAGATTGTGAATCTATAGCAATTGTGTCTCGATGGTTGAAGATAAATAGTTATACCGGGTTTATCTCTTGACGATGAATATATTCAAGTATATCATTGTAATCATCTTAGAATAACTACTCAGAGAAGGTAAGTTTCCAAACAACGCCTTCTCAAAACGTAAGCTACAAATTCGCTTTGTAGCTTACGTTTCGATTGGTATTTTAAACGATTTAAGCAAGAAAATTAATGGATTACCTGTGGAATGTCACACCATAACTCTTATGCTACTTTTCTGATTTGTTGTGGTACGATTTCACCGCGCAAATTGTCATAGTAAAAATTTTATATATTTTTTGGTGTCATATATGACACCATTTGAATGGCTTAAATTTTGCGAATGTACTTGGTTTCTTTGTGTAGTTATTCTAAGGTAATCATCTTATAAACAACTTTTACTTTGATACCAATCCTGATATCGCAAAAAAAATTATGTTTTAAAGACTATTTAGTTGTTAATTAGGTAAGCAATTCTGCGTAGTTTCAGCCTTACAAGTTTATTTGTCCAATCAGAACACATCCGGTATAATCCGAAAAAGTTTTCATGATGTCGTCAAATTAACAACATAATCTACACGACAAGTTATTATGTTAAGTAATTTGTGAATATTTGAAACACGCAAGGTCTTAAAACACGACCAATTTGGTGTCATATTAAATTTTACTAGCTACGCTCTGCGGGTTGACCCATCGGCCGGTCGTCTTTCATTCGTTTTTATCCTTTCGTAGACGAGACAAACGATAGAAAATTGTTACTTTTGTCTCTTTCTCGCGGGATAAAAAAGATGAATTTATTGAAAAAATATTTATTGTAGCAAACGTGGTCCATTAGATATATGATGTTATAAACTAAAGTCCCTTACATTCGGACGTTGCAAGTACGTCATACAAGTGTTAAATATTTTAGCAATCTAGGTACTCACAGAATGATATAGACTAGAACATAAAGAGCATAGAATCCGTCACGTGATTTATAAAGCGTACAAGGCCTTCTGTCAAATTGTATGCAGCCTTTGGAGCCTTTTACAGGTCTCTAGTATATTAAAACAGACAAACAATTTGTTCACAACTAGTACTAGGTCTGCTGAAGGCGTACTTTTAAAAGTGAAACACAGTAAAATGGCGTGCTAACGCAAGGTTATTTATTTACGGATAACAAACAGATTTAGGAACGTAATAAATAGCAAAAAAAATTACAACAATCCTTAAAAGTTTTAAACGAAAAAAGGTTACAACTACCTTAGCCTCACATTTCAATTAATATAACAACACGGCTGTCAAGCCATTTTTGTAAGAAATTTATTGTAGCCAGTTGTACCCATATAAACGGAACGTCAGTCATTCGAAATCAGTTAGCAACTGTGACGCGGACAAAGAACTTTGAGACCTAACCCAAAAAGGTAAGGTCCAAGTTCTTTGGATGCGGAGTTCGACGCGTTGACATAAATAAGAATGTTCAAACAAGGTTCTGTCATAATGCCTGGCGACAGATTTTCCTTTTCATTTCCGTTCTATTTACTTTTCTTTTCTGTGAATATAACCATCAAGCTGCTTGATGAGAAGAACACTAGAGCGACTAAATATTGACAAATAACATCCCATAAGAATTGACGTAAGAATCTGTTATATTATGATAATTTTATTCAGTTTATCGATCAACATCACTTCCTTTCTCGCTCCACGTTTCGACGCTTTGGAATATAATATTGGTCCTTACAAAGTTAACTAACAACAAATAAACGGGAAGAAGTGGCAACTACTTCAAAAATATGCATAAACACAAGTCAAATGCTGGCTCACAAACATTTATGTTAATTATAGCGGAGTTTGTTTAATTTCACAAAAATAAAACAAACGAACCGTTACAGCACGAAATAATAACTGAGTTAGGTTTGCCGGTAAACTGATTAAAAACCACAGGGAGTGTTACATAAACAAAAGTTAGGTCACTCGATGTGTGAATTGGGGCCACAATATTGTGAAACAGTAGCTAAATGTTGCTTACATTTAGCTAGTTTCACAAAATTGTAGCATTTATTCATTCCTAAAATAATAAAAACATGTAATTTTTAAACTTTCGCTATTTGAACACATGTTTTAAATGTTTAGCGGGACTTATCACGTATTATTGCTCGTGTATGTTTTAAATGTTTATCGGTACTTATCACGTATTATTGCACGTGTTACAATGGCCGTGGTCAGCTCGTGACCACGGCCATTGTAACATGGTCGATATATCGAGCGAAAGGTACATATGTTTTACCTAAATAAAATAATACGTGATAAGTCCCGATAAACATTTAAAACCAAGGCAGGATTTTAAAAAAATTAAAAAATATTAAGCACAAATCAACATCCACCCACAGGACGTAGGGCGCGTAGGACGTCCACCCACAAGATGGACAGATGACCTAAAAGAGATCGCAGGGAAACGCTGGCTGCAGGCCGCTTCCAACCGGCCCTTTTAGAGATCGATGGGGGAGGCCTATGTCCAGCAGTGGACGTCATATGGCTGAAATGATGATGATGATGACAAATCAATTTTAAGAAATCGACTCATCGCTTGTATTTCTTTAGTTAAACTAATTAATTTGATATTCTGCAATTGATTTGCTCTTTCATGTCAACCGAAAACAAACACTTTGTACACTTTTGTACAAACTTCAATTGAATACATTAACAAAATTAAGGAATTGAATTGGCACCCTCGTCATATAATTTGACTTCGTAAGACGTCAACTCAACGTTAATAGCTCTACAAATTGTTCAAATTCTTCCCTAAAAACGGATCCCCTGCAATCATAATGGAGTTTTTACAAATTCTGAGCGCCTACTAAGTGGCAGTTAAGAACCTGAGCGGAAGCGCAAAAGTCCATTCTAAAAACGTACACAGGAATAAAAGCGTTTCTATGTAAATTTAAAAGGTATGAGATAAAGGAATTGTTCGCTCGCGATGTTTTCAGAACAAGCGGTCGTATGCATGAATGCAAGGCTTTTCTTGCAAAGGCATGAACCCATTGTTTTTTGTAAAACAATACTAGTGTGCATCGGTGACATAAAGGAATGCTCAAGGCATAAGTTGCACGCGATTCAAATATCTAATTTGTTGTATTCACATGATTAAAACATACGTGAGAAGAAAAAGAGAGAAAAAGATGGTAGCCGAGCGGTAGCATGTGCGTTGTACAATCTGATGGCACCCAGTTCGATCCTTGGCTTCAAACATGACTTATTTCGTATTTAAATAAATTATGTGCAGTTTGGATGCCATCGCTCAAAAACGGTGAAGGAAAAGATCGTGAGGAAACCAGTATCACAGAAAAAAAAAACCTTCTCTTTTCTGTGACCGGTATGTCCAGCCTCGAAATTGAAAGCATTCATCAACAGAAAGATATGCACCAACATACACTGAGCCAGCATGGTGGATTATGACCCATCCCATCTTTTAGCCCGTTGGTCCAGTTGGTAGTGAACCTGCCTTCTGAGCTCGGGGGCGTGGGTTCGATTCCCACCTAGGACAAACATTCATGTGATGAACATTTGTGTTTGTTCTATATCTGGTTGTTAATATCTATTTAAGTATGTATTTAAAACTATATACGTACGTATATCAGTCTCTGGCAGCCATATCACAAGCTTTGCTTAGTTTGGGGTCAGATGACCGTGTGTGAAAAAATGTCCCGAATATTTACTTATTTATTTATTTTACTGAGAGGAAGCCTGTGTCCCAGCAGTGGGAACGTGATAGGCTGATAATGTTGTGAAAAAAGTCCAGCCTTATTCCGTGTTTATTATTAGGGTTCCGGATTCTGTGACTTTCGAATAAAAAAATGTTGTTACAAAGGTAATTCAATAAGAAATGGTCCAATGAGTTTTGTTCGATTGGCGATAGAAAAAACATTACAGAGAAATCACAATTTTGATAAAAAGTCATTTAGAATTTATCTGTTTATCTTTAACCGTTTTTTTATTTGACTAGGCCTAACTTATGTGGTGCAAAGCTATGATGTGGTCAAAAATAGAGCACGTTTACTAACCCTACATTTTAATACTTAAGATTGTAATTTTAGAAACATCTACCTTAATCTTCGACCAAAAACCTTAATGTCACTTAGCGTCTCTACCGTTTCTGGCTAGGTTTGGCGTTTATCCCACCCAGAAAGAAGTTGCCTAATTGATATTTTCAAACAATTTTACGAGCGTGGTTTCAAAGTGGTTTACGAGCCACAGCTCGAGTTCTAATTGCCCATTTTTATGTTTCTCGTGATAAGTGTTTTAGTCAGATGAAAAATCCGAACCAAAACTCAGCGCACGCTACGAATTGCGCCGTCTTTTTGGTTAGTTGTAAAACAACCGTGATCCAACTAAAGCACCGCGCGAAGCCAGTGCTACGATGACATAGTGGCCAAGGGACGTTGAACACTATTCAAGCGACATAACGTCTAAATTGGATTAAATGTGCATGGTGCATAATTGACTAGCAACGCACCCCGGCTTCGCACGGCTTTAGTTAGGATCCTTATTAAAAAAATATAGCCTATGTCACCTGGGGAGGGGATATTGTAGCTTCCCAACAGATAAAGAATTTTTCAAATCGGTCCAGTAGTGTCGGAGCCTATTCAATACAAACAAACAATCAAATCTTTCCTCATTATAATATTAATATAGATGTCTAGGTATATGTACATGTACAACGATGCTCGGACGATTTTTGACTGTTTTACTTAGTTTGGGACTCTATAGGTATTGTATCTCAATGAGTTCAATAATGGGAGGCAAAAGGGGGTTTAAAGTTTATAATATGTCTACCCGTAATCTACCCGTAAAAAGTCTTGGGAAACAGCTAGTACGAAATAAAAAGCTTGTAGCACTTGTACAATGTACACAGTTGGCAAATACCTACTGAAGATTATGCAGAGTAAGAGATAAGCTGGCGTTTACCCGGTACACCCTTGTTTAGGAGACAGGACAGGCTTCCGCGCATCTGTCAGATAGCGGTTACCGAGACTGTGCAGCGTTTTCGCATTGGTGCTGATTGTTTACAGCGTTTATAATTCGTGAAGCTGGTTGTTTATAAAATTTTATTTATACATTTAACACAACCCCCCCTTTTTATTTTTTTATTTACACGCTATGAATAAAATGGCTGTTAGCGCCAACGTAAAAAGAAAATGTCAGCTCATTGTATTATTATTCTTTGTGTATTTTCGAGTGTTGTGTAATAATGGTGGATTATTTTTTATTAAGGGTTCGTGGGTGTACAATATTGTGCAAGATAATGCTCAAGTGTGAGAAAGTGATATAACGCGGTAAAACATGTATTTTCGTGTTGTTTCCAATACTCCACAAAAGCTTCCTGTAAAGCTCCACCACTTTACTAGGGCATGACTGTGACTTACTTTGCTTGGCTCTGACTGCGACTGTGACTTGTTTGACGATTTTTAATAAAGCTTGCTAATATTTTAATACCTGATACTAGCAAATGCACAAGAAGTGAAACGCCAAAACCCTACAGAGGAAATAATAAAAAAGTAGTTTGTTCTTCAATGAACACGTTCCACTGCGAAAGGCTCCCGACGTTGTCCGATAATTGCCGGAGATCTCCGAGGGTAAAGGATTAACGTCGAGAAATGTATGGCACATTTATCAGATGCCTACATTAACCAGGTTTGCCTAACTTCGGACGGCGCAGCTGGGAAGACATGCGGAAAAGATTTATGGGTATGCAAACCTTGTAACTGTAAATGTTAAGAGCTAATGGGAATATTATTCCGCGGTGATTCGAATGTGACAATTTAATAGTCAGGAGATGTTTCCCAATATATATGTCGGAACACGAGAGGCCGATCCGCATTCACATATTGTGGTTTTATAGCGGGCGAGGAGAATGAGACGTCGCACATACAATGAGACAGCTTTTATTCCGTAACACTATGATTCCTTACAATAGAAAATTACTTAGGGACAAAGTATTTCGCTAAGTAACGAACGCTGCCACCCTTCCAACCAAAAGTCCAAAGTCAAAGTGCGCTCCTCCGAGCCTGGCGTGTCCGCGCGCTCTTGCTAGCGCCTCTGACGGACGGTATGCGAACCGCTTCGGCCATATTCGAAACCAAGTTTCGAAACTTAGTTTCGAATATGGCCGAAGCTGTTTTCGGAAACAGAATTATAGTTCCTACTTGGCAACCAGTTTCAGAAACAGAATCATTTTTATTTTTTCGAATATGGTCGAAGAGATGCGAACTTGCTAAACGCTGATTGGTTGCCGACTACACATCCGCCAGCAGTGTCAGCAGGGTACGTTACTGCAGCGCTACACTTGTGATGGCACCACCTCCATCACTAGCCCACCAAAATTAGCCTAGGTGGCGCATAACAAAATAATCTAATCCATAAAAACGATCCGCCGGTAGTTGCGCCCGAGTGCCGAAACGTCAACTGTCAGTTCCGTTTTTTTGCCACTTAAAAATATCGATGCGGCGACATATAGATATTAGATGTTTTCTACAAGCTTTTATTTAACTTCTTTTAACGTTTGTATGTTTGTTAGCTTGTTTAGGTCAAACCTTGCAAGCTGAATTAAAACCAGTTCCTCCTAGCCGATTTTGCTCAAATTTTGCATATACCTTTTGTTCTGCTGACAATACCTAATATTGTAATATTTTCAAAATGACCACCAAAATAAAAATTTATAATCTGGCTAAGTGCAAGTAGGGCTTACACCCTGGGGGTTCCGTGCTATCACATAAATTGTAAACAACTAAAGTACAAAAGGTTGTGTAAAAAGACAACATTGCACCCAGGCGGTCACCCATCCAAGTACCAATTTGTCACTGACTCGCACTTAGCCAGTATTTATTATTTTTTGTTTTACTTTAGTATGTGTACTATAATTATGTTAAGTTTGACGCTTATAGTACGTATTACCGTTTTTACGCTAGAGCTAAAACAACATGTAAAAAATTTTTTGTCTTACGCCCCTTTAGTTTTAACTTTTGACTTTATTAGGTATTACTTCTTAGTTAATCCGCCGTAACATTACATGTTCTGTAAAAATATATTTGGTTATATATGACGGTTCGAAAGATACAGCCGTTAAAAGGTAGGACGTACAGACAACGTAGGCTTAGTAATAGGGTCCCGTTTACACCCTAAAATATTTAAATAATATTAAAAATACTATTTACATAAAAGCCTACTCAATATTTTTTTTTTTAAACACAATTGTGTATCGAAATTATAATCAATATGTCAGAAATGACGCTCACAAAGTTATTATGTTCGGGTGTTACAGATAAACTTTTCAAATAACCCGAGAACTGAACTAGCTTGGCTCCAGCTGCCAGTTTCTATTGCATGAACCTACACAAAGAGTTCTGGTTAGTTTCTAACCGTGGTTTCTAATAAAGAGTCGACCGACAAACACGTCAGTTCTAAACTAAAGTTTTGGAACCAATTTCGGGGCATGAAAATTGCTTCACGCGTTGAATGCTACATATAATTTTGAGTTTTGTGTTAAGGTAATATTATTGTATATTCCTGTCGAGAAACTAGAGTTTACTTGTATGGAGAGTGTAACAGCCAGTATCTCATGGTAACCGGCACAGTGTACCGTGAAGTATTGTGAAAGTTCCGCATTGCCAATTTCGATTGAGTTGTAAATAACCACCCGACCAACCACCCGCATTCTTCGGACTTTCCGTGAACATTGTGCATGTAAAAACAATAAAAACCGACTTCAAGACTATACCTAGTACATGTACAAACTGCAACAGTAGAAAACGACAGTTAAAACCTTCGAGAACGGTTGGTTAACCAGTAACGTATATAATGGTATTCTAAAACAGAGATTTAAAGACCTCATCAAAACTTTTTATGAAGCTACAAACCAAAACGTCATACTTGAATGTATATTTCAAAATCCGTGTTAAATTATTATTTTGTTCTTTATAGTGGCATATCAACTTAGTCCGTCTTACTACAAAGGATTTAAGAACGCTTTAGACATGTGTTTAGCAGTTGTTTCACTGCGAAAAATATGTTAAACACATATCACGTATATACACGTATCATTAAAAGTGATTTAGCATCCCCCGTCGATCTTGTTACGTAAATTCTCTCCATCCAATGGTTGCCAAGAAGAGATCGCTTTTAGCGATAAGGCCGCCACTTGTGGCACTAGCTCGTAAGTGTTTTCTATCTGTTTGTAATATTCATTTCAGGGGCCTTACGGACAACAGGTATTGCGGCACCAAACTAACGTTAGATCCGTTCAGTTGGAAAATCACGCGAACGTGAACCTTAACGCGCACAGATACGGTTTGCGGTTGCGTGATTTTCCAACTGAACGGATCTAACGTTAGTTTGGTGCCGCAATACCTGTTGTCCGTAAGGCCCGTGGTGTACACAATAAAGAGTTTATATCTATACACTGTCCAAGTTTTTATTTGCTCTGACAGTTGCAATAACATCTTCCATTTAACAGGACTCGGTATGGCATAGTCTTGACTGCACTGAACTTCTTCAATCTAAGTTCAAACTATCCAGTCACAGCTGCAGTCATTTATAAAGCTTAGGCAGAGCTTTTTATTAGACCAAGCTATTCAGAACTTCCGTTCCAGCGTTCTAGACAATGCCCCACTTTGTTTCCGCTTGACTGGAATTGGTACCGTATTCTCGCATTATACTATACTAGAGGTCCGCTCCAGTTTCGCACGGGTATAGCCTATGTCACCCGGAGATAGTGCTGCTTCCCAACAGTGAAAGAATTTTTAAAATCGGTCCAGTGCTTTTTGAGTCAATTCGTTACAAACATACTTACATACAAATCTACATAAAATATTAGTATAGATTTAAAATAGTATAATTTAAATTGCTTTTTTTCATTGTATCCGTTACCCACTCCAGCCCTTTCGCTGAAGAGGAAAACAATATTGTATAAGGATTCTAGTAAAATATACGAAAACTACTGTGGCAGTATTTTTTCTTTATTTTTGAAAGCATAAAATGTTTGTGGACCGTGGACCATAAAATTTTCTTTAAACACAAACAATAAATAAGTAAATATGATATTACAAAACAAACAAAATAAATATTTTTTACTCGGATTTTGAAGTCAGCGGGAACTATTTTTGAATTAGTTTTTTTTTAAAAGTTCTCCAGTGTAAAACAGCTTTAGTTTAATCATTTAATGTATAGATGAACTAACAACACCATTATAATGAAACTGTATTGGCGAAGTTCACACGTGTTCGTTGACAGTTGACAGTCCTTTGTCGACTGCCAACGAACACAGTATATAAGTGGCGGTTGCATTGCAATCACCCTCTTTTCTTTGCTCGAACCTCGAAGCGATAACAAGTGTAAACGAATTGTGTGTAAAACAGTTTAAAAGGTGATTTCTTGGCTGAAAAGCTAACAAATCAGAATCGGGATTAATAAGTTACAGATGTCTTCTTATTTTCCCATGTCCACAGAGTGTAATTTGTCTTTTGTTAAGTGGTTCAAAACCTGTTTGCTAGTCATGTTTTTTTTTAGAGCCCTAATTAATAGTTATTGTACAAAGTGGCTGTTTTATTCCTTGCGTTTTCTTGATTATAATTTCTTTGCTAATGATTAATTTAATACTAATTACTAAATAACTGTGCTCATGTTAAAAGTTCTTCAGATTATATATCCGATTAGTGTACTTATTGTTATATATGCAAATTTCTGCCGCCGATTCTGCGGCTGAGCCTGCTGTCGAGCCTGCCGCTGAGCTTGCTGTCGAGTCTGCGGCTGAGCCTGCTGTCGAGCCTGCGGCTGAGCCTGCTGTCGAGCCTGCGGCTGAGCCTGCGGCTGAGCCTGCTGTCGAGCCTGCGGCGAAGCATACAGTGGAGCCTGCAGTGGAGCCTGCCGCGAAGTCTGCGGCTGAACCTGCTGTCGAGCCTGCTGCTGAGCCTGCGGCTGAGCCTGCCTTCGAGCCTGCGGCTGAGCCTGCTGTCGAGCCTGCCGTCGAGCCTGCGGCTGAGCCTGCTGTCGAGCCTGCGGTCGAGTCTGCAGCGGAGCATACAGCGGAGCCTGCAGTGGAGCCTGCCGCGGAGTCTGCGGCTGAGCCTGCTGTCAAGCCTGCTGTCGAGCCTGCTGTCGAGCCTGCTGTCGAGCCTGCTGTCGAGCCTGCGGCTGAGCCTGCGGCTGAGCCTGCTGTCGAGCCTGCGGCTGAACCTGCCGTCGAGCCTGCGGCTGAGCCTGCTGTCGAGCCTGCGGCTGAGCCTGCTGTCGAGCCTGCGGTCGAGTCTGCGGCGGAGCATACAGCGGAGCCTGCAGTGGAGCCTGCCGCGGAGTCTGCGGCTGAGCCTGCTGTCGAGCCTGCGGCTGAGCCTGCGGCTGAGCCTGCCGTCGAACCTGCCAGCTGAGCCTGCAGCGGATCCTCCAGTACGCAGTTACGTAAGAGACATTGTACGCAGTTGCGTAAGATCCGGTGTACGTAGTCGCGTAAGAGCCGATGTACGCAGTTGCGTAAGAGACATTGTACGCAGTTGCGTAAGATCCGGTGTACGTAGTCGCGTAAGAGCCGATGTACGCAGTTGCGTAAGAGACATTGTACGCAGTTGCGTAAGATCCGGTGTACGTAGTCGCGTAAGAGCCGATGTACGCAGTTGCGTAAGAGACAGTGTACGCAGTTGCGTACTGACTTAACTAAACCAGATTCGGTTTTAGTCTGATATGATGTGCTTTTCAGTATGCAGTTGCATTCTGATATTATGTAACATAAAACGATAGTATAAGACTTCAAAATAAGATTGTAAAGTACACATTTAATTAACACGTATAATGTCTATTATCATATAATACATGACACGTATACACGAGGACGTGTAATTGAGTCGGATGGCCGAATGTAAAACAACTTTAGTTTAATCATTTAATGTATAGATGAACTAACAACACCATTATAATGAAACTGTATTGGCGAAGTTCACACGTGTTCGTTGACAGTTGACAGTCCTTTGTCGACTGCCAACGAACACAGTATATAAGTGGCGGTTGCATTGCAATCACCCTCTTTTCTTTGCTCTAACCTCGAAGCGATAACAAGTGTAAACGAATTGTGTGTAAAACAGTTTAAAAGGTGATTTCTTGGCTGAAAAGCTAACACCAGTGTGCGGCGCATTAACGCTGCAAGCGATTGACGAGTCCCACAAAGCAGCCACATTTTTCACTGAGCCTATTATTTCTAACACATCAAACAACTGTCCGGTAGGCGCCCTTAACATTGTGGAATTGTATTTTTTTCTGTATGAGTGAATACAGAAAATAAAACTATGGCATGATGACTAATATTTTTTTATTACCTCATAATAAAGCTAATCATAAATAGAGCCCATCAACGAAAACAAAATTAAAATTAGTTCAAAAATAAATAAGAAAGCATTTAAATTTCATGCTAGACAGAGAGCGCACTATACTGAGCCGTGACGTCATGGCTCAGGAGCGCTATACAAATACTATACTAACACACGCTTTGTGAGAAAGGGACAGAGCATCCCCTCCCTATCCCCACCTAAAATTTTAAACGCTCATATCTCAGAGATTTATCAGCCAATTCAAACTATTTTTTCAGTATGTGTAATGTATTTAGTTATATTCCTTGCTAAGCCAGTTATTTGTAATAAATTAAACATGAGGACACATACCTATTATCTCACTGCTAGCGGCATTTATCGAGCGTGATATTGTATAGTGCAAGAATAAGGCCCCTTAACTAATTTAGAACTAAAGTCAAACACTCCTGAGGGAAACTAAGTTTTTTGCTTGTGTCTGTTTGTTTTTAACAAGTGACTGGCAGCTGGGGATTAGGCCTGCTAAGTAAGTGTTTCCACGGAATGAGGTGTTTTTAAAAGCTCTTATTTAACTTGCCCTGTTGGTATGTATGTATATATAAATGTATGTGTGAGACAAAGCTTGCAGCTGAATTTCAGACCAGTTATCCTAAGCCGATTGAGCTGAAATTTATCTTACACCTTTAGTTTGGATGACAATGCATGGTTAGCTAAATGGCGTCATTCCAAATCCAATATGGCGGACTCCCAAGGATGGTGGACCAGTAATTTTTATGCACCTTCATAATATGGGTATCGAATGAAAGGGTTTGCTTAGAGAAGAATTAGAAGAATTAGAGATGAATACGAAAAACTTGTTTTGAAAAAGTATTATTTTAAATTTATATTTTTATTTATCATGATCGCAGTAGTTTTTTTTAGTTCTCAGATCAGACAAACAATGCAGATACCGTAAGATAGCGTGGCGGGTGCGAACGCATCTTACCTAAGTCAGGCTTAATCCTTTTTGTCAAATTTACCTACTACAAGTTTCTTAAGGTAGAGTTCCGTGCATCGCGGTCGATCGCAGCCGCGCGCGTCTGACTCGCCTGTCTAACGCGCGCGTCTGACTCGTCTGTCTAACGCGCGCGTCTGACTTGCCTGTCTAACCCGCGCTTCTGACTCGCCTGTCTAACGCGCGCGGCTGATGCGCCAATACTAGCACTATGAAAATGTGCAAGCTCATTGAAATGCTCAAAACTAAGTAACTTAGTCTGAACTAGGATTCGTTCGCTCTGGAACGTGACACTACATTTTAAGATTCCGTATCCAAAGGGTAAAAACGGGACCAAGTTACGAAGCCTACGATATCTGTCTGTCTATCTGTCTGTCCGTCTGTCCTACCTATTAACGTCTGTATCTTTCGAACCATAATTGATAGCCAGTTGAAATTTTGACAGAATAT
The DNA here is from genome assembly GCA_914767915.1 of Agriopis aurantiaria. Lineage (NCBI taxonomy): Eukaryota > Metazoa > Arthropoda > Insecta > Lepidoptera > Geometridae > Agriopis > Agriopis aurantiaria. Next base: position 18,941,520 of record OU611983.1, read on the forward strand.
TTAATGTTACGGCCGATTAATTTAGAAATACTAATAAAGTCAAAAAGTCAAAACGAACGGGGGTCCCCATACAACAAACGTGTTTTTTTAACGTATTTTTGGTTCAGGTCTAATGTAAAAATGGTAATATGCACAAACATATAACTTGGCATGATTATAGTACACACTCTAAAGTATAGCAACAAATAATAAATAATGGCCAAGTGCGAGTCGGTGATAAGTTTCTGTTCATTACCAAGTTATGACTGGTAATTTAGTTATTGAATTTTATAGTTGTACGGAACCCTCGGTGCACGAGTCCGACCTGGTTTTTTTTTTTTTGGCCGGTTTATTTGAGCAGCATAGTAAAAAGAATATACTCATTCTTCAAGGGGCTCAAGTTTCACGGGGCTCTTTACTCCGAGCTCTATTACACTGAACTTGTGCCATCTTCACCCCTCCGAATCTTTTTCATTGGCAATATCAAACTCCCGTTATTAAAGTAAAAGTTATTTACGCTGTAAATAAGGAAGCCCGGAGACATAAAAACTTAAATATAAAACCGTAAAAGCGCAGGTGTTCAGTATTGCCGCGGCTGTCTCCGGCAGTTTATATTGGATTCTATATCAACAAATCGGTCAACAAAAAAACACTGTGCTAAATAAAACTTATGTAGGTATTGTTTTTTCACAAAAAAATCAGTATTAATAAATACAATAAATATTCGGTATTTTTGCACACACGGTCACCTGACCCTAAACTAAGCAAAGCTTGTAATATGGCTGCCAGAGACTGATATACATACATATATATTTTTAGATACATACTTAAAATATATTATAAACACCCAGATATAGAACAAACAAAAATGTACGTACATAAAGTGACAATATGACATTCACCAACAAACACTGGGCCAGAAAATTGGCCATAATCTACCATAGATTATGGCCAGTTTTCTCTCTCTCTAAGTGAAGTGAAGTCTCTCTCTCTCATATGTCCAAATAGTAGGAACATACTCTGTATAAATTAAAGTTGCTTTCCGCGTCTGCCTATCTGTCAGTAAATCGCCAACTCCTCCTAAACCAATCGGATTTTGATGCGGTTTTCACCATTAGTTAGATAATTTTTCACAAAAGGTTTATATATATATAAATAGCGACCTGCTCCAGCTTCGCACATAAATCAAACGTGCAAAGCTAAGGCACGCGAGTAAACTTTTTTTTTGTTGTAAAAATCATATAAGACTACAATATAGTTCTAACCCACAGAGTTTTATTAAATTGGAATCCGCAAGTACATCAAGGCTTATTTTCACCAGTGTATACATATTTTCTGACTGATGATGATAACTCTGATGGAGTACGTAAAAGTGTCTGAAAACCCAGCATGCCGCTTTATTATAATGATTATAATTATCATGAGGCTAATTTAGTGGTAGTTCGGCTCCATTTACATGGCCAACTGCATTCGGATAATTTTAGCAGTTTACAAAGGCGCATTTATTCAATTTTGTATTTACGTCTGACGTCCTACTGCTAAGACGACGCAGATGGAACTGAATTAAGTTGGAGCACTAATCCAACTTAAGACGAAAAAGAGGCCCGCAAAGTTGGTGAGCTCGCGGCATCTGACCCGATAAATATTTGTGGTAGAGCCCGTCTGGAAACGGGTCTCAAGTTTATATTGATTCTACAGCTTGGAAACGCAAATTGTCTTGCTTTGTAAGGTGAAGCAAACTGCTTCCACTGAGTTGGAGTTAAGGGTACCTAATGGGTGTAAATTATATTCAGGTAATTGGGTAACAACAACGTTAAAATAAAAATATTGGGTAATTAAACATAGTGGGCTAGTGGACCGTCCAAGTCAAATTCAAAATATTTTTTCTTAAATCATGGTACACATACATGTTTAATTGGAAAGTGTATGCTAAGCCGAAATTGGTTCGTTACATTCATCATTATGAGCATCTTTTACAAAGTAACATATAGAGTAATATAAATTAAAATGATGTATCTCATGTCCGGATTAGCAAGTTGAAGTGGCAGTGGGTAGGGCAAATCACGCAGAACAGATAGCCGATGGGGCCGAAAGGTTCTGGAAAGAAGACTAAGGACTGGTAAGCGCAGCGTAGGACGTCCACCCACAAGATGGACAGACGACCTAAAAGAGAGCACAATGGGGCCGAAAGGTTCTGGAATGAAGACCAAGAACCGGTAAGCGCAGCGTAGGACGTCCGGGTGGATCGTCTGTCCATCTTGTGGGTACAAGATGGACAGACGATCTAAAAGAGATCACAATGGGGCCGAAAGGTTCTGGAATGAAGACCAAGGACTGGTAAGTGCAGCGTAGGACGTCCACCTACAAGATGGACAGACGACCTAAAAGAGAGCGCAGGGAAACGCTGGATGCAGGCCGCTTCCAACCGGCACTTTTGGACATCGGTGGGGGAGAGGTCTATGTCCAGAAGTGGATTTCTTATGGCAAAAATGTAGATGATGGTGATTTAGAATTCTAACATGCCAACCACCGACCTAACATCGCTTCAAAACATGCAACTAAAGCAATCTACAAAATGGTCCTAGTGATACGCCACCGCTTGAATATCCCTATTTATCTAAAATTACACACATGATAATCTATAGCTAGGCGCGGAGTAGAATTTACTCGCAAATATCACTCCCGCTAAAAATCATTTTGCGGAACACGAAGGCAGTTGCTTTCACTCACATTGTCGGGGGAGTTTTATAAGGCTCTGAATTCTCGGAAATGGTGCTTAATTTTACCGAAAATGCGATGTTTCTTACACGAAATGTACTGGTAGGTACTCATAACAAGGCGGGTTATGTAATATTAAAAATATTTCTGGCATCATAAAAGTCTTATTATTTGAAATTGTTATAATAAAAGCACTAAATTTAACTCCTTTTTAAGGTAATGGTAAGTATCTACACTAATATTATAAAGAGGAAAGATTTGATTGTTTGTTTGTTTGCATTGAATAGGCTCCGAAACTACTGAACTGATTAAAAAAATTCTTTCACTGTTGGGAAGCTACACTATCCCCAAGTGACATAGGCTATATTATATTAAAAAAATATAGGGATCCTTACTAAAACTCCAATAATGTAACCCAAGGTGTAAAAAAATAAGACTTAAACCCGTGCAAAGCCGGGATGCATTGCTAGTGTATTATAAAAATTAAAGCATCACACATCATCAGCCTGTAAATGTCCACTGCTGAACAAAGGCCTCTCTCGTAGAGAAGGGTGTTGCCATAATCGCAACGCTTGGCAGGTGACTTGGGGATCGCAGTAGGTTCACCGTGTACTAAGGTAGGTGTAGGTTGTTAATATTTGTCTAATCCAGTGTAAAATACTGTTTTCATCCCATCTATTCGAAAATTACCATAACCGTGCCAAGTATTTAATAAGTGCGGGCAAAGGAGGTCTTCTCCGATAGGGTTTTTTAATAAGTGCGAATAAAAAAGATTTGAAATTGGAATATATTTATACTTCTTAGAATATTCGTCGACGTCCTCAACCAAAGACTTTTTTACAGATTACTAGCAACGCACCCAGGCTTCGCACGAGTGTAAGGCTTATTTTTGTACACCTTGGGTTACATTATTGGAGTTTTAGTAAGGATCCCTATATTTTTTTAATATAATATAGCCTATGTCACTTGGGGATAGTGTAGCTTCCCAACAGTGAAAGAATTTTTTTAAATCAGTTCAGTGGTTTTGGAGCTTATTCAATGCAAACAAACAATCAAATCTTTCCTATTTATATAATATTATTAGTATAGATTATTAACGTAAATGCAAAATAACTTTGCACCTCAGGGTGGCGTTGTACTGTAGTTTTGCATCAAACTTTTTGCATTATTTAACATTAGATAAACTTTCCGCCAAATCTAGAGTTTTTAAATTTTTGATTGATTGTTCTGGGCTGTTGCGGCGCTATTCTTGACCCGCGTTTTTATAATAGATAGTATCGGTTGCAAAATTATTGTAGCCTTGGGTGACGTAGTTTGCATACTTCGCTCAGGATTCTACGTAAGAATCTTTCACTACGTTTGGGATTCTATTTTAGAATCCTTCGCTACGGTCTGGATTCAAAATAGTGCCCTCGCCTCAAAATATAATATTGCTCCCTTGTCATACAATCTACATATTAAACTACCATGGTTAATCACTTCCTTTTGTATGATTATTAACGGGATATTTACCGTGATATGGTTGAAAATGGAGCTGACGATATTTGGGCGCAGATACATGCACCATGTGTGTGAGACGAAATTAAGAGTGTGCCTCTTTCTTAGACACACACACATTACATATTATTATAGATTTAATTATATTTCTGTGTTCCAGTTTTCATTTATTAGCCGCACCCTGCGGTTTCAAACGCGTGGACAATGACCACAGAGACAAATTACTTTTTCGATATAAAGATACTGTTTCACTCCTTGACCTACCAACTTATATCTATGCGTAAATTATCGGCAATCTGTCCATTTGTTGATGCATGATAGAAGGACTAACAAACAAGCACGCTTTTTTAACCTATACTGTCCCATTGCTGGGCATCCATTTTCTTCCATAAATCCGGTTCTCCACCAAACACACTTTAAAGTATTAACTATTAATATTAATACTGTTTTAAACTATCACGGTTGTTCATCATCATCATCAGCCAGAAGACGTCCACTGCTGAACATAGGCCTCCCCCTTTAACCTCCACACTGAACGATAACCTGCCTTTTGCATCCACGGTTCACTAAACCACGGTTGTTCACTAAACTTATATGGTTATCATTCCACAACCTTACTACGGTAAATATCCCGTTAATAATCATATAACTTCATTAATATTAATTATTACACATTTGTAATATCAATAAAATATTATTAATTCCATCAAAACTCGAGTCTGGATCCATTACAAATTAGTTAGTTTCAGATATTATTCGACTCCCACTTTTTATCTTGATTATCTTTGGCTACAACAAGCACGCTCGTTTATAAGCCCACTTCATTTTAATCAAGTGCTAAAATGTTTAATTGAAACCGTTTAACTTGATAAAGGTTGCTTCCCCAAAGTGAAATAACACTTTTTCTGGATGGGCAATTTAAAATGGCGCTTTTAATTTTAATTTAGTGTTTTGTTACTTTTTATGAGTGATTTTTCGGGGTAGAAATAAATGGTATATACATACAAATATATTGAATAGTAACTTATTATTTTTATTAATTCAAACTAATCATACTCGAATATAATCATTTTGGTAGTGTTAGTTAGCTTTTATTTTGTTTAGGTAATAAAAGCATTTGCCGAAAAATCCTTTAAAATTTATCAAACATTACTTGTCACTGGAATCAGTCAAAATATTACGCAGGTTATTTTTTTTCATATCTGTGTAGCTTATTTCATTTTCAATAGTTATTTATATATGCTAAATTGTAAAAAAAAAATCTTATTAACGTAATACGCTTACTTGCAAATGTACGCTACAAATACCCCACTTTACAATATTGGAGTTGTCAACGTTTTTTCAATTCATAAACATAATTCAAAATAAAATGTTATATTTTCAGACCCTTTCCATTTCTCTAAAAACCACAATTTATTTAAATGGTATTCCTATTTATATCGTGAATTTATATGAGAAAAGAAACCTTCAAATAAACCGAGATAATCTTCCTAAAAACAAACTTTTTTCTAAAAAGGAAACTTAGTAGAGTTATCTAACGCATCCTAAAATCTCTCCTTAAATGTATCAATCCCAAACTCTTTTAACGTACCCAGCTCACTGCTCCGCTCCGCTTCTATCTGCGCGACGAGCCCGCGGGCACGCGCGTGGAGGCGCGCGTAGAGCACGCGCGACCGGCCGTGCCGCAGCGCTCTCCCATGCCTCACTCTCACATCCTTGTACGAACAGTGCACGAGCGTCGCGAAGTACATGAGAAGGATCGCGCGCATTTTTACGGCGGCATTGCGCACGTCCGCTCGCCGCCGAGCCGCGGCGCGTACTGACGATCTGCAACTAGACACCTTGCAATTTGTTAGAATTTTGAGTGCAACTTTTTTGTAGTCTATAAGTAAGGTATGTAGTGCAGCCAAGGCAATTTTAAAACATTTTGAGCTTGCTAAAATTTTAGTTATATCGTCTGGACACAATAAGGAGAGCGTTCCATTGTATGGAATAGTTTCATCTAAAATATTATTTTCATTATTTACTGCTATAGTTAGACAAACTGCCAAACTTCCCATCGCCTTTTTACACTAAGAACAGGCGTATATCGAGATTGTAATTAACAAGCAACTGTGTTCACTATAAATAACTGAGATGCAAACGATATAGGTACACTATTATTCAGAAATACGAGTATTACTTCTAATACTCGTATTTCTGTCGATTGAGGCTGAAGCCAGATGAATCTAATTTTAGATGCAATTTTGGTGGACGTGTTTCAGTTTCATATTTTTTTTGGCGTGTCCCAAAAATCGGATGGGACTGAAATTACTTCTATCTTTTCGTAGCAGTTGCTACGGTTTCGTAGGTATAAGCTACGCGTATTGACTACAAACTCGTAGCGCCTTCGTAGCACTACGTAGCTCTACGCAACTCTCGTATTGTTTGCTTGAATTTGTTGTACATCTAATATGAGATACTTATTTTTGTTCATACAAAAAATGCATTAAGTTCGATTCGTCAAATGGATTCGTCATTGACATTGAATGACATTTAATGGTATTTTGACATTGATTGACATTTAATGGTATTTTTTGGTAATAGTGTGCACAAGATTTAAGAGAATAGAAACGAGCTTTTCTTTGAAGTACATTATAAAAACCAAACTTTTATGTAAATAATGCTTTCAATTTTAATTTTAATTGTTTTATTTTTATTTTGGCGTTCATTTCGAAAATATTACATTGTTTGGCATTGCACATTGTTTTGTCACCAGAAAGAACTAATGGTGTATTTTCAGCAAATTTGTTTGGAGGATCTGGTTCTAATTCAAAGCTTGTAGAAAAGTTGTCTGGAAAATTGCAAAATTCTGGAAAAAGCAAATATGATTTTTTTCTTTGTTAAAAAAAAAATGAATAGGCTTGCGTTGATGCGGTCTGGGATGGAGCACGCTTGCCTAGTAGACATCGATTCACTCGTGATTTGAAGACAACCAGATTGTATCTATTGGGAAGGTATTAAGGCAGCGCATTCTACAGACTATCAGTTCACATAATAAAAGTGGAATCAAAGCGCTTCGTACGGGATTTCGAAATAACAACCATGAAGCGGTGTAAATTTTTCGTGCCCGCTCTGGCAGTCCTATAGAAAAATAGGCAGATCATGCAGATCCGATGCACACACTCCGAAATATATCCGATAAAAAAAACAGATAGCACCGAGAGTTTTATGTATGAACTAGCTGCGCCCCGCGGTTTCACCCGCGTAGTGATGAAAAATGGTGATGATGATGATGAAAAGTAGCCTCTGGCCTATGTCACTCTCTGGCTCTTGAACTATACCCATGCAAAAAATCAGGTCGATCTGTTGTTCCGTTGCAGCGTGAAAGAGGAACAAACATACATTCCATACATCTATACATACAAACTTTTGCGTTTATAATATTAGTAGCATTTAAGACCATAATAAATGTAATAGTAATTTTTAAACTTTCACGATTTGAACACATGTTTTAAATGTTTATCGGGACTTATACATAAAGGTACATATTTTTACCTAAATTAAATAATACGTGATAAGTCCCGATAAACATTTAAAACATAATAAATGTAATTCAAACTATATTTAAATTTGGAGAGTACAATTGAGCTGTCAGTAATCTGTCGGGGTCAACTAGTTAACAATAAATTGCGATGTCATTTCATTAGAAATCATGTTAATGCTCCCATTATCGATTCACAAATAGGGTTCGGCTCAATCGAAAGCGTGGAATTGGGTCGCCATGAATGAGCACCCATAACCCAAATTAGCGAAAGCTTGCGAGCTTTTATATGTGAATAACCCCTATCATATTAATAACCACTACATTGTGAACTAGTGCTTTTTGAATTGATTTTAGTACAATCGTTTTTAATCTCTACATAGTATAAATTAAAGTCGCTTACCACGTCTGTCGGTATGACCGCTAAATCGCAACGGATTTTGATGCAGTTTTCACCATCAGTTAGATAATTTTTCACGGAAGGTTTATATATATATATAACTAGCGACCCACCCCGACATTACACCCGTGCGAAGTTTTTTTACAATATCTATATAAAAACAAAATATTATAAAAAAACTTAAATCTAGGGTGCCGCCGGCAGCGGGGCAGGGCCCAAGCTACCGGTGGTTAGGGCTGCAGAGTGAGGAACCTCCTGACAATACGTGCCGTGTCAAGGATTACCGCCTTCTGCATCTGACCCTTAACCCAACCATCTAGCGAGAGCCTCTTAAGATGTTGGTCGAGGCTCTTCGCTATAAGGCCGTTCACCGATACGACTATCGGGACAATGATCGTCGAGTCAACATCCCACATGGCGGTAACCTCGTGAGCCAAGTCAAGGTACTTGCTGAGTTTGTCCTTCTCGGCCTTCACGAGGTTCTCATCATGTGGGATGGTGATATCGACGAGCACTGCCCGGCGTTGGGATCGGTCGACCAACACGATATCAGGCTTATTGGCGACAATAGTCCTGTCCGTGATGATAGAGCGGTCCCAATAGAGCAAAGCACGACCATTTTCAAGAACTGGCGCTGGTGCGTACTTATAGTACGGCACCTCAGACTCGACAAGGCCGTATCGAAGGGCAAGTTGCTGGTGGATGATCCTGGCCACCTGGTTGTGCCTGTGCAAGTACTCGCCGTTAGCAAGATGCGAACAACCGGAAATTATATGTCGGAGAGACTCTCCAGGACGGTGGCATGCCCGACAGATGTCGACCGTACCGTCCTTCATGATATATTTCCGATAGTTGTTCGTCTTGATAACTTCATCCGCAATCGCACAGGCAAAACCCTCGGTTTCCCCAAAGAGGTCACCGAACCGTAACCAGTTCACCGACGAAAGCAGGTCCACATCGGGCCCTGTGAAGGCCCGATAGAACCGTCCGTGCAGCTCCTTGCCCTTCCATACGTCCCTGCGGTCTTCGATGCTCAGCACCGATGGTTTGCGCCAATTCTCGTTTGCCAAGGAGAGCGGCGTGAGGCCCCTGTCAACTGCCACAACATCACGATACATCCCACTCTCGCTGTTACGGAAAAAATCCCTGAGACTGCACACTTCGCGGTTGTGTAGGTTCTTGGCATTTAAAAAGCCTCGACCCCCCCACTTCCGCGGAATGTACAGTCTCATAACAGACGAGCGTGGGTGTAGCATGCGATGTGATGTGAGCAGTTGACGGACCCTCCTGTCCAGGGCGTCCAGCTCAGTTTGAGTCCACCTCAATATGCCAAAGGAGTATATCAATAAAGGCATCACCCAACCGTTGAAGGCACGCACCTTGTTGCCGCCAGACAAAAGACTGTTAAGTACTTTTGTAAGGCGACAAAAGAAGCGTTCCTTCACCGATTTTTTGATGTTCTCTACCGATATACCCAAAGACTCTGACATACCGAGGTACTTATAGGTCTCGGCCTCGGAGAGAGATCTGAGAGTCATCACCTCAGAGAGCTGTAAATTCGGAGAATTCACAACTTTCCCTTGCTGTACATGCATGACCGCACACTTGTCTACACCGAACTCCATCCTGATGGCGCTGCTAAAAACATCTGTGATTTTTAGCAGCTCCACCAAGTCTTGGCGTTTCGGTGTGAACAGCTTGAGATCGTCCATGTACAGTAGGTGGGAGATGACTTGACCATCTCTTCGAAGTCGATAGCCTAGTCCTGAATCCCTCAGCAGAGTGCTGAGAGGGTTCAGAGCCAGGCAAAACCACAATGGACTAAAACTGTCACCCTGGAATATGCCTCGCTCAATCCTTATCAAGTCCTGCGGGCCAGAGGTGCCGTCCCCACCACCTGGTTGACGAAGGACTGTGGTCCATTGCCTCATACATGCGCATAAGAATGATTTTAGAGTTGTATCAATTTTATACAACTCTAAAACCCTCTCTAGTCATGAATGAGGCACTGAATCATAGGCCTTCTTATAGTCAATCCAGGCAGCGGAGAGGGCTCCTCTGTTTCGCCGGATTTGTTGGCTAATGGCCGTGTCGATGAGGAGGAGCTCCTTAGTACCACGGGACCCAACCCTACATCCATTTTGAGCATGGGCCAAAACGTTGTTCGCAACGATGTGTGCGTTAATTTTATTTCTCAAAATGGATGTAAGGAGCTTGTAGATGGTAGGCAAGCACGTGATGGGTCTGTAGTTTTTGGCTTCCGTGGTACTACCGGACTTATGGAGCAGGAAGGTGACACCGGTGGTCATGAAGCTGGGAAGCGAACCGAGCTCAAGGGCTTCTTGGAATTGTGTCGCCAAGCGGTCATGCGAGCATCGAATCCATTTTATCCAGAAGTTGTGCAACCCGTCTGGCCCAGGACTTTTCCAGTTCTGTGCCATACGGATCGCACAACTAACGTCAACGGGGTCTATTAAAATAGACCCCATGGGTTCGATGGACTCGCATTCCCGCTCGACAACACGCATCCAATCACCCTCCGTGTGATTGACGGGCACCGACCAGATACCGCGCCAGAAATTAATCATGGCGTTTGCATCCGGTCGCTGCCCGTCACTCACACGTTGGTCAGTTTCTTCCCAGCCTCGGTACACCTTCCTTTGGTCACTTTGGAAGAGGCGATTTTGCCAGTATCTATCCACACGCTCTCTGTAGCGGCGAATACGGTTTGCCCATGCATAGACTTTCTGCTTCAGATAGTCGATGCGTTCCGTGACATTGGCTAGATAGTGCTGGGGCCTGATATCGGTCCCAGCGAATGCCTGAGTCACGAAACGCATTACTCGGGGGCGATTATTCCCCCGCCTGAAGCAGATTAGCTTTGCAATGAGAGTCCTGAACGTGTTGATACGCCGCTCGATCCGCACTTGCCATGCGGGCACACCCCCAGCGGTTCGCGGTGCACGGTTAGTGTCCGGGAACTTAACACGTGCAACGCGACACGCCGCGATGGCACCGCAGTACAAGATCGAGTGGGTATCAACTAAATCTTCGCTAGCCCTCAAATATGGAGCTAGCAAAGCATTCAGGGCTCCCATTAACGCCAAGTTACGCCTATGGGTGGGCAAACGTGGTAATCGCGGCCTAGAATCGGATGTGAACCGATACTGTGAAATCGCGTCTTCCAAAGCCCCCCTCAATTGCTCTTTTACCTGGTCGGAGACACCACTCGCCAAATCTTCCTCGTCGACTGCGGTATCAGCCAATGCCGCTAGTGTCCCCACCGACGCCGGCACTGACGCCAATGTCGGGGCAGACGACGCGACGGGCGGATTCCGCGTCGAGGCAGGGGTCGGGCGAGTACGTACTTCTTCCAGGCGGAGCCGATCAAGCACAGACTGATCCAACATATTGCACCGTTGGATAGCCCGCACTTGATCCGATAATCGCTGGGCGGAAACGGTGATGGTTGGTTGAAGAGCCTGAAACAAAGGCAGCATCCTGGCACAATACGCTGACAAGTTTGTTCCTCCCTCTGTAGCCCTGTAATAGGCGCGCATGCAGTCTTCGTTCATTATTGTAGACCATCGCATGCGACGCACTACACCACCGGTAGCGGGGGCCGGGCGTGTGGCAGAATGCCCCACAGGCCCCAAGCGTGCCGGCAGCGGGGGACGTCCCCGTCGCGCAGGTGGAGGTGGCGGCGGTGTCCCAGGCCCGCTCGTGTCGCTCGACGAGCCACTTGCCTCGCGGGTGGTGTGGTACTCATCTTCACCCGACGAGGTGCTCGGAGACGACGACGAGGCGGGCGGTGGTGGAAGGCGTGCGTTCGATTCCGCTGCTCTTGTTTTTGCCCGAGTAATCATATTATTTCCATATTATTTCATTATAATTTTTCTTCCAAATACTTTGACATGACATTACTGCTGTCATTCTGTTTCTTCTGTTTTGCGTATTTATTTCTGTATCCCATTTTATCCTGTATTTTATGCGTGATTTATTAAACTTTTTGTTGTTTCTTGTTTTTAGTTGTAAAAATATATTGTAAAACGATTTAGACTATTATTAGAAAATAAAATTCTTACTGCGGCAAAAAATTATTATTATTATTATTATCAGACCTATTGCGGTTGGCACCACATATCGTCGCCTCGCGGCCAAGGCAGGATGTTTATTATTGTTATTGTTACTAACTTATTATTTAGAATTGTATAGTGTCAATATAAATTTGATTTATCTTTACCTTAGTTTATTTTTATATGTATTGATGATCTATTTAATTAATTGTATGGGTTGTTTTGTTGCCTGAAATAAATAAATTTGAATTTGAATTGTTATTATTATGTACATTCAATCATTTTTAACCGACTTCAGGATGTTCCCAATTCCGTATTTTTTTTAAATATAATATTATTATAGCGTATTTAGGTGTATAATATATATATATGTATACATATTTATTTATATTTTATGTGCACCACCAACCGTATAGTAATTTCGTTTTTGAATTTTGTGGTGGTACGGAACCATCAGTGTGCAAGCCAGTGATAATATAATTGGCACTGAGACGTGGTCTAACTGCTGGTCTTCAAAGAAAACCATAAAATTACAAAACTCAGAGCCGCACAGCGGACAATGAAACGAGCATGCTCGAATTTACTTTAAGCGATAAAATCCGGAACGAGGATATTCGCCGTAGAACAACAGTCACCGACATAGTTGCTAATATTTGCAAGTTGAAGTGGCAATGGACAGGCCACATTGCTCGTAGAACTGATAACCGATGGGGAAGAACGGTTCTTGAGTGGAAACCACAAACCGGAAGACGCAACGTAGGTAGGCCTCCCACTAGATGGACTGACGACATTATGAGAGTCACGGGCATCCAGTGGATGCAAATGGTAGGCTGTCGTTCAGTGTGGTATTCTAAGGTGGATGCCTATTTTCAGCAGTGGATGTCTTCTGGCTGATGATGATAATGGAAAAAAAATGATGACAATAGATGATGGTGATGAGAAGTAGAATATTTTCTTTAAATCTTGGGAGACCACCTGGAGATACGTTCGAGCTTAAATTATAAACGAATCAAAAGCCTACAAAAAATATAACACGTTTAGTAAAGATTATAGATTCTGTCAAGTAACTAAATAACTAGACTAGACACTTAGCAAACTTTCTCATAACCTAGATTAAGTATATCCTAAGCTCAATCAACCTAAGTATTTCATTAAACAGCAGCTGTTGGCGCCAAAGCGGTAAGAAGCTAATTAACTTAGGTATCAAGCTATACCAATTTAGGGTTACAACACACGAAGTACTTTTAGTATCAGTGTTTTGTGATGAAGTCGCTTTTCAAAAGCTTGCTAGCGACTGAGCTCAAAACTCTGCAATAAACCCATTCTATCTGAATTTGGTTGCAATAAGCGCTTGATACTTTGATGGTTTTATACTTTGATAATTCAAACACATCATGTTGCCAAAACGCAATACCGCAAGAAAGAAATCACAATCAATGAGTCCATCAAACGCTATAAGTGTCGCTTAAACACGAGGAGAGAGATTGAAGTTGTCTGCAACACATAAATTTTATCCATTAGACTAGTGTTTGTTTGCATTTTTTTATCGTGTCTTTTTAACTGATAGAGAACAAGGTTATTTATATGTTAGATTCGTAATATTTCGCTATTTTTATTATAAGAAACTGTTTAGTGATGTATTTTTATTATAATGTTCTTTAAGTAGTATTGTCTTTACACCTTCATGAATAGCAGTATTCGGTCGCAGTACCCGGTCGCAGTCCTTTCACTTTTTTCTTCGGCGTGATGAGATTTGGCTTTGGGGTTGCTTCTCTTTGCCAAAGCTGGGCGCCATACCCTCTGGGGATGTGATTAGCGGCAAGTGGCAATATGCAGATGGTTTCTCAGCGGCATTTAGGTTTGCGACGTATAAATCCACGTCATGCGATTGCTATACACGAGTGATCTCTTCACTTTCGTCACCATCATCACCGTTTTTCGGGACGATCACATGATCTCTGTTTGACTTAGAAAGGCCAATGATGTTGTTCAATATTGTTGTGAGATGCTAGATCGCTGATCGCTCGTACTAATTGTTACGCGTGTGCTGTGGCCCTTAGTTATCAAGTTAAGTATTAAACTGGAATCTATTCTCGATTCAAGGCAAGGACGTTACGCGAACCTGCAATTTTACAAAAAACAATTAAGCCATATCCTAACTTTAACTTTATTACAAAGCTATACTTATTAACCCATAGTAATCGTTAATTTCGTAACATTTTGCTGTTCATTTTAAGAAACATTTTGAGTGGTGTTTTTGTCAACAATTCTTAGTATTCTGTGCTCTTTAGTAAACTTCAGTTAGTAAATTAATTTTCTAATTAATTTTAAGTACGACTGGATATTTGTCTGCGTCTTTGCTGTAGCACATTTGATAGATCAATATTACCATCATTATGTAGAGTTCACTAAGCAGATTTCAATAAATATGAAATATTGTGTAGTTTAAGAGATTATTTAGACAGTTATGACTATTAGCTTGCCCCTCTACTCTACATTTGCTAACATTTACCTATGCTTTTTCAATTCTATTTAGTGGAATAGAAAACTTGTTTTATGCGTTTTAGTCACCAATATTTTCAATGAAGTAGGGTTATTTTTTATGGTTTAATTTATTTATTTAAATATTCGGTAACAACGGGGCGTTTCAAAGTAAATTAATATGCATAAAATTTGATTATCAATTTGCTTTCTATTACATTTCATTAAAATTGAAGCCCGTGAAAGTTGAACTAGAATACCAAATATCAAAGCTTTCGCGTTTTAAATAGAAAATACCTGAAATAGCACTAACAAAATAATTTATTCACTCTGACAGACATCACGCCCTCAAAGTTAATTCTTGTTACAAAATAATTAATGTGCTAGATTGACTATCAAAATAGAAAACGTCTAAGATGCCAATCTAAAGGAAAATAATTGTTAATTCATAAACACTATACTGAGCTGCTAATTAACTTGTTTGTCGACGCCTCTAGTGTTATAAAATAGTTCATTTATTAAATAAACGTTGCAAATAGACGAAATTAAATTAAAAATTTACAACGTACGAAACACAGGCCTATAGATATAGGCCTGTGTTTCTATATATGTAGATGTAGACTTCACAAGCGGTCCAAACTGTATAACAACTGTACTAAGCGTAAAGTTATACGATTATTTACGGGATATTTACCGTGGTAAGGTTGTGGAATGAGACCTGGAAGAAATGAATGTGTATGAAAACCTTACCACGGTAAATATCCCGCAAATAATCAAATAACTTTAGAGAACAACCGTGATAGTTTAAAACAGCGTTTTGTACTAAGCGTGTCAAATTTTCCGTATTTACCTGTGAAAAGAAATGTCCTTATTCTATCGGCCAACTCTATTTGTGGTATTCTTACCACTCACTGTGAGTACCACCAGTATTGCACAGTTACCCTTTTGCGTTTCAAATAGACACGACGTGTTGTCGCTGCACCGATTGGGAGACTGATTTTAGCCCAAATCAATTACGACTATTTGTCATAATTATATTGGAAATATGACATGCAAGGTAGGTCGATTTGTGGCGTCCACTTGGATATAGGTCTGTGGTACGAACCATTCGATCTTTGGATAGGTGACCGTAAAGCTACCGTGGGTCGGGTGACACGATAAATTGTAGTACTTTGTTGTTTGTTCTACAACAACAACCATGATCCAACAATGGAGGCCTTAGAAACTACAAAACTTACCTACTTTTTCATACCAAAAAAAGTTACAATTATTATGTTTGAAGTGGGATTGGGCCAGTCACGTATGCAGAATGTCGGAAGAGTTGTACAAGAATCACGGCCGAACGGATCCTACAAGCCATACGACCACCTGGCAGGTCCAAGCGAAGATAGTGGGACGAAATTGACTCCCACAGGACTAGTGAGCACAAGAGAAAAGTAAAATGGATAAATAAATGAATGTCAGTTTTATTTTAATGACATACATTGTGCTCACATTACTCTAACAAAAACTTAAAATCTATTTTACGCTCATGATCCGGTCAGGTATTCCAAATCGAATCGCATAATGCATTTCCCTGAATTATTGGATTGAATTCTGCAAAAATTTGTAAATCCATCCTGCTTTAGTAAAACATACCTTGTGTTTCTGTAGGTAGAGGTAAAAATTACTTTGTTATAAACGAAAAGGTTTTCTTTGTGATAATTTTCAATATGGTTTTGGTTATGTTTGGAGTTTATTTGATGCGAAATCGGATTAGAGAACCCAGCTTACCGGTCCAGCTTAATGGTTAGTTAAAACTTATTGAATTTGCTTTTAAGGCACTTTTCCGGATTCAAACAATTACGCCCACTATCTAAGCCTGCGGTCTCACTAGATTTTTCGCATATGTTTAAACCAAAATTATCTTACATTTATCATGATAATGTATAATATCTTTGCTGTGTTTTATCAATATCAGTTCATCTGCTTGGTGGTAAAAAGGCAACAAACAGACAGAATGACAAAACTTCTTTCGCATCTATGATAATACCGAAAATATATTTGAACCTCTCAGCGAAAAATATTTTTTGAACATTTATTATTACTAAATAATAAATGTTCATAAAATATTATTCTAAGTATTTATTTTTATTATCTAGGTATTAGAGAGAGAGAGAGAGAGCTTATAGGGAATTGCTTTATTTCAGACATTTATGTGAATTTAAGGTAATTTCTTAGTAATTCAGTTTAGTTTTGAGTATTATATTTATCGGAAAATGTTTAAGTAAAGAATTTCAAATGTTTTTCAAGATTCTTTCCATCATCATCATAATCAACAGCTAGAAGACGTCCACTGTTCAGTGTTCAACATAGGCCTCCCCTTTGACCTCCACGCTGACCGACAGCGTGCCGGGCCGTGAGAGTCGCGGGCATTCAGTGGATGCAGATGGCAGGCTATTCAGTTTGATTTGATTTGATTAAACTCTTCTGTCTACAAGTTCATTAAACTAGTTCATTAAATATAATTGTCTGTAGATTTTAAACTTAAATTATTTGAAACCAGTCATTTATGAGTTTCTTTAAATAGTTAAAATAAATTTCAATTACTTAAGGTCGAATCAAAGCTTAGTTCTAAGAAAAGATCAAACTAGATATCAAAATTATCTAAAATGAATTGAAAAAAATGTTTGAAGTTGAAGCCATACCTACTTAGAGGTTATGAGATTTGATTGATGAATCACTTTGAAAAAAGGAACGTACCTACTTGTAAAATATTATATTGATTTACGTTTAACCGACTTCTAAAAAAGAGGAGAGTTCTCAAAAAGGCCCTTTTTTGTTGTTGATAATAATTGAGCTAGAATATGTGAAAGCACGTACTTTTTGAAGTAAGAACTTGGCAAGATTTTGAAATCTTTTATATTTTTTGAGAATGAAGAACATTTTCATTATTTTAGTAATTATTGTACTTTTTAGGGTTCCGTACCTCAAAAGGAAAAAACGGAACCCTTATAGGATCACTTAGTTGTCCGTCTGTCTATCCGCCTGTCCGTCCGTCTGTCTGTCCGTCTGTCAAGACCTTTTTTTCTCAAGAACGCGTAAAGGTATCAAGTTGAAATTTATACCAATTACTTGAGTCTACGGTTTCTTTCGGCTGTAAAAAAATAAAAGTTGTAAGTCAACGCAATCAAAAGATATGAACGTTTATGTCGCATATTTTGCGATTTCACAGGGAAATCAAAACCTATAGGGTACTTCCCGTTGACCTAGAATCATGAAATTTAGTAAAAGGCAATATCTCATAGCACATATATAGAAATAAATCCGAAAGTTACAAAGTTGAAATTATATCATTTAAAAATAATTATTTTGCTATTACAAACTTACATTTTGTAGTTGGAATGTATGGAAGAACCATATAGTCAACTACAAAGTTAAGTTAGTCTTTCAATATTTCAACTTCAGTTAGTTTTTTTTTTTCAGAAAACGAGTCCTAACGTACTTGTCCGGTTTTTTTTAGAAAGAATACATCTACTTTTGGCCTCCAACTTGCTATGCCGCCAGCATGCTGGGAACACTGCCAACGGTAGTGGGCTTTAGCAATATTGTATTGTCTCTAGACCTTCAACGATATAATTGAGCAATTCAATAGATTAGATAGCCCGTTGGTCCAGTTGGTAGTGAACCTGCCTTCTGAGCTTAGGGGCGTGGGTTCGATTCCCACCTAGGACAAACATTTATGTGATGATCATTTTGTGTTTGTTCTATATCTGGTTGTTAATATCTCTTAGGTATTTAAAACTACATATGTATGTATATCAGTCTCTGGCAGCCATATCACAAGATTTGCTTAGTTTGGGGCCAGATGACCGTGTGTGCAAAAATGTCCCGAATATTTATTTTATTTAGATTTTGATGTATAACATGCTAAGTAGTTCAGGTATTTAGTGTACGTGAACATGAATATTGTTTGGTTAGTAATAAACCGGCCAAATGCGAGTCGGGCTCACACACTGAGGGTTCCGTACCACCACAAAACACAAAAAGTTGTGCAAATGTAACAGTGTTCCGTCCTATATAGTCTGCGTCTTTGGTTATAATTAAACATGATGTTAACAAACGCAAGTCTATCCTGAACAACAATAAACCGGATAAGTGCGAGTCTGGCTCACGACTGAATACCACCAAAAACCAAAAAGTAGTGCAAAAAGACAACATCACGCCCCGGCGGAAAGACAACATCACGCTCAGGCGGAAAGACAACATCACGCCCAGGCGGAAAGACAACATCACGCCCAGGCGGAAAGACAACATCACGCCCAGGCAGAAAGACAACATCACGCTCAGGCGGAAAGACAACATCATGCCCAGGCGGAAAGACAACATCACGCCCAGGCGGAAAGACAACATCACGCCCAGGCGGAAAGACAACATCACGCCCAGGCGCAAAGACAACATCACGCCTAGGCGGAAAGACAACATCACGCCCAGGCGGAAAGACAACATCACGCCCAGGCGGAAAGACAACATCACGCCCAGGCGGTCATCAATTACGGACCGTGGCCGACGTTGCTTAACTTGGTAGTGAACAGGAATTTATCACCTCCTAACACTTTTTTTTTTTTTTAAAGTATGGCTGGACAGAAAGACGGCTAGACAGACAGCGTAGGTTTCAGATTCAGATTCTTTATTAACTAACTAGCTGACCTGACAGACGTTGTCCTGTCTTAGAACTGTCAAACACGCAAAGTCAAAATTGTAAATCTTATGTTTTTACACCTTGGGTTACATTATTGGAGTCTAAGTAAGGATCACTATTTAAAATAAAAAATACTAGCCTATGTTACCCGGGGATAGTGTAGCTTCCCAACATTGAAATATTTTTTCAAATCGGTTCAGTAGTTTCGGATCCTATTCAGTGCAAACAAACAATCAAATCTTTCGTCTTTATAATATTACTAGCGGTCCGCCCCAGCTTCGCACGGGTATAGATTATAGCCTATGTTACCCGGAGATAGTGTGGCTTCCCAACAGTGAAAGAATTTTTCAAATCGGTTCAGTAGTTTTGGAGCCTATTCAATGCAAACAAACAAACACTCAAATCTTTCCTCTTTATAATATTAGTATAGATTTAACATGTTCGTCATATGAGCCAAGTCAGTTTACACGAGGGCTTATTTATAGTGTTATTAGTGTAAGAAAGTATAACAATTTCGGCTAGTAATAGGATCCCGATTACACCCGAGTTTGTGTATGGAACCCTAAAAACACTTGCCTAAACTAAAAACATTTACATAATCAACTTACTTTGCACACTCCTATAATTAAATTAAGTCTTAGTAAGAATTTGGGCTTATTTTTATTTTCAGTAAATAGCCCCGAGTAGAACATCGTTTTTATTGTTTGTGTTCTAGCAGAGCTGTAGAATTTGGTTCAACCATCTTATTCTCGCAGGCTATACATTTCGTTAAAAGAAACGAAGTTTTTTTTTTTTTTTTTTTTAATAATTTTATGTTTCTTCAATGCTACAATTGATAAAAGAGATTGAGAGTCACTATTATTACTACTGCTGCTTAGAGTTACTTTGAGATTCACGAGCATGCAGTGAATTCAGATGACAGGCTGTCGTTTAGTGTGGAGTTCTAAGGGGAAGGCCTATGTTAGCAGTGGACGTCTTCTGGCTGTTGATGATTACGAATATTGTTAAAACTTATAAATAATATGCTGCATTAAAAAACCTCCAATAAAGTCAAAGTTTTTAAATCAAAAATCATCAAACGATTCGCAAATATTGAATGAAAACACATCTGGTGAAACTATTGCGGGGCCAATGCTTTAAGTTTAGCGATAAATCAATAGAGACCCTGAACGACCCCTGGGTAACCCCTGAAGCGCAGAAAACTTTATTGGAAACTAGTTGGGGGCTTGGGTACCGCCTCGTTTGTTTGGTCGCGTGAGAAAATGGGAACCTTGTTATTGATGTGTATTTTATTAGACGTACATACCATAAGGTTAGACTAGAGTGGAGTATGTAGCTAACTTTTCCAATCTTTTTTTTATTATGGTAGACAAAATGCAATCAAAATCTACTCTATCTTCTCTTCTCTTCTCTTCTCTATCTCTTCTCTATCTCTATCACTTCTCTATCTCTTCTCTATATCTATCTCTATCTCTTCTCCATCTTCTCTATCTCTATCTCTACATGGTATAAATTGAAGTCGCTTTCCGCGTCTGTCTGTCTGTCCGTATGGCCACTAACTCCTCCTAAACGACGCAACGGATATTGATGCGGTTTTCACCATCAGTTAGATACATTTTCAAGGAAGGTTTATATATATAACTAGCGACCCGCCCCGGCTTCACATGTAAATTATACCCGTGCGAAGCCGGGCGGGCGGGTCGCTAGTAAATTTATAAGGCGATGTGTGTATCTATGTATGTTCCCCATGGACTCCGAAACGGCTGGGCCGATTTTGATGGAATTTTAAGGAAATCTTTAAATTAGCCCAGCAAGTGACCCTGTGAAGTTTGGTGGTGATCAGATAAACACATATTTTATATGGTAATATTTTCCCTACAAAAAAAAGAACAAGAATTGAAATCTTATACATTGTCATATTACATAACCGTAAATTGTAATGAGTAAAGATAGCCAAATGCTTGCGCCCACTACCAGTTGGCAGCGTACCAAACATGTTATGCTTATGCGTAATTGCAATGGCAGTTGCAATTACACATTGGGCAATGGAGAGAGCTATGCTCGGAATTTCATTCCGCGATAGAATTCTGAATGTGGATATTCAACGAAAAACCAGTCACCGACATAGCTGTTAAAATTTGCAAGTTGAAGTGGCAATGGGCAGACCACATCGCTCGAAGAACCCATAACCGATAAGGAATAAAGGTTATTGAGTGGAGACCATGAACCGGAAGACGCAACGTAGATGGACCAACGACATCGTGAGAGTCGCGGGCATCCAGTGAAAACAGGTGGCAGGCTTTCGTTCAGTGTATGGAGGTCTAAGGGAGAGGCTTATGTTCAGCAGTGGATTTCTTCTGGCTGATGATGATGATGTTAAATAAAAATTGATTTTATCATAGCTAAATAATTACCTATCTTCTAATGAAGACGCTCGCTGCCTTGAAAAGGCCAATTGGAAACAACCTATAAATAAAGAACACATTTAATCATTTATGTTCTCTTAGGCCGGAAGAACAGATTTAGATTGATTGGGTACTTAAAAGCCCTATTGATGACCGACTTCCGGCCTACAAGGCTGGCAGGGAAACTTAGTGAAAATAAATAAATAAAATTAATAAATGAAATTAAGTGGTTTTTCATCTTAAGTCATGTTATTCAATTACTTGATTTCTAAATTTACTTATTTATACACAAATACTTATCACATTAAAAATGACGTCAAAGCGTGTGACGAGTCATAAAATTCAAACGAATACAATTAAATGAGGGAGAAAAATTTGTCTATACTACAAATGATTTAGGTTAATATTCGTCACGCAGATTTTTTTTTCTTATTGGAGTCAATAATATCAAAATTGTGTGAAAAAAAAAACCATTTGAATATACGATAATTCTGTCATTTAAATTAGAGTACCTCAAGAACGTTTTAATACTACTTCCATGGAGTACCTAAACAAATATAAAACATTCAATTGATACAAGGCCCAAAACCAAAATCCAAATGTCATATAATAAAAAAAGTTTACATGAAATTATTACATACATACATAACCTAATAGAGACCGCAGGGAAACGCTGGATGCAGGCCGCTTCCAACCGGCCCTTTTGGAGATCGATGGGGGAGGCCTATGTCCAGCAGTGGACGTCCTATGGCTGAAATGATGATGATGATGACATAACCTAGTGTCAAATAGATCATTATAGTCATTGGACATTAATTTCTAAAAGTATTTTTTTATTATAAATATAATAAAGGTTTTTTTTATTTCAGAACTAGTTTTTGTTTCATGTTACGTTAATTTTATCTAATGAACGTGTAATATTAGCATGTGCATCTGTGTCTGTCTGTGGCATCGTAGCTCCCAAACGGCTGTACCAATTTTGATTTACGTTTTTTCCATTGAAGGTTTCCTTGATCGAAAGTGTTTTTATGTTAACCAAAAAACAATTTATACTAATAGGCGCAAATACAGTACCCTGGATAGTGGATATATTTTTGAGTCTTTCGGGGTTGAAATCATGGGGACGAGGGGATCGGGAGCAAAAAAATTCAAACATTTGTCGTCACTTCTGGTTGATACAACTCGTGACCAAAATGCCGGCCTCTACTTTGCTCAAAGGGTGAGCATCGCCATACAACGTGGTAATGGGGCCAGCATTTTGGAAACTATTCCCACTGGTAATAGATAAATAGTTAGGTTTTAATTGGTTGTTTTTTATTTTAATTTTAATGTTACGAAGTTAAGTATGGCATGTTATTTAAGTTACACACCAATTTATACGTAACGTTATACCTACATACCAGCAAAGGATACTTCAAATCTTCCAATAGTAATTCTTGAATATCGTCTTATCCCAAAAAGTACTACGTAGATAAAATAAACATTTGTTAAGACCTTGATTCAGAAAATAAAAGCTTCATATTGAAAGAAATTCTTATCGCATGAGTGTTTTCGTTCTAGACAAATCTCGTTCTAACTTGAGATGGATTGATAAGTTTATCTTTATGTTTTTCTTGATATTTTCAAGTGATTGGTGCGTCTTAGTAATTTTTTTTACATTTTTACGCATTTAGTATCAACACACTCGTTTTCAGTAGACGAAGTCTTCGACCAGTGTGTGTTGCCAGTGACTATATACAGCATTGAAACGTGGTCTCTCACTATGGGCCTCATAAGCAAGTCGCACAACAAGCTACGGAGGGGCTATGCTCGGGGTTTCTCTACGAGATCGAATCAGAAATGAGGAGATCTGTAAACGACTTTGGCAGACCACCTGGAACTCCTAGGGTTGTCTCTTACACCGACCGTCAACTACGGCACCTACCTAGAGTCAAAGGCTAAATTAGCTGGTAAAAAGCTGGGCGTCCTGAGTAAGGTTAGACGGTATTTCACACCGGGGCAGTTGCTTACTCTGTATCAAGCTCAAGTCCGATCGTGTTTGGAATACTGCTGTCATCTTTGGGACGGCTCAGCCAAATACCAGCTCGAAGCTCTTGAATTGGTAGAGCAGCGTGTTGCTCGACTTATAGGCAATGAGAATTAGTGGCTAAAAACTTCTCAGTCTAGAACACCGCCGTAAAGTAGCGAGTCTGTCAATTTTCTACAGGATTCACTTCGGAGAATGTGCATCAGAGCTACATGACCTTATCCTGCCATCCCCTTTCTATTACAGGACAAGTAGGAAAACGGCCCACTACCACCCATACATTGTGAATTTTCCTTGGATACGTACCAAACGTTTCGATTCTACGTTTCTAATCCGTACGGCCAAAGTTTGGAACAACCTGCCAGCTTCCTTGTTTCCTGAGAGATATAACCTGGGCCTTTTCAAGGCCAGAGTGAATAGGTATCTTCTAAGTCTGCGTGCTTCATCTTCGACCACATCGTCACTTACCAACAGGCGAGTTAGTGGTCAAACGCGGACTTATCAGCGTTAAAAAAAAAAAAAAAGACGAACGAAAGTTACCGACATAGCACACCGGATAAGCAAGTTGAAGTTGCAGTAGGCAGAACACATAGCACGCGCAGAAAATATGGCCGATGGAGCCAAAAGGTTCTCGAATGAACGGAATAAGCGCAGCGTAGGACGTCCACCCACAAGATAGACAGACGACCTAAAAGAGACCGCAGGAAAACGCTGGTTGCAAGCCGTTTCCAACCGGCGCCTTTGGAGATAGATGTAGGAGGACTATAATATGTCCAGCAGTGAACATCTTGTGGCTGAAATGATGATGATGCCTCCATTTCAGTAGAAATAGACAGATTTCTGTCACACAATTCTGGCAACATTTTACAGCTCGGCTATAAATACCATTCACATTTGCTAAGTTCAACAAACTACTTACTTGCACTGTTTGTCTCAGAATATTACTTTCAACCCTTCCAATATAGATTTCCGATAGCAATACTGGATTTCCAATAAAGTTTTGGAGCTGTTGTTTGATAAAATTACGAAAGGATGAGACCACTTGGTTGGTCTACAGGGTTATACAAATAAATAAATAAATAAATATTCGGGACATTTTTTACACACACGGTCATCTGACCCAGCTTGTGATATGGCTGCCAGAGACTGATATACATATATATATAGTTTTTTAAAATACATACTTAAATAGATATTAACAACCAGATATAGAACAAACACAAATGTTCATCACACAAATGTTTGTTCTACGTGGGAATCGAACCCACGCCCCCAAGCTCAGAAGGCAGGTTCACTACCAACTGGACCAACGGGCTATCTAAATAGGCTGTACTAAGCCGAAAGGATGTCATTGTACTCATCATTACGACCAACATTTACTATGGGACCAACACTGAAATCACGCAATAAATATCAGCTGTTAAAACATAGAAAACGGTCATCGAAACTAGAAAAAATGTATGGAACAGCTGTTTTCGCGATTTCACGTATTACAACCCATAGTAAAAGTTGTTCATAATGATAGTGCAATGACCTTCTTTCGGCTCAAAGTTATATCTATGTATTTGGTTTTTATTTATTTGGTGTTATTATATAGCACACTAACACAATAAATGTGAAGGTTTGTGTGTTAGTGTGTATGTTTATCCATACTCAACTTGGTAATATCTAAACGGATTAAAATATAATTTATTGTGGAGGTAGCTTATTCCCTGGATTATCAGATACTACTTTCTTTAAAAGTCTTTGATTCTAAAATTGAAACTAATTTCATAACTAGCAAAAAATCTTACGAAAATGCCGCTTTTAAAATATTATATTGTTGGTACGAATTTTTGGACTCTATAAAATAAAATTTTAATAATGATGTCCATAAAAATGTGGTTCCCATCTGTGTACAATTCATACATGACCTCCCTTTTTTTCTTCTTCATTAATCCACGGTAACATTATATATATTTAACCAACTATAGTTTAAAAGAAACAAGCCGTTAAAAAGTAGGACAGCCAGACAGTGTAGGCTTAATAAGTAAAAAAAAAAAAAAAATATAATAAGTTCTTATATAGTTTTATTTTTAATTTAATTTAATTTTTCCGTGTATATTGTGTTATTGTATTTTTTTGCCACAAATAAATTATGTCTATGTCTATGTCTATGTCTAATAACTAGTCCCGTTAACACTCTCAAATGCAGAGTTACAGAGCCCTAAAAAGTATATTATGGAAACTGATACTAGACTTATTATTCCCGTGTAATATATATACAAAAAAGTCCTAAAAAGGTTTTTTTTCTTACCTCATAAAGCACGATTAAGTATATAGTGGAAGTCGTAATAATTGCACACGTCATCTCCCGCACTATGATTTTCTGCATGGCGAGGGAAAACGAATGCATTTCCAGAGTTTTGCAATTTCATATCAGAGCCGTGTTTCACTGAAAGTCTAGAAACGTCTGTGATAATCCTAGCGCTAGATTATTGACAGCGAGCTCAGGTGTGTTCCTGCGAGCTTTTTGTATGCTAATAATAAATTGTTTTGTTACCTATATGTATATATAGTATGAAATCTGTGGGTTCGAGTTACCATTATCTATTTACAACATTGATAATCATACTGACAGACTGACACACTGCTACTGTACTAATAACGGTGTGTCTTATGGTGAAATAAGATGAAATTGGGATCCTAATGTTGTGTTGAAACCATTGATGTAAGTAAATAGGGGGAAGATACGGGACGAACTTCTTGACGTGGACCGCACAATATAGGCTCCGGGGCACAATCCACTTCAGTCACAATCGAACTGGCGTTTTGATACCACGTGAATTACTTGTCAAAATTGTGTGAAATAAAGCAGCAAAAATTACTTCCTGCGTTTTCACAAGGTGCACCAACAGTTCGAAGACAAAAAACAAGATTCACGGCATTACTTTTCACTCGTAAATACTTAAAAACAATTAACTTAATTTTCTTTAAATGTCACTTCTAAGGTCTAATATAGTGTCTAATGGAGCAGTGAAGTTGACGTTTACAGTGTAGACGTCAACGTCACCGCTGACTCGAGCCGAAACAGAGCCATATTTATTGGGTACAATGTCTGGATGTCACGCGTCTTCCCCCTTTTTAAAACAGTCATTGGTTGAAACTATTGCGCTTTTAAAGTTAGGAACATGAAAATTTGTAAAAAAAGAAAAAAGAGAAAAAGAAAAGCTACAGTGCCCTCCGTGTCCAATACAACAACGCATTCAGGGCGGTGTTGGGGCTGCCCCGGTTCTGCAGCGCCTCGGGCATGTTCGCGGAGGCGCGAACAGACTGTTTTTACGCGACCATGCGCAAGCGAGGAATGTCCTTGGTGCGCAGAGTGCGGGTCAGTTCCAATGCCGTCCTGGCGATGATTGCGGCCAGGCTCGATTGTGCTTTCCTTCGGCATTGCTGTAACAGGCATGTTCCAGTACCGATGCCGAAGCGAAGGTACTAACTACTTATGGTGACATTGTATCTGTTGTATTTATTGTATTGTTTGACTATGGACATTTGAATTGTATTTTTGTTTGATTTTTGTATTGATTTAATTAATGATTGACTAAATTAACTGAACTATTATTATTTTGACATATTATTTTACTGGACATTGCTTATTACTTTTTTACTTTTGAATTGTATTGTGTCACTTTATTATTTAGATTTTATTGCTTTCATTTATTTATATATTTTTTGATGTACCTAATAATTGAATTGTATGGGTTATTTTATTGCCTGAAATAAATTAATTTGAATTTGAATTTGAATTTTGAATTTGTATTTAGGTTACCTAATAATTTTGAATGCTAGTATACAAGGTTACTGGTAATCAGTTAGCAACCTCTTAAGGGCGGCAATCAATCATGCGGTCCGCTTGATGGTAAGCAGAAACTGCCGCCTATGGACACCAGCATCAGTATATGTTGACGGTGCTTTGCCAGCCCGGAGAGGTACTTTTTGAAACGCTACATGTAGATGCTCGGCTGTTTTTTTTCTATTTATTTAAGGATTAATCAAGTACGAATATTTTATCGGGAGTGAATGATTTTGTTGTATGGAATGGCAGTTTTTTTTGCAAATATCGAAAAGTCGTAGAATAGAAGTTTTTTTTATTGTTTGTTTTGATGTACTGAAGCCGCTCTTAAGAGGATGCTTACCTATGAACTGATTACCAGTAGCCTTGTAAATGTTTCAGGCTTTTACGAAACGTACAAACTAAGGATGTGAAATTCAGGACTGAGTTGCGTATGTCTATGTTTTTGAATGGACTACAATCTAGATTTTGGTATTGGAACGGGAGCGAGATTAGAGGGAGGTGGAAGTTTACGGGCTTCCATTAGTTATTTAAGCACTAGCTGTTGCCTGCGATTTCGTACGCATATACTTTCAGAAATACTTTAAGCCTCCATTTGCTTAATAATACGGCTCTTCCGATACCTAAAAATCTTACCTCTACACCCATAAGAAATGTACCTGAATTTCAGCTTTTTTAGTTCAACTAGTTTTTAATTTAATTACATATTCAGTCAGTCAGTCACTCAGTCAGTCAGCCAGTCTGCCAGCTAGCCAGCCATCCAGCTAGCCAGTCAGTCAGTCAGTCAGTCAATCAGCCAGTCAGTCAGTCAGCCAGTCAGTCAGTGAGTGGTATTTTGCTTTTATAGATTTAGATAAATTTGCTCATCACAACACATAATTATAGCACAGATCGTCTCATGGGGTTCCTAGATAAAACATTCAATTTTGTTATGACACCATTTTTATAATTTTAAGCTAACCATGGAGGTATGCACACTTAAACTAGAATGACCATAATTGCTAAAAGTCGGGAAAGAGCGTCTTAAGCTTTTCTCTGTTCTAGTTATGCGATATATAAATATATTATATTTTAATAACATTTCCCGTCAAAACGTTTAAGTACCGATTAATCTTTTATATCCAAATTTCCACTCAATAGCCTTCTTTCACATTCCCGTAAATCACGGTTAAACTTCAAAAATATTAGCTCAGCTGAGAATCAGCGTCTACGAAATTCCATTTCGCCTTGAAATTCAGAATACTGAAATTCGTACGCAACATGAATAAATGATGCGGCTGGCCTAGTAGATATAATGCTGGAGTTCTAGGTTATTTATAGCTAATATACACTCTCTTAAACAGCAGTGTAAATGTAGGATGAAGGAACCCTGTCAAACGTCTTTGTTATCCAGTCTCCTCCGCCCCTCCCCCCGCTGGACATAACCATCTCTCTTGTTTACTATGCCATCAATCTCAGTTTGTGAACAAGTAAGAAATGCACATGCGGGTTAGGAGTACAGGTTACAAATTTTACATAAAAAAAAAATTACACGGGAATTATTCGTGTATGATTCAGCCGATTACTCCAACTATAATTTCAACCACATCCGGCGGTCTTTTTCAAGAATGCCCGCGCGCGGCGGCGTCTCGTTTTGTATGGCAGCGCCACGCGGCACGGATGACAACGGCTGCTGATCAGGATGGGAGTGCGTAGAGAAATATGTTGCGGCGGCGCACACTGGAACTCTTCCCCACCTGATCAGATCAGATCTCCCTGTGTGTCGGGAATACTCCAGCACATGGAGCTCACCACGTTGTCACCAGTCTCACGGGCACTCCCACGAACTCGAAGACACAGTCTTCAAGTTCAACATAGGTCATGGGCTTACATAGGTTGTCAAAGAAAGATTTCTGAAAGAAGCCTGAAAGAGAAGAAAGTAATGATTGTAAGGCAATCGAAATGATGAAATCGTGGATTACTTTTGCTGCACTGGGGGTCTAGACAAAACCCACTTTCTGTTAGCGTTAACGCCTGCGGAAAGATGAAATTGTATGTACCTAATACAAAATTAATAATTTTGCATTTTATATTTAAATTGAGATCTAAAACTGTAATTGTACAAAGTTTCATGCACTTATATAATAAATAAATAAATATTCGGGACATTTTTTTTCACACACGGTCATCTGACCCCAAACTAAGCAAAACTTGTGATATGGCTGCCAGAGACTGATATACATACATATATAGTTTTAAATACATACTTAAATAGATATTAACAACCAGATATAGAACAAACACAAATGTTCATCACATAAATGTTTGTCCTAGGCGGGAATCGAGCCCATATTAAAAACGATAGAACGTAGAAGGTTCTAAAACATAAGGATTGACAGACAGATGGACAGACAGAACGAACTTATATTTAATAAATGATATTCTATTTTATTCTATTTTTGTAGGACTACAGAACCCTAAAAATCACATAATACGAAGATAGGTAGTGTAAATCTGCCATTATTTTTGCAGGTACCTAAAATGTGTCGTGTTAAGTGGGTAAATAAGGACAGATGGTTTTGCTACGTATTTTCCTTTTTGCTGCTGTAAGTACCTACTTGTATCCTTTCTGCAAATTAGGTTGCGCCGTGTCTCTTATTAGTTAAGTGATATTACGGTCTAGATTTATTTGAGCAAAAAAAGCTTTTCTGACGTGTGTTGGGTAAGTAATGTAAAGGTAGCGTTCCGATCTCGACGACTGAAACCAGCGATTGCGACCGACGGCCGCGTCGTGCGACCCACAGCTCAGTATGAATTTATATGGAGTACCAAACAATGCAAGCGACCAAGCCACGTGACGTGTGGGTCGCATGCCGAATATTTATATTTATATTTTAAATGTCCCGAATATTTATATTTATATTGTTCGCAAAAAAAACATACAGTCGAATTGATAACCTCCTCCTTTTTGAAGTCGGTTAAAAATTAGCATTAATAGTTCACCCTAATTTTTCTTCCGTCACCAAGAAATGAGAAGTAAATAGAACGGAAATAAGAAGGAAAATCTGTTACTATGAGTGAACCTTGATTGAACATTCTTATTTATTTCAACGCGTCGAACTCCGCATCTAAAGAACTTGGACCTTACTTATTTAGGTTAGGTCTCAAAGTTTTTTGTTCGCAACACGCTACACAAATATTTTACAAAAATACATATATTTTTTTCTTTTTTGTTACCATCGCCGTCTGGTTGTTGTGCGATCAGGGGCCTTACGGACAACAGATATTGCGGCACCAAACTAACGTTAGATCCACTCAGTTGGAAAATCACGTGAACGTGAACCTTAACGCGCCCAGATACGGTTTGCGGTCGCGTGATTTTCCAACTGAGCGGATCTAACGTTAGTTTGGTGCCGCTATAGCTGTTGTCCGTAAGGCCCCAGGGCGTGAATAATAGAATAGAATAATATTTATTTACCAAAATAAGTACAGAGGTGCTTAAATAATAGATTTAAAACTTCAGTAGTTGGTGGTTCCGTACTACATCTGAAATAGTTTGGCGGTGAACCCCAAACTAGGCACAAGGTGTGTTTCTTGGGGCTCGAGTGCGAGAAAACCAGAAAAAAACAAGTTTCAAATTATTTAAAATAAGAAAAGATTTGCCATCTCTATGGGTTACTTACTCTGACAGTACAAAAACTAAGGTAACAAAACCAATCAAGTTGTATACCTATATTTTGAAATTCTACATGATATGAAGTAGATTATAATATATCCCGGATTAACACATATACTACTTTTTATCAGGTTTTTGTGGGATAGCGGGTAAAACCGCGGGGTGCAGCTAGTAATTAATTAAATGCATAAACTATCAACTTGAAATGCGATGTCACCGCCTGCATTTTGAGAAACCATCCAAACATTCCTCAACAAATTGAACCACGGCGTGGAAAGTTTTCAGGAACTCTACGGCAGAGAACGCAATGTCTTATCTTATGAAACCAGACGTCGCTCGAGATAATCGGGCGAGTTTTCATTTGCGACTGGAGTGCGGGGATTGAGGCATTTCCGCTTATTTCTGGACGAATTTGCATTTAATCGAGTTCTGTGACGGTTTTGAATTTTAATTGGTTATTAATAGAATAAAACGATGACTCACTCTTCTTAATTATAATTAGTTATTAATAGAATGAAAAGATGAAGATAATTAGTAATTTTATTTTGAAAGTTTTGGAAATCTTACAGCTAAATACAGTACAACAAATTAATAAATGCCCATTTAAAAGAATCCACAGATAACATTAACAAAATACATAACATTAAACAGTAGACAAAAAATAAAAATATAAACGTACAGTAAACTAACCGAAAAATTTATAAAATAAAAAAAATATGTATAAATTAAATAAATATAATTAATAAAATTAAATAAAAAAATATTAATAGAATAATACGATGACAGCTTTTGATTTATAATCACTTAGTTATTAAAAGAATGAAACAATGACTGTTTTAATTATATTTTGTTATACATAGAATGAAACGATGACTCATTTTAATTATAATTAGTTATTAATAGAATGAATCTATGACTGATTTTAATAATATTTTTTATTTGCTTCCATAGTTCATCTTACTGAGTATTTAGTGTTTAGAGTTTAAGTTGGATCATTGGATATTTTGTAGATAGATAAATATGTAGACTGACAAGCCAAACTGATCAGGTTGCTTGAAGATATCTACGTCAAAAATGTTGTTTCACAGACTCATAGTTTACTATTCTCCCTGCAGCGGTTTTATAGAAGTGCTTAAGAGTTGTCGACACCCCGTCGATCTCCAGGGCTTTCGAGTCGCGGATTACGCTGACGCGCCGAGCACACTCGACCGATTACGGCGAACTTGGGGTTTTATTGTCTCTATAATGTCTGGAGATTATGTGGGGATTCAGTTCTTGTGATAAAGCAGCTACTTTTATGGTTTATCTGCAGTTTGAGCAACGTTTGTAAGTTTTAAGCGAAAATTGGTTGTGACAAAATTCGCTGGTAGTTTTCGTCACACTTGTTTAAACTACAAATTAGCTCCATGTTCAGATTCTTAAAAGATAATCTACTCTGCCAGCATGCTGGGTACACTGTCAACTGGTTGTGGGCTTGAGCATTTGGATTGTCTTTAGACCTTCAATGGTCTACGATTTGCTCCAATTTAGACGTTATATCGCTTGCATAGTGTTCAACATCGCTTGTCCTCTATGTCATCATAGAACTGGCATCGTGCGGCGTTGTATTCGGGTCGCAGTTGCTTTACATCTAACCAAAAGGTCGTAATTTTTATGCATGTTTGTGACTCTATAGATATTGTATCTCGATTTTTTCTATCTATAAAGTAAAATGTTTTTTTTAGTAGTGCAAGTGTCTTTATTAACTAAACAAAACACAAGCTAACACTAACACTACAAAAACAGTTATAGACTGTCCATAGACCGTTAACGGCCTCATATACCAAATTTGACGGTTTTAAATCAATTTTATTCAGTTTAATTACAATATCTGAGCTGGAAAAAAATAAATGTCACAGATACATCTGTGTTTGAGTTTATGATTTGGTTCAAAACACGATAGAATAAACTTTCCTCGATCAAAAAAAAATCTGAAACAAAGTCGAGTACGTTTATTTTTTTCGTTTTATGCTCTAATGAAAGCTCGGAACAACCTGGAAATTGCATGCACTGAAAGGCAATTTTATTCAACAATTTTTTATTTGGATTTTTTTTGATAGTGAATAGTTTCGTTTTTTAGTGAAATTAAAAGCGTAAAAAGGTCGCGACAATTTGCAAGCGCCGCGTTCAGTACTGCGCCAGGCGTCATCGAGGTCGGACCTATGTTCGTTTTTGTCGTTGCACTCCCCCCGCGGGCGTCCTGATTCTTGCGTGGCAAAATACATAGTCGCTATAACTTGGCGGGGGCTGAGGAAGCGCTTTGTTGCCTACGCGACTCGGATAACCGGCCGTTAAAGGTCTAAAGGCAATCGAAATGCTCAAGCCTACTATATTAGTTGCTAGCGTACCCAGCATGCTGGCAGCATTACCACGCCGAATGAATATTTTTTTTCACTGTAAATTTGTCTTTACGTGGTCCAAAGAATTCACATTTCAATTCAGTCCCAGTCGGTGCCCGAAATATGGGGACGGGAGACCACCGATCACTGATCATCTCGATCAGAAAGCAACATTAAACATTTTCTTTTTTTTTAGGGTTCCATACCTCAAAAGGAAAAAAAACGGAACCCTTATAGGATCACTTCGTTGTCCGTCTGTCTGTCCGTCTGTCTGTCCGTCTGTCAAAACCCTTTTTTTCAAGAACGCGTAAAGGTTCAAGTTGAAGTTTATACTAAATAGTTGAGTCTACGGTTTCTTTCGGATGTAAAAAAATAAAAATTGTCAACGCAATCAAAAGATATGAACGTTTATGTCGCATATTTTGCGATTTCACAGGAGCATCATAACCTATAGTTAGATGTTTTTTTTTTGGACTCGCGTTTTGAGGGTTCCTTTGGACGGAACCCTCAAAGCACGAGTCCTACTCGTACTTGTCCGGTTTTTTTTCTTTTAGTTTGACCCAACTCGCCTAATGTTAAGCGATGATACGGTCTACGGTGGAGCACGCTTGCCTAGAAGAAACCGATTCACTCGTGATTTGACACCCAGATGGTAACTATCGGGGAACACCCATTCAGGCAGCGTATTCCACAGACTAGCAGTTCGCATAAAACTATGCTATACTAGAGGTTTATTTAATCGTAAAATCACCAATCCCAGTAGAATCTCGATGTGTTGGAAGCACTCTCGAGCTAGGTTCGTGCTCAAGCGCCGTCGCTGCGAGGTGGTTGTCGAGAACTCGCCGAGGTCACGAACAAGGCAATGCATCGATAATGCCCTATAACTAATTATAACTAGCGAGGCAACGCGGCCAGCATTTCTGAGCAGAACTATCTATAGGCCTTCAATGTCTGTAAATAGTATAACGGTTTTCAATTAGTTTAGTTTTTTTCACTCATCCGTTTCATACATTCTAAGTATTCAAGTTGCGCAAGCCTGCAGTAGACGACCACTGCTGATCAAAGGCCTCCCTCTTAAAGAAGGGTATTGCCATAATTCCCACGCTTGGCAGGTGGCTTGGGGATCGCAGTACGTTCACCGTGTGCTAATTTGACGCTGTTGCCCATCCTCCGGTGGTTCTGGTCGTAGTTTTAAGACATAATAAGTCAAATTTACATATTCGCTAATAAAAGGCCATTATATTAAGAAAAACTTGATGTACAGTCACAGAAGACATGTACAGTGAAGAGTACACTATTTATTATTTTAAACTGTTTATATATATTTGTTTACTAATTGTTAATCTATATCTATACTTAATATTATAAAGATGAAAGATTTGTATGTATGTTTGTAACGAATTGGCTCAAAAAGTACTGGACCGATTTAAAAAATTCTGTCACCATTTGAATGCTACATTATCACTAATTAATATAGGTTATTTTAATAGGCTATATAACTATACCCGTGTGGAGCCGGGGCGGACCGCTAGTAATTAATACTTAGTAAAAAAAATTGTAAGTATAAGTAGGTAAGTGATATTTTGGAATTTAGAAACTGGTATGTTACTTATTTGTCAAATTAAGAATAGAATTGAATTGAACTTACAACACAGATAATTGGATTCTTTTTTTTATGTTTGGCAGCCTTGGTTTTTGATCACAACTCAACATGATGATAAGTGTAAACAAATAGAACTAATAAGAAAATGCACAGAACTAATAAGAAAATAAATCCAAGATCCAATTTAAACTAATTACAATACAAAAATAGCTATTTTCAAATTGCAGCTACAGCAAAAAATAGAGTATAATAGACTTTTAAGACAACCTCATTTGACTGAAAACGCTCAGACGGTTAATACAAACACTGTTTCCTGGTAAGCTATTAATTTGAATTCAAATAACAAAGCAAGCAAATCCAGCGGTATGCTATTGTGAAATGTGCATACATATTTGTCACAGTAGATGCATTTTGATTGCAATGTGTGTACAGAGAAAGCTTTACCGCTGTCTCTGTGAATTCTTGGAGCCAGGGAAAGTTCCAGAGTGTTGGCTGTTAGCATGACTTGCTGAGTTAGGTTGTTCAAGTTTGAGAGCCAGTTTTATTTCATCTGCGTGATTAACATCTGTCACTTTGAGACCTGCAGACGTGATGTGCAGACGTCCGCTCTTTTCATAGCTTCCAAGTATTCCTATTGCTACAGACAATCTAACAGCATTATCTAGCAGCTGAGCCAGAAGTAGCTATTAACTATTATTTTCTCAATTTTTTGCAGATGTCTGCTCTTTTCGTAGCTTCGAAGTATACCTATTGCTACAGACAATCTAACAGCATTATCTAGCAGCTGAGCCAGAAGTAGCTATTAGCTATTATTTTCTCAATTTTTTGCAGATGTCTGCTCTTTTCGTAGCTTCCAAGTATACTTATTGCTACAGACAATCTAACAGCATTATCTAGCAGCTGAGCCAGAAGTAGCTATTAGCTATTATTTTCTCAATTTTTTGCAGATGTCTGCTCTTTTCGTAGCTTCCAAGCACTTATTATGACCGACAGTCTAGCCGGATCATTTAACGAAAAACTTAAATAAATTTAAATATTAAAAATAAAAGATACACCTAAAGTTTACAAATGAGTACTTAGGTACCTGTATTACAATTTCACAGGTAAGCATCTGTTCATCCCGGTAATATCATGTATTTAATTCTGTGATAAGCATAATAAGTTACCAACCTAAACGTGGATAACCTAATTAGAAACGTGGATATTCGCCAAAGAACCAGAGTCACCGACATAGCTGTTAAAATTTGTAAGTTGAAGTGGCAATGGGCAGGCCATATCGCTCGAATAACCGATAACCAATGGGGAAGATTCCTGAGTGGAGACCACGAACCGGAAGGCGCAGCGTAGGACCGACCAACTAGATGGACCGACGACATTGTGAGAGTCGCTCGCATCTAGTGGACGCAAAAGGCAGGCTGTCGTTCAGCGTGGAGGTAAAAGGGCAGCGGTATGCTCAGCAGTGGACGTCTTCTGGCTGATGATGATGATGATGAGACATTTAAAACGTAATGTATATTTATTGCAGAATCCGTCTGGGGAATTACAACTGTTGTCTGTTATTCAACTTTCATGTTGAGTCACGCAATTTTTTATAAGAATTAATAAGATGTTTTAGTGTAAGTTTGGTATATACCTCCTATAGCATCATAAAACTAAAACATTCAACCTCAGAGAAGGTAGGTTTCCAAACAACGCCTTCTCAAAACGTAAGCTACAAATTCGCTTTGTAGCTTACGTTTCGATTGGTATTTTAAACGATTTAAGCAAGAAAATTAATGGATTACCTTTGGAATGTCACACTATAATATTATTACTGACCTATTAATGGCTGTATTTTAAAATAACTATTTAATACTTATGTATATATTTTTGTGCTGTTGGTCTCGAATAAAGATAAAATAAAAAATAATAAAAAAAAATAACTCTTATGCTGCTTTTCTGATTTGTTGTGGTACGATTTCACCGCGCAAATTGTCATAGTAAAATTTTTATATATTTTTTTGCAGCCATATATGACACCATTTGAATGGCGTAAATTTTGCGAATGTACTTGGTTTCTTTGTGTAGTTATTCTTTCTGAGCATTCAACTTAGGAAACAGTCTGCCGCCCACGTTTCCGTAGCCGTGTCTGTGAAGTCGACATGTTAGCAATTCTAAGCCCACACTAAATTTGGACCTCCCACTTGTAGCCTCGCAGACTATACCACCACCGCCTCATATTACATTCAGGGTTTCACTGGAAGTCAAAGCAAACAAGTAAATAACTAATTTGAGGGTCGCGTCCTAATTAATTTCACATTAGAAGGCTCGCACTCTAATGACGAGCGCAAACGACGTACTTAGTCCGCGGATCAAAGTCTATGCGCATACAGGCACGTCATAATCATGTCACCGCTTACCGCTTAAAGCGCGCTCCTTGGCCAAAGCTATTTCGCATAGTTGTAACGTTTTTGAAGATAAAAAATTGGACAAGTACGAGTAGGACTCGTGCTCTGAGGGTTCCGTCAGACCTAAGAGCGCCAGTCAAAAAAAATATTACTAAAGATGAAATATTTAAAGACAAACTTAACTTTGTATTTGACAATAAGGTTCTTCGATACATTCCAACTACAATATGTAAGTTTGCAATAGCAAAATAATTATTTTTAAATGATATAACTTCAAATGTATGACTTTTGGATTTATTCTTATATATGTGCTATAAGGCCTTGCCTCTTGCCAAATTTCATGATTATAGGTCAACGAGAAGTACCCTATAGGTTTTGATTCCCCAGTGAAATCGCAAAATATGCGACATAAACGTTCATATCTTTTGATTGCGTTGACTTACAAGTTTATTTTTTCACGGCCTAAAGAAACTCTAGACCCAAATATTTCCGTAGACGCAAGTATTTAGTATAAATTTCAACTTGATAGCTTTATGCGTTCTTGAGAAAAAGGGTATCGACAGACGGACAGACGGACAACAAAGTAATGCTATAAGGGTTCGGTTTTTTCCTTTTGAGGTACGGAGCCCTAAAAACACTATCAGAAGGGAATTTAATAAACTGATTAGGATATGCTTATAACTTCATTGCAAATAGTTGGAAGCATTTTTGAAGTCGGTATTTTATAAGATGGCGGCTCCTGAGGATGGCGGAGGAGATCGAAAAACAAGTGAAAACACTTTTTTCGAGCTTTTTCATCAAAATGAAAACAACATGAAAATTGCTTTAAGACGTTTGAAATAAATGGTAATAAGGGTAATGCCCAATCTGTTTTTTAATTCCTACTTAGTGATTATTAAAAAAAAAAAAAAAACTTTACTTAATTTTTTTCGAAGAGATGGTTCATTTGATGCTTGTGAAACATTCAGACAACGTCCCTGTTATGTATACATTCATTCAAACCTACAGTGCCTTTACAAAGCGCACGCCCAACAAAACTCTTTATGTATTGTGTTTATGCCTTGGAAGATGTTGTAAGTGTGACAAGTGTGTGTAAGTGTGACAAGTTTAGTGTGTGTAAGTGTAAGTGTGACAAGTTAAGTGTGTGTGAGTGTGACAAGTTTAGTGTGTGTAAGTGTAAATGTGACTGCTGTATCCGTGATCACAAGTAGACAATAAACGCGGAAACCTAAGATGTCATTGTCCTTAATTTTGCTAGAGCGCTTTCGTTAGTGTCCTAAAACTGCGACCAGAACCACCGAAGGATGGGCAGCAGCGTCCTATTAGTACACGGTAAACGTACTGCGATCCCCAAGCTGCTTGCCAAGCGTGGGGATTTTTTGGCAACACCCTTCTCTAAGAGGCCTTTGTTCAGCAGTGGATGTTTACGGGCTGATGATGAGATGTGCTTACTAATTGTTAAGTCGGATTTTTAGATAAATTTTTGACTGATAAAATGCCAATCGAGTCTGTCGCGTACGGTGGTTCTACGAGACCCGCACCCTAAACTTTTAATTTAGGATGTGTAAGCCTGTAGGCTCGCCCACACATGGAGGCGCCAAATTAATTTGTTCGCTGATCTTATAATTGCTCGTACTTGTTGTATGAACCTAATAAATAAGCTTTACGGAGTTTAACAGCCACTCGTGTGAAGAAGATATTGGTCTCGGCGCTTCCTGCGAAACTTTTAATCTTTTGTTGAGAGTATAATAATTAAATAACGTTGAAACTGGCGAGGATGTAAGGGAAATTTAGATTTACCTAACGTGTAATAAGAGCAGTTTAAAAGTTTGTAATGTTATATTTTCCACTTACATTATAGCTATGTTCTGGAGTACATGTTATGTTATGTTAGTAAAAATTCGTTACTGAATTGTGAGTTTTTTAATCTTCTGTTGAAAGTATTATTAAATAACGTTAAAACTAGCGGCCCGTGAGGAAAATTTAGGTTTTAGGTAATGCGTAAACTTTAGAGCATTTTGTAATGTGATATTTTGCAGTTAAATTACAGCTATGTTCTGGAGTACGGGTTATGTTATCTTAGATCATTAGAATTTGTAAGAAAAAAAAAACTACTGAATTGAAACTCTTTTGTTGAAAGTATAATAATTAAATAACATTGAAACTGGCGGCCCGTGAGGAAAATTTTGGGTTTTTAATGCCATAGGTGGCAAACAAGCAGACGGGCCGCCTGATAGTAAGCAGTCACCGTCGCCTATGGATACCTGAAACACCAGACTAGGTATTACAAATACGTTGCCAACCGTTTTGAATAACCCCATGTTGTGTTAAATGTGTTAATTTATGTAAAAAAGATCTTTATTTATCTTTACAATATTATGTAATTTTCTACTCATGTTTTTGTAGCTGTGTAAATGTACATGTAACTAATAAAAATTATCTTATCTATTTTATCTTTTGGCTTCTCGGAAACACCAAGTTACGTAATTTTAGAGCAGTTTGAAATTTTGTACTGTGATAATATTCCAGTTACATTACAGCTATGTTCTGGAGTACGGGTTATGTTATCTTAGTTCTAATTTGTAGAATTTTGCAAGACAAAAGATTGAAAAAAAAACTACAGATTTGTGAACCCGCTCCTTTTTTAAGTCAGTTAATAATTAGCTTCATTTGTTTTGTCGTTTACATGGATGACATTTTTCCAGCGATTATGATTTTAAAACCAAACTACTGAAAAGATTTTCGCATTTGACTGGTATAATTTGTAAAATTTATTAATTATGAGTCATAAGACTGAACGAAGAATTTGTCCGTGTTCATAATTAATAACGAAAATTCAGGTGCTTCTTGTTAAGCGTAACAGAATACTAAACGTTTAAGGTTTCAATGTCTGAAGCAATGTTTGAGATTCAATGAACTTTCATTAACGGAGATGGATAACTTTAAAGTTATTATTGGCTCAATTGGTTTGATATATTTAACGTACTTTGTTTGTTTAATGGTTAATTTGGCAGTCATTCGCATTTAGATAAATATTGAGTTAGCCGTCTACATTGCTTAATGGAAAATGTGTTTAAGCAAACAATATTATATTTTATGCTGTAGCTTTGCTTTTACTCCAACTTAAACAAAAATATGCGCGTGTATATACAATTAAGTTATTGAGTTCAAACGCAAGCTTATTCCTTAATTTTTTATTAAAAAAGCACTGAATTAATGTCGATAAAAAATTATGGGGTCACCTATGAGATATGACCTACCAACCAAAATAAGAATCATCAAAAACAATTCTAAATTGGCGGAGTAATCGCGTAACGAACATACAAAAAAAAAAACATACAGTCGAATTGATAACCTCCTCCTTTTCGAAGGCGGTTCAAAATATAGAATCAGTAACAAGTTTTTTTGTAGTTTCTTTGTTTCTTTTGCACGCACAGCAGATGTACAGTGAATTCGTTGTTTAATTTCTATCATCATCATCATCATCATTTCAGCCAAAGGAGACTTCATAGGCTATAGGAGACATAGGCCCCATCGATCCACAAAAGGGCTGGTTGAAAGCGGCCTGCATCCAGCGTTTTCCTGGGGTCTCTTTTAGTTTGTCTGTATATTTTGTGGGGTGGACGTCCTACGCTGCGCTTACCGGTCCGTGGTCTCCATTCGAGAACCTTTCGGCCCCATCGGCCATCTGTTCTGCGTGCTGTGTCCTGCCCACAGCCACTTCTACTTGAAATTCATAAAGCAATATCCATTCACTAATTTCCCACACTTCAAGGTGAAATATTTTCTTGAAATTTAAAAACCATTCCTCGCGATCAATTCCATAATACAAAATCGGTTTGCAATGTCGTGTAACATAAACAAAAAACATTAGAAAAATTTTGTTTATTTTTTATGCCATCTAATAAGCAAGGCAACATCTAACCATCCATCTAATAACAAAAAAAAGATGACACGTTTTAATTAGCGACCTTACAGCTCAAAGAAATCTCTTTCAGGCAATCAAGCACACATACAATATAACCACACATCGTATATACATCTAATAGCTTTAATAATGTAAATTTAAACGCTTAACTCGTGGTGAGACCACTTGACGTTTAATCCTACTCGTTTAAACGCTGAGGTCTCCTTTTGTTTAGCCTGTAGTGGTGAAATACGGCTCTTGGCTTTTTATCAGCTCACTCCGTACAAAACCGCAGTGTTTAACTACACAGAGCTACACTTAGAACCTAGCTTAAGTTACTTGAGACGCAGAGTTATAAGCTGCGCTCTGGAATTTTATTCAGAGTTTTTAATGGGATAAAAAGTTACTCTTATTTTTTTTGTGATTTTGTTATTGTTTATGTGCGATGAAAATAGCATTAGGTTATATTTATATTATTATATATATTATTATATTTACATTATAATTAATAACTCTTTATTAAAAGACCACACAAACAATGAAACAGATTGCAATGAAAATTGTTATCTTGGTTTTGAACAGGGCCCCGATTCTACTAAAGAAATTGTCTTTAAATTGTAATTGTTGCGATTTTAATTGTTAAATAACTGCCTCAAAATTGACAGTTTTAAATAATTTTTTATACTAGAAAAATACAACCACCTAATATTATAACTTAGTATTTTAAAAAAACTATCTATTTCTGTAGAATCGGGAGGCAGGCCGCTTGCTTTAAGTACAATCGGTTTTATGCTTTAAGTACAATGTTTTTTACGTTTTAAGTACAATGGGTTTTATGCTTGAGTATAATAGGTTTTATGCTTTAAGTATAATGGGTTTTATGCTTCAAGTACAATGGGTTCTCGTCCACTTCTGGATTTTCAATAAATATTTTGGACATTTTCATGCAAAAGTAAAAAAAAACTATTTAATGAAACTTGGTGTGTTCTAAACGGGCAATATGATGAAAATATTTCATAGAACCATGGACAAACTACTCGTAGTTTGTTTTTACATACTAGTTCGTTTGTATGACAATGTTCGAACTCGCCTTATATTTTTTGCACTTTTAGCTAACAAACTAACAATGTAATCAAATCTGGCATGTCATGTTTTACTTACTTCTAATCATCATCATCAGCCCGAAGACATCAACTGGTGAACATTTTTTAAATTATTTTATACTTATTTATGTTTATTACTGGTCTAGTCTAAGTGAAACGCCGTTGTTCAGAGCTAAATGATTATCAAATTAAAGTAGATTGTGAGTCGTGGAGGTCGCCGCCGCTGACAAATATTATTTTAGAACTAAATTTATTTAAGCTAGGGTTAAAGCTGAGCCAAGATACTCTAATTTAGTTACAGAGCGTTGGTTCTGCAGAGATTTTCAGGGTTCCGTTCCGTAAAGTCAAAACGGTGAGTAATGTAAATGAAAATGTATAGTAAAAAAAAAAAAAAAGTATTAGAAAAAAAAAATACGAAAATAAAAATCTTTTTCTATTAAAAGAAAATCAAAATCGGCTATTTTGTTTCGAAAAATGTAGCATAAATGGCTTGACCGATTTTGATGTGTGAAGTGTCCTTAGATTCGTCTTCATGCGGGCACTCTGGATACGTTTTTATAATAATATTATTAAGATAAACAGCCAGAAATAATCATGTTAAAAAAAACACGAATCACCAAAATGTCGCACTATTTTTGTTTTTCGTTACTACTATTTTTTAAAGCCATATGTGGCAAACAAGCATACGGGCTGCCTGATGGTAGGCAGTCACCGTCGCCTATGGATAACAAAGACACCAGAGGCGTCACAAATACGTTGCCGACTCTTTAGGACTCGATTAACTCGCCTTTTGAAAAACCTTGATATGAAATTAACTTATTTAAATTAGGTAGCTAATGTTTATTCCAGAAATATATTTGATCCCTACAGGTAGCG
The DNA here is from genome assembly GCA_914767915.1 of Agriopis aurantiaria. Taxonomy (NCBI): domain Eukaryota; kingdom Metazoa; phylum Arthropoda; class Insecta; order Lepidoptera; family Geometridae; genus Agriopis; species Agriopis aurantiaria. The sequence goes on from OU611983.1 coordinate 18,985,050, forward strand.
AGCAAAACCGTCCGGCGCAGTACCAAACAAAACATTGTTTGACTGATTTTCAGGCACCGAAAGAGTTTAACTGAATATTCTAACTTTCCAAAAATGAACTCATTTAGAAACAAACCCTCTTAAAATAATACTCTCAATTCTGTTACGGGCAAGTGAGAATTGGAATGCTCAGAAAAATGGTGAAAATACGAATCTTAACGTAACATTTTTATCAATAGAGCGCTTGTTTGTTTGTTGTACGTGCTCAAACAGAGTTAAAGATTGAGGTGATTTTCACACAAAAATAAGTTTGAGAATCGATAAGACATATTGCGCAATTTTTTTTTTAAACAACGTTTTTGACCCTCGATACAACGCAGTGCTTAGGTAATTTTATTTGTGTGTATGTCTGTGGTATCATACCTCCCAAAAGGTTATAAACAAATTTGATTTGTTTCTTTTGTTTGAAAAGTAACTTAATCTAGAGTATAAAAATATATACAGTGTAATCTCACTAATCCGGCACTATTAAAAACCGGAGGGTGCCGGATTATTGGAATGTTCGGATTACTGGGTTATACTGAAAAAGTCATAGGTAATAAATAAAATAAAGCATTTCATAGAGAGAATAAATGTATGTAATGTATTATGGAACAATTGAATTAACATGTCTCACTTGAAAGAAACAATACGTTAGCACGTGATAAGTTTTGAGGTTAGACTGCTAGTCGATGACGCAGCGACCAAAGCGCACACGTATAGAGGGGTAAGGGAGGCGTGGGCGGAGGGTGCCGGATTATTGGACGTGCCGATCTATCGAAGTGCCGGATTAGTGAGATTATACTGTACTTTGGATGACTTATGGTACTAAGACGTCGTCCTTAACTGTTGGCTTTTTGTAAAAAGTCACACAACGGGCAATGGATAGCGCTATGCTTGGAGTTCCTTTTCGTGATAGAATCCGAATCTTGGATATTAACCAAAGAACCAGAGTCACTGACAGCTGTTAAAATTTGTAAGTTGAAGTGGCAATGGGCAGACCACATCGCTCGAAGAACCGATAACCGATGGGGAAGAAAGGTTCTTGAGTGGAGACCATGAACTGGATACGCAGCGTAGGTAGGCCTCCTACTAGATGGACCGACGACATCGTGAAGTTGCGGACATCCATGGGATGCAGATGGCAGGCTGTCGTTCAGTCATCATCATCAGCCAGAAGACGTCCACTGCTGAACATAGGCCTCCCCCTTTAACCTCCACACTGAACGACAGCCTGCCTTTTGCACCCACTGGATGCCTGCGACTCTCACAATGTCGTCGGTCCATCTAGTGGGAGGCCTACCTACGCTGCGTATCGTTCAGTGTGGAGGTCTAATGGGGACGCCTATGTTTAACAGTGGATGTTTTCTGGCTGATGATGATGACTTGTTGTGTATTCGTTGTATTGTAGTGGGTAAAACCACCGGAAAAACTAGTTATTGAATACTTTATGTTATTCTAAAGTATATTTCGGTTTGAGAGGCTCCAGATTTTCAAGTGGCTCCAATCTGGCCAGCGGTGCCTGAATATGCTTGCTTGCCTAATTTTGGAGGCCGAAATTGTGGATTTAAATAATAATATGATTTTGCCTTGTCAGACAAGTGGGTTTTTGAAATATTGAAGTTTAAACATACTTGAAGGGTTGCTTACTATGTAAATAATATGCGAAAATAATGTAAGGGTGGGAATAAAGTTGGGTTTAGATAGTTCAGTCAGGTCCAGACGGTTTACCGACTAATTTATAGACCTATTCAAGATTACACAGTACGGTGGTACTAAACTGAGGATTGAGGATTGTACTCATCAATCAGTAAAACGTAAAAAAATAAAAATAAGGCGAGGTTTTCCCATTTTTAAGCAACAAAAGCTTAATATATTGTATTAAATTCGCATTTAGTGGATCAAAACCATGGCGCTTACACACAGCCATGCGTTTCGGTACGTCTATTTTTGAGGTTTTTATCATATTTTTCAAAAAGTATAAGCTGTGATGTAAAATGTACCTTTGCGAATTCTTTAGAAACTTCTAAATTCTTTCGTTATAAGTGCATGAAACTTTGCAAAATTGCAGTATTTTAACCGAACTAATAATACTGAAAAATAATGATGAAACAAGATCACTGTCCTCCGTACGTTGAGCAGGTTAATTAAGAACAGGGTCGAACTCAGAACGGCAGTCAATTTGTGACGAAAAACACGGGGGATAATTGGCAACGCCCAGTGGGAAATCTAGCCCTTCTTGCCCTTGTAATGAGGATCCTTCTACGGGAGATGCCAATTCACGTTCCAGGCATCGTATATACAGTTTGTCACATTTTGAAGGTTTTGGTGAACTTGTACTTCCCTCCACACAAGTCAGGGACATTGTCAAGCTGAACATGTTGCTTACTCAGTTTTACTGTTTTATTAACATTAAATTGGCCAGATTAGGTAGCCATAATAATGAATTTTTGTGTTTTTTATTTTATTTTTATAAGTAATAGGCTTGCGTTTGACCACCATCACGCCTGATGTTAAGTGATGATGTGGTCTACGTTGTTATTATTCTTTGTTGGCAACAATGAATAATAACATTGGATTGTTTAATAAACAGTGTACATTATACCCCTCAAACTATTTCAGAGTGGCGTTTATTTGCAAAAGGGGTGACCTCATTATTTTCTAAATTTTTCTGGCAAATTGTACGTACTTATTACACCATAAACAAAAAATTGTCTATGCCATTATTTGCTAATGTGAACCATCTGATTCACAATAGAATAAAAATATGAGATTAAATATGAAAATTTTAAGTTAGCTTAGGTTATAATTAATCATAATCCTTGAACCACAACGTCGTGCTTATATGCGGTGTGGCATGGAAACTTTTAGAACTAAACTTTGTTTAAACAGAAAAGAAAAACGCTTTTCTGTGGCTTAAACTTACGACCAAAATTATTTATTTAACCTTATTACGACAAAGTCAGTATATTTCATAGCTTCAGTGATGATCGATACTGTGATAGACTAGACCTAGTCTAGTAATCTAGTAACTAATAATCAACTAATAATCAACATCGATTCTGATGCACTCTATACTAAATTAAATTTGACAGCTCTAAAATTGTTGCCATCCTTCTCTCACGTATTAAAATGAAAAGAGAGGCAGATAATTTTAGTCCTGTCAGATTGGCTTAGTTTATTGAGTGGTATGACAAAATCGACGCCTATTTTTTTCGTGCAAAATGTGTAATAAGCACTTAGGTTTTCAGTACAAAAAGTTAGACTAATATATTTACCAGGGTGTTTATTTCTCAATAAGTATTTGTTTTTCTTAGTTATCATTCGTACCACGGCAGTAATTATTGTCCATAATGCCCGGCTACGAGTATTTGCCAAGCTATTAACACTGCCGAGCTGGATTGCTCACTGGGCAGCGTTCCAAATTCGACAAATAGGTTCTTATCGAATTGGGACCTATCTGATTCAAGACTATCACAGACGGCATAGTTTTATTCGGTAGAGGATTCTTTTTCTCTCACTTTAACTCACTCAGAATTTATATGCTGGCTTTTCACTCTCGCAGAGTTTTGAGTAAAACTCTATCCATCGACAAAAAATATTCGTTGTGGCTTTAACGGTTTCGTCTCAAATAACTCTTGATGGTATGCTTTGACAACGAAGATTCCTTTTTTAATTTTGTTCTTCTTATTACGCTTTGCAATAAAAATAGGAAGAAAATGTCAAGACAGCGCGTCATTAATTCTGGTATTGCGGTTTTCTATAGCCAGCGGAGACCAAATACCATGAGATAGGTCGTTTCTAATGTTTCCTTAATAGATTTGAATGTTATTTAGTGTGGAAGTAGCATACACCCTTTGATCTGGTGGAGAAAGACATGCGTGAGCTCCAGGCGACCCGTAGCTACAGCTACGGGTCGCCTGGAGCTCAACCATGTCTTCGCTCTTCGGTCTACAGACCGAAGAGGACATGAAGACGTTGCATCTCTTAGTATCAGAGTCCAAGACTCACTTTGGGACGATGCAAGAAGTTGCATCTCTTAGTATCAGAGTCCAAGACTCACTTTGGGACGATGCAAGAAGTTGCATCTCTTAGTATCAGAGTCCAAGACTCACTTTGGGTCGATGCTAGAAGTTGCATCTCTTAGTATCAGAGTCCAAGACTCACTTTGGGTCGATGCAAGAAGTTGCATCTCTTAGTATCAGAGTATAAACAACCACTTTGGTTCGATGCGTTACCTTATCGTAGTAGTTAAGTAGTTTAAATGTATTATACACCTGGATTATACTCAAAACTAAGATGAACATAGCTTGATTTCTGCATTATACACATAGCTGACTCTAAAGCCGAAAAATGAACGATTCCAATCGTACAGCGTTATAAACCACTTATGTTAGTAATAGAATTCTACACATATTCGCCTTGGGAGGAAATCTTTGCAGTATTTGCCCTTTCAACCTTAGGGAGCCATTTATGAAGTTCTAAAATTAGGTAACCAAGGTAGCCTGCCCTCAATTTCTACGCACGTTTGGTCTGTTCCGCGTGATCTCTATATTTCTTGCACGTGTTCCGTTTTAGCCATGGAATTAAAGAAGTTGGAATGACTTTGGAGTGTTTTTACACCCTTTGTATTAGAGTCACTAGTCTTTTGTCACAAAAAGATGCTAATTTTGAAGGAAACAAGTTTGTACTAATAATAAATATTCGGGTCATTTTTGCACACACGGTCATCTGACCCCAAACTAAGCAAAGCGCAAAGCTAACTAATTCAAGTATGCGGGCAAATAAACTTTATCAAGCTCTTTGTCTTTAAGAAATGTATAGTACATAATACATAAAGGTCTGTATCAGTTTTGTGATGCAAGAAATGTCAAATGTAAAAAAAATAAAAAAAATGGCTTGGGCTTGACCGCCACCTCGCCTGATGTTAAGCGAAGACGTGGTCTACGATGGAGCACGCTTGCCTAGAAGAAACCGATTCACTTGCGATTTGAGGACACTGAGATTGTAACTATGGGAACATATTCAGGCAGCGCATTTCACAGACTAGCAGTTCACACAATGAAATTGGAATCAAAGCACTTCGTACGGGTTTTCAGAATATCAACCATAAAGCGTTGTCGATTTATCGTGCCTATTCTGGCAGTCCGATAGAAAAATGGGTAGGAGGAATTAGATCATGCATATCCGATGCACACTCTCCGAAACGAATCCGATAAAAAACCGATAGACTAGCACCTTAGTTGTTTGCTGGTGGCAGATAACTCTTAATACTTACCAATATGCTCCAAAATCCTACTAATATTATAAACGCGAAAGTTTGTATGTATGGATGTTTGTTCCTCTTTCACGCTACAACGAAACAATGGATCGACCTGATTTTTTGCATGGTTATAGTTCAAGAGCCAGAAAGTGACGTAGGCTATTCATCATCATCATCACCATTTTTCATGACAACGCTGGCGAAACCACGGGACGCAGCTAGTAATTGTATATTCCTTAAGTTCACCTGGTACTGTAGCTAGAAAATTATGAGTCCACAACGAGCTTCAAATAATTTTTTAAGTAACCTTTCTTACTGTTTCTAATGTTCCGCGATTTAACCTTCCTCAGGTGAGATATTATACTTTGACGTGGCCCTAATAGTTTATTTGTCGTCATATTTTTGGAGCACAAGGTGATTTGTCGGTAATGGTGCGTTCTTACTGTAATATTTGTGAAATATATAACAGCGCTACAAACTATTTCGTTGCGGATTACTAATCATCGTCATCATTTCAGCCAACTGACGTCTACTGCTGGATATAGGCCTCTCCATTGATCTTCAAAAGGGCCGGTTGGAAGCGGCCTGCATCTAGCGTTTTCCTGCGGTCTCTTTCAGGGTGAACTCTTTTATTACGGATGGGCGAGCGAAAATTAAACATCGGCAGTCCACAGGCCGGCGGCGTTTCAGTGCGGGAATTTTATATGATTTATTTTTATAGCGATGATACGGTCTACGGTGGATTTATTTTGTGTTTGAACGTGTGTGAAGTGTGTTTGTGCTGTTATCATTTTTCTCGAAGACAAATTTGCAAGTGTGTCTCTTTTCCCTTTCACTAAGTTACACAAAACAATTTCAAATTTTTCAAAGTCAGGAGAGTCAAAGTTGAAGTCTCCCTTTTATCAGCAACCCTCTCATGTCGAAGTACTTTATTGACTCTACCTCCATGAAGTTGCGAAAGTTGGGAGCAAACAGAGAGCTATATCGCGTTCTTTGCCGAATACAAACAGTACAGCTGATTATTATTCCGGGCTGTACGTATTTGCGTGGAAAACAAGTGTTCTTTAACCTTTCTAGCTTATATCTTGCGATGCGACTTGGTGTTTTGTAGCCCATTACAAATTACGAGAAAAGCTTAAAGACGAATATATATCTCATTTGCAAAGGTTTCCATGCCTATCACATACGTATTACGGATATTGAAGTATGATTATATACCTTCATACAACACAAAACTTTTAAAATTATAAAATACCATTTAAACTATCACGGTAGTTAACTACAGTAATTTTTTTTTTTCTATTGAGGTTTCGACATGCTAAAATTTCAATCGAGCTGATAGTTTTCAACTCACCAGTGCGTGGGAAAGATTCTGGAATGGAGACCACGCGGTAAGCGCAGCGTAGGATGTCCACCCACAAGATGGAGATGACCTAAAAGAGACCGCAGGGAAACGCTGGCTGCAGGCCGCTTCCAACCGGTCCTTTTGGAGATCGATGGGGGAGGCCTGTGTCCAGCAGTGGACGTCCTATGGCTGAAATTATGATGATGATTATACGGGTAATCTACCTGATTTTTTATATGAGACTCCCAGTTTCTGAAAGGTCAAGTGACTAAAACTGACATGACGACACTCATGTCAAGAGACATGATTGCGGCTATACAAAACAAAAAAAAAATACAAAATATTTAATTTTCCAGTACACTTCCTTAACCTAATTTACAAGAATATGTGCAATAGTTAATGTAAAACAAATTGAAAAAATACATTAAGGTAGACAGGAACAAGGCAAGCTAATGAAGGTTTACGGTACTTGTAGTCCCTGCACTAGGCGAGACGCCTGTGTCGCAGGGCCCACATTCTAGCGTTTACTTAGCATCAGTGCGGTGCAGTATCAATGCATTTTATTTACCGTTTGGTTTTGAAATTAAATACATATACTAAATTTAAATTAATTAGATTTGGAAAAAAAATAAAGTAATAATTTGATTGATGCCTGAGTGTATGATGACATGATGTGTGTGCGCGTGCGTGAGCGTGCGTGTGTGTGTGTGTGTGTGTGCGTGTGCGTGTGCGTGTGCGTGAGCGTGTTGTGTTTTATGTGTGTGCGTGAGCGTGTTTGTTGTGATGCTGATAATTCCAACGGTGTAGTCAAACATTTCCTTGACTGTGAGATATAACCGACCCCAGATTAACTGATAATGCTATTGTTTTTTCGTTCAACCAATCACGTCAGTTTACATGAGATTTAACGTGATAGTTATTTTTTGTGTTTATCAGCCTTTTAGAAACCGGGTAGTAGTTTTGAAGTTATTAGTGTAAGTTAACTTGTATTTTGTTTAGGATTGAGAGGTCCCATTTCTAAGCCTTGGCTGGCTTAAGAATTATATAAACTAGGGCTGGCATTCAGCCTAATTGCCAAGTAACTTTGTAAAGCAACTTTGTAAAGCTTGTCACCTAGATGTTTTAATAAAATGTGGCCCTTTCATCGTACAGTGTAAATGGGTGCTACTGAAAGCCCTATTAAGGGCAGATCACGTCGAGTGGAAACCGCACGGGGAAATATTAGGCCGACTTTTTACCTTGCGTGTGGCGACAGAACGACATATTTTACTCTGGGTTAGAACAACACTGGAACTGGTCTCCCAGGGTGACGAGGAGTGCCAAATAGGCCTTTGTCTTAGGCCCTAGGGTATCAGTGTTGTTGTTTATTAGATTTACCAATAAGCCAAATTTTCGCCACGCACAGTGAGTGCTAAACCTGCTTGTATTACGTTTTGCTGTAATCTGAAACTGATATCTAATTGAAAGCTATCATCAAGCAGCTATTTCGTAACACAAACACTGTATTATAAATTGAATTTCCCGCCAAAGCTAAAACGTACCACCTTAATTCAGTTCGATATCCGGCGTCTTGGCAGTAGGACGTCAGAATTTAACATAAAAAATTGGGCCACAATCAAACTGTAAAAACCTTTCGAAAGCACTTGGTCGAGCGAATGGAGAACTAAACTACTTTTGTGGAGTACAAAAATGCAGCACGCTGGGTTTTTATACAATTTAACGTGCTTGCGGCTTCTTACTTTATGAACTAAACTAAACTAAACAACTAAACTTCTAAGCTACAATTTCACAGTTCATTCCTACTTTAAAATAATAATAAAAAATTAGTTAGTAGTGACCTAGTTTATGTCATCCGTTTTGTCAGCCACGTTTATTAATATATTGTTCCAGCAAATTGGCTCGTCTTCCTTGTCTCTGCCATTTCACCTGCAAGGCAATTTGTATTCGAAGGGGAAACCTTGTTGAAACAGCCTTGAAGGCATTTATTTGCCCTAGCCTTGGAAACTAGCTGCTAGTCGCTTGAGTAGTCTGAAGTGATATTCTCGAGTAAGAAATCTAAAAAGAAACAACTCTCTAAAGAGATATTGCTGTAAGAGTTGGTTAGTTTTTGGGTCATACTGAATATTTACAGTATGACCCCGAGATGGGTTCTTAGAATACGATACGGCTTCGGTATCCCTTGTCTATCGTAAAAACTTATTAAAAGGAGACCTATGAGCTCGTGGGTGGTGATATTTGGTGATATGACGTCCCATTCAAGCGAGGGTGCAGGAAAGGCAACGGCGCAGTGTGGCCTGCACCGTTGTAGAGGAAAAGAGCGAAAATAGTTCAAGTATTTTCCGGAAGTGATGCCTCAGAAAGCGTTCTAGGAGGGTACCAGTGTGTTCCCATGGAGATCCCGGTACCCTCCATCTAGCACAAAGGCAGGCCACGAAGTGGGTTTTTGAAAAGTTCAAAGCAAAACAACAGAGTTGATATTTTTGCTGGTATCAAGTGTCTTTATAACTAAACAAAATACAAGCCAACTAACACTAAACACCTAAGTTACTAAGCCTATTATACAAAAACAAGTGGATTGCCCATACACCATTGAAGATCTAGAGACAATCCAAATGCTCAAGCTCTCTACCAGTTGGCAGCGTACCCAGCATGCTGGTGGTATTACCACGCTAAATGGCAATGCTTATGCGTTGAGCCAGAAAAAACCCAGCATTTTAGTTAAAGTACTGAGTTGATTGTATCTATCCACTCTGGGTTACATTATAAGTATAAATTAAAATGTTTTTTAAATCCACGATAATTATAAGCGCTGATTATCTTCAAGCGGCTGAACTGGGCTGAACAGATTTTCTTGAATCATAACTAAGAAACCCTCTCGATACAATTTTTTTCTTTTTTTCGCCATCTAATGTCACCGTTTTTTTTCATAAAAAACTAAACTGCTTTTGATCTTTTTCATGAAAGTAACTTTTTTTTTACACGCAATAGTTCTTCGTTGGCCTCCGATTCGCATGAAAAAAAATTTTTTTTTTCTTTATGTTGTGCAATACTGATCTCCATCAAACCTTTGACATCAAACCAAAGATCTTGTATATACCCCGCAGAGGGAGAAATATACCCTAAAGGGACCTCAAACTTAGTCCTTCTGAGCATCAAACGCACTCCATGTTGTTATTTAGTACATGTCAGTGACGAGTTCAGCAGTTTTTTTCTTCTACAATTGCATTTTTTCTTCTTTCGGAAGTCAACTTTGTTATCACATGTCTTGTGTGATGTTTTGTCAGTGTCAAGTGTCAAATATTGAATTATTGAATAATCAACCATAAAATCACGTCAAAAAGTCAAAGATTAGGAATTGCAATATTTATTTACTTTCTTAAAGAATGTTTTGCATTTTTGTCTGATCTTTAGTTTTTAATAAGGCCTTATATTTTTATGTATCCTCTCCAAAGTTACAAAGCAACAAGCCAAAAGTGAACAACACTTTTGTGGTTGCATTCCGTCAATTGTGCGATTATTTTTGTTTCCGATTATTGCCACCAGTTTCCAGAAGAGCTAACGCTCTTTGGCTGTTTTTATTCACTATTCTCAATGTTTTATTTACTTTTATACCATGTACTAAATTTTTTTTTCTTTTTTTTTTTTCTATCAATCATGACGAACATGTGAAGCAGTCACGTCACCAGTTTTGCCACCGTCTCGCTGGCACGGTGTCGCCCACCGATCCTCGCTGATCCAGCTCTCACTGAAGTCAACACACGGCAACGGAGCTGCTTCTCTGTATTTAATCTAGTCGGTCGTGGCACAGGGTTGTTGCTTCAGTGCACTTACGTAAATAGCGCTCGAGAGATATGCTCTGCCTTATTATGATTGTCTGATACGTTTATTATATTAATCAACATAGAATTAGCTAATACTATAAACCATAATTTACTTACTAAATACGTCTATTAGTTATTCGTATCTCGCGATATCGCGTTAGATTAATATCTCATAACATTTCCATTACTATTCTTTTTTTACGCAACTTAGCTGTCAATCGCATAGGATATCTTGATTCCGGGATATCAATGACTGGCTATACCGGGAGGTAGGAAAAGCTCCGGGTGTTTTGGCGCCAACGCGGAAAAAAACATGTCGGCTCGTTGGATTATTTTCCTAAACTTATGTATTTTCGAGTGTTAATGTGTACTAAATGGTGAATTATTATTCATTAAGTGCTCGTACACGTGCTCGAGTGTGGGCAAGTGATATAATATAAGGCAATAAACGTGTCTTTTCGTGTTGTTTCCAAAACTCCATAGGAGCCTCTTGTAAAGTCTCCACCACTTTACAGGGGCATGAGTTCGACTTGACCGTGACTTACTTAGCTTGACTCTGACTGTGACTATGACTTGTTTGACGCTATTAAGACAAAGTAAACTGTTTAATATTACGAGTAAAGGACATTGAATCCACGCTCATGAAGATTTTAACTAAAAAAAAAAGGAAAAAGCTCCCGTAACCAAAACGCTAATAATATACTATATAAAAACAATCGAATAGTACCTATTACCATTTGGCATTATATTTTTGTTATTTCAAATGTTGCAAACCAGTAATGTAAAGCGTACAAACGTGCGCTCGGCGCAGCGCGGTGCAGCGCGGTGCAGCGCGGTGCAGGTTGTTCGTTGACAAATCTAGCGTCAGCTGATATTTGCATTACATTGCGAACATATAAAAAACACAGCATTTTTTGTGCTATAAGTTCCAATTTTCCTCCGATCTTCAAAACTTTACGTTTGGCTCAGTGGTAGCGTCTGTTTCGTGATAAGGAGGTCCCGGGTTCAATTCCCGGTCAGACAAATGTTTGTGTGATGAATTTAAATATCTGCTCTGGCTCTGGATGTTAGTTTTCCGTGTATTTGCATGGAACAGAGAATCCTAGTGAAGCATTTATTAATTTTTCAATATTAGGTCATAGTGCAATGTTATTACTTTAACCTGTGTCTTTAACCAGTGTGTGTTGCCAGTGATGACATTGGGTACTAAGACGTGATCCTTAACTGTTGGCCTTTTGGAAAATCTCAGAGTCACACAGCGGGTAATGGAGAGAGCTATGCTCGGAGTTTCTTTGCGTGATAGAATCCAGAACGTGGATATTCGCCAAAGAACCAGAGTCACTGACATAGCTGTTAAAATTTGCAAGTTGAAGTGGCAGTGGGCAAGCCATATCACTCAACGAACCGATAACCGATGGGGAAGAAAGATTCTTGGGTGGAGACCACGAACTGGAAGACGCAGCGTAGGTAGGGCCCCCAATAGGTGGCAGGTTGTCGTTCAGTGTGGAGGTCTTAGAGGGAGGCCTATTTTCAGCAGTGAATGTCTTATAGCTAATTATGATGATGATTGCTAATATCTTTAAAACTTGGTATATAAACAAATTACAAATATTACGTTATAAACTTGTGAGAGTTGATGTGTAAAAGCTTGTTAAATTACACACAACACCTCCGAGCCTCCGAGAGGGAGAATAAACTCTCACATTAGAGTGTTTCATTACGAGCACTCAACACTGTACTTGGGACAGGTTGACCACTATCAGCCAAAGGTCTGGAAGACTTTAACTGTGAAAATTTGAGTCTTGAGTCTTGGTTAATTCTTCTTACTATAACCAAAATCAATAGAACCCAAATGGGTTACACTAATCGAAGATTTATATATTTTTTTGAGTGCAGGAACTGTACCATTTTGATTCGTTAGTCTTGCCCAAGTCCTTCTTACTATAAACAAATCAATTAAACCCAAATGGGTTACACTAATAAAAGTTTTAAACTTGAAAAGACTTATGTTTAGAATGAAACCAAAATCAGGCTTTAAAACCAAACATAGAAACTTAAACGGTCGTGTCGATTTTGTTTTTGTATGCTTTGTGTTTTTTAAATTCCCAACAATCTAAAACAATTGCTAATCAAAATCGATGTTACACGAAATAAAACATTAATCGTTACCAAAGATAATCTTTGTCTGACATTTTCTAAAAATCAACCAAAGGACTGTAATTACTGGCTTTCATCCCAAACCTAACAAAACCTAATCAACATTCATAGTGGTTTTACTGTTCGAAACGCGTATAAATGTTCCCAACGCGGCACTGTATTGAATTACTTCTTACAATTACTGCAATTACTCAGGGTGGAGCTTTCCAGCGTCTTTTGAACGACCCTCATGTAACACGATCATTTGATAGGAAATCTTAGTAATTTGTAGTATTTCAGCGGAGCGGTTGATCTTTCTAAAATTTCTTTGCAGACTCCACTGAAATAGTACAAATAGTAGTAAATAGTAGTAGTAGTTAGGGTTTGGACATAAAATGAGGTAATTATATACAATATATAAGCAAAATATCACTCTACTGTTTACTGACTAATTGACTCGGTACAAAATCTCAAACAAAATCATGACCTATGGAGATGAAATTTGAAAATGAATTGATTGAATTTTTTATCGGGTTATATATAATTATATAGGTCCTTATAGAGTTCCGAATTTTGTGAAAGGACCAAATTAAGAGGGCTTAATGAGGATTGAAAGTTTATATGACATTCTAGACGTAAACGAAGTTGAGGACAACGCTTAGTAGCGAATAAGTTATAAGTTTTGAGCATTTGATTTTTTTAAGACTTCCAAGCATCCTTCAACTTCGTCCGCCAGGGCAGTCTTTTGTAATTCTGAAAGTAAAAATTGGGAGTTGGTTAGTCAAAGTCAAAGTCAAATCATTTATTGCACATTATGCTAAATAGGTGAAACTTTTCTATACATAATGACCCAATTAGGGTATGGCAATTTATATATATATATGGTGCAGAAATATGGAGCGGCCCGATCTGTATTATAATGATTTGTCGTTAAGATAATTTTCAACGGAATAATAACACTTTCTAATTAATATGTTTTTAAGATTCTTTGCAAAATTTTGTTCATTGTCGTCACTCCTTAAGTCGTCAGGTAATTTATTGTATAGTTTTATGGCCATTGCATGAGGGCCACTACTATGCATTTCTAACCTAGATTTTGGTATTACTAATTTGTGTTTAAACCTGAGCGGATGGACTCGAGGGTTTTCCGAAACTTTTTTAAAATATTCAGGGTCTTTTGTTAAACCTAACTACCCAAAAAGAGGGTGATGTTTTTAAATGTTTGTGTAAGTTAAATAGTTGACGATTGAATATTAACTAATTACAGTTACATTTTGCTTTGTTATAAATGTCACGTAAAAAAAAATGTTGTGCTAAAAACATACCCCTAGATGATAATTTGAGAGAAAAAAAGTCATAGAACTTTCAATTGAACAAAATTAAAGCTTTTCGCACCAACAAAGACGCATTCCCAAAAACTCCATCTAAAACCGTTACTACTAAAACCTTTTCCATCGCGTTTTCCAAACTCCCGTCTTGCTTTGATCACGACTTTTCTTTATTAGACGCGTGAAACACGCCGGGAATCCGTAATAGCCCCAAAAACGCTGCAAACAGCCTCTAGACGCCCGTTTCTAACCAAATTCTACTTTCAGAATTACATTAATGAAATAATTTTCAGAGAAAGGCCGGCGACAAAAATTAAATTAGTCTTTGTGTCACTCCAAATATGCGTGAGATGTTCTAGGCTCGGGGATTTTGGGAATTGTAAGCGTGGATTCAGGCCTAGACAAGTGGCAAACGTTTCAAAGCAATTCTATTCGCACAAAATATTAACGCTTTAGCGTTTGCGAAAATGAATTGGTAGACAGTGACGAGAACTTGGCTAACGCTCATTCTGATCAGTCATTCGAATCAAATCAGAATATTGTCTCTGATTTCGTCATGAAACGTCAGTTTGACATAGCTGCTATTTGACATTGTTTGTATCCTGTAGATATAAGTTTTTGTAAAGGTGTCGAATAAAATTTATTTTCTTTCTTTCTTTCTTTCTGCTTGGTAAGCGTAATAGCAATTTTAGTAGTATTCTCCGGCAAGTAGGCAGTATTCAAGTAGGCTTTAGAATACGTAAACACCTATGGAATAGAACGAAATTGTATGGGATTGACGTTATCAACGAAATGCCATGGAACAATAATTTAATTGGTAAACAATTAAAATAAAGCTAAAGTAGACAATAGAAATAAATAAAAAATTGCCGATAAAGATAAAGATTATTTATTTGCACAAAACACGGGTAAATCATACACACATTTAAAAACATATTTGTCACTTTGTATCATGTTTTGCCTAGTTTATAGGCGTACAAATCTAGAGAGATGGTATAAAAATACCGTAAATATTATTTATATAAAAAGTATTAATTGAATTCACTGTCGAAACAATTTCAAATGTTTAGATATGATGTTATTAATATTATAATAAAATAGTTTAGTTAATAGTTAGATAAATTTTTGTAATGACTGCAGTAGGTCAATTTGTTTTATCATACAATTATAGTAATGTATATATGTTATCTATTTAAATTAACATGATATCTTAACCATTGAAATTGTTTCGACAGTTAATTTAGTTAATACTTTTTTAATATAAATAATATTTACGTAATTTTTATACCATCTCTAGATTTGTACGCCTACAAACTAGACAAAACATGATACAAAGTGACAATTATTTTACCCCATATATTGTGCATTCGTTATTAAAAGTTTATAATATGATTATGATTTACTCGTATTTAATGCAAATTAATTATCTTTACTTACCTTATAATTTTTAAAAAATAATAATGTAGTATTTCCACCTTAGATTGAAAAAATATTTTACTCCTGTTTGTTTATTTTTGTCAAAATATACATTATGTTATATATCTAATTTGAAAATTTCTATAGTATAATTTGGATAAATCTAAACATTCTATAGGCATAACATTTTCGTTGTCTGGCTTTTCCACAGAAAAGTTTTTCTTTTTTGTTTATATTAGAACGGCTGCCAAGGCATTTTTGTAAATAATAATAATTTGTTATAGCCAGTTGCACCCATATAAACGAAACGTCAGTCATTCGAAATCAGTTAGCAACTGTGATGCGGACAAAGAACTTTAAGACCTGACCCAAAAAGGTAAGGTCCAAATTCTTTGGATGCCGAGTTCGACGCGGTGACATAAATAAGAATGTTCAATCAAGGCTCACTCATAATGCCTGTAAACAGAACTTCTCTTTTCTGTGGGCTTTTCAGCTGTTTGCACCGCAACGTTCCACAACTCTTACTAGATTGGCGGCCGCCATAAAAATATTAAAACCAAAAGGAAAAAGACCCAAAAGACCCAAAAGAATTATGGCGTCTTTTCCCCTTAATTTTAGCATAATCATCAGTTTTATTACAAAGCAATAAATCCCACAGAAATAAATTTTCCTCCCAGTGCAATAAGTAATAATATTGTTAAACTGCGTTTTATCTTGAAGTAAATAAAGCTTATAATTGCTTGAAGAGAGCGTTACATGAAAATGCAAGTCAACTAGGACCCTTTCTTGAATTTGCAAAAGGGTAGATGACTTGACTCAACTTACAAGATGCTGGCTTTATTATATCTTAGTAAGTAAGTTCATCCAACATAGTATAGTCATTAGACAAAAGTCTAAAAGCCTTTAAAATTGCTTAAGATACACATCCAAGACCTTTAACGTGACATCATAAATATGGATAGTCATCTTCATCGGCTTGTTTCTGCCAGCTTTTCACAGCAGTACTCTGTAGCTTAGGTCTTTCCCATAAGGTCTTCAATGTCATATCCATCCAATATGAACTAGTTAAGACAGAGTTTAGTTTTGTTAGACCAGCCAGTTCAGCCCACCGACAGCGACATAGCCCACCGCATTAGTAAGTTGAAATGGCAGAGAGCAGGGCACATATCACGCAGAACAGATAGCCGATGGGGCCTAAAAGTTCTGGAATGGAGATCACGGACTGGTAAGCGCATCGTAGGACGTCCACCCACAAGATGGAGAGACTACCTAAAAGAGACCGCAGGGAAACGCTGGATTCAGGCCGCTTCCAACCGGCCCTTTTGGAGATCGATGGGGAGGCCTATGTCCAGCAGTGAACGTCCTACGGTTGAAATGACGATGATGATGATGAGCCAGTTCAGCTACGCCTAAAAGGATCAAGATTTTAATGTTAAGGAGATTAAGAAAAACTCCGTAAGTTTTTGTCTTGTGACCGTGCGTAACTAAGATACTTAGAGACTTGATGATTCAGGGTTTCTGCCGGGCGATAATAGCAGATAGCCTTAATCACGTCTGAAGTTGCCCCCCGCCTCAGCTAATTCCACCCTTTGCTGAAGATTTGGCAGATGTTTCTCTTAATTGCACTTAACGCTTGGCCATCTTTAAGATATTACCAGCTATCTTTTAGCTGAGATGAAAAATAGCATTACAACACGTAAGTATTTTGTTTATTTTATTCGTGAATTGGTTTAAATGTAGGTTTAATATACCAAATGCGTAAGAGATTTAATTATTACATTAAATGTTTTTCCACTCTCATCGTTTCAAAAATGCGTTGTCATTGAAAGCGACAGACCAGATAGTAATATACTTAAAACACATGTAATTTTTACTGGCAAGTGCATTTATTATCTAAATAAAATACAAATTAACTAACACCACTATGAGCCTTAAGATGCAGGCCCTGTGAGGCTCACCGAAAATTCTATATCTATACTAATATTATAAAGAGGAAAGATATGATTGTTTGTTTGTTTGTTTGTTTGTTTGTTTGCATTGAATAGGCTCCGAAACTACTAAACCGATTTAAAAAAAAACACTGTTTGGAAGCTACTCTATTCCCGGGTAACATAGGCTATAATCTATACCGACCCGTGTGAAGCTGGGGCGGACCACCAGTAGACAATAAGTACGGTAGGCACTGCGCAGTATCTTTTTTTGTGTCGCAAGGGATGTGCTACTTGCGCAATGGTTCGCAAGAGCTTAGCTTCAGAGACACAGAGATCCGCTCTGCCTATAATTATATACCTAGTGTTTGCTACCTTATTTTGTAAGTAAAATTATGGTTATATCTTTTTCTAAACATATTCTATATTCTATTAAACATGTAAAACAAAAAAAATTTGTATTGCCCATAAGTTGAAGGTCTAAAGACCATCTAAATACTCAAGCCCACTACCAGTTGACAGCGTTCAAAGTATGTGTAATAATATGACCAATATCAATATCCTGTAAAAATAGTTGTGACCATACTTAATATTATAGGTAAATATGAAAAGTTTGTTGGTTTGTTTGTTCCTCTTTCACGCAGCAGCAGAGCAACAGATCGACCTGATTTTTTGGATGGGTATATTTCAAGGGCTGGAGAGTGACATAGTTTCATCATCATAATAATCATCACCATTTTTCATCACTACGCGGGTGAAACCGCGGGACGCAGCTAGTATAATATAAGAAAAAGTCAGAGTAGAGGCTGTATGACCTGAAAACCAAATCACCCAAACAAGCAAACGAGCCAGCAAAATACATAATCACAGCAGTTTTAGGTGTTGTTTCTTAAACACCGTTGACATGAGTACGCTTCATCAAATATTTAACCTCTTTTCTTAAAGAAGCGGTTCCTTTACAGCGCTTCAATCCGCCACCGAACTTCAAGGGCTCTCAAAATAAATCAACGTCTCGCACAAGCGTAGTCTATAAGGTATAAACAAATAGAGGGGTGAACCGGGGAAAAAATCGGTAAAACACGATCGTTTCGGGAAACCTCCCATATATCATCCCAGAATAGACATAGCGTGAAAAGGTTGGGCGGGTCCTCAGGCTTATCTCTCATGTGAGCTGAACCCTAAAATGTATTTGGCTTTGGGTATGACCTCACAGAAGTGATACAGGGCAGAAATCAGTGAGGAATGAGTGTGCAGACAGATTTGACCCTACTCAAGCGGCGCTGTCAAATTTAGCTCACAAGCCCGCATAGTCCTGCCATATTGCTTGTAAGTTTGACTGTATGAAAATTTATCATAATCGTAGCATAGTATTAGGTAGGTACTTTTATTATAAGTAAGTTCATACAGGATGACTGTAGCCTGTGTTAGATATTTTGGGTCCCTAACATAGGTTCAGTTTGACGCAGTTTTTGCAATATAAGGTACCTTAAACATATTTTTGTATACAGGGTTACAATAATCAGTTAGCATTATCTTAAAAGCGGCTTCAATACGTCCAAACAAATAACTTTTGTTTAACTACTTATCAAAATTCGCGGCAGAAAATCAGCTGTTTCATATATTTTGTCGAGAGTGAATTTTTTGTTGTATGGAACGGCTGTTTTTTTAAAACTAAATTTGATAAGTCATACAAAAGTGGTTTGTTTTGATGCACTGAGGCCGCCCTTAAGAGGATGCTAACGATTATCAGTAGCCCTGTATATTATCAAAATGACACGCTTTAAAAGGGCCTCACCTTTGGCCCTACTATGTTGTCAGTTCAACATCGTTCCTTTGAGCTGACAACATGCTAAGAAAGCAGTAAGGAAGTACCTTTTTAATAGACACACATAATACCCATCACTTTGGATCTACAGACAATTTATTAGCATTGCCATGTCTATAATCAAATGTAGAAAGCTCAAGATGCTGAAAAAAGCCGTGTATAAATACGTGTTAATGACGTTATCGATTCGATAGCCCGTTGGTCCAGTTGGTAGTGAACCTACCTTCTGAGCTTGGGAGCGTGGGTTCGATTCCCACCTAGGACAAACATTTGTGTGATGAACATTTGTGTTTGTTCTATATCTGGGCGTTAATATCTATTTAAGTATGTATTTAAAAACTACAGTGGTGGTCATATAATTAAGAACGATTTGAAGTTCCAGTTTTTTTTATCTAAATCATGTCATGTGTAGTTATGTGTTCCTTCTTAGAAGTAACTAGTTATGTTATGAAATAGCCACATGAATAGAGCAAACGGGATTAGGATTATAGAATAAAATCGCTAACAATTTTCTTCATAAATGTTATTTATTCTCTATAGTAACAAATTCAAATAGTAATAAAGCTGGACAAATAATTAAGAACGATTTATTAAACTGCCGGAGAGTTGTTTTTTATGGAACTTAGATTAAATAAATCACATTAATGCGAAGTGCGTAAAGAAAAAAAGCAATTTAAAACATTTTAAACTAAAATAATAGTTATTAGCATGTCCACGGCTTTTAATTATTGGTTTACACCGGCGAGGCATTGATTCTATCAATTTTTGACATTTCGCAACTCTACTTGAGTTCAAATCTTCTAAGAAAACATCGTACAGCTCTCCTAAATTGCCACACTGTCGATTTGAAACTTTTTCTTGACTTCATACCAAAAATGCTCTATTGGGTTTAGATCTGGGCTGTTAGCTGGCCAATCTAAGACAGAAACTGATTGCGATGTGACAAATTTCTTAACGGTGCAGTATGCTATGGATCATTGTCGTGCTGAAATGTCCAAATAACTGGAAGCACGTCTTCAGCATAAGGTAACAATGTTTCTTCCAGTATATTTTTGTATTGGAATTGATCCATGTTTCCTTCTATCAGCTTAACAGGGCCAACACCATATCTATAAAAGCACCCCTAAATTTTCACATTTCCCCCACCATGCTATAATTTCACTTTTGTGTACTTAGGGTCAAATGCTTTATTCGGAAGACGTCGTACATATCGTTTTCCATCAGAACATACCCTGTTTATATTTGTCTCATCAGGAAAAAGAAAAAATTTCCACTGTCTAACTGTCCAGTTTTCATACCTTCTTGCAAATGCAAGCAGGGCTTGCCTATGGCACCGTTTCAACATGGGCACCTTCCTTGCTATCCTTACGTGCAACTTTTCTTCTACCAAACGCCTTCGAATACTGCGTGCCGAGATTGCTGAAGGGTTGTTTTCACCAAAATATTATTATCTCAGCTCATTAGACTCGTTGAAAGGGATTTGTTTTGCCAAACGAACGATATTTCAACCATCTCGACGAGATGACTTTCTCTGTTTAGGTACACGCGGATCATTTGAAGTAGTTTGATACGTTTCAAAAGGCTTGACAACGTGGAAAAACCATAGTTTTTGGGCATTGCAGATGGTCGGCTATCTTTTTATAGAACCAATTCTTCTCGCGAAGTTTTATTATTACTTACCTTATAGATTTATCACAACTTTTATTTTTTCCCATTGTTTTCATATGAAGTAATCACCTTTAAGACCTTTACAGCACTAAATGGCGCCAAAATTATACGAATAGTGACCTACACCCACAGAGCCACAGAGATTTCTTTATATAAAATTGAATAAAAAAATAAACTATTCAGCGTTCTTAATTATGTGACCAGCCAGTAAGTAGTAATACTAGGTTCAGATCTAATGTATAAAGTTTATCTATTTATTTTTTTGCCAATCATGTGTATCAACGAATGTACCGTTAGTATGGAAAAAATTTGCAATACCGAGAGCAATACAAAAAAATACATGCAATTAGTTATACTTGATAGTTTGAAAAAAACTTCCCTCTAAATAAGCGTTCTTAATTATATGACCACCACTGTATATATGTATGTTTATCAGTTTCTGGCAGCCATATTACAAGCTTTGCTTAGTTTGGGGTCAGATGACCGTGTGTGCAAAAATGTCCCGAATATTTATTTATTTATTATTTATAATTTGCTTAATCGGAGTGTTCAAGTTAACTAATAAGCTACCTGAATAGAGTTTTGACTCAGCGTTTAGATTTTTTGAATGTATGCCACTGGCGGTCTCCCAATGGATGACTGACTCTTTAGAATGATAGTGGTAAACCATAGTGTGGTTTTTCAATCGCTGATAGACATATCGACTGTATTTTCAATAAATTAAATCATCACATCAGTCATAGTTTACTGCTGGAAATCTCCCAAGGCATGGCAATCGGCTCAATCTTCGGGTTTTCGCTTCCAACCACTGCCTATCGACACTTCGGCAGTAAAAGTATCTGTCATAGTAAAACTATAATTATATAAATTTTAGTTATCAGACATCCCTAAATAACATACTTGCTAGTGAAAGCCATTATAATTTTATACACCTTTTTTGTGTAATAACGTCTGAACATCATTTTTTACAAATTTTAAGTGCACGCAAAACAGTTGGCCGATTGCGCCTAAAGGTTCTCAAATGGAGATCACGGACCAGTAAGCGCAGCGTACAATGTCCACCCACAAGATGGACAGACGACCTAAAAGAGACCGCACAAAAACGTTGGATGCAGGCCGCTTCCAACCTGGCCTTTTGGAGATTGACGGGGGAGATCTAAGTATGTGCATTGTGCAGCAGTGGACGTCCTATGGCTGAAATGATGATGATGATGATCTTTTATGAGCGATAGACTAAAACTAATCATATTTATTTATTTTAATACAATTATTTTCAAATTATTCTATTTAAAGACCTATCCGGGTGACTGGTCAAAGCAACTCGTGACCAAAACGCTTGCCTTTATTTTGCCCAAAGATTAAGTATTGCCATACAACGTGGCAATGCTGCCAACGTTTTGGGAACGCTGCCCACTGGTAGCGGCTTGTTAGATTAGTTTTTTACTTATAAATTTATGTTTATGATAGCTATTGTTTTACTTGTAATTTTTGTTGAATAAATATTTCCTTTTTTTTTTTATATTTAAGATATCTTTTTTTTACTTGTAATTTTTATTGAATAAATATTTTCAATTTTTTTTCTTGTTCAAAATAAGAAACACAAACATTAATTCCTGTTAGAAATATCTTTATCAAGAATATAATGCAACAAACCGTTAAAAGAACGTTTTCAAAGCAATTTCCATAAAGTTTAAGTGCGGGTTTTACAAAACTGAGCTAATGCGTTCGGTATTAATAATGCCATTAAATTAGCCTCTAACGAGCCAGCAATAATTATTTTTCCGCTTAAGAATTAATTTTGTTTCTGTGAGATTGCCGCGGACAATTTATTTCCTTGAACCAAAAAAAGATGGACAAAGCTTTGCTTAAATACAATCTGGAGGCAAAGATATTCAGAACTATGGATACTGCTGGATATATCTACTAGATATATGGAAATATGGATCCGTTGGTCCAGTTGGTAGTGAACTTACCTTCTGAGCTGGGCGTGGGTTCGATTCCCACGTAGGACAAACATTTATGTGATGAACATTTGTGTTTGTTCTATAATTATCTGGTTGTTAATATCTATTTAAGTATGTACCTATTTGAAAAACTTATGTATGTATATCAGTTTCTGGCAGCCATATTACAAGCTTTGATTAATTTGGGGTCAGAAGACCGTATGTGCAATAATGTTCCGAGAAATATTGTCCCGAATGTGACCCTAAATTAGAATTAGAATAATTAGAGCTTCTATTGGCACGTTTCTCAATGGACCCCAACGCCTCAAACTGGCTTCTGGCTTAGCTGATTTATCCCAAAGGTGCGAGCATTTTAAAATTAGTTTATCGGTTATTCTATAGTTCATAGTTATTTTATTAATATCAGAAAGATACAGGTTAATAATGAACTTAATATAATGATCACTATAAATAATTAATTAAGCACGTAATTACATTTTAATAACAATGATTATACAAATCAAGAAGAATTCTATATACTGGGTTACGTGGAAAGGGAGTACTAAGCCGAAAAAAGTCCATAGTACTCATCGTTATGAACAACTTTTACTAAGGGACCAACATTGAAATCGAGAAAAAAAATCTACTGTTCCATAGAAAATTGACGCTTGACAAAATGTATGGAACAGCTGATATTTTTTTCACGATTTAAGGTTTGGTCCCATAGTAAAAGTAGTTCATATTGATAAGCATAACTGACCCCTTTCGTATATACCCCTTAGTATACCCTTTCCGCGTAACCCTATAGGTAAATCATTGAATTTTGAGCTACGCTCAACCTCCATAATGTTTGAAAATCAATGATCGGGGCACTAAAATAAAATGAAAGTAGCGTACGTTTGTGTGTGTAAGTACTATTATTGGAGGAAAGTAAATAAATAATGCTTCACACTCTCTTATAGGCTCGCTAAGCTGTGATTGGCTGTAAGATCTGTTTGAGTTGTGTATGTGCACTGCCTTAATTTGGGTACCTCAGTTGTATGTTTTTAGCGGTGTCCATGTTTTTTCGTTGTTCTAAGGGTTTTTCTTAATTTATTTGGCCTCTGTAATTAATGTTTTCAGAGTAAAGCCTCATCTTATCGCGTGTAAGCTCGTCGTTTAAAATTCGAAGCCGTTAGATAGGTCTTATAAAGATTAAGATACTTATCTTTTTTTCTCTTTTTTTCAGACTAAGTTAGTCCCAACTAGTTTGTTCAATGTTGGCTTTTTTGGTTAAGGTGTAAATAATAGGCAATAGTTTATTTATTTATTTACATTGCATCCACACATTAACGTTGTTTATGATCATTTAAATAACAGGTAAAAAATTAAACAGCTTAATAATTGAGACTTGTGTATTCTGCCAACGATGGAGCACGCTTGCCTAGAAGAAACCGATTCACTCGTGATTTGAAGACACCCAGATTGTAACGATTGGGGAACACCCATTCAGGCAGCGCATTCCATGGACTAGCGGGGAGCTTTTCTTAATGCGGGGTGCTTTTTTTCTTCTTTTTTTTCAGCTTTATAGTGAGGTCAACGTCTTAGCTAGACGTTGACCTCAGCAACGGTAGCACACCAAACTTGGGACTAATTTGTCTTATTCACATTGATAACTATCTTAATATTATTATTTCTTATCTATTTTTTATGTTATCCTTGTTTTGTGGTATTTTAATAAAGAGTGTTGTATTTCTATTTGTATTTTGTAATAAATTAACGATATTAAATCTCATGATTAAACATTATTATTTTCGTTAAAGGGTGTTGTTTAAAGACATGTTTTTAATGGTATGGGCATATCTTTCTTTATGTAAAAAACCCAAAGAGTTGTACTTTTTAAGTCATAGTGGGTCAAAATTGTAAAAAATTATCATAGACGCTGATTTGCTACCTCTGCATTTTTCACCATAGAAACAAACTCTTGTTTTGTAAAAACGCATTTTACGCTTACAAAAGAGATTTCGTCAAATTAAAAAGTTTTACCGAACGAAAATGGAATGTGATTATTTTGTTTTTAAAATTCGTAGGAGGTTTTCGATTACTCTGTCTGTGGCAAACACTTGTTGGAAAGTTCGATGCGAACCGTGATTCGAAGAAATACGTGGCGATAATGGAACCTAATCAAGTTGTTTTTAATTTGTAATTGGATTTATAGGCTAGGTTACTGAAAAGTCAATAGCGCTAACGAGTTTGATATAGTTAAAGTTATATGATTATTTACGGGATATTTACCGTGGTAAGGTTGTGGAATGACAACCGTGATAGTTTAAAACAGTGTTTTAATATAGTTTATATCAAATGTAATAAGAATAAGACAATGAGGCCTATTCTGTCATACCACTCACTAAACTAAACCAATCTGACGAGACTAAAATTATCTGCCTCTCTTTTCATTTTAATATGTGAGAGAACGATAGCAACAATTTTAGAGCTGTCAAATTTAGTTTAGTTTAGTTTAGAGCGCATCAGAATCTATGCCAATATCTACTAAAGATTGATAATTCTATGACGCTTGACACTGGCTGAATAGACAAGATGCCTGAAACCAAAACATAAGAAAAAAACTGCCAATAAAATCCCCATCATGAGTCATTAACAATACGTACCACTTAGCGAAGTTACTAAATCTCACTATTGACATAATAAGTGGTCCTAAGTGGCATACTTAAGAGGTTTTCTCTGTCGAAACATCGTATTGTTGCCATACTGTGCATACCCTTTTGATTATTCTATACAGCCATTAGAATTCCGTGTAAATAAATATATTTGATAAAAAAACTCTTTCCTCTACTTTTTACTTTTAGGTGGAATTTTTGTTCAAGAGAATGGTTGAAAAACTTTTGAAGGTACTTTTAACCGGTCGGAGAGGAAAATGGAAGGCATTTGGTATTTACAAAGAAAATTTGTGTTACATTTTATTTTCTTTGTTTTGAATTGAATTTTCTTTTCCAAGTTTAATTTGTAGTCGTTTTTTAATTATTTTTTAGAACGGCGTGTGTCTAATACAGTATTAATTGGCATAGTGTCAGTAGAAATTCTAAATGGTAAGATATTTATTGTGCCAAGGGGAATACTGTGAACTCTAATTGCGATTCAAAATACGCTCTACGAGTAAATTGAATCGGATGTCAAAATTATACCGTTAGGTCGGCTAAACGATTCACAAACGAATACCAATAACCATTTTGCCTTATACTTGTTATATTTGTGGTTTATAATTTTGCATACCATCAATGTAAAACGTACAAGCATGCGCGCAGCGCAGCGCGGCGCAGGTTGTTCGTTGACCTCTAGTGTCCGTTGATTGCATTATATCGCGTTTTTGAAACTAAAACACGTACGTAACACGTTTATGTTATCGTATCAGCAATAACCAGATTAGCAATTTGCAGTGGCAGTGGGCAGGGCACACGCAGAACAGATGGCCGATGGGGCCGAAAGGTTCTGGAATGGAGATCACGGACCGGTAAGCGCAGCGTAGGACTTCCACTTACGAGATGGACAGACGACCTAAAAGAGACCACAGGGAAATGTTGGATGCAAGCCGCTTCCAACCGGCCCTATTGGAGATCGATGGGGGAGACCTATGACTAGCAGTGGACGTCCTATGACTGAAATGATGATGATCAGCAATCGCCATCATCGATGATCGTTTTCGGGAACGTGTCGCTTACACCCAGTATATCTGACATGGATATATGTACGGAACCATTACGCGGTCAATGCGCAAACGCCAGGTCTATTGGTATTCAATATCTTAGTTAAGTGTTAGATACATTTTTTTGTTTGGGTAAACTTGTCTCTGATTATTAGAGAAAGCTGTTAAAGCGAAATTTGCGCACAGTTGTCACTTAGTTTTGATAAAGACTGCTGGTATTATTGAATCAACCGGTACCTATCTCTCTATTCTAAGCTTTAGCTGAGAATACAAGGATCGTTTCTTGTAATAGCTTTGACTTGGTCATTTGGGGTCATGCAGGGAAGCAGTGCGGGTCGGAGATTAATTCCCGTCGTGGAGGATTACGTTGACAAATTCGCCATATCAGTGCGGGTTATTACCGGCCGTCGCTGCGGTTCAGCTAATGACTACCAGTCTCTCAAGGGTTATTATGGGTGGTGTAGAGAATTCTGGATTTTAGTTAGCAGGGCGATTAGTAGCTTATAAAGTGGAGCGTAGCATCTTCGTAGCTCTTAGTGGACGTAACAATTGCTTTGTCTAAAATAGGATGATAATAGGCATGATGACTAATATTTTTTTATTACCTCATAAAAAAGCTGATCATAAATAGAGCACATCAACAAAAACTTAAAATTAGTTCAAAAATAAATAAGATATAAGCATTTTAATTTCATGCTAGACAGAGAGCGCACTATACTGAGCCGTGACGTCACGGCTCAGGAGTGCCATACAAATGCTATAATAACATACGCTTTGCGAGAAAGGGATAGAACATCCCCTCCCTATCCCCACCTAAAACTTAAAACGCTCATATCTCAGAGATTTATCAGCCAATTCAAATTATTTTTTCAGTAAGTGTAATTTATTTAGTAATATTCATCACTAGGCCGGTTATTTGTAATAAATTAAACATTAGAACACATGCCTATTTTGACAGCGCATAGTAAGGATGGGGTAGTGTATAATCTTTAATGAACCTATTCGATTATCGATATTATTCTCATAGAACTATTGTAATCGATAGTTGCAAAGCAATTGCGCGTTAGATAATTGTTAATAACATTAATATTTACAAAAATAATATACTTACCTATATTTACATTTTTGTTAGTTTTTTTTTTTTACTGCGGCAGTAGTATTCCCCGACAAGTACAATATCGAAGTCTTCAAATAGAGAGTAAACATCTTCCTGCTCAGTGTTGTTCTTCGACTGAAATCCAAAAAGTAGTGCAAAAAGACAACATCACGCACAGGCGGTCACCCATCCAAATACCGACCGCGCCCGACGTTGCTCTTGGTGGTGAACAGTAATTTATCACCGACTCGCATTTTTCCATTATTTACCATTTGTTGTTTTACTTTATAGTGTGTACTATAATAATCTTGCCATTAGATAAATTATTCATATTATATAAAGCTGTAACTATTGACTGACTGACTGACCCA
This sequence comes from Agriopis aurantiaria, assembly GCA_914767915.1. Taxonomy (NCBI): domain Eukaryota; kingdom Metazoa; phylum Arthropoda; class Insecta; order Lepidoptera; family Geometridae; genus Agriopis; species Agriopis aurantiaria. The sequence goes on from OU611983.1 coordinate 19,012,908, forward strand.
GATAGAACGCTAATTGATCTCCCAGAAGGAGTCATCGGGGGTATAAACAATGTACGGTGAAAGTATAGACACAATCAAGTCGAGTATGAGAAAAATCCGAAATTACCTGATTGTGGAATTTTCACTATACACACTCAGCTTCCCTCGGAAACTATAACAGTCAGGGGGGTGGTGTTTGAACTAAAATTGACCAACATCTTGGGAGTTTTTTGAATCATACAAAAAAAACATGGCTCCCATACAAAAAAACACTTCTCCCATACAAAATTAATTCACTCATATCTCTGAAACGGTAAGAGATGATGGGGTCCCGTTCGACCAAATGTCATAGGTGGTCACGGGGGCTACACGGTGGGGGTAAAAAAAATCCAAAATGGCGGATTCAAAATGGCGGCCAAATTTCAAAATGGTCTGAGGGGATTGATTTTTGGCATCCGGGAGGTTTCGAGGTCTCCGATTCCATTTCTGAAAGAAATTTTTGAATTCCACCATTTTTTAAGATGGCCCCCATACAAGCATATTTTCTGACATCCAAATGGACCTTTGACCCAGAAGACATATGAAAAGTTCACATTTATGTTCAGTTTTGTCCACAAAACAGCTTTATTAATATGAAAAGTCACCAAAGTGACCGGCAAGTGGATCATCGCTGACGCATCGTGTACTTCCCTCAGAAAGTATAATAGATACGGGGGTGGTGTTTGAACAAAAAATGTCACAAACCTTGGTACTTTTTTGAATTTGTAAAAAAAATACACATCCCATACAATTTTTTTTTTCAGACATCTCAAAATCACGTGTCTGGGCCGTTTAAAGTCCATAGTGGAAAAAAATGAAGGAAAGGTATAATTTTTTTTTATGCACGTTTGATGTAAACAGATGAAGCTATTTTTATGTCAAAAAAAAAACATGTGTATCTCGATTCGATTTTGAAATACAGGTGTTTTTATTTTTTGAAACTATCTTTTAAACCGGACTTTCATAAGAAAATATTTTAATACAGTACTATAGGAAAAAATACATTATTTACGATACAATATTTTTTTTAGTATCGTTTCATAATAAAAAATCGATTAAATCGATTTACAATTCAATTAAATATATTACCGTAGTAACTATACACTATTCTATGCCATTGTTTACGCGATGCTCACAGGTGAAGACAATTTGCCTGATATTTTGGGCTTATAAAATGAGCCTTAATCTTATATGTACCAGAGTTCATTTAATTGTTGTTTGTACTTGGGGCTAATTGAAACAAATTGGCTACCGGTTTTATATGTAAAGCACACTTTGCTGGTATTTTTAGACTTTGTTACAATGCGTGACGGTTTATCTGTTTGTTTTTTGGGTTAAAAGATAAGGTGGTCTGAGAAATGTAAGCACGGGGGGGGCGCCCGCGTACAAACTCAATTCATAGTTATGAAAACCGTATCTCGGCGCAATAAGAGTCAGGTTCGTGTATTTAATTTCCCGCAGTCACCTGAACTCGCGTAGAGCTCACGGTACAGCCCTCAAATTCTATTTGAAAATGGATGGGGTTCAGATGGAAATATCGGGTTACATAATTATTTAAGCCATCTAGAAAACCGCAAAGACCCAAACTCGACTAAAGACATTTCGATCGATAGAAAAAAAAAACACTTTTCTTCCTGTTTATTTTAATTCAGTGGTTATCAAAAACTATTGTTCTATCTTTGACATGTTGTCTGATTCATAGGAAGAGGGACGGACAGACAGACAGACAGCGTAGGCATAGTAATAGGGTCCCGTTTACACTTATTGCGTATGGAACCGTAAACATTGCCTCCGTGTTACTAGGTAACGTACTACATTCAGTAGGTAGGTAAGTATAATTTAGTTGTTTGTTTGTCCGTTAGCATTCGGCTAATCGGATTTTATCTTTTTTCAAATATCTAAGTAATATTGATATTATTAGGTGTCATACATACAACATAAAATAAAAGCTTTTTGTATGTGATAAATTCGTGAGAATCAATTTTTTTCCGTGTTCAATTATGCATATTTTTTTATGCATCGCAGCTACGTTTTTACCCGACTGCCCAATATGGAGGGAGATTGTTAAACTTAAACGGCTTGAATTAGGTGTGTTTTATTTTGAAATTGGATTTTTAGGGTTCCGTACCCAAACGATAAAAAAGGGACCCTATTACTAAGCCTAGGATGTCTGTCTGTCAGTCTGTCCGTTCGGTTGTACCTTTCGAACCGTAATATAGATAGCTAATTGAAATTTTAACAGAATATGTAATATTACGGCGGATTAATTGGGAAATAATAAAAAAGTCAAAACTAAATGTTGGTCCACATACAACAAACGTATTTTTTTACGTATTTTTGTATTAGCTCTAATGTTAAAACGGTAATACGTACAAACGTCAAACTTTGCGTGATTATAGAACATATTTTCTAAAGTATAAAAACAAATAATAAATAATGGCCAAGTGCGAGTCAGTGAAACATTTCGGTTCACCACTGGACCTCGTACGATCACCGAAGTAAAGCAACGTCGGGCGCGGTCGAATGGGTGACCACCTGGGCGTTGATAGGATGTTGTATAGGTATTTGCAAAATTTTTTTTTGTTCTTTAGTAGCTAACAAGTTAAGTGGTGCATCAAAACCCTCAGTGCGCGAGCCCGACTCGCACTTGACTTGGCTTTATTTGTAACTGTCACGGATCATAAGTGTGACACGCACGCACGACAGACACATCCTCGACAAAAATATTAATTGAGTATAGGTGTTAGATTTCTCATCAGGGGCATTACGGCCACCTGTTTTATGTGATTGCGACAAAATTGCGAAACCACATAACCGTATCGCGGCGCGTTAAGGTTCACGTTAGCGTGATTTTCCGTATTGCGCTTTTTGAATCTGCAAAAAAAATATACGTCCCATACAATTTTTTTTTTTTCATATGAACCAAAATCACGTGTCTGTGCAGTTTCACGTCCATTGTGGAAAAAAAATGAAGGGAAAGTATAGAATTTTTTATGCATTTTTAATGTAGACAGATAAAGGGAGTTTTCGAGGTACCCAATTCCATCTCTGAAATCAGTTTTTGAATTCTGCCATTTTTCAGGATGGCTGCCATACAAGCATATTTTCTAACATCCAAATGGACACCTCTGACCAAGAAGACATCATGAAATGCATTTTTTATGTAGACAGATGAAGCTTATTTTATGTTAAAAAAAAACATATGTATCTCGATTCTATTTTGAAATACAGTTTTTATTTTTTGAAACTAACTTTTAAACTGGACTTTCATAAGAAAATATTTCGATACAGTACTATAGGAAAAAATACATAATTTACGATACAATATTTTTTTAGTATCATTTCATAATAAAAAATTGATTAAATCGATTTACAATTCAATTAAATATTGCCCCTGTAACTATACACTATTCTATATGCCAATGTTCACGAGATGTTTACGTGAAGACACGTCATTGCCTGTGACATTTTGGGCTTATAAAAATGAGCCTTAATGTAAAGAGTACCAGAGTTCATTTAGTTATTGTTTGTACTTAGGGCACAATGGAAAGGAAAAAAGTACCTGCCTGCGCGCTCTGTCCTAACGGTTTTTTTTTTAAATGTAAAGCACACTTTGCTGTTATTTTTAGACTTTGTTACAATGTGTGACGGTTTATCTGTTTGTTTTTTGGGTTAAAAGATAAATTGGTCTGACTGTAGTACGCAAACACTGGGCGCCCGTACAAACCGATTCAAATGAAAACTATATCTCGCTCGGCGCAATAAGGGTCATTTTCCCGCAACCACCTAAACTCGCGTAGAGCACTCAAGTTCTACTTGAAAATTGATTAGGTATTATTTAATTATTATTTCAATTGTTTTTAGTAAGCCATCTAAACAACCGCAAAGACCTAAACACGACTAAAGACATTTCTGATTTGCGCTTTTCTCCCTGTTTTTTAATTTTATTCAATGGTTATCAGTGGTTATCAACAACTATTGTTCTTTCTTTGACATGGTATTTGATTCATAGGAGGGAGGCGACAGACAGACAGCGTAGGCATAGTAATAGGGTCCCGTTTACACCCATTGCGTATGGAACCGTAAAAATTGCCCCGCGTAACTATAAGGTACTACATTTAGTGAGTAGGTATGTATAATTTAGTTCTTGGTTTGTCCGTTAGCATTCGGCTAACATCACAGCTACGTTTTTACCCGACTGCCCAATATGGAGGGAGATAGTTAAACTTAAACGGCTTGAATTAGGTGTATATTATTTTGCAATTGGATTTTTAGGGTTCCGTACCTAAACGGTAAAAAAGAGACCCTATTACTAAGCCTACGATGTCTGTCTGTTTGTCCGTCTGTCCTACCTATTGACGGTTGTACTATTTGAACCGTAATAGGTAGCTAATTGAAATTTTCAAAGAATATGTAATGTTACGGCGGATTAATTAAGAAATAATAAAAATGTCAAAAAGTCAAAACGAAATGGTGGTCCACATACAACAAACGTATTATTTTAACGTATTTTTGTATTAGCTCTAATGTAAAAACGGTAAACACGTACAAGCTTCAAACTATTGTATGGAAACAAATAATAAATAATGGCCAAGTGCGAGTCAGTGAATAATTTCGGTTCACCGCTGGATCTCGTACGATCACCGAAGTGAAGCAATGTCGGGCGCGGGCGGTACCTACCTATATACTTGGATGGGTGACCGCCTGGGCGTTGATGGGATGTTGTTTATTTGCACAAATGTTTTTTGTTCTTTAGTAGCTAACAAGTTATGTGGTGCTACACAACCCTCAGTGCGCGAGCCCGACTCGCACTTGGCTTGGCTTTATTTGTAACTGTCACGGATCATAAGTGTGACACGCACGCACGACAGACACATCCTCGACAAAAATATTAATTGAGTACTTATAGGTGTTAGGTTCCTCATCAGGGGCATTACGGCTAACTGTTTTATGCGAGTCTGTTTATGTGATTGCGACAAAATTGCGCAACCGCAAAACAGTATCGCGGCGCGTTAAGGTTCACGTTCGCCTGATTTTCCGTACTGCGCATTTTTGAATCAGCAAAAAATAAATATATGTCCCATACTTTTTTTTAATACGCACCAAAATCATGTGTCTGTGCAGTTTCACGTCCTTGTGAAAGAAAAATGAAGGGAAGGTATACAATTTTTATGCATTTTTAATGTAGACAGATAAAGCTATTTTTTATATTGAAAAAAAAAAAACATGTGTCTCTCGATTTGATTTCTAAATAGATACAGGTGTTTTAAATTTGTTTAAACGATCTTTTAAACTGGACTTTCATAAGATTTTTTTATTTTTTTATATAGTACTATAGGAAAAAATACATAATTTACGATACAGTTTTTTTTTAAAGTATCGTTTCATAATAACTAACTATAATGGTGTACTATTTGCGTTTAAGGTGGTGTTTACCAAAGCAGCGGAAAATTCAAATTTCATACAGTTTGTAGTCCTATTGGGTAGACCGGGTCGATGACTATTTTTACAAACTTTTAATTAATTTGCAACGTTTGTAAGTAAGCTGGTCTGACTTTAGGCAGAGACAGCTATTTGATTGTGCAGATAGGTTTTTTTTCTCTCGCCGTCAAATCATTATATTTTTACTCGACTGTCCTGTCCAATTATTAATTAATTTAATTAATTGATTATAATAATAATTGCGTTATAATTATGTTTCATGTGTAAGTACTTATTTATGTTTATGTGACTTCCAAAATACTGGACCTATTTTGAATTAATGTGTAATGTTCTTGGATAAATTTGTCGTAATTTTTAGTCAGGTACTTAATTTACTTTTTCTTTCAAAAAATAAATAACGGCCAAGTGTGAGTCGGTGACAAATTTTTGTTCATTGCCAACTTAAAACTGGTAATTTTGTTACTTGGACGACCTTATAATTTCTCTCACCGAATCGAAATGCCACATTTAACTAATTTTGAAGTTGTTTTTTATTTAATTGATAATATTAGTATATTTTGTGGTGGGACGGAACCCTCAGTGCGCGAGCCACTCGCACTTGGCCGATTTATTGGTATTTACATACATTGATATTTTCTGCTTGACAATTTTCGTTACTTATAATATTACTTATAATAATATATGTAAGGTGGGACAGACAGACAGACTGACAGTGTAGGCATAGCTATAGGGTCCCATTTACACACATTGCGTATGGAATCGTAAAAAGTGAAGACATAAAAAAATTAAAGACGCTTTACGTATTACCGTTTTAACATTAGAGCTAATACACAAATTACGTAAAAAAATACGTTTATTTTTGTTTTGTTTTTCCTTTTTTTTTTATAATTTTTAGTTAATCCGCCGTAACATTACATATTCTGTGAACATTTCAACTGGCTGTCTATTACGGTGCGAAAGGGACAGACAGCCAGACGGACAAACGGACAGACGGACAGAGAGAAAGACTGACAGACAGACAGACAGACAGACATCGTAGGCTTAGTAATAGGGTCCCGTTTTCCTCTTTCGGTACGGAACCCTAAAAACGGTAATACGTACAAGCGTCAAAATTGCTTGGCATGATCATAAATCCTACACAATCTAAAGTAAAACAGAAAATAATCAAAAATGGCCAAGTGTGAGTCGGTGACCAATTTCTGTTCACCACCGGTTGTCTGTCGTACGATCACTGAAGGTAAAGCGCGGTCGGTAGGTACCTACTTGGATGGATGACCGCCTGAAATGATGAATGAATGTGAAGGTCAAAAAGGGTACAAATACAAGTTGGATAATTAACGCCACCCGTTCGCAAGAATTCGGAACTATAATAAACCCATCAATATTAAGTGCGCGCACCGAATTATACCAATAGCGCCTATCGCCACAAATTGCGACAATGAGAACCAACACGGTATGAATAAAAAGTATGGGTGAGGGTGTGGGTGCGGGTGTGGATGGGAGTGTGGATGTGAGTGTGGATGTGAGTGTAGATGTGAGTGTGGATGTGTGCGGGTGTGGGTGTTAGTCGGGGTGTAAGTGTGGGTGTGAGTGTGGGTCCGGGTGTGGGTGCGGGTGTAGGGTGTGAATGTGGATGTGGGTGCAGATGTGGGTGTGAGTGCGGGTGTGAGCGCGGTGTGAGCGCGGGTGTGAGCGCAGGGTAAAAGTGCGGGGTGAGAGTGCGGGTGCGAGTGTGGTTGTGAGCGCGGGTGTGAACGCAGGGTAAAAGTGCGGGGTAAGAGTGCGGGTGCGAGTGTGGGTGTGGGCGCGGGTGTGATTGCAGGATGTGAGTGTGGGTGTAAGTGTGAATGAGGGTGTAAGTGTGCATGAAGGAGTGGGTGTGAGTGCGGGGCGTGAGTGTGAGTATGAGTATGAGCGCGGGTTTGAGCGCGGGTTTGAGCGCGGGTGTGAGTGCGGGTGTCGTGCGGGGTGTAAGTGCTGGGTGTGAGTGTGGAATTGAGTATGGGTGCTGGTGTGGGTGCGGGTTAGGGTGCGGGTTTAGGTGAGATTGCGGGTACGGGTGTGGGTGCGATTGCGGGTACGGGTGTGAGCGCGGGTGTGAGCGTGTGTGTGAGCAAGGGGTGTGAGTGCGGGGTGTGAGCGCGGATGTGAGCGCGGGTGAGAGCGGGATGTGAGTGTGGGTACGAGTGCGGGTGTGAGCAAACGGTGTGAGTGCAGGGTGTGAGTGCGGGGTGGGAGTGTGGGGTGTGAGTATGGGTATGAGCGCAGCATTGAGCGCGGATGTGAGCACGGATGTGAGCGCGAGTGTGAGCGTGAGTGTGAGCAAGGGGTGTGAGTGCGGGGCGTGAGTGTGAGTATGAGTATGAGCGCGGGTTTGAGCGCGGGTTTGAGCGCGGGTATGAGTGCGGGGTGTCGTGCGGGGTGTAAGTGCTGGGTGTGAGTGTGGAATTGAGTATGGGTGCTGGTGTGGGTGCGGGTTAGGGTGCGGGTTTAGGTGCGATTGCGGGTACGGGTGTGGGTGCGATTGCGGGTACGGGTGTGAGCGCGGGTGTGAGCGCGGGCGTGAGTGCGAGTGGAGTGCGTGGTGTTAGTGCTGGATGTGGGTGTGAGTATGAGTATGAGCGCGGGTTTGAGCGCGGATGTGAGCACGGATGTGAGCGCGAGTGTGAGCGTGAGTGTGAGCAAGGGGTGTGAGTGCGGGGCGTGAGTGTGGGTATGAGTATGAGCGCGGGTTTGAGCGTGGTTGTGAGCGCGAGTGTGAGTGCGGGTGTCGTGCGGGGTGTAAGTGCTGGGTGTGAGTGTGGAATTGAGTGTGGGTGCTGGTGTGGGTGCGGGTTAGGGTGCGGGTGTGATTGCGGGTATGGGTGTGGGCGGGTGTGAGCGCGGGTGTGAGCGCGGGTGTGAGCGCGTGTGGGAGTGTGGGTGCGTGTGTGGGTGCGTGCGGGTGCGGGTGCGGGTTGTGAGTGTGGGGTGTGAGTGCGGGTGTAAGTTTGGATGGGAATGTGGGTGTCAGTGTGGGGTGTCAGTGCGGGGAGTCAGTGCGGGGCGTCACTGTGGGGTGTTAGTGCGGGGTGTCAGTGCGAGGTGTCAGAGTGGGATGTCAGTGCGGGGTGTCAGTGTGGGGTGTCAGTGCGGGGAGTCAGTGCGGGGCTTCACTGTGGGGTGTTAGTGCGGGGTGTCAGTGCGAGGTGTCGGTTCGGGGTGTCAGTTCGGGGTGTCTGTGCGGGGAGTGAGTGTGGATGTGAGTGTGGGTGTTGGTCCAGGTATGGATGCGGGTGTGAGTGTGGATGTGAGTGTAGAGAGTGTGGATCTGAATGGGGGTGCGAGTGTGGATGCGGGTACAAGTGTGAGTGCGGTTGTGAGTGCGGGTATGAGTGCGGGTGTGAGTGCGGGTGTGAGTGCGGGTGTGAGTGCGGGTGTGAGTGTGGATCTGAGTGTGGGTGTGAGTGTGGATGTGGATGCGGGTGCGGGTGCGAGTGTGAATGCGGGTGTGAGTGCGGGTATGAGTGCGGGTGTGAGTGGGGTGTGAGTGCGGGTTATAATGCGGGTGTGAGTACGAGTTTGGGTGCGATTGTGGGTGTGGGCGCTGTTGTGAGCACGGGTGTGAGCGTGGGCGTGATTGTGAGCGTGAGCGTGCCGTATACCGTGTATGCATTTCCGGTAAAATATACAATGAATAGATATATTTTTTAGCGTAAGAGTGTCTTTATTAACTAAACAATATACAAGCTAATAATACTAACACTACAAATACAGTTAGACTGCCCATTTGAACTGAGACAGTTGAAGGTCACAAGACAATCCAAATGCTCAAGCCCACTACCAGTTGGCAGCGTACCCAGCATGCTGGCGGCAAACACGCCAGCATTTTGGTCACGCGTCGCATTAACCATTTTGATACGATGAATTTACCTACAAAATAATTGTTCGAAAATACAAGGGTTTTTTTTTTTTTTTTTGTTTGTTTTTTATCTTAAATGTTTTTTTAAAAAAACACGTCGCGTGCGAAGCCGCGCCCAAAAAACTAGTTCATTCATTCATATTATATAAAGCTGTAACTATTGACTGACTGACTGACCCAGATAGAACGCTAATTGATCTCCCAGAAGGAGTCATCGGGGGTATAAACAATGTACGGTGAAAGTATAGACACAATCAAGTCGAGTATGAGAAAAATCCGAAATTACCTGATTGTGGAATTTTCACTATACACACTCAGCTTCCCTCGGAAACTATAACAGTCAGGGGGGTGGTGTTTGAACTAAAATTGACCAACATCTTGGGAGTTTTTTGAATCATACAAAAAAAACATGGCTCCCATACAAAAAAACACTTCTCCCATACAAAATTAATTCACTCATATCTCTGAAACGGTAAGAGATGATGGGGTCCCGTTCGACCAAATGTCATAGGTGGTCACGGGGGCTACACGGTGGGGGTAAAAAAAATCCAAAATGGCGGATTCAAAATGGCGGCCAAATTTCAAAATGGTCTGAGGGGATTGATTTTTGGCATCCGGGAGGTTTCGAGGTCTCCGATTCCATTTCTGAAAGAAATTTTTGAATTCCACCATTTTTTAAGATGGCCCCCATACAAGCATATTTTCTGACATCCAAATGGACCTTTGACCCAGAAGACATATGAAAAGTTCACATTTATGTTCAGTTTTGTCCACAAAACAGCTTTATTAATATGAAAAGTCACCAAAGTGACCGGCAAGTGGATCATCGCTGACGCATCGTGTACTTCCCTCAGAAAGTATAATAGATACGGGGGTGGTGTTTGAACAAAAAATGTCACAAACCTTGGTACTTTTTTGAATTTGTAAAAAAAATACACATCCCATACAATTTTTTTTTTCAGACATCTCAAAATCACGTGTCTGGGCCGTTTAAAGTCCATAGTGGAAAAAAATGAAGGAAAGGTATAATTTTTTTTTATGCACGTTTGATGTAAACAGATGAAGCTATTTTTATGTCAAAAAAAAAACATGTGTATCTCGATTCGATTTTGAAATACAGGTGTTTTTATTTTTTGAAACTATCTTTTAAACCGGACTTTCATAAGAAAATATTTTAATACAGTACTATAGGAAAAAATACATTATTTACGATACAATATTTTTTTTAGTATCGTTTCATAATAAAAAATAGATTAAATCGATTTACAATTCAATTAAATATATTACCGCAGTAACTATACACTATTCTATGCCATTGTTTACGCGATGCTCACAGGTGAAGACAATTTGCCTGATATTTTGGGCTTATAAAATGAGCCTTAATCTTATATGTACCAGAGTTCATTTAATTGTTGTTTGTACTTGGGGCTAATTGAAACAAATTGGCTACCGGTTTTATATGTAAAGCACACTTTGCTGGTATTTTTAGACTTTGTTACAATGCGTGACGGTTTATCTGTTTGTTTTTTGGGTTAAAAGATAAGGTGGTCTGAGAAATGTAAGCACGGGGGGGGCGCCCGCGTACAAACTCAATTCATAGTTATGAAAACCGTATCTCGGCGCAATAAGAGTCAGGTTCGTGTATTTAATTTCCCGCAGTCACCTGAACTCGCGTAGAGCTCACGGTACAGCCCTCAAATTCTATTTGAAAATGGATGGGGTTCAGATGGAAATATCGGGTTACATAATTATTTAAGCCATCTAGAAAACCGCAAAGACCCAAACTCGACTAAAGACATTTCGATCGATAGAAAAAAAAAACACTTTTCTTCCTGTTTATTTTAATTCAGTGGTTATCAAAAACTATTGTTCTATCTTTGACATGTTGTCTGATTCATAGGAAGAGGGACGGACAGACAGACAGACAGCGTAGGCATAGTAATAGGGTCCCGTTTACACTTATTGCGTATGGAACCGTAAACATTGCCTCCGTGTTACTAGGTAACGTACTACATTCAGTAGGTAGGTAAGTATAATTTAGTTGTTTGTTTGTCCGTTAGCATTCGGCTAATCGGATTTTATCTTTTTTCAAATATCTAAGTAATATTGATATTATTAGGTGTCATACATACAACATAAAATAAAAGCTTTTTGTATGTGATAAATTCGTGAGAATCAATTTTTTTCCGTGTTCAATTATGCATATTTTTTTATGCATCGCAGCTACGTTTTTACCCGACTGCCCAATATGGAGGGAGATTGTTAAACTTAAACGGCTTGAATTAGGTGTGTTTTATTTTGAAATTGGATTTTTAGGGTTCCGTACCCAAACGATAAAAAAGGGACCCTATTACTAAGCCTAGGATGTCTGTCTGTCAGTCTGTCCGTTCGGTTGTACCTTTCGAACCGTAATATAGATAGCTAATTGAAATTTTAACAGAATATGTAATATTACGGCGGATTAATTGGGAAATAATAAAAAAGTCAAAACTAAATGTTGGTCCACATACAACAAACGTATTTTTTTACGTATTTTTGTATTAGCTCTAATGTTAAAACGGTAATACGTACAAACGTCAAACTTTGCGTGATTATAGAACATATTTTCTAAAGTATAAAAACAAATAATAAATAATGGCCAAGTGCGAGTCAGTGAAACATTTCGGTTCACCACTGGACCTCGTACGATCACCGAAGTAAAGCAACGTCGGGCGCGGTCGAATGGGTGACCACCTGGGCGTTGATAGGATGTTGTATAGGTATTTGCAAAATTTTTTTTTGTTCTTTAGTAGCTAACAAGTTAAGTGGTGCATCAAAACCCTCAGTGCGCGAGCCCGACTCGCACTTGACTTGGCTTTATTTGTAACTGTCACGGATCATAAGTGTGACACGCACGCACGACAGACACATCCTCGACAAAAATATTAATTGAGTATAGGTGTTAGATTTCTCATCAGGGGCATTACGGCCACCTGTTTTATGTGATTGCGACAAAATTGCGAAACCACATAACCGTATCGCGGCGCGTTAAGGTTCACGTTAGCGTGATTTTCCGTATTGCGCTTTTTGAATCTGCAAAAAAAATATACGTCCCATACAATATTTTTTTTTTCATATGAACCAAAATCACGTGTCTGTGCAGTTTCACGTCCATTGTGGAAAAAAAATGAAGGGAAAGTATAGAATTTTTTATGCATTTTTAATGTAGACAGATAAAGGGAGTTTTCGAGGTACCCAATTCCATCTCTGAAATCAGTTTTTGAATTCTGCCATTTTTCAGGATGGCTGCCATACAAGCATATTTTCTAACATCCAAATGGACACCTCTGACCAAGAAGACATCATGAAATGCATTTTTTATGTAGACAGATGAAGCTTATTTTATGTTAAAAAAAAACATATGTATCTCGATTCTATTTTGAAATACAGTTTTTATTTTTTGAAACTAACTTTTAAACTGGACTTTCATAAGAAAATATTTCGATACAGTACTATAGGAAAAAATACATAATTTACGATACAATATTTTTTTAGTATCATTTCATAATAAAAAATAGATTAAATCGATTTACAATTCAATTAAATATTGCCTCTGTAACTATACACTATTCTATATGCCAATGTTCACGAGATGTTTACGTGAAGACACGTCATTGCCTGTGACATTTTGGGCTTATAAAAATGAGCCTTAATGTTAAGAGTACCAGAGTTCATTTAGTTATTGTTTGTACTTAGGGCACAATGGAAAGGAAAAAAGTACCTGCCTGCACGCTCTGTCCTAACGGTTTTTTTTTTAAAATGTAAAGCACACTTTGCTGTTATTTTTAGACTTTGTTACAATGTGTGACGGTTTATCTGTTTGTTTTTTGGGTTAAAAGATAAATTGGTCTGACTGTAGTACGCAAACACTGGGCGCCCGTACAAACCGATTCAAATGAAAACTATATCTCGCTCGGCGCAATAAGGGTCATTTTCCCGCAACCACCTAATCTCGCGTAGAGCACTCAAGTTCTACTTGAAAATTGATTAGGTATTATTTAATTATTATTTCAATTGTTTTTAGTAAGCCATCTAAACAACCGCAAAGACCTAAACACGACTAAAGACATTTCTGATTTGCGCTTTTCTCCCTGTTTGTAATTTGATTCAATGGTTATCGGTGGTTATCAACAACTATTGTTCTTTCTTTGACATGGTATTTGATTCATAGGAGGGAGGCGACAGACAGACAGCGTAGGCATAGTAATAGGGTCCCGTTTACACCCATTGCGTATGGAACCGTAAAAATTGCCCCGCGTAACTATAAGGTACTACATTTAGTGAGTAGGTATGTATAATTTAGTTCTTGGTTTGTCCGTTAGCATTCGGCTAACATCACAGCTACGTTTTTACCCGACTGCCCAATATGGAGGGAGATAGTTAAACTTAAACGGCTTGAATTAGGTGTATATTATTTTGCAATTGGATTTTTAGGGTTCCGTACCTAAACGGTAAAAAAGAGACCCTATTACTAAGCCTACGATGTCTGTCTGTTTGTCCGTCTGTCCTACCTATTGACGGTTGTACTATTTGAACCGTAATAGGTAGCTAATTGAAATTTTCAAAGAATATGTAATGTTACGGCGGATTAATTAAGAAATAATAAAAATGTCAAAAAGTCAAAACGAAATGGTGGTCCACATACAACAAACGTATTATTTTAACGTATTTTTGTATTAGCTCTAATGTAAAAACGGTAAACACGTACAAGCTTCAAACTATTGTATGGAAACAAATAATAAATAATGGCCAAGTGCGAGTCAGTGAATAATTTCGGTTCACCGCTGGATCTCGTACGATCACCGAAGTGAAGCAATGTCGGGCGCGGGCGGTACCTACCTATATACTTGGATGGGTGACCGCCTGGGCGTTGATGGGATGTTGTTTATTTGCACAAATGTTTTTTGTTCTTTAGTAGCTAACAAGTTATGTGGTGCTACACAACCCTCAGTGCGCGAGCCCGACTCGCACTTGGCTTGGCTTTATTTGTAACTGTCACGGATCATAAGTGTGACACGCACGCACGACAGACACATCCTCGACAAAAATATTAATTGAGTACTTATAGGTGTTAGGTTCCTCATCAGGGGCATTACGGCTAACTGTTTTATGCGAGTCTGTTTATGTGATTGCGACAAAATTGCGCAACCGCATAACAGTATCGCGGCGCGTTAAGGTTCACGTTCGCCTGATTTTCCGTACTGCGCATTTTTGAATCAGCAAAAAATAAATATATGTCCCATACTTTTTTTTAATACGCACCAAAATCATGTGTCTGTGCAGTTTCACGTCCTTGTGAAAGAAAAATGAAGGGAAGGTATACAATTTTTATGCATTTTTAATGTAGACAGATAAAGCTATTTTTTATATTGAAAAAAAAAATACATGTGTATCTCGATTTGATTTCTAAATAGATACAGGTGTTTTAAATTTGTTTAAACGATCTTTTAAACTGGACTTTCATAAGATTTTTTTATTTTTTTATATAGTACTATAGGAAAAAATACATAATTTACGATACAGTTTTTTTTTTTAAGTATCGTTTCATAATAACTAACTATAATGGTGTACTATTTGCGTTTAAGGTGGTGTTTACCAAAGCAGCGGAAAATTCAAATTTCATACAGTTTGTAGTCCTATTGGGTAGACCGGGTCGATGACTATTTTTACAAACTTTTAATTAATTTGCAACGTTTGTAAGTAAGCTGGTCTGACTTTAGGCAGAGACAGCTATTTGATTGTGCAGATAGGTTTTTTTTCTCTCGCCGTCAAATCATTATATTTTTACTCGACTGTCCTGTCCAATTATTAATTAATTTAATTAATTGATTATAATAATAATTGCGTTATAATTATGTTTCATGTGTAAGTACTTATTTATGTTTATGTGACTTCCAAAATACTGGACCTATTTTGAATTAATGTGTAATGTTCTTGGATAAATTTGTCGTAATTTTTAGTCAGGTACTTAATTTACTTTTTCTTTCAAAAAATAAATAACGGCCAAGTGTGAGTCGGTGACAAATTTTTGTTCATTGCCAACTTAAAACTGGTAATTTTGTTACTTGGACGACCTTATCATTTCTCTCACCGAATCGAAATGCCACATTTAACTAATTTTGAAGTTGTTTTTTATTTAATTGATAATATTAGTATATTTTGTGGTGGGACGGAACCCTCAGTGCGCGAGCCACTCGCACTTGGCCGATTTATTGGTATTTACATACATTGATATTTTCTGCTTGACAATTTTCGTTACTTATAATATTACTTATAATAATATATGTAAGGTGGGACAGACAGACAGACTGACAGTGTAGGCATAGCTATAGGGTCCCATTTACACACATTGCGTATGGAATCGTAAAAAGTGAAGACATAAAAAAATTAAAGACGCTTTACGTATTACCGTTTTAACATTAGAGCTAATACACAAATTACGTAAAAAAATACGTTTATTTTTGTTTTGTTTTTACTTTTTTTTCTATAATTTCTTAGTTAATCCGCCGTAACATTACATATTCTGTGAACATTTCAACTGGCTGTCTATTACGGTGCGAAAGGGACAGACAGCCAGACGGACAAACGGACAGACGGACAGAGAGAAAGACTGACAGACAGACAGACAGACAGACATCGTAGGCTTAGTAATAGGGTCCCGTTTTCCTCTTTCGGTACGGAACCCTAAAAACGGTAATACGTACAAGCGTCAAAATTGCTTGGCATGATCATAAATCCTACACAATCTAAAGTAAAACAGAAAATAATCAAAAATGGCCAAGTGTGAGTCGGTGACCAATTTCTGTTCACCACCGGTTGTCTGTCGTACGATCACTGAAGGTAAAGCGCGGTCGGTAGGTACCTACTTGGATGGATGACCGCCTGAAATGATGAATGAATGTGAAGGTCAAAAAGGGTACAAATACAAGTTGGATAATTAACGCCACCCGTTCGCAAGAATTCGGAACTATAATAAACCCATCAATATTAAGTGCGCGCACCGAATTATACCAATAGCGCCTATCGCCACAAATTGCGACAATGAGAACCAACACGGTATGAATAAAAAGTATGGGTGAGGGTGTGGGTGCGGGTGTGGATGGGAGTGTGGATGTGAGTGTGGATGTGAGTGTAGATGTGAGTGTGGATGTGTGCGGGTGTGGGTGTTAGTCGGGGTGTAAGTGTGGGTGTGAGTGTGGGTCCGGGTGTGGGTGCGGGTGTAGGGTGTGAATGTGGATGTGGGTGCAGATGTGGGTGTGAGTGCGGGTGTGAGCGCGGTGTGAGCGCGGGTGTGAGCGCAGGGTAAAAGTGCGGGGTGAGAGTGCGGGTGCGAGTGTGGTTGTGAGCGCGGGTGTGAGCGCAGGGTAAAAGTGCGGGGTAAGAGTGCGGGTGCGAGTGTGGGTGTGGGCGCGGGTGTGATTGCAGGATGTGAGTGTGGGTGTAAGTGTGAATGAGGGTGTAAGTGTGCATGAAGGAGTGGGTGTGAGTGCGGGGCGTGAGTGTGAGTATGAGTATGAGCGCGGGTTTGAGCGCGGGTTTGAGCGCGGGTATGAGTGCGGGTGTCGTGCGGGGTGTAAGTGCTGGGTGTGAGTGTGGAATTGAGTATGGGTGCTGGTGTGGGTGCGGGTTAGGGTGCGGGTTTAGGTGAGATTGCGGGTACGGGTGTGGGTGCGATTGCGGGTACGGGTGTGAGCGCGGGTGTGAGCGTGTGTGTGAGCAAGGGGTGTGAGTGCGGGGTGTGAGCGCGGATGTGAGCGCGGGTGAGAGCGGGATGTGAGTGTGGGTACGAGTGCGGGTGTGAGCAAACGGTGTGAGTGCAGGGTGTGAGTGCGGGGTGGGAGTGTGGGGTGTGAGTATGGGTATGAGCGCAGCATTGAGCGCGGATGTGAGCACGGATGTGAGCGCGAGTGTGAGCGTGAGTGTGAGCAAGGGGTGTGAGTGCGGGGCGTGAGTGTGGGTATGAGTATGAGCGCGGGTTTGAGCGCGGGTTTGAGCGCGGGTATGAGTGCGGGGTGTCGTGCGGGGTGTAAGTGCTGGGTGTGAGTGTGGAATTGAGTATGGGTGCTGGTGTGGGTGCGGGTTAGGGTGCGGGTTTAGGTGCGATTGCGGGTACGGGTGTGGGTGCGATTGCGGGTACGGGTGTGAGCGCGGGTGTGAGCGCGGGCGTGAGTGCGAGTGGAGTGCGTGGTGTTAGTGCTGGATGTGGGTGTGAGTATGAGTATGAGCGCGGGTTTGAGCGCGGATGTGAGCGCGGATGTGAGCGCGAGTGTGAGCGTGAGTGTGAGCAAGGGGTGTGAGTGCGGGGCGTGAGTGTGGGTATGAGTATGAGCGCGGGTTTGAGCGTGGTTGTGAGCGCGAGTGTGAGTGCGGGTGTCGTGCGGGGTGTAAGTGCTGGGTGTGAGTGTGGAATTGAGTGTGGGTGCTGGTGTGGGTGCGGGTTAGGGTGCGGGTGTGATTGCGGGTGTGGGTGTGGGCGGGTGTGAGCGCGGGTGTGAGCGCGGGTGTGAGCGCGTGTGGGAGTGTGGGTGCGTGTGTGGGTGGGTGCGGGTGCGGGTGCGGGTTGTGAGTGTGGGGTGTGAGTGCGGGTGTAAGTTTGGATGGGAATGTGGGTGTCAGTGTGGGGTGTCAGTGCGGGGAGTCAGTGCGGGGCGTCACTGTGGGGTGTTAGTGCGGGGTGTCAGTGCGAGGTGTCAGAGTGGGATGTCAGTGCAGGGTGTCAGTGTGGGGTGTCAGTGCGGGGAGTCAGTGCGGGGCTTCACTGTGGGGTGTTAGTGCGGGGTGTCAGTGCGAGGTGTCAGTTCGGGGTGTCAGTTCGGGGTGTCTGTGCGGGGAGTGAGTGTGGATGTGAGTGTGGGTGTTGGTCCAGGTATGGATGCGGGTGTGAGTGTGGATGTGAGTGTAGAGAGTGTGGATCTGAATGGGGGTGCGAGTGTGGATGCGGGTACAAGTGTGAGTGCGGTTGTGAGTGCGGGTATGAGTGCGGGTGTGAGTGCGGGTGTGAGTGCGGGTGTGAGTGCGGGTGTGAGTGTGGATCTGAGTGTGGGTGTGAGTGTGGATGTGGATGCGGGTGCGGGTGCGAGTGTGAATGCGGGTGTGAGTGCGGGTATGAGTGCGGGTGTGAGTGGGGTGTGAGTGCGGGTTATAATGCGGGTGTGAGTACGAGTTTGGGTGCGATTGTGGGTGTGGGCGCTGTTGTGAGCACGGGTGTGAGCGTGGGCGTGATTGTGAGCGTGAGCGTGCCGTATACCGTGTATGCATTTCCGGTAAAATATACAATGAATAGATATATTTTTTAGCGTAAGAGTGTCTTTATTAACTAAACAATATACAAGCTAATAATACTAACACTACAAATACAGTTAGACTGCCCATTTGAACTGAGACAGTTGAAGGTCACAAGACAATCCAAATGCTCAAGCCCACTACCAGTTGGCAGCGTACCCAGCATGCTGGCGGCAAACACGCCAGCATTTTGGTCACGCGTCGCATTAACCATTTTGATACGATGAATTTACCTACAAAATAATTGTTCGAAAATACAAGGGTTTTTTTTTTTTTTTTTGTTTGTTTTTTATCTTAAATGTTTTTTTAAAAAAACACGTCGCGTGCGAAGCCGCGCCCAAAAAACTAGTTAATAATACTATATAAAGCTGAATTACCACTGACTGACTCACTGACTGACTGACATAGTTGTTTGGAGACTTGGGGGGGTTGGGGGGGAAATGTGAATATGAGGTCTTGTAGAGGGGGAGAATGTAAGCTCAGGAAAAATACGGGACCTTCGGAAGGTCAACTCCTCGACGTGGACCCCCCATGGATCTCGGAAAGTAAGACAGGTGGGGGTAAACTGTTTAAACTAAAAATGGATGTTAACCTTGGACCTCTTTAGAGAAATGAAAAAAAACATGGCTCCCATACAAAAAAAAAAAAAACCCATACAAACTTTGGACGTTCGCAACTCGAAAACGGT
The DNA here is from genome assembly GCA_914767915.1 of Agriopis aurantiaria. NCBI lineage: Eukaryota > Metazoa > Arthropoda > Insecta > Lepidoptera > Geometridae > Agriopis > Agriopis aurantiaria. The sequence continues at coordinate 19,032,278 of OU611983.1, forward strand.
TCGTTATAGGAGGGGGGGGTTCGAACAAATGTCATAGGCGATCGGGGGCCCCAACTGGCGGGGGCCCCCAAATGGATGTTCAGGGGCCCCAAATTTTCAAAATGGTCCTAGGAGGCTGATTTTTTGTTTCCGAGGGTATGTTGAGGTCCTGATTGCATTTTTGAAATTTTTTTTCAGTTTTTTTTTTTTTTTTAATATAGCTGCCATACAAGGGATTTTTCCACATACCGAGCAAGGGCCGTGGTGAGGCCGTCAGGCCGAACCACGGCACTTGCGAGGTCACAAAGCTCAAGCGAGGCCGCAGGCCGAGCTTGAGCGCCTTAGGCCGCGAGGCCGTAGGCCGAGCCCACTGGTGCGAAGGTCGTGGTGAGGCCGCAAGGCCGAACCACGACCGTCGCACCAGTCACAGGCACAAGTCGGCGAGGCCGCAGGCCGAGCTTCAGCCACGAGCTCAAGCGAGGCCGTAGGCCGAGCTTGAGTTCCAATGGCGCGAGGCCGTAGGCCGAGCCACTGGTGCAAAGGGTCGTGGTGAGGCCGCAAGGCCGAACCACGACCCTTGCACCAGTCACAGGCACAAGTTGGCGAGGCCGCAGGCCGAGCCTAAGCCACGAGCTCAAGCGAGGCCGTAGGCCGAGCTTGAGTTCCAGTGGCGCGAGGCCGTAGGCCGAGCCACTGGTGCAAAGGGTCGTGGTGAGGCCGCAAGGCTGAACCACGACCCTTGCACCAGTCACAGACATATTAGTGACATTTACGAGGTCACCAGCCAAACTCAGTGCGAGGCCGAAGGCCGAGCCGCTCGTACCCCCTTTGACGAAAAATACTGGATTGGTGGATTTTATGGTTTTTTCGGCTGAACTTGAAATTTCTTCTGCGTTTCCACCACCATTAAGAGATTTGTACCCATTCCACTTCAATCTTCATTTTCGGTCATGGAAATCAAAAATCATCATCATCATCAGCCAATTTTCTAATGTATAGCCACTTCTTACCCATTTTCAACACACATTCACCGTTTTCTTCAAGTTTTTTCAAGTCGAACACAAATGACGACCCCAACCCAACAGCACCCCCCCCCCCCCGCGGGCCGCTTGCGGCCCGCGCACCCACGCAAAACACTAGTTAATACTATATAAAGCTTAATTACCACTGACTCACTGACTCACTGACATAGTTGTTTGGAGACTTGGGGGGGTATGGGGGGAAATAGGAGTATACACTCATGTAGAGGGGGAGAATGTAAGCTCAGGAAAAATACCTGATCTTCGGAAGGTCAACTCCTCGACGTGGACCCCCTACGGATCTCGGAAAGTAAGACAGGTGGGGGGAAACTGTTTTAACTAAAAATGGATGTTAACCTTGGACCTCTTTAGAAAAATGAAAAAAAACATGGCTCCCATACAAAAAAAAAAAAAACCCATACAAACTTTGGACGTTCATAACTCGAAAACGGTTCGACATAGGAGGGGGGGGTTCGAACAAATGTCATAGGCGATCGGGGGCCCCAACTGGCAGGGGCCCCCAAATGGATGTTCAGGGGCCCCAAATTTTCAAAATGGTCCTAGGAGGCTGAATTTTTGTTTCCGAGGGTATGTTGAGGTCCTGATTGCATTTTTGAAATTTTTTTTCAGTTTTTTTTTTTTTTTAATATAGCTGCCATACAAGGGATTTTTCCACATACCGAGCAAGTGCCGTGGTGAGGCCGTCAGGCCGAACCACGGCACTTGCGAGGTCACAAAGCTCAAGCGAGGCCGCAGGCCGAGCTTGAGCGCCTTAGGCCGCGAGGCCGTAGGCCGAGCCCACTGGTGCGAAGGTCGTGGTGAGGCCGCAAGGCCGAACCACGACCGTCGCACCAGTCACATGCACAATTTGGCGAGGCCGCAGGCCGAGCTTCAGCCACGAGCTCAAGCGAGGCCGTAGGCCGAGCTTGAGTTCCAATGGCGCGAGGCCGTAGGCCGAGCCACTGGTGCAAAGGGTCGTGGTGAGGCCGCAAGGCCGAACCACGACCCTTGCACCAGTCACAGGCACAAGTTGGCGAGGCCGCAGGCCGAGCCTCAGCCACGAGCTCAAGCGAGGCCGTAGGCCGAGCTTGAGTTCCAGTGGCGCGAGGCCGTAGGCCGAGCCACTGGTGCAAAGGGTCGTGGTGAGGCCGCAAGGCCGAACCACGACCCTTGCACCAGTCACAGACAATTTACTGACATTTACGAGGTCACCAGCCGAATTCAGTGCGAGGCCGTAGGCCGAGCTGCTCGTACCCCCTTTGACGGAACATACTGAATTGGTGGATTTATATGGTTTCTTCGACTGAACTTGAAATTTCTTTTGCGTTTCCACTACCATTAGGAGATTTGTACCCATTCCACTTCAATCTTCATTTTCGGTCATGGATATCAAAAATCATCATCATCATCAGCCAATTTTCTAATGTATAGCCACTTCTTACCCATTTTCAACACACATTCACCGTTTTCTTCAAGTTTTTTCAAGTCGAACACAAATGACGACCCCAACCCAACAGCACCCCCCCCCCCCCGCGGGCCGCTTGCGGCCCGCGCACCCACGCAAAACACTAGTTAATACTATATAAAGCTGAATTACCACTGACTGACTGACTGACTGACATAGTTGTTTGGAGACTTGGGGGGGTATGGGGGGAAATGTGAGTATACACTCATGTAGAGGGGGAGAATGTAAGCTCAGGAAAAATACCTGATCTTCGGAAGGTCAACTCCTCGACCTGGACCCCCCATGGATCTCGGAAAGTAAGACAGGTGGGGGGAAACTGTTTAAACTAAAAATGGATGTTAACCTTGGACCTCTTTAGAGAAATGAAAAAAAACATGGCTCCCATACAAAAAAAAAAAAACCCATACAAACTTTGGACGTTCGTAACTCGAAAACGGTTCGACATAGGAGGGGGGGGTTCGAACAAATGTCATAGGCGATCGGGGGCCCCAACTGGCGGGGGCCCCCAAATGGATGTTCAGGGGCCCCAAATTTTCAAAATGGTCCTAGGAGGCTGATTTTTTGTTTCCGAGGGTATGTTGAGGTCCTGATTGCATTTTTGAAATTTTTTTTCAGTTTTTTTTTTTTTTTAGTATAGCTGCCATACAAAGGATTTTTCACCATACCGAGCAAGTGCCGTGGTGAGGCCGTCAGGCCGAACCACGGCACTTGCGAGGTCACAAAGCTCAAGCGAGGCCGCAGGCCGAGCTTGAGCGCCTTAGGCCGCGAGGCCGTAGGCCGAGCCCACTGGTGCGAAGGTCGTGGTGAGGCCGCAAGGCCGAACCACGACCGTCGCACCAGTCACAGGCACAAATCGGCGAGGCCGCAGGCCGAGCTTCAGCCACGAGCTCAAGCGAGGCCGTAGGCCGAGCTTGAGTTCCAATGGCGCGAGGCCGTAGGCCGAGCCACTGGTGCAAAGGGTCGTGGTGAGGCCGCAAGGCCGAACCACGACCCTTGCACCAGTCACAGACAAATTACTGACATTTACGAGGTCACCAGCCGAATTCAGTGCGAGGCCGAAGGCCGAGCCGCTCGTACCCCCTTTGACGAAAAATACTGGATTGGTGGATTTATATGGTTTCTTCGACTGAACTTGAAATTTCTTCTGCGTTTCCACCACCATTAGGAGATTTGTACCCATTCCACTTGGATCTTCGTGTCCGGTCATGGAAATCAAAAATCATCATCATCATTAGCCAATTTTCTAATGTATAGCCACTTCTTACCCATTTTCAACACACATTCACCGTTTTCTTCAAGTTTTTTCAAGTCGAACACAAATGACGCCCCAACCCAACAGCACACCCCCCCCGCGGGCCGCTTGCGGCCCGCGCACCCACGCAAAACACTAGTTCATTCATTCATTCATATTATATAAAGCTGTAACTATTGACTGACTGACTGACCCAGATAGAACGCTAATTGATCTCCCAGAAGGAGTCATCGGGGGTATAAACAATGTACGGTGAAAGTATAGACACAATCAAGTCGAGTATGAGAAAAATCCGAAATTACCTGATTGTGGAATTTTCACTATACACACTCAGCTTCCCTCGGAAACTATAACAGTCAGGGGGGTGGTGTTTGAACTAAAATTGACCAACATCTTGGGAGTTTTTTGAATCATACAAAAAAAACATGGCTCCCATACAAAAAAACACTTCTCCCATACAAAATTAATTCACTCATATCTCTGAAACGGTAAGAGATGATGGGGTCCCGTTCGACCAAATGTCATAGGTGGTCACGGGGGCTACACGGTGGGGGTAAAAAAAATCCAAAATGGCGGATTCAAAATGGCGGCCAAATTTCAAAATGGTCTGAGGGGATTGATTTTTGGCATCCGGGAGGTTTCGAGGTCTCCGATTCCATTTCTGAAAGAAATTTTTGAATTCCACCATTTTTTAAGATGGCCCCCATACAAGCATATTTTCTGACATCCAAATGGACCTTTGACCCAGAAGACATATGAAAAGTTCACATTTATGTTCAGTTTTGTCCACAAAACAGCTTTATTAATATGAAAAGTCACCAAAGTGACCGGCAAGTGGATCATCGCTGACGCATCGTGTACTTCCCTCAGAAAGTATAATAGATACGGGGGTGGTGTTTGAACAAAAAATGTCACAAACCTTGGTACTTTTTTGAATTTGTAAAAAAAATACACATCCCATACAATTTTTTTTTTCAGACATCTCAAAATCACGTGTCTGGGCCGTTTAAAGTCCATAGTGGAAAAAAATGAAGGAAAGGTATAATTTTTTTTTATGCACGTTTGATGTAAACAGATGAAGCTATTTTTATGTCAAAAAAAAAACATGTGTATCTCGATTCGATTTTGAAATACAGGTGTTTTTATTTTTTGAAACTATCTTTTAAACCGGACTTTCATAAGAAAATATTTTAATACAGTACTATAGGAAAAAATACATTATTTACGATACAATATTTTTTTTAGTATCGTTTCATAATAAAAAATAGATTAAATCGATTTACAATTCAATTAAATATATTACCGCAGTAACTATACACTATTCTATGCCATTGTTTACGCGATGCTCACAGGTGAAGACAATTTGCCTGATATTTTGGGCTTATAAAATGAGCCTTAATCTTATATGTACCAGAGTTCATTTAATTGTTGTTTGTACTTGGGGCTAATTGAAACAAATTGGCTACCGGTTTTATATGTAAAGCACACTTTGCTGGTATTTTTAGACTTTGTTACAATGCGTGACGGTTTATCTGTTTGTTTTTTGGGTTAAAAGATAAGGTGGTCTGAGAAATGTAAGCACGGGGGGGGCGCCCGCGTACAAACTCAATTCATAGTTATGAAAACCGTATCTCGGCGCAATAAGAGTCAGGTTCGTGTATTTAATTTCCCGCAGTCACCTGAACTCGCGTAGAGCTCACGGTACAGCCCTCAAATTCTATTTGAAAATGGATGGGGTTCAGATGGAAATATCGGGTTACATAATTATTTAAGCCATCTAGAAAACCGCAAAGACCCAAACTCGACTAAAGACATTTCGATCGATAGAAAAAAAAAACACTTTTCTTCCTGTTTATTTTAATTCAGTGGTTATCAAAAACTATTGTTCTATCTTTGACATGTTGTCTGATTCATAGGAAGAGGGACGGACAGACAGACAGACAGCGTAGGCATAGTAATAGGGTCCCGTTTACACTTATTGCGTATGGAACCGTAAACATTGCCTCCGTGTTACTAGGTAACGTACTACATTCAGTAGGTAGGTAAGTATAATTTAGTTGTTTGTTTGTCCGTTAGCATTCGGCTAATCGGATTTTATCTTTTTTCAAATATCTAAGTAATATTGATATTATTAGGTGTCATACATACAACATAAAATAAAAGCTTTTTGTATGTGATAAATTCGTGAGAATCAATTTTTTTCCGTGTTCAATTATGCATATTTTTTTATGCATCGCAGCTACGTTTTTACCCGACTGCCCAATATGGAGGGAGATTGTTAAACTTAAACGGCTTGAATTAGGTGTGTTTTATTTTGAAATTGGATTTTTAGGGTTCCGTACCCAAACGATAAAAAAGGGACCCTATTACTAAGCCTAGGATGTCTGTCTGTCAGTCTGTCCGTTCGGTTGTACCTTTCGAACCGTAATATAGATAGCTAATTGAAATTTTAACAGAATATGTAATATTACGGCGGATTAATTGGGAAATAATAAAAAAGTCAAAACTAAATGTTGGTCCACATACAACAAACGTATTTTTTTACGTATTTTTGTATTAGCTCTAATGTTAAAACGGTAATACGTACAAACGTCAAACTTTGCGTGATTATAGAACATATTTTCTAAAGTATAAAAACAAATAATAAATAATGGCCAAGTGCGAGTCAGTGAAACATTTCGGTTCACCACTGGACCTCGTACGATCACCGAAGTAAAGCAACGTCGGGCGCGGTCGAATGGGTGACCACCTGGGCGTTGATAGGATGTTGTATAGGTATTTGCAAAATTTTTTTTTGTTCTTTAGTAGCTAACAAGTTAAGTGGTGCATCAAAACCCTCAGTGCGCGAGCCCGACTCGCACTTGACTTGGCTTTATTTGTAACTGTCACGGATCATAAGTGTGACACGCACGCACGACAGACACATCCTCGACAAAAATATTAATTGAGTATAGGTGTTAGATTTCTCATCAGGGGCATTACGGCCACCTGTTTTATGTGATTGCGACAAAATTGCGAAACCACATAACCGTATCGCGGCGCGTTAAGGTTCACGTTAGCGTGATTTTCCGTATTGCGCTTTTTGAATCTGCAAAAAAAATATACGTCCCATACAATTTTTTTTTTTTCATATGAACCAAAATCACGTGTCTGTGCAGTTTCACGTCCATTGTGGAAAAAAAATGAAGGGAAAGTATAGAATTTTTTATGCATTTTTAATGTAGACAGATAAAGGGAGTTTTCGAGGTACCCAATTCCATCTCTGAAATCAGTTTTTGAATTCTGCCATTTTTCAGGATGGCTGCCATACAAGCATATTTTCTAACATCCAAATGGACACCTCTGACCAAGAAGACATCATGAAATGCATTTTTTATGTAGACAGATGAAGCTTATTTTATGTTAAAAAAAAACATATGTATCTCGATTCTATTTTGAAATACAGTTTTTATTTTTTGAAACTAACTTTTAAACTGGACTTTCATAAGAAAATATTTCGATACAGTACTATAGGAAAAAATACATAATTTACGATACAATATTTTTTTAGTATCATTTCATAATAAAAAATTGATTAAATCGATTTACAATTCAATTAAATATTGCCCCTGTAACTATACACTATTCTATATGCCAATGTTCACGAGATGTTTACGTGAAGACACGTCATTGCCTGTGACATTTTGGGCTTATAAAAATGAGCCTTAATGTAAAGAGTACCAGAGTTCATTTAGTTATTGTTTGTACTTAGGGCACAATGGAAAGGAAAAAAGTACCTGCCTGCGCGCTCTGTCCTAACGGTTTTTTTTTTAAATGTAAAGCACACTTTGCTGTTATTTTTAGACTTTGTTACAATGTGTGACGGTTTATCTGTTTGTTTTTTGGGTTAAAAGATAAATTGGTCTGACTGTAGTACGCAAACACTGGGCGCCCGTACAAACCGATTCAAATGAAAACTATATCTCGCTCGGCGCAATAAGGGTCATTTTCCCGCAACCACCTAAACTCGCGTAGAGCACTCAAGTTCTACTTGAAAATTGATTAGGTATTATTTAATTATTATTTCAATTGTTTTTAGTAAGCCATCTAAACAACCGCAAAGACCTAAACACGACTAAAGACATTTCTGATTTGCGCTTTTCTCCCTGTTTTTTAATTTTATTCAATGGTTATCAGTGGTTATCAACAACTATTGTTCTTTCTTTGACATGGTATTTGATTCATAGGAGGGAGGCGACAGACAGACAGCGTAGGCATAGTAATAGGGTCCCGTTTACACCCATTGCGTATGGAACCGTAAAAATTGCCCCGCGTAACTATAAGGTACTACATTTAGTGAGTAGGTATGTATAATTTAGTTCTTGGTTTGTCCGTTAGCATTCGGCTAACATCACAGCTACGTTTTTACCCGACTGCCCAATATGGAGGGAGATAGTTAAACTTAAACGGCTTGAATTAGGTGTATATTATTTTGCAATTGGATTTTTAGGGTTCCGTACCTAAACGGTAAAAAAGAGACCCTATTACTAAGCCTACGATGTCTGTCTGTTTGTCCGTCTGTCCTACCTATTGACGGTTGTACTATTTGAACCGTAATAGGTAGCTAATTGAAATTTTCAAAGAATATGTAATGTTACGGCGGATTAATTAAGAAATAATAAAAATGTCAAAAAGTCAAAACGAAATGGTGGTCCACATACAACAAACGTATTATTTTAACGTATTTTTGTATTAGCTCTAATGTAAAAACGGTAAACACGTACAAGCTTCAAACTATTGTATGGAAACAAATAATAAATAATGGCCAAGTGCGAGTCAGTGAATAATTTCGGTTCACCGCTGGATCTCGTACGATCACCGAAGTGAAGCAATGTCGGGCGCGGGCGGTACCTACCTATATACTTGGATGGGTGACCGCCTGGGCGTTGATGGGATGTTGTTTATTTGCACAAATGTTTTTTGTTCTTTAGTAGCTAACAAGTTATGTGGTGCTACACAACCCTCAGTGCGCGAGCCCGACTCGCACTTGGCTTGGCTTTATTTGTAACTGTCACGGATCATAAGTGTGACACGCACGCACGACAGACACATCCTCGACAAAAATATTAATTGAGTACTTATAGGTGTTAGGTTCCTCATCAGGGGCATTACGGCTAACTGTTTTATGCGAGTCTGTTTATGTGATTGCGACAAAATTGCGCAACCGCAAAACAGTATCGCGGCGCGTTAAGGTTCACGTTCGCCTGATTTTCCGTACTGCGCATTTTTGAATCAGCAAAAAATAAATATATGTCCCATACTTTTTTTTAATACGCACCAAAATCATGTGTCTGTGCAGTTTCACGTCCTTGTGAAAGAAAAATGAAGGGAAGGTATACAATTTTTATGCATTTTTAATGTAGACAGATAAAGCTATTTTTTATATTGAAAAAAAAAAAACATGTGTCTCTCGATTTGATTTCTAAATAGATACAGGTGTTTTAAATTTGTTTAAACGATCTTTTAAACTGGACTTTCATAAGATTTTTTTATTTTTTTATATAGTACTATAGGAAAAAATACATAATTTACGATACAGTTTTTTTTTAAAGTATCGTTTCATAATAACTAACTATAATGGTGTACTATTTGCGTTTAAGGTGGTGTTTACCAAAGCAGCGGAAAATTCAAATTTCATACAGTTTGTAGTCCTATTGGGTAGACCGGGTCGATGACTATTTTTACAAACTTTTAATTAATTTGCAACGTTTGTAAGTAAGCTGGTCTGACTTTAGGCAGAGACAGCTATTTGATTGTGCAGATAGGTTTTTTTTCTCTCGCCGTCAAATCATTATATTTTTACTCGACTGTCCTGTCCAATTATTAATTAATTTAATTAATTGATTATAATAATAATTGCGTTATAATTATGTTTCATGTGTAAGTACTTATTTATGTTTATGTGACTTCCAAAATACTGGACCTATTTTGAATTAATGTGTAATGTTCTTGGATAAATTTGTCGTAATTTTTAGTCAGGTACTTAATTTACTTTTTCTTTCAAAAAATAAATAACGGCCAAGTGTGAGTCGGTGACAAATTTTTGTTCATTGCCAACTTAAAACTGGTAATTTTGTTACTTGGACGACCTTATAATTTCTCTCACCGAATCGAAATGCCACATTTAACTAATTTTGAAGTTGTTTTTTATTTAATTGATAATATTAGTATATTTTGTGGTGGGACGGAACCCTCAGTGCGCGAGCCACTCGCACTTGGCCGATTTATTGGTATTTACATACATTGATATTTTCTGCTTGACAATTTTCGTTACTTATAATATTACTTATAATAATATATGTAAGGTGGGACAGACAGACAGACTGACAGTGTAGGCATAGCTATAGGGTCCCATTTACACACATTGCGTATGGAATCGTAAAAAGTGAAGACATAAAAAAATTAAAGACGCTTTACGTATTACCGTTTTAACATTAGAGCTAATACACAAATTACGTAAAAAAATACGTTTATTTTTGTTTTGTTTTTCCTTTTTTTTTTATAATTTTTAGTTAATCCGCCGTAACATTACATATTCTGTGAACATTTCAACTGGCTGTCTATTACGGTGCGAAAGGGACAGACAGCCAGACGGACAAACGGACAGACGGACAGAGAGAAAGACTGACAGACAGACAGACAGACAGACATCGTAGGCTTAGTAATAGGGTCCCGTTTTCCTCTTTCGGTACGGAACCCTAAAAACGGTAATACGTACAAGCGTCAAAATTGCTTGGCATGATCATAAATCCTACACAATCTAAAGTAAAACAGAAAATAATCAAAAATGGCCAAGTGTGAGTCGGTGACCAATTTCTGTTCACCACCGGTTGTCTGTCGTACGATCACTGAAGGTAAAGCGCGGTCGGTAGGTACCTACTTGGATGGATGACCGCCTGAAATGATGAATGAATGTGAAGGTCAAAAAGGGTACAAATACAAGTTGGATAATTAACGCCACCCGTTCGCAAGAATTCGGAACTATAATAAACCCATCAATATTAAGTGCGCGCACCGAATTATACCAATAGCGCCTATCGCCACAAATTGCGACAATGAGAACCAACACGGTATGAATAAAAAGTATGGGTGAGGGTGTGGGTGCGGGTGTGGATGGGAGTGTGGATGTGAGTGTGGATGTGAGTGTAGATGTGAGTGTGGATGTGTGCGGGTGTGGGTGTTAGTCGGGGTGTAAGTGTGGGTGTGAGTGTGGGTGCGGGTGTGGGTGCGGGTGTAGGGTGTGAATGTGGATGTGGGTGCAGATGTGGGTGTGAGTGCGGGTGTGAGCGCGGTGTGAGCGCGGGTGTGAGCGCAGGGTAAAAGTGCGGGGTGAGAGTGCGGGTGCGAGTGTGGTTGTGAGCGCGGGTGTGAGCGCAGGGTAAAAGTGCGGGGTAAGAGTGCGGGTGCGAGTGTGGGTGTGGGCGCGGGTGTGATTGCAGGATGTGAGTGTGGGTGTGAGTGTGAATGAGGGTGTAAGTGTGCATGAAGGAGTGGGTGTGAGTGCGGGGCGTGAGTGTGAGTATGAGTATGAGCGCGGGTTTGAGCGCGGGTTTGAGCGCGGGTATGAGTGCGGGTGTCGTGCGGGGTGTAAGTGCTGGGTGTGAGTGTGGAATTGAGTATGGGTGCTGGTGTGGGTGCGGGTTAGGGTGCGGGTTTAGGTGAGATTGCGGGTACGGGTGTGGGTGCGATTGCGGGTACGGGTGTGAGCGCGGGTGTGAGCGTGTGTGTGAGCAAGGGGTGTGAGTGCGGGGTGTGAGCGCGGATGTGAGCGCGGGTGAGAGCGGGAATGTGAGTGTGGGTACGAGTGCGGGTGTGAGCAAACGGTGTGAGTGCAGGGTGTGAGTGCGGGGTGGGAGTGTGGGGTGTGAGTATGGGTATGAGCGCAGCATTGAGCGCGGATGTGAGCACGGATGTGAGCGCGAGTGTGAGCGTGAGTGTGAGCAAGGGGTGTGAGTGCGGGGCGTGAGTGTGAGTATGAGTATGAGCGCGGGTTTGAGCGCGGGTTTGAGCGCGGGTATGAGTGCGGGGTGTCGTGCGGGGTGTAAGTGCTGGGTGTGAGTGTGGAATTGAGTATGGGTGCTGGTGTGGGTGCGGGTTAGGGTGCGGGTTTAGGTGCGATTGCGGGTACGGGTGTGGGTGCGATTGCGGGTACGGGTGTGAGCGCGGGTGTGAGCGCGGGCGTGAGTGCGAGTGGAGTGCGTGGTGTTAGTGCTGGATGTGGGTGTGAGTATGAGTATGAGCGCGGGTTTGAGCGCGGATGTGAACGCGGATGTGAGCGCGAGTGTGAGCGTGAGTGTGAGCAAGGGGTGTGAGTGCGGGGTGTGAGTGTGGGTATGAGTATGAGCGCGGGTTTGAGCGTGGTTGTGAGCGCGAGTGTGAGTGCGGGTGTCGTGCGGGGTGTAAGTGCTGGGTGTGAGTGTGGAATTGAGTGTGGGTGCTGGTGTGGGTGCGGGTTAGGGTGCGGGTGTGATTGCGGGTATGGGTGTGGGCGGGTGTGAGCGCGGGTGTGAGCGCGGGTGTGAGCGCGTGTGGGAGTGTGGGTGCGTGTGTGGGTGCGTGCGGGTGCGGGTGCGGGTTGTGAGTGTGGGGTGTGAGTGCGGGTGTAAGTTTGGATGGGAATGTGGGTGTCAGTGTGGGGTGTCAGTGCGGGGAGTCAGTGCGGGGCGTCACTGTGGGGTGTTAGTGCGGGGTGTCAGTGCGAGGTGTCAGAGTGGGATGTCAGTGCAGGGTGTCAGTGTGGGGTGTCAGTGCGGGGAGTCAGTGCGGGGCTTCACTGTGGGGTGTTAGTGCGGGGTGTCAGTGCGAGGTGTCAGTTCGGGGTGTCAGTTCGGGGTGTCTGTGCGGGGAGTGAGTGTGGATGTGAGTGTGGGTGTTGGTCCAGGTATGGATGCGGGTGTGAGTGTGGATGTGAGTGTAGAGAGTGTGGATCTGAATGGGGGTGCGAGTGTGGATGCGGGTACAAGTGTGAGTGCGGTTGTGAGTGCGGGTATGAGTGCGGGTGTGAGTGCGGGTGTGAGTGCGGGTGTGAGTGCGGGTGTGAGTGTGGATCTGAGTGTGGGTGTGAGTGTGGATGTGGATGCGGGTGCGGGTGCGAGTGTGAATGCGGGTGTGAGTGCGGGTATGAGTGCGGGTGTGAGTGGGGTGTGAGTGCGGGTTATAATGCGGGTGTGAGTACGAGTTTGGGTGCGATTGTGGGTGTGGGCGCTGTTGTGAGCACGGGTGTGAGCGTGGGCGTGATTGTGAGCGTGAGCGTGCCGTATACCGTGTATGCATTTCCGGTAAAATATACAATGAATAGATATATTTTTTAGCGTAAGAGTGTCTTTATTAACTAAACAATATACAAGCTAATAATACTAACACTACAAATACAGTTAGACTGCCCATTTGAACTGAGACAGTTGAAGGTCACAAGACAATCCAAATGCTCAAGCCCACTACCAGTTGGCAGCGTACCCAGCATGCTGGCGGCAAACACGCCAGCATTTTGGTCACGCGTCGCATTAACCATTTTGATACGATGAATTTACCTACAAAATAATTGTTCGAAAATACAAGGGTTTTTTTTTTTTTTTTTTGTTTGTTTTTTATCTTAAATGTTTTTTTAAAAAAACACGTCGCGTGCGAAGCCGCGCCCAAAAAACTAGTTCATTCATTCATATTATATAAAGCTGTAACTATTGACTGACTGACTGACCCAGATAGAACGCTAATTGATCTCCCAGAAGGAGTCATCGGGGGTATAAACAATGTACGGTGAAAGTATAGACACAATCAAGTCGAGTATGAGAAAAATCCGAAATTACCTGATTGTGGAATTTTCACTATACACACTCAGCTTCCCTCGGAAACTATAACAGTCAGGGGGGTGGTGTTTGAACTAAAATTGACCAACATCTTGGGAGTTTTTTGAATCATACAAAAAAAACATGGCTCCCATACAAAAAAACACTTCTCCCATACAAAATTAATTCACTCATATCTCTGAAACGGTAAGAGATGATGGGGTCCCGTTCGACCAAATGTCATAGGTGGTCACGGGGGCTACACGGTGGGGGTAAAAAAAATCCAAAATGGCGGATTCAAAATGGCGGCCAAATTTCAAAATGGTCTGAGGGGATTGATTTTTGGCATCCGGGAGGTTTCGAGGTCTCCGATTCCATTTCTGAAAGAAATTTTTGAATTCCACCATTTTTTAAGATGGCCCCCATACAAGCATATTTTCTGACATCCAAATGGACCTTTGACCCAGAAGACATATGAAAAGTTCACATTTATGTTCAGTTTTGTCCACAAAACAGCTTTATTAATATGAAAAGTCACCAAAGTGACCGGCAAGTGGATCATCGCTGACGCATCGTGTACTTCCCTCAGAAAGTATAATAGATACGGGGGTGGTGTTTGAACAAAAAATGTCACAAACCTTGGTACTTTTTTGAATTTGTAAAAAAAATACACATCCCATACAATTTTTTTTTTCAGACATCTCAAAATCACGTGTCTGGGCCGTTTAAAGTCCATAGTGGAAAAAAATGAAGGAAAGGTATAATTTTTTTTTATGCACGTTTGATGTAAACAGATGAAGCTATTTTTATGTCAAAAAAAAAACATGTGTATCTCGATTCGATTTTGAAATACAGGTGTTTTTATTTTTTGAAACTATCTTTTAAACCGGACTTTCATAAGAAAATATTTTAATACAGTACTATAGGAAAAAATACATTATTTACGATACAATATTTTTTTTAGTATCGTTTCATAATAAAAAATAGATTAAATCGATTTACAATTCAATTAAATATATTACCGCAGTAACTATACACTATTCTATGCCATTGTTTACGCGATGCTCACAGGTGAAGACAATTTGCCTGATATTTTGGGCTTATAAAATGAGCCTTAATCTTATATGTACCAGAGTTCATTTAATTGTTGTTTGTACTTGGGGCTAATTGAAACAAATTGGCTACCGGTTTTATATGTAAAGCACACTTTGCTGGTATTTTTAGACTTTGTTACAATGCGTGACGGTTTATCTGTTTGTTTTTTGGGTTAAAAGATAAGGTGGTCTGAGAAATGTAAGCACGGGGGGGGCGCCCGCGTACAAACTCAATTCATAGTTATGAAAACCGTATCTCGGCGCAATAAGAGTCAGGTTCGTGTATTTAATTTCCCGCAGTCACCTGAACTCGCGTAGAGCTCACGGTACAGCCCTCAAATTCTATTTGAAAATGGATGGGGTTCAGATGGAAATATCGGGTTACATAATTATTTAAGCCATCTAGAAAACCGCAAAGACCCAAACTCGACTAAAGACATTTCGATCGATAGAAAAAAAAAACACTTTTCTTCCTGTTTATTTTAATTCAGTGGTTATCAAAAACTATTGTTCTATCTTTGACATGTTGTCTGATTCATAGGAAGAGGGACGGACAGACAGACAGACAGCGTAGGCATAGTAATAGGGTCCCGTTTACACTTATTGCGTATGGAACCGTAAACATTGCCTCCGTGTTACTAGGTAACGTACTACATTCAGTAGGTAGGTAAGTATAATTTAGTTGTTTGTTTGTCCGTTAGCATTCGGCTAATCGGATTTTATCTTTTTTCAAATATCTAAGTAATATTGATATTATTAGGTGTCATACATACAACATAAAATAAAAGCTTTTTGTATGTGATAAATTCGTGAGAATCAATTTTTTTCCGTGTTCAATTATGCATATTTTTTTATGCATCGCAGCTACGTTTTTACCCGACTGCCCAATATGGAGGGAGATTGTTAAACTTAAACGGCTTGAATTAGGTGTGTTTTATTTTGAAATTGGATTTTTAGGGTTCCGTACCCAAACGATAAAAAAGGGACCCTATTACTAAGCCTAGGATGTCTGTCTGTCAGTCTGTCCGTTCGGTTGTACCTTTCGAACCGTAATATAGATAGCTAATTGAAATTTTAACAGAATATGTAATATTACGGCGGATTAATTGGGAAATAATAAAAAAGTCAAAACTAAATGTTGGTCCACATACAACAAACGTATTTTTTTACGTATTTTTGTATTAGCTCTAATGTTAAAACGGTAATACGTACAAACGTCAAACTTTGCGTGATTATAGAACATATTTTCTAAAGTATAAAAACAAATAATAAATAATGGCCAAGTGCGAGTCAGTGAAACATTTCGGTTCACCACTGGACCTCGTACGATCACCGAAGTAAAGCAACGTCGGGCGCGGTCGAATGGGTGACCACCTGGGCGTTGATAGGATGTTGTATAGGTATTTGCAAAATTTTTTTTTGTTCTTTAGTAGCTAACAAGTTAAGTGGTGCATCAAAACCCTCAGTGCGCGAGCCCGACTCGCACTTGACTTGGCTTTATTTGTAACTGTCACGGATCATAAGTGTGACACGCACGCACGACAGACACATCCTCGACAAAAATATTAATTGAGTATAGGTGTTAGATTTCTCATCAGGGGCATTACGGCCACCTGTTTTATGTGATTGCGACAAAATTGCGAAACCACATAACCGTATCGCGGCGCGTTAAGGTTCACGTTAGCGTGATTTTCCGTATTGCGCTTTTTGAATCTGCAAAAAAAATATACGTCCCATACAATTTTTTTTTTTTCATATGAACCAAAATCACGTGTCTGTGCAGTTTCACGTCCATTGTGGAAAAAAAATGAAGGGAAAGTATAGAATTTTTTATGCATTTTTAATGTAGACAGATAAAGGGAGTTTTCGAGGTACCCAATTCCATCTCTGAAATCAGTTTTTGAATTCTGCCATTTTTCAGGATGGCTGCCATACAAGCATATTTTCTAACATCCAAATGGACACCTCTGACCAAGAAGACATCATGAAATGCATTTTTTATGTAGACAGATGAAGCTTATTTTATGTTAAAAAAAAACATATGTATCTCGATTCTATTTTGAAATACAGTTTTTATTTTTTGAAACTAACTTTTAAACTGGACTTTCATAAGAAAATATTTCGATACAGTACTATAGGAAAAAATACATAATTTACGATACAATATTTTTTTAGTATCATTTCATAATAAAAAATTGATTAAATCGATTTACAATTCAATTAAATATTGCCCCTGTAACTATACACTATTCTATATGCCAATGTTCACGAGATGTTTACGTGAAGACACGTCATTGCCTGTGACATTTTGGGCTTATAAAAATGAGCCTTAATGTAAAGAGTACCAGAGTTCATTTAGTTATTGTTTGTACTTAGGGCTCAATGGAAAGGAAAAAAGTACCTGCCTGCGCGCTCTGTCCTAACGGTTTTTTTTTTAAATGTAAAGCACACTTTGCTGTTATTTTTAGACTTTGTTACAATGTGTGACGGTTTATCTGTTTGTTTTTTGGGTTAAAAGATAAATTGGTCTGACTGTAGTACGCAAACACTGGGCGCCCGTACAAACCGATTCAAATGAAAACTATATCTCGCTCGGCGCAATAAGGGTCATTTTCCCGCAACCACCTAAACTCGCGTAGAGCACTCAAGTTCTACTTGAAAATTGATTAGGTATTATTTAATTATTATTTCAATTGTTTTTAGTAAGCCATCTAAACAACCGCAAAGACCTAAACACGACTAAAGACATTTCTGATTTGCGCTTTTCTCCCTGTTTTTTAATTTTATTCAATGGTTATCAGTGGTTATCAACAACTATTGTTCTTTCTTTGACATGGTATTTGATTCATAGGAGGGAGGCGACAGACAGACAGCGTAGGCATAGTAATAGGGTCCCGTTTACACCCATTGCGTATGGAACCGTAAAAATTGCCCCGCGTAACTATAAGGTACTACATTTAGTGAGTAGGTATGTATAATTTAGTTCTTGGTTTGTCCGTTAGCATTCGGCTAACATCACAGCTACGTTTTTACCCGACTGCCCAATATGGAGGGAGATAGTTAAACTTAAACGGCTTGAATTAGGTGTATATTATTTTGCAATTGGATTTTTAGGGTTCCGTACCTAAACGGTAAAAAAGAGACCCTATTACTAAGCCTACGATGTCTGTCTGTTTGTCCGTCTGTCCTACCTATTGACGGTTGTACTATTTGAACCGTAATAGGTAGCTAATTGAAATTTTCAAAGAATATGTAATGTTACGGCGGATTAATTAAGAAATAATAAAAATGTCAAAAAGTCAAAACGAAATGGTGGTCCACATACAACAAACGTATTATTTTAACGTATTTTTGTATTAGCTCTAATGTAAAAACGGTAAACACGTACAAGCTTCAAACTATTGTATGGAAACAAATAATAAATAATGGCCAAGTGCGAGTCAGTGAATAATTTCGGTTCACCGCTGGATCTCGTACGATCACCGAAGTGAAGCAATGTCGGGCGCGGGCGGTACCTACCTATATACTTGGATGGGTGACCGCCTGGGCGTTGATGGGATGTTGTTTATTTGCACAAATGTTTTTTGTTCTTTAGTAGCTAACAAGTTATGTGGTGCTACACAACCCTCAGTGCGCGAGCCCGACTCGCACTTGGCTTGGCTTTATTTGTAACTGTCACGGATCATAAGTGTGACACGCACGCACGACAGACACATCCTCGACAAAAATATTAATTGAGTACTTATAGGTGTTAGGTTCCTCATCAGGGGCATTACGGCTAACTGTTTTATGCGAGTCTGTTTATGTGATTGCGACAAAATTGCGCAACCGCAAAACAGTATCGCGGCGCGTTAAGGTTCACGTTCGCCTGATTTTCCGTACTGCGCATTTTTGAATCAGCAAAAAATAAATATATGTCCCATACTTTTTTTTAATACGCACCAAAATCATGTGTCTGTGCAGTTTCACGTCCTTGTGAAAGAAAAATGAAGGGAAGGTATACAATTTTTATGCATTTTTAATGTAGACAGATAAAGCTATTTTTTATATTGAAAAAAAAAAAACATGTGTCTCTCGATTTGATTTCTAAATAGATACAGGTGTTTTAAATTTGTTTAAACGATCTTTTAAACTGGACTTTCATAAGATTTTTTTATTTTTTTATATAGTACTATAGGAAAAAATACATAATTTACGATACAGTTTTTTTTTAAAGTATCGTTTCATAATAACTAACTATAATGGTGTACTATTTGCGTTTAAGGTGGTGTTTACCAAAGCAGCGGAAAATTCAAATTTCATACAGTTTGTAGTCCTATTGGGTAGACCGGGTCGATGACTATTTTTACAAACTTTTAATTAATTTGCAACGTTTGTAAGTAAGCTGGTCTGACTTTAGGCAGAGACAGCTATTTGATTGTGCAGATAGGTTTTTTTTCTCTCGCCGTCAAATCATTATATTTTTACTCGACTGTCCTGTCCAATTATTAATTAATTTAATTAATTGATTATAATAATAATTGCGTTATAATTATGTTTCATGTGTAAGTACTTATTTATGTTTATGTGACTTCCAAAATACTGGACCTATTTTGAATTAATGTGTAATGTTCTTGGATAAATTTGTCGTAATTTTTAGTCAGGTACTTAATTTACTTTTTCTTTCAAAAAATAAATAACGGCCAAGTGTGAGTCGGTGACAAATTTTTGTTCATTGCCAACTTAAAACTGGTAATTTTGTTACTTGGACGACCTTATAATTTCTCTCACCGAATCGAAATGCCACATTTAACTAATTTTGAAGTTGTTTTTTATTTAATTGATAATATTAGTATATTTTGTGGTGGGACGGAACCCTCAGTGCGCGAGCCACTCGCACTTGGCCGATTTATTGGTATTTACATACATTGATATTTTCTGCTTGACAATTTTCGTTACTTATAATATTACTTATAATAATATATGTAAGGTGGGACAGACAGACAGACTGACAGTGTAGGCATAGCTATAGGGTCCCATTTACACACATTGCGTATGGAATCGTAAAAAGTGAAGACATAAAAAAATTAAAGACGCTTTACGTATTACCGTTTTAACATTAGAGCTAATACACAAATTACGTAAAAAAATACGTTTATTTTTGTTTTGTTTTTCCTTTTTTTTTTATAATTTTTAGTTAATCCGCCGTAACATTACATATTCTGTGAACATTTCAACTGGCTGTCTATTACGGTGCGAAAGGGACAGACAGCCAGACGGACAAACGGACAGACGGACAGAGAGAAAGACTGACAGACAGACAGACAGACAGACATCGTAGGCTTAGTAATAGGGTCCCGTTTTCCTCTTTCGGTACGGAACCCTAAAAACGGTAATACGTACAAGCGTCAAAATTGCTTGGCATGATCATAAATCCTACACAATCTAAAGTAAAACAGAAAATAATCAAAAATGGCCAAGTGTGAGTCGGTGACCAATTTCTGTTCACCACCGGTTGTCTGTCGTACGATCACTGAAGGTAAAGCGCGGTCGGTAGGTACCTACTTGGATGGATGACCGCCTGAAATGATGAATGAATGTGAAGGTCAAAAAGGGTACAAATACAAGTTGGATAATTAACGCCACCCGTTCGCAAGAATTCGGAACTATAATAAACCCATCAATATTAAGTGCGCGCACCGAATTATACCAATAGCGCCTATCGCCACAAATTGCGACAATGAGAACCAACACGGTATGAATAAAAAGTATGGGTGAGGGTGTGGGTGCGGGTGTGGATGGGAGTGTGGATGTGAGTGTGGATGTGAGTGTAGATGTGAGTGTGGATGTGTGCGGGTGTGGGTGTTAGTCGGGGTGTAAGTGTGGGTGTGAGTGTGGGTCCGGGTGTGGGTGCGGGTGTAGGGTGTGAATGTGGATGTGGGTGCAGATGTGGGTGTGAGTGCGGGTGTGAGCGCGGTGTGAGCGCGGGTGTGAGCGCAGGGTAAAAGTGCGGGGTGAGAGTGCGGGTGCGAGTGTGGTTGTGAGCGCGGATGTGAGCGCAGGGTAAAAGTGCGGGGTAAGAGTGCGGGTGCGAGTGTGGGTGTGGGCGCGGGTGTGATTGCAGGATGTGAGTGTGGGTGTAAGTGTGAATGAGGGTGTAAGTGTGCATGAAGGAGTGGGTGTGAGTGCGGGGCGTGAGTGTGAGTATGAGTATGAGCGCGGGTTTGAGCGCGGGTTTGAGCGCGGGTATGAGTGCGGGTGTCGTGCGGGGTGTAAGTGCTGGGTGTGAGTGTGGAATTGAGTATGGGTGCTGGTGTGGGTGCGGGTTAGGGTGCGGGTTTAGGTGAGATTGCGGGTACGGGTGTGGGTGCGATTGCGGGTACGGGTGTGAGCGCGGGTGTGAGCGTGTGTGTGAGCAAGGGGTGTGAGTGCGGGGTGTGAGCGCGGATGTGAGCGCGGGTGAGAGCGGGATGTGAGTGTGGGTACGAGTGCGGGTGTGAGCAAACGGTGTGAGTGCAGGGTGTGAGTGCGGGGTGGGAGTGTGGGGTGTGAGTATGGGTATGAGCGCAGCATTGAGCGCGGATGTGAGCACGGATGTGAGCGCGAGTGTGAGCGTGAGTGTGAGCAAGGGGTGTGAGTGCGGGGCGTGAGTGTGAGTATGAGTATGAGCGCGGGTTTGAGCGCGGGTTTGAGCGCGGGTATGAGTGCGGGGTGTCGTGCGGGGTGTAAGTGCTGGGTGTGAGTGTGGAATTGAGTATGGGTGCTGGTGTGGGTGCGGGTTAGGGTGCGGGTTTAGGTGCGATTGCGGGTACGGGTGTGGGTGCGATTGCGGGTACGGGTGTGAGCGCGGGTGTGAGCGCGGGCGTGAGTGCGAGTGGAGTGCGTGGTGTTAGTGCTGGATGTGGGTGTGAGTATGAGTATGAGCGCGGGTTTGAGCGCGGATGTGAACGCGGATGTGAGCGCGAGTGTGAGCGTGAGTGTGAGCAAGGGGTGTGAGTGCGGGGCGTGAGTGTGGGTATGAGTATGAGCGCGGGTTTGAGCGTGGTTGTGAGCGCGAGTGTGAGTGCGGGTGTCGTGCGGGGTGTAAGTGCTGGGTGTGAGTGTGGAATTGAGTGTGGGTGCTGGTGTGGGTGCGGGTTAGGGTGCGGGTGTGATTGCGGGTATGGGTGTGGGCGGGTGTGAGCGCGGGTGTGAGCGCGGGTGTGAGCGCGTGTGGGAGTGTGGGTGCGTGTGTGGGTGCGTGCGGGTGCGGGTGCGGGTTGTGAGTGTGGGGTGTGAGTGCGGGTGTAAGTTTGGATGGGAATGTGGGTGTCAGTGTGGGGTGTCAGTGCGGGGAGTCAGTGCGGGGCGTCACTGTGGGGTGTTAGTGCGGGGTGTCAGTGCGAGGTGTCAGAGTGGGATGTCAGTGCAGGGTGTCAGTGTGGGGTGTCAGTGCGGGGAGTCAGTGCGGGGCTTCACTGTGGGGTGTTAGTGCGGGGTGTCAGTGCGAGGTGTCAGTTCGGGGTGTCAGTTCGGGGTGTCTGTGCGGGGAGTGAGTGTGGATGTGAGTGTGGGTGTTGGTCCAGGTATGGATGCGGGTGTGAGTGTGGATGTGAGTGTAGAGAGTGTGGATCTGAATGGGGGTGCGAGTGTGGATGCGGGTACAAGTGTGAGTGCGGTTGTGAGTGCGGGTATGAGTGCGGGTGTGAGTGCGGGTGTGAGTGCGGGTGTGAGTGCGGGTGTGAGTGTGGATCTGAGTGTGGGTGTGAGTGTGGATGTGGATGCGGGTGCGGGTGCGAGTGTGAATGCGGGTGTGAGTGCGGGTATGAGTGCGGGTGTGAGTGGGGTGTGAGTGCGGGTTATAATGCGGGTGTGAGTACGAGTTTGGGTGCGATTGTGGGTGTGGGCGCTGTTGTGAGCACGGGTGTGAGCGTGGGCGTGATTGTGAGCGTGAGCGTGCCGTATACCGTGTATGCATTTCCGGTAAAATATACAATGAATAGATATATTTTTTAGCGTAAGAGTGTCTTTATTAACTAAACAATATACAAGCTAATAATACTAACACTACAAATACAGTTAGACTGCCCATTTGAACTGAGACAGTTGAAGGTCACAAGACAATCCAAATGCTCAAGCCCACTACCAGTTGGCAGCGTACCCAGCATGCTGGCGGCAAACACGCCAGCATTTTGGTCACGCGTCGCATTAACCATTTTGATACGATGAATTTACCTACAAAATAATTGTTCGAAAATACAAGGGTTTTTTTTTTTTTTTTTGTTTGTTTTTTATCTTAAATGTTTTTTTAAAAAAACACGTCGCGTGCGAAGCCGCGCCCAAAAAACTAGTTAATTATTAATTAATTCATATTATATAAAGCTGTAACTATTGACTGACTGACTGACCCAGATAGAACGCTAATTGATCTCCCAGAAGGAGTCATCGGGGGTATAAACAATGTACGGTGAAAGTATAGACACAATCAAGTCGAGTATGAGAAAAATCCGAAATTACCTGATTGTGGAATTTTCACTATACACACTCAGCTTCCCTCGGAAACTATAACAGTCAGGGGGGTGGTGTTTGAACTAAAATTGACCAACATCTTGGGAGTTTTTTGAATCATACAAAAAAAACATGGCTCCCATACAAAAAAACACTTCTCCCATACAAAATTAATTCACTCATATCTCTGAAACGGTAAGAGATGATGGGGTCCCGTTCGACCAAATGTCATAGGTGGTCACGGGGGCTACACGGTGGGGGTAAAAAAAATCCAAAATGGCGGATTCAAAATGGCGGCCAAATTTCAAAATGGTCTGAGGGGATTGATTTTTGGCATCCGGGAGGTTTCGAGGTCTCCGATTCCATTTCTGAAAGAAATTTTTGAATTCCACCATTTTTTAAGATGGCCCCCATACAAGCATATTTTCTGACATCCAAATGGACCTTTGACCCAGAAGACATATGAAAAGTTCACATTTATGTTCAGTTTTGTCCACAAAACAGCTTTATTAATATGAAAAGTCACCAAAGTGACCGGCAAGTGGATCATCGCTGACGCATCGTGTACTTCCCTCAGAAAGTATAATAGATACGGGGGTGGTGTTTGAACAAAAAATGTCACAAACCTTGGTACTTTTTTGAATTTGTAAAAAAAATACACATCCCATACAATTTTTTTTTTCAGACATCTCAAAATCACGTGTCTGGGCCGTTTAAAGTCCATAGTGGAAAAAAATGAAGGAAAGGTATAATTTTTTTTTATGCACGTTTGATGTAAACAGATGAAGCTATTTTTATGTCAAAAAAAAAACATGTGTATCTCGATTCGATTTTGAAATACAGGTGTTTTTATTTTTTGAAACTATCTTTTAAACCGGACTTTCATAAGAAAATATTTTAATACAGTACTATAGGAAAAAATACATTATTTACGATACAATATTTTTTTTAGTATCGTTTCATAATAAAAAATCGATTAAATCGATTTACAATTCAATTAAATATATTACCGTAGTAACTATACACTATTCTATGCCATTGTTTACGCGATGCTCACAGGTGAAGACAATTTGCCTGATATTTTGGGCTTATAAAATGAGCCTTAATCTTATATGTACCAGAGTTCATTTAATTGTTGTTTGTACTTGGGGCTAATTGAAACAAATTGGCTACCGGTTTTATATGTAAAGCACACTTTGCTGGTATTTTTAGACTTTGTTACAATGCGTGACGGTTTATCTGTTTGTTTTTTGGGTTAAAAGATAAGGTGGTCTGAGAAATGTAAGCACGGGGGGCGCCCGCGTACAAACTCAATTCATAGTTATGAAAACCGTATCTCGGCGCAATAAGAGTCAGGTTCGTGTATTTAATTTCCCGCAGTCACCTGAACTCGCGTAGAGCTCACGGTACAGCCCTCAAATTCTATTTGAAAATGGATGGGGTTCAGATGGAAATATCGGGTTACATAATTATTTAAGCCATCTAGAAAACCGCAAAGACCCAAACTCGACTAAAGACATTTCGATCGATAGAAAAAAAAAACACTTTTCTTCCTGTTTATTTTAATTCAGTGGTTATCAAAAACTATTGTTCTATCTTTGACATGTTGTCTGATTCATAGGAAGAGGGACGGACAGACAGACAGACAGCGTAGGCATAGTAATAGGGTCCCGTTTACACTTATTGCGTATGGAACCGTAAACATTGCCTCCGTGTTACTAGGTAACGTACTACATTCAGTAGGTAGGTAAGTATAATTTAGTTGTTTGTTTGTCCGTTAGCATTCGGCTAATCGGATTTTATCTTTTTTCAAATATCTAAGTAATATTGATATTATTAGGTGTCATACATACAACATAAAATAAAAGCTTTTTGTATGTGATAAATTCGTGAGAATCAATTTTTTTCCGTGTTCAATTATGCATATTTTTTTATGCATCGCAGCTACGTTTTTACCCGACTGCCCAATATGGAGGGAGATTGTTAAACTTAAACGGCTTGAATTAGGTGTGTTTTATTTTGAAATTGGATTTTTAGGGTTCCGTACCCAAACGATAAAAAAGGGACCCTATTACTAAGCCTAGGATGTCTGTCTGTCAGTCTGTCCGTTCGGTTGTACCTTTCGAACCGTAATATAGATAGCTAATTGAAATTTTAACAGAATATGTAATATTACGGCGGATTAATTGGGAAATAATAAAAAAGTCAAAACTAAATGTTGGTCCACATACAACAAACGTATTTTTTTACGTATTTTTGTATTAGCTCTAATGTTAAAACGGTAATACGTACAAACGTCAAACTTTGCGTGATTATAGAACATATTTTCTAAAGTATAAAAACAAATAATAAATAATGGCCAAGTGCGAGTCAGTGAAACATTTCGGTTCACCACTGGACCTCGTACGATCACCGAAGTAAAGCAACGTCGGGCGCGGTCGAATGGGTGACCACCTGGGCGTTGATAGGATGTTGTATAGGTATTTGCAAAATTTTTTTTTGTTCTTTAGTAGCTAACAAGTTAAGTGGTGCATCAAAACCCTCAGTGCGCGAGCCCGACTCGCACTTGACTTGGCTTTATTTGTAACTGTCACGGATCATAAGTGTGACACGCACGCACGACAGACACATCCTCGACAAAAATATTAATTGAGTATAGGTGTTAGATTTCTCATCAGGGGCATTACGGCCACCTGTTTTATGTGATTGCGACAAAATTGCGAAACCACATAACCGTATCGCGGCGCGTTAAGGTTCACGTTAGCGTGATTTTCCGTATTGCGCTTTTTGAATCTGCAAAAAAAATATACGTCCCATACAATTTTTTTTTTTTCATATGAACCAAAATCACGTGTCTGTGCAGTTTCACGTCCATTGTGGAAAAAAAATGAAGGGAAAGTATAGAATTTTTTATGCATTTTTAATGTAGACAGATAAAGGGAGTTTTCGAGGTACCCAATTCCATCTCTGAAATCAGTTTTTGAATTCTGCCATTTTTCAGGATGGCTGCCATACAAGCATATTTTCTAACATCCAAATGGACACCTCTGACCAAGAAGACATCATGAAATGCATTTTTTATGTAGACAGATGAAGCTTATTTTATGTTAAAAAAAAACATATGTATCTCGATTCTATTTTGAAATACAGTTTTTATTTTTTGAAACTAACTTTTAAACTGGACTTTCATAAGAAAATATTTCGATACAGTACTATAGGAAAAAATACATAATTTACGATACAATATTTTTTTAGTATCATTTCATAATAAAAAATTGATTAAATCGATTTACAATTCAATTAAATATTGCCCCTGTAACTATACACTATTCTATATGCCAATGTTCACGAGATGTTTACGTGAAGACACGTCATTGCCTGTGACATTTTGGGCTTATAAAAATGAGCCTTAATGTAAAGAGTACCAGAGTTCATTTAGTTATTGTTTGTACTTAGGGCACAATGGAAAGGAAAAAAGTACCTGCCTGCGCGCTCTGTCCTAACGGTTTTTTTTTTAAATGTAAAGCACACTTTGCTGTTATTTTTAGACTTTGTTACAATGTGTGACGGTTTATCTGTTTGTTTTTTGGGTTAAAAGATAAATTGGTCTGACTGTAGTACGCAAACACTGGGCGCCCGTACAAACCGATTCAAATGAAAACTATATCTCGCTCGGCGCAATAAGGGTCATTTTCCCGCAACCACCTAAACTCGCGTAGAGCACTCAAGTTCTACTTGAAAATTGATTAGGTATTATTTAATTATTATTTCAATTGTTTTTAGTAAGCCATCTAAACAACCGCAAAGACCTAAACACGACTAAAGACATTTCTGATTTGCGCTTTTCTCCCTGTTTTTTAATTTTATTCAATGGTTATCAGTGGTTATCAACAACTATTGTTCTTTCTTTGACATGGTATTTGATTCATAGGAGGGAGGCGACAGACAGACAGCGTAGGCATAGTAATAGGGTCCCGTTTACACCCATTGCGTATGGAACCGTAAAAATTGCCCCGCGTAACTATAAGGTACTACATTTAGTGAGTAGGTATGTATAATTTAGTTCTTGGTTTGTCCGTTAGCATTCGGCTAACATCACAGCTACGTTTTTACCCGACTGCCCAATATGGAGGGAGATAGTTAAACTTAAACGGCTTGAATTAGGTGTATATTATTTTGCAATTGGATTTTTAGGGTTCCGTACCTAAACGGTAAAAAAGAGACCCTATTACTAAGCCTACGATGTCTGTCTGTTTGTCCGTCTGTCCTACCTATTGACGGTTGTACTATTTGAACCGTAATAGGTAGCTAATTGAAATTTTCAAAGAATATGTAATGTTACGGCGGATTAATTAAGAAATAATAAAAATGTCAAAAAGTCAAAACGAAATGGTGGTCCACATACAACAAACGTATTATTTTAACGTATTTTTGTATTAGCTCTAATGTAAAAACGGTAAACACGTACAAGCTTCAAACTATTGTATGGAAACAAATAATAAATAATGGCCAAGTGCGAGTCAGTGAATAATTTCGGTTCACCGCTGGATCTCGTACGATCACCGAAGTGAAGCAATGTCGGGCGCGGGCGGTACCTACCTATATACTTGGATGGGTGACCGCCTGGGCGTTGATGGGATGTTGTTTATTTGCACAAATGTTTTTTGTTCTTTAGTAGCTAACAAGTTATGTGGTGCTACACAACCCTCAGTGCGCGAGCCCGACTCGCACTTGGCTTGGCTTTATTTGTAACTGTCACGGATCATAAGTGTGACACGCACGCACGACAGACACATCCTCGACAAAAATATTAATTGAGTACTTATAGGTGTTAGGTTCCTCATCAGGGGCATTACGGCTAACTGTTTTATGCGAGTCTGTTTATGTGATTGCGACAAAATTGCGCAACCGCAAAACAGTATCGCGGCGCGTTAAGGTTCACGTTCGCCTGATTTTCCGTACTGCGCATTTTTGAATCAGCAAAAAATAAATATATGTCCCATACTTTTTTTTAATACGCACCAAAATCATGTGTCTGTGCAGTTTCACGTCCTTGTGAAAGAAAAATGAAGGGAAGGTATACAATTTTTATGCATTTTTAATGTAGACAGATAAAGCTATTTTTTATATTGAAAAAAAAAAAACATGTGTCTCTCGATTTGATTTCTAAATAGATACAGGTGTTTTAAATTTGTTTAAACGATCTTTTAAACTGGACTTTCATAAGATTTTTTTATTTTTTTATATAGTACTATAGGAAAAAATACATAATTTACGATACAGTTTTTTTTTAAAGTATCGTTTCATAATAACTAACTATAATGGTGTACTATTTGCGTTTAAGGTGGTGTTTACCAAAGCAGCGGAAAATTCAAATTTCATACAGTTTGTAGTCCTATTGGGTAGACCGGGTCGATGACTATTTTTACAAACTTTTAATTAATTTGCAACGTTTGTAAGTAAGCTGGTCTGACTTTAGGCAGAGACAGCTATTTGATTGTGCAGATAGGTTTTTTTTCTCTCGCCGTCAAATCATTATATTTTTACTCGACTGTCCTGTCCAATTATTAATTAATTTAATTAATTGATTATAATAATAATTGCGTTATAATTATGTTTCATGTGTAAGTACTTATTTATGTTTATGTGACTTCCAAAATACTGGACCTATTTTGAATTAATGTGTAATGTTCTTGGATAAATTTGTCGTAATTTTTAGTCAGGTACTTAATTTACTTTTTCTTTCAAAAAATAAATAACGGCCAAGTGTGAGTCGGTGACAAATTTTTGTTCATTGCCAACTTAAAACTGGTAATTTTGTTACTTGGACGACCTTATAATTTCTCTCACCGAATCGAAATGCCACATTTAACTAATTTTGAAGTTGTTTTTTATTTAATTGATAATATTAGTATATTTTGTGGTGGGACGGAACCCTCAGTGCGCGAGCCACTCGCACTTGGCCGATTTATTGGTATTTACATACATTGATATTTTCTGCTTGACAATTTTCGTTACTTATAATATTACTTATAATAATATATGTAAGGTGGGACAGACAGACAGACTGACAGTGTAGGCATAGCTATAGGGTCCCATTTACACACATTGCGTATGGAATCGTAAAAAGTGAAGACATAAAAAAATTAAAGACGCTTTACGTATTACCGTTTTAACATTAGAGCTAATACACAAATTACGTAAAAAAATACGTTTATTTTTGTTTTGTTTTTCCTTTTTTTTTTATAATTTTTAGTTAATCCGCCGTAACATTACATATTCTGTGAACATTTCAACTGGCTGTCTATTACGGTGCGAAAGGGACAGACAGCCAGACGGACAAACGGACAGACGGACAGAGAGAAAGACTGACAGACAGACAGACAGACAGACATCGTAGGCTTAGTAATAGGGTCCTGTTTTCCTCTTTCGGTACGGAACCCTAAAAACGGTAATACGTACAAGCGTCAAAATTGCTTGGCATGATCATAAATCCTACACAATCTAAAGTAAAACAGAAAATAATCAAAAATGGCCAAGTGTGAGTCGGTGACCAATTTCTGTTCACCACCGGTTGTCTGTCGTACGATCACTGAAGGTAAAGCGCGGTCGGTAGGTACCTACTTGGATGGATGACCGCCTGAAATGATGAATGAATGTGAAGGTCAAAAAGGGTACAAATACAAGTTGGATAATTAACGCCACCCGTTCGCAAGAATTCGGAACTATAATAAACCCATCAATATTAAGTGCGCGCACCGAATTATACCAATAGCGCCTATCGCCACAAATTGCGACAATGAGAACCAACACGGTATGAATAAAAAGTATGGGTGAGGGTGTGGGTGCGGGTGTGGATGGGAGTGTGGATGTGAGTGTGGATGTGAGTGTAGATGTGAGTGTGGATGTGTGCGGGTGTGGGTGTTAGTCGGGGTGTAAGTGTGGGTGTGAGTGTGGGTCCGGGTGTGGGTGCGGGTGTAGGGTGTGAATGTGGATGTGGGTGCAGATGTGGGTGTGAGTGCGGGTGTGAGCGCGGTGTGAGCGCGGGTGTGAGCGCAGGGTAAAAGTGCGGGGTGAGAGTGCGGGTGCGAGTGTGGTTGTGAGCGCGGGTGTGAGCGCAGGGTAAAAGTGCGGGGTAAGAGTGCGGGTGCGAGTGTGGGTGTGGGCGCGGGTGTGATTGCAGGATGTGAGTGTGGGTGTAAGTGTGAATGAGGGTGTAAGTGTGCATGAAGGAGTGGGTGTGAGTGCGGGGCGTGAGTGTGAGTATGAGTATGAGCGCGGGTTTGAGCGCGGGTTTGAGCGCGGGTATGAGTGCGGGTGTCGTGCGGGGTGTAAGTGCTGGGTGTGAGTGTGGAATTGAGTATGGGTGCTGGTGTGGGTGCGGGTTAGGGTGCGGGTTTAGGTGAGATTGCGGGTACGGGTGTGGGTGCGATTGCGGGTACGGGTGTGAGCGCGGGTGTGAGCGTGTGTGTGAGCAAGGGGTGTGAGTGCGGGGTGTGAGCGCGGATGTGAGCGCGGGTGAGAGCGGGATGTGAGTGTGGGTACGAGTGCGGGTGTGAGCAAACGGTGTGAGTGCAGGGTGTGAGTGCGGGGTGGGAGTGTGGGGTGTGAGTATGGGTATGAGCGCAGCATTGAGCGCGGATGTGAGCACGGATGTGAGCGCGAGTGTGAGCGTGAGTGTGAGCAAGGGGTGTGAGTGCGGGGCGTGAGTGTGAGTATGAGTATGAGCGCGGGTTTGAGCGCGGGTTTGAGCGCGGGTATGAGTGCGGGGTGTCGTGCGGGGTGTAAGTGCTGGGTGTGAGTGTGGAATTGAGTATGGGTGCTGGTGTGGGTGCGGGTTAGGGTGCGGGTTTAGGTGCGATTGCGGGTACGGGTGTGGGTGCGATTGCGGGTACGGGTGTGAGCGCGGGTGTGAGCGCGGGCGTGAGTGCGAGTGGAGTGCGTGGTGTTAGTGCTGGATGTGGGTGTGAGTATGAGTATGAGCGCGGGTTTGAGCGCGGATGTGAGCACGGATGTGAGCGCGAGTGTGAGCGTGAGTGTGAGCAAGGGGTGTGAGTGCGGGGCGTGAGTGTGGGTATGAGTATGAGCGCGGGTTTGAGCGTGGTTGTGAGCGCGAGTGTGAGTGCGGGTGTCGTGCGGGGTGTAAGTGCTGGGTGTGAGTGTGGAATTGAGTGTGGGTGCTGGTGTGGGTGCGGGTTAGGGTGCGGGTGTGATTGCGGGTATGGGTGTGGGCGGGTGTGAGCGCGGGTGTGAGCGCGGGTGTGAGCGCGTGTGGGAGTGTGGGTGCGTGTGTGGGTGCGTGCGGGTGCGGGTGCGGGTTGTGAGTGTGGGGTGTGAGTGCGGGTGTAAGTTTGGATGGGAATGTGGGTGTCAGTGTGGGATGTCAGTGCGGGGAGTCAGTGCGGGGCGTCACTGTGGGGTGTTAGTGCGGGGTGTCAGTGCGAGGTGTCAGAGTGGGATGTCAGTGCAGGGTGTCAGTGTGGGGTGTCAGTGCGGGGAGTCAGTGCGGGGCTTCACTGTGGGGTGTTAGTGCGGGGTGTCAGTGCGAGGTGTCGGTTCGGGGTGTCAGTTCGGGGTGTCTGTGCGGGGAGTGAGTGTGGATGTGAGTGTGGGTGTTGGTCCAGGTATGGATGCGGGTGTGAGTGTGGATGTGAGTGTAGAGAGTGTGGATCTGAATGGGGGTGCGAGTGTGGATGCGGGTACAAGTGTGAGTGCGGTTGTGAGTGCGGGTATGAGTGCGGGTGTGAGTGCGGGTGTGAGTGCGGGTGTGAGTGCGGGTGTGAGTGTGGATCTGAGTGTGGGTGTGAGTGTGGATGTGGATGCGGGTGCGGGTGCGAGTGTGAATGCGGGTGTGAGTGCGGGTATGAGTGCGGGTGTGAGTGGGGTGTGAGTGCGGGTTATAATGCGGGTGTGAGTACGAGTTTGGGTGCGATTGTGGGTGTGGGCGCTGTTGTGAGCACGGGTGTGAGCGTGGTCGTGATTGTGAGCGTGAGCGTGCCGTATACCGTGTATGCATTTCCGGTAAAATATACAATGAATAGATATATTTTTTAGCGTAAGAGTGTCTTTATTAACTAAACAATATACAAGCTAATAATACTAACACTACAAATACAGTTAGACTGCCCATTTGAACTGAGACAGTTGAAGGTCACAAGACAATCCAAATGCTCAAGCCCACTACCAGTTGGCAGCGTACCCAGCATGCTGGCGGCAAACACGCCAGCATTTTGGTCACGCGTCGCATTAACCATTTTGATACGATGAATTTACCTACAAAATAATTGTTCGAAAATACAAGGGTTTTTTTTTTTTTTTTTGTTTGTTTTTTATCTTAAATGTTTTTTTAAAAAAACACGTCGCGTGCGAAGCCGCGCCCAAAAAACTAGTTAATTAATACTATATAAAGCTGAATTACCACTCACTGACTCACTCACTGACATAGTTGTTTGGAGAACTGGGGGGGTATGGGGAGAAATGTGAGTATGAGGTCTCGTAGAGGGGGAGAATGTAAGCTCAGGAAAAATACCTGATCTTCGGAAGGTCAACTCCTCGACCTGGACCCCCCACGGATCTCGGAAAGTAAGACAGGTGGGGGGAAACTGTTTTAACTAAAAATGGATGTTAACCTTGGACCTCTTTAGAGAAATGAAAAAAAACATGGCTCCCATACAAAAAAAAAAAAAACCCATACAAACTTTGGACGTTCGTAACTCGAAAACGGTTCGACATCGATGGGGGGTGCTTGAACAAATGTCATAGGGAATGGGGGGCCCCAACTGGCGGGGGCCCCCAAAAGGATGTTCAGGGGCCCCAAATTTTCAAAATGGTCCTAGGAGGCTGATTTTTTTTTTCCGACGGTATGTTGAGGTCCTGATTGCATTTTTGAATTTTTTTTTAAGTTTTTTTTTTTTTTTAATATAGCTGCCATACAAAGGATTTTTCACCATACCGAGCAAGTGCCGTGGTGAGGCCGTCAGGCCGAACCACGGCACTTGCGAGGTCACAAAGCTCAAGCGAGGCCGCAGGCCGAGCTTGAGCGCCTTAGGACGCGAGGCCGTAGGCCGAGCCCACTGGTGCGAAGGTCGTGGTGAGGCCGCAAGGCCGAACCACGACCGTCGCACCAGTCACAGGCACAAGTCGGCGAGGCCGCAGGCCGAGCTTCAGCCACGAGCTCAAGCGAGGCCGTAGGCCGAGCTTGAGTTCCAATGGCGCGAGGCCGTAGGCCGAGCCACTGGTGCAAAGGGTCGTGGTGAGGCCGCAAGGCCGAACCACGACCCTTGCACCAGTCACAGGCACAAGTTGGCGAGGCCGCAGGCCGAGCCTTTGTCACGAGCTCAAGCGAGGCCGTAGGCCGAGCTTGAGTTCCAGTGGCGCGAGGCCGCAGGCCGAGCCACTGGTGCAAAGGGTCGTGGTGAGGCCGCAAGGCCGAACCACGACCCTTGCACCAGTCACAGACAATTTACTGACATTTACGAGGTCACCAGCCGAATTCAGTGCGAGGCCGTAGGCCGAGCTGCTCGTACCCCCTTTGACGGAACATACTGAATTGGTGGATTTATATGGTTTCTTCGACTGAACTTGAAATTTCTTTTGCGTTTCCACCACCATTAGGAGATTTGTACCCATTCCACTTCAATCTTCGTATCCGGTCATGGAATTCAAAAATCATCATCATCATCAGCCAATTTTCTCATGTATTTTGATTTCTTACCCATTTTCAACACACATTCACCGTTTTCTTCAAGTTTTTTCAAGTCGAATACAAATGACGACCCCAACCCAACAGCACACCCCCCCCCCCGCGGGCCGCTTGCGGCCCGCGCACCCACGCAAAACACTAGTTAATACTATATAAAGCTGAATTACCACTGACTGACTGACTGACTGACATAGTTGTTTGGAGACTTGGGGGGGTATGGGGGGAAATGTGAGTATGAGGTCTTGTAGAGGGGGAGAATGTAAGCTCAGGAAAAATACCTGATCTTCGGAAGGTCAACTCCTCGACGTGGACCCCCAACGGATCTCGGAAAGTAAGACAGGTGGGGGGAAACTGTTTCAACTAAAAATGGATGTTAACCTTGGACCTCTTTAGAGAAATGAAAAAAAACATGGCTCCCATACAAAAAAAAAAAAAAACCCATACAAACTTTGGACGTTCGTAACTCGAAAACGGTTCGACATAGGAGGGGGGGGTTCGAACAAATGTCATAGGCGATCGGGGGCCCCAACTGGCGGGGGCCCCCAAATGGATGTTCAGGGGCCCCAAATTTTCAAAATGGTCCTAGGAGGCTGATTTTTTGTTTCCGAGGGTATGTTGAGGTCCTGATTGCATTTTTGAAATTTTTTTTCAGTTTTTTTTTTTTTTAAATATAGCTGCCATACAAAGGATTTTTCACCATACCGAGCAAGTGCCGTGGTGAGGCCGTCAGGCCGAACCACGGCACTTGCGAGGTCACAAAGCTCAAGCGAGGCCGCAGGCCGAGCTTGAGCGCCTTAGGACGCGAGGCCGTAGGCCGAGCCCACTGGTGCGAAGGTCGTGGTGAGGCCGCAAGGCCGAACCACGACCGTCGCACCAGTC
This sequence comes from Agriopis aurantiaria, assembly GCA_914767915.1. NCBI lineage: Eukaryota > Metazoa > Arthropoda > Insecta > Lepidoptera > Geometridae > Agriopis > Agriopis aurantiaria. The sequence goes on from OU611983.1 coordinate 19,066,958, forward strand.
ACAGGCACAAGTCGGCGAGGCCGCAGGCCGAGCTTCAGCCACGAGCTCAAGCGAGGCCGTAGGCCGAGCTTGAGTTCCAATGGCGCGAGGCCGTAGGCCGAGCCACTGGTGCAAAGGGTCGTGGTGAGGCCGCAAGGCCGAACCACGACCCTTGCACCAGTCACAGGCACAAGTTGGCGAGGCCGCAGGCCGAGCCTTTGTCACGAGCTCAAGCGAGGCCGTAGGCCGAGCTTGAGTTCCAGTGGCGCGAGGCCGCAGGCCGAGCCACTGGTGCAAAGGGTCGTGGTGAGGCCGCAAGGCCGAACCACGACCCTTGCACCAGTCACAGACAATTTACTGACATTTACGAGGTCACCAGCCGAATTCAGTGCGAGGCCGTAGGCCGAGCTGCTCGTACCCCCTTTGACGGAACATACTGAATTGGTGGATTTATATGGTTTCTTCGACTGAACTTGAAATTTCTTTTGCGTTTCCACCACCATTAGGAGATTTGTACCCATTCCACTTCAATCTTCGTATCCGGTCATGGAATTCAAAAATCATCATCATCATCAGCCAATTTTCTCATGTATTTTGATTTCTTACCCATTTTCAACACACATTCACCGTTTTCTTCAAGTTTTTTCAAGTCGAATACAAATGACGACCCCAACCCAACAGCACACCCCCCCCCCCGCGGGCCGCTTGCGGCCCGCGCACCCACGCAAAACACTAGTTAATACTATATAAAGCTGAATTACCACTGACTGACTGACTGACTGACATAGTTGTTTGGAGACTTGGGGGGGTATGGGGGGAAATGTGAGTATGAGGTCTTGTAGAGGGGGAGAATGTAAGCTCAGGAAAAATACCTGATCTTCGGAAGGTCAACTCCTCGACGTGGACCCCCAACGGATCTCGGAAAGTAAGACAGGTGGGGGGAAACTGTTTCAACTAAAAATGGATGTTAACCTTGGACCTCTTTAGAGAAATGAAAAAAAACATGGCTCCCATACAAAAAAAAAAAAAAACCCATACAAACTTTGGACGTTCGTAACTCGAAAACGGTTCGACATAGGAGGGGGGGGTTCGAACAAATGTCATAGGCGATCGGGGGCCCCAACTGGCGGGGGCCCCCAAATGGATGTTCAGGGGCCCCAAATTTTCAAAATGGTCCTAGGAGGCTGATTTTTTGTTTCCGAGGGTATGTTGAGGTCCTGATTGCATTTTTGAAATTTTTTTTAAGTTTTTATTTTTTTTAAATATAGCTGCCATACAAAGGATTTTTCACCATACCGAGCAAGTGCCGTGGTGAGGCCGTCAGGCCGAACCACGGCACTTGCGAGGTCACAAAGCTCAAGCGAGGCCGCAGGCCGAGCTTGAGCACCTTAGGCCGCGAGGCCGTAGGCCGAGCCCACTGGTGCGAAGGTCGTGGTGAGGCCGCAAGGCCGAACCACGACCGTCGCACCAGTCACAGGCACAAGTCGGCGAGGCCGCAGGCCGAGCTTCAGCCACGAGCTCAAGCGAGGCCGTAGGCCGAGCTTGAGTTCCAATGGCGCGAGGCCGTAGGCCGAGCCACTGGTGCAAAGGGTCGTGGTGAGGCCGCAAGGCCGAACCACGACCCTTGCACCAGTCACAGGCACAAGTTGGCGAGGCCGCAGGCCGAGCCTCAACCACGAGCTCAAGCGAGGCCGTAGGCCGAGCTTGAGTTCCAGTGGCGCGAGGCCGTAGGCCGAGCCACTGGTGCAAAGGGTCGTGGTGAGGCCGCAAGGCCGAACCACGACCCTTGCACCAGTCACAGACAATTTTTTGACATTTAGGAGGTCACCAGCCGAATTCAGTGCGAGGCCGAAGGCCGAGCCGCTCGTACCCCCTTTGACGAAAAATACTGGATTGGTGGATATATATGGTTTCTTCGACTGAACTTGAAATTTCTTCTGCGTTTCCACCACCATTAGGAGATTTGTACCCATTCCACTTGGATCTTCATTTTCGGTCATGGAAATCAAAAATCATCATCATCATCAGCCAATTTTCTAATGTATAGCCACTTCTTACCCATTTTCAACACACACTCACCGTTTTATTCAAGTTTTTAAAGTCGAAGTTAAATAGTCGACCCCAACCCAACAGCACGAAGTCCCCGCGGGCCGCTTGCGGCCCGCGCACCCACGCAAAACACTAGTCTATATATATAAAAATCAATTGCTGTTCGTTAGTCTCGCTAAAACTCGAGAACGGCTGGGCCGATTTGGCTGATTTTGGTCTTGAATTATTCGTGGAGGTTTAGGGAAGGTTTAAACGGTGAGTAAACGGCTGGACCGATTTAGATGAAATTTTGTGTTTTGGAGTGGGTCGCGGTAGCGAGGCCGAAGGCCGAGCTCTACGCGTACGAAGTCGCGGGCAACAGCTAGTATTAATATAAAAAATAAATAAAAAGTTTGTTGTAATGGGAGTTTTTACTTATAACTTTATTATTGAAACATTTCAGTGAAAATTTCAACTATCTATCACGGTTCGAAAGATAGATAGATAGATAGATAGATAAACTCTTTATTGTTCACACCACAAATTTCATACACACGATAAAACAGCAGATAAGATACAGCTCTTAAAAGGTAGGACGAACGGACGGACAGACAGACAACGTAGGCTTAGTAATAGGGTCCCGTTACACCCTTACGGAACCCTAAAAACAACAACATACACTTTAACGCTATATTACTCAAACTGCAACAGTGACCAAATACGTCAATAACAAAATATTTTATCTTGATCCAATATGGAGCACGATATTCACCAGAAATTTTATTTCCTTCAAAGCCATCATCAAATTCGAGTCGCTGCAGAGCCGAGCGTATAAAGATGGCTAGTAAAAAGATTTAACGGCCTATGAACGTTGCAACTGATAAAGCCGAGAGACATGATTTACTTGCTAACACGATTGAGGGGCAAGTTATGCGCTATAGCTTTAGCGTTGTTCAGTTGAACTCAGTGGTCGAATTGGACTTACCCACGAAACGAAACGCATTTCCCTTCAAACCTTGCGATATTTTAACTGGCTGTCCAAAAAGGAGGGTAATATTTCGGGTTGTATGTAAGCATGTATGTTTCTGGGTTCCTGTAGTACCTCCTGTAGCCTAAACAGCTTGACCGATTTTGACGAGTGAGGTGTCGTTGGATTCCTCTTTACGTCTAGAGTGAAATAGTAAGTTTGAAACTTTCGCGATTTGAACACATGTTTTAAATGTTTATCGGGACTTATCACGTATTGTTTAATTTAGGTAAAAATTATGTACCTCTCGCTCGACGTTTCGACCATGTTACAATGGCCGTGGTCACGAGCTGACTGAACACTGCGGGTGAGTCCGGTGAGAAGAGCGGGTGTTTTGTTCTCCTACCCTCACTTGATCTTGAAAAATCGCAGGGTTGTCACTACGACACACAACACTGACTGTATCGGTAAATGTCCTAGTAGAGTGAAATAGCCTACATTTCCTTTTTTTTCGAGTATTTCCAATCAAATTTAAGATTTGGTACCTGCCTAGACGAAGAATTTGAATCCCAGGGTCAATGGGTCCGAAGTTGGTGGATTTAACAGACATCTCTCTCTCTTTCTCCTATGCCTTGAACCAACTAACAGCCCGTTACCCGTTGTATCTCGAACTGAAGCCGCTATACGCGCCCCCTGGTGAGGAACAAATTCAACGATATTAACATCCGGGCAATTTGCGAAGATATAAGCTTGACTTAGAAATAAGTTTCGCCATGGAAATGAGGTTTATTATTTATAAACAGTCAAAATAAAACAGCCAAGTGCGAGTCGGGCTCGCGCACTGAGGGTTCCGTACCACCGCAACATTTTATAACGAAATTACCAGTTATATCTTGGTAATGAACAGAAAATTTTCACTGACTCGCACATGGCCATTATTTATTATTTGTTGTTATATTTTAGAATGTGTACTATATTGTATCATAATCATGCCAAGTTTGATGCTTGTAGGTATTACCGTTTTTACATTAAAGCTAATACAAAAATACGTAAAAAAAATACGTTTGTTGTATGGGACCCCCTTTTGTTTTAACTTTTTGGCGTTTTCCCTCATTTTTTAGTTAATCCGCCATAACATTACATATTCTGTGAAAATTTCAACTGGCTATCTATTACGGTTTGAAAGATATAGCCGTTAATAGGTAGGACAGACGGACAGACAGACATTGTGGGCTTAGTAATAAGGTCCCGTTTTTTAAGGTTCCGTACCCAAATACGGAACCCTAAAAATACTAAATAATAAATTCCTTTTAAAATTATAAGTTGTCAATATCGACACTCATTTCCGACAGTTCTTTTGATGTCGTCAGTCCACCTCATCCTCGGCCGGCCTGGGTCCGCCAACCTAGTCTCGGCCACCACGCAGTTACTGCTGTACACCACCTCCCATCATTACGTCTGGCCATGTGTCCTGCCCAGTTTCAAAGGCAAATTGAAATGGTTTTAAAATATTTGTAAGTAATATTTAGTTGAAGTCTTCTGTGTAATAAAAGTCAGAGCAACCTATGAAGGCTGTAAGTTTAAATTTACATTAGTACTGTTATTCTATATCTAGTTTCAGTTTTTGGTCGGGTCAAACATCTTTGCAAACTCCTCACCGCTTGCAACTATCCCAAAAGTCTCACAACTACATAAATTCCTTCTAAGCAAGTAACTTCAAGAATTTCCCCCGAAATTTAGTGGCCGTTAGGGTGTGACCCCATTACGACGTATTGCGAATTGTTTTATTTCCCAGCTGGACTCTGCAAAAGAGTCCCATTAATAATGAAACAACAACAACCTACGCCGCAAATTGCGGGAATAGGGATGTGTTTTTTTTATTAACTCACTAGATGATACCCGCTACTTCGTACGCGTAGAGCTCGGCCTTCGGCCTCGCTACTACGACCCCCTCCAGGAACACAAAATTTCATCCAAATCGGTCCAGCCGTTCTCGAGTTTTAGCGAGACAAACGAACAGCAATTGATTGTTATATATAGATAGATAATAAAGCTGATAATAAATAAAGCCCATCAACGAAAATAAAAAGTTAATATGACTGTGATTATTATGACCACAATTAATAACTATATGGCTTTGTCTACGGAACCCTACTATATGCGTGTCTCGACACGCTCTTGGCCAGTTATTTATTTAAAGGTTATCTATACTAATCTATACTAATATTATAAAGAGGAAAGATTTGATTGTTTGTTTGTTTATTTGTTTGCATTGAATAGGCTCCGAAACTACTGAAACGATTTGAAAAATTCTTTCACTGTTGGGAAGCTACACTATCCCCGGGTGACATAGGCTATAATCTATACCCGAGCGAAGCTGGGGCGGACCGCTAGTTTTTAATAAAGCCGTTTAAGTATTTAGTGTTAAGTTAGATTGTATTTTGTTATGTTTATAATGGAAATTGCCCACTGGGTATAGTGTGTTTGTACCCTAGTGGCCGTTACGAAGCTGGCCGTAGCGGCCATGGATCTTTTCGGCTTAAAAACCTATTTCTTTCGGACAATTCTTTCCGTTTTATTGCTTGCGGATCTAATTAATGAAGTTTGTGTCGTGCTAATTCATTTTTATTGGGTTCGGCGGTTTTGGTTGATTTCGATACTTCCTACTAATATTATAAACACGAAAGTTTGTATGTATGGATGTATGGATGTTTGTTCCTCTTTCACGCTGCAACGGAGCAACGGATCGACCTAATTTATTGCATAGGTATAGTTCAAGAGCCAGAGAGTGACATAGGCTACTTTTCATCATCATCACAACGCACTACATCATTTTTCATCACTACGCGGGTGAAACCACAGAGCGCAGCTAGTTATAGATAACTAGCTGTGCTTCGCGGTTTCACCCATAGTGATGAAAAATGGAGACAATGATGATGATGATGAAAAGTAGCCTATGTCACTCTCCAGCCCATGAAAAAAATCAGATCGATCCGTTGCTCTGTTGCTGCGTGAAAGAGGAACAAGCAAACTAACAAACAAACACACTTTCGCATATATAATATTGGTGTGATTATCTTATTGTAAGCTGTTTTGATAACGCTGAAATTTTCTAAGTGAATGACTGTCTAAATGGGTGTTTTCCCCGAATAATAATGCAATAATGATTAAATAATAATAATAATAAAAAATATTAAATAATTTAAAAATAATAATAATACACACACGACACCGCGTACCCCGATTCCATGGGTCTAAAACCCCAGAGACCCTGACCCCTGGCTTGCCTTAACCGGCCATCTGGGGGTGGAAACCGCAAGAGCTAAGAACCTAAGCTCCAGGGTGGAAGTGTTAAAGGGCATAACGCCGCAAGTAGCTCTTAGTGAAAGCACACCTCTCGACACCCTAAGCCACCCACGCCAATGTTGCCTCTCCGGTGCCAATATGCGGCAGCCATTATGGGGGGCCCATTTAGTGGGTGGCAAGTCATCACCTGCCAAAATATCCTGAAATGAGGCATGATTGGCGGGTGCCGTACCTCATACCATAGACCAGGAACATTAGCCCAGATTTTTTTTAATACCAATACTGTACAAAAGTTTTGTATTCCATTTTATACCCATAATTGTAAATTTTGTACTCAACAGGGCCTCTTGGTGTTGGCTTTGGCCCCACCAATGCCTACCAGACCCGAGAATTATAAGAAATAAAGGGAAATAATAATAATATCGCAAGCCTATTATCTATACTAATATTATAAATAGGAAAGATTTGTTTGTTTGTTTGTTTGCATTGAATAGGCTCCGAAACTACTAAGCCGATTTGAAAAATTCTTTCACTGTTGGGAAGCTACACTATCCCCGGTCAACATAGGCTATATTATATTTTCAAAAAAATAGGGATTCTTACTAAAACTCCCATAATGTAACCCAAGGTGTAAAAAATAAGAATTTGATATAAATTTCAACTTGATATCTTCACGCGTTCTTGAGAAAAAGGGTCTTGACAGACGGACAGACGGACAACAAAGTGATACTATAAGGGTTCCGTTTTTCCTTTTGAGGTACGGAACCCTAAAAATAAATTGTAATACCGCAAGCCTATTATTAAATTTAAAAAATGCACAGATATGTACAACATAGTAAAACACGCGTGAAATGAGAAACTACCGTATGTTCGAAGTCTGTTAAAAAGAACAACAAAGTTACTGCTATTTAACTTTTTCTTTTTCCGTCTGGTGTGAGATAAACATTTTTAATAGCAAGAAATGAAAATACCTACTCAGAAGGTATTTTTGTATAACGATGTTCTCGGAACTGCCTGGAACCCGTTACATAGATTGGTAGGATCGCGTTTCTGCAAATAAACAAAGACTACGGGGTATCATGTTTGTATTTATGCGGCTTAGAATATTAGTTATTCTAAAACACTGTTTTAAACTATCACGGTTGTTCACTAAAATTATATGATTATTTACGGGATATTTACCGTGGTAAGGTTGTGGAATGAGCTCCCGATATTTCGGCGCAGTTACATGCACCATGTTCACGGGAACCTTACCACGGTAAATATCCCGTAAATAATCATATAACTTTAGTTATTCTAAGTCATGTGGATTTTCTAATATGGCTCACATACTTGCGTATTTATTTTTGTTTTGCGTAACTTAAACAGCGTACATACAAATTGCATGTTAAGTTATGTGAAAAGCAGAGAAACATTTAGTTTGTACGAAATAATAATTAACGAAAAATAAAAATTTAATAAATATTACGAAATAAAACACGAATAATCGCATTGAATTAAACACTTTAATTTTATCGCGAATGTTTTGCATTATTTTAATTCTTGGCGTTTCGAACACTGCAGTGGTCGTAGTCACAGGATTTGACTAAAATAAAATGAATGGACGGGCCCAGAAGAAGCGCATTTTTGAACATTACAAAATGAGCGCCGCTCTCATTTCGTTTCAGTCGGTCTCTAGCCGTAGGAAGTGCAACACAAGACTATTGTTACATGATAACGAAACATCTGACAAAATTTCTTCGTGTGCTATCCCGAAGTGTAAAAACACACAAAAACCGCTATTTTTGTAACATATGTACTGTTCATGGTTTCGACTAGTTTTTACTAAGCAAGTTCAATAGTTATGGCCCGTCCATTCATTTTATTTTGGTCGAAGGTCTCAGGTAATACCATCCGATGGATCCAGATAGGACCGGTGTAGTAATTGCAAAACTTAAAAAAGGGTTACGCAGAAAGGTCTACTAAGCCGAAAAGGGTCCACAGTACCCATCATTATGACCAATTTTTAAACAGACCGACCTTGAAATCGAAAAAAAAAAACATCTAAAAGAACGGATAGACAGACAGCGTAGGCTTAGTCTCGTTTTTCCCCTTTGGCTACGAAACCCTATAAAGTAACAAAATCATAATTATCTTGGTGTCTATTGTTAGCATTTCGGCCAAGAAATCACCTCTTGAACTATTTTACACGCAAATCGTTTACACTTGTTATCGCTTCGAGGTTCGAGCAAAGAAAGAGGGCGATTGCAATGCAACCGCCACTTATATACTGTGTTCGTTGGCAGTTGACAACAGACTGTCAACTGTCAACGAACACGTCTGAACTTCGCCAATACAGTTTCATTATAATGGTGTTGTTAGTTCATGATTAAACTAAAGTTGTTTTACACTATCGTAATATTAAAAACTTTTTCCTATTTCTTAATGTTTGTTTGCTTTAATAACTAACGAATGATTACTAGTCTGGAAAATAGGAGCCAGCAAAGTAGAAATAAGTATTCCAAGATCCCAAAATAACAGTGGAAGCCTCCTTGCCGCAGTCCGCCTACTGAGGATCAGACTCTTTCTAAGTTACACCATTCGCTACGCCCTTGTACGTATTATCTCTCAGAATATACTATTTGGAAAATTATCTCTTTGAAGAAAAATTGAGTAATGAAAACATTTACTGAAGCGTATTTATGGGCTTTGAGAGGGATATTTTTTGGTCTAGCAGGTTCGAATTATCTTTTGTTGTCTTTACGGATCTATTTTTACGCCAATAAGTATCAATATCGTTTATTACGAAATGTGTGTACAATTACATGTTTTTGGCTTTAATCAGCTGTTTGTTTCCTATGTAAAATAAAATAAATAAAATAATAATAATTCATCATCATCATCAGCCAGAAGACGTCCACTGCTGAACATAGGCCTCCCCCTTTAACCTCCACACTGAACGGCAGCCTGCCTTTTGCATCCACTGGATGCCAGCGACTCTCACTATGTCGTCGGTCCATCTAGTGGGAGGCCTACCTACGCTGCGTCTTCCGGTTCGTGGTCTCCACTCAAGAACCTTTCTTCCCCATCGGTTATCGGTTCTCCGAGCAATGTGGCCTGCCCATTGCCACTTCAACTTGCCACTTCACTTCACTTCACTTCAAATTTAATAATAATTACGTTACATATTTTCTCGATGTACGCGTGAAAATGAATCAAAGCATATTTTAGATGATAACACCTATCTAATGAAAACTGGTAAGCTAACAGGGTTAACTCCTCTTTACACTGCCACCGTTTAAGTCTTTTTCGGTTCGTAACAGCTAGATTTAGGGTATGTTAAGTCCGTCCAGTGAAAAACTTCGATTGCTTTTTAACCGACTTCAAAAACGTTTTTAATGTTTAAAAAACATTCTCAGTATTCCGTCATATATAAACCGATTAGAAAAATTATATTTTAATTTATTATTAATATTATTTGTATATTATGATGAATTTCTAGTGTAATTCCGCTTCTACATCGCTTCGAGCTTAATAAATTATTCGACCAAAATAAATTGTTTTGGTCGAAGGCCTTTACTGTACTCGAAGAAACGTAGACGCGGAATTACACTAGAAATTAGTCGTATACAAATAAAACATGGACTTCCGCAGAGTACCGCCTAATTCAATCAACTATTATTAATATATTTTTTTTTAGTTGAAAGGATTATTCTTTCAGATTGGTCCCTCAGAAATTTCATCACCATCGGCTCAGTAGTTTGGCTGAATCAAAATAGCTGGTAAATTCATGTGTGTGTGGACTGTGACAATCACATCACACATCAATATCTATGTTTTTTTTTTCGTAGTTTTAGTTACTGAATTGTTTAGTAAAATAATTCGGTTACTTGGATGACAATATTATGACACTAGGAATTATTTGAACAGCTATCTGCGCCCCGCGGTTTCACCCGCGTAGTGATGAAAAATTGTGATGATGATAATGAAAAGTAGCTTATGTCACTCTCTGGCTCTTGAACTATACCCATGCAAAAAATCAGGTCGATCCGTTGTTCCGCTGCAGCGTGATACATCTATACATACAAACTTTCGCGTTTATAATATTAGTAGGATGTCATCTAAGTAACCAAAATTGTTTTGTGACATAGGTGGCAAACAAACAGACGGGCCATCGCCTATGGATACTTGGAACACCAGAGGCATCACAAATACTTTGCCGACTCTTAAGGACTCTATTAACTCGCCTTTTGAAGAACCCGGAAGGTGTTCCATCTAGGACCAAAATGCTTGGGAAGACAAATCTAACGAACCCAAACTCTACGTTGTTTCGTTTAGGAGTTCGTATGGCCACATTCTGTCTCCATCATCAGACCAGTTCAATAGTACCATAACATTGCATTGTCACCGAATTTACATAATTATGTCAAATTTCAGCTCATTCGGTTGAGGATAAGTGGTCTAAAATTCAGTTGCAGGATTTGACCCAAACTAACAAGGCAAATTAATAATTAGTTAGTTAAAATATTAGAACAAGATTTAAAAAAATATTACATACAGGAAACGTTTGATTGTTTGTTTGTTTGCATTGAATAGACTCCGAAACTACTGAACCGATTTGAAGAAATCTTTCACTGTTGGGAACCTACACTATCCCCGAGTGACATAGGATATATTATATTTTCAAAAAAAATAGGGATCCTTACTTAAACTCCAATAACCCAAGGTGTAGAAAAAATAAGATTTACACCCGTGCGAAGCCGGGGTGCGTTAGCATGATAATAAAGATGTACCTTTAGCCTGTTAGCTAATTGAGGATTTACGTTTCTCCATGTAAAATGCTAAGCCAACTTATACAGAAAATAGTTTATATCTACTGCTGGGGTAAATTTTTGAAGCGTAAAGCAGCTCCGTTTTGCCGCAGGTCTAGCATTCTCGTGAATCCAGGCATGAATTTAGGCCCCAGGCTGCATGATGTGATTGTACCATTTAGCTAATCCCAGAGCTGTATACGGGAATAGTGAAATTTACGTACTCAATGACACTGAACATATGCTTGTAAATTAATGTTACTAAGTATTGTAACCGTTGCTTTTTAGTAATTAATAAAATAACTACAGAATAATAAATACAAATTCAAATTATTTAAATGATATATTTTTTAGAACATGGTTGGTGCACATACATATAAAGTAGCATACATGGTCGTAAGAATAGCAAAAGAGAGCATAAAGAGCATAGAATCCGTCACGTGATTTACAAAGTGTACAAGGCCGTCTGTCAAATAGTATGTAGCCTTACACAGGTACCTAGGGTCCTGTAAAAGGCTACAAAGTACATTAAAATAGTATACAACCTTGCAATTTGACGTCATGTCAAAAATATAATAGGTTTGGATGATAATGCATGGTTAACTAACCATGCATTCTGTGAAAATGTCAACTGGCTATTTATTACGGTGCTAAAGATCGGACAGATGGACAGACGGACAGACAGACAACGTAGGCTGGTATACACCCTTTGGGTAGATATGTAAAATTTCAGCTCACTCGGTTGGGCATAACTGTTTTAAAATTCAGTTGCAAGATTTGACTCGTAATACTTAATAAGTTACACTCACATCCGTACTCAGAGACGTAACTTAAGTTAAAGAATGCTTAAAATTGCTGTTTCGTTTTCATGTGTGACAATTTCCGTCAACGAGAAGTTGACAGAGCAATTTTAAGTATTCCTTAGCTTAAGTAACGTCTCTGAGTGCGGCTGTTAGAAGGTAAATAAAAGCTTGTCAAATAGTGGAAAATCAGGCCTCGCTTCGCTCACAATAAGTCCAATTTAGGCATACCTATATTGATATGAATTTTCACTTTTTTGTGGAAAATTACGTTAATTATATAAACGAGAGCTGACAAGATGAGCTCTGCTTGTACTAAAGGAACCTAATTATTTAACGGACCCTCACAAAACTTTCAAGCAAGAAGAAAAATTTTACTTACTTAATAATTTCATTAAAACTTTCTCTTATTTGGCTGAAATTTTGGCAATGAAAACCTGAGATTTTTTCGGTAATAAAATGTGATATTAGTTCTGAGAAACTAATATTTTACTGAAAATTTTAATAAATATGCGGAGAAAAAAACTTGTTTTTAGCTGTAATCAAAAACATTAACCAAAGTTTACAGATAATATTCTGGCAGCTCAAAATCTGCTACAGCTATTCATATTCATATTCATATTCATTTATTTTGTAAGTATTATTTACACGTCAAATTATTAAAGAAAGGAAAAAAAGGTTATTAAACAATAATAATTAAAAAAAACAAAAAAAAAAAACCTTGGTACACTAACAATTCTAAATATTAGCTAAATTATCTTTGATATTAGTATTGGTAATATTGGTATACCAATTATACAGCAATTACATTATTAACATTACCATTGGTAAACGTGACGATTACCATCAGACGAGCAACTTGCTCATCTTGTTACTCAGTTTCAAGAAAACCTTAATTCAAAATTTATAGCTTTCAATGTTTATCCGCATCCATCATCATAATCAGCCTACATTAAGCCACGGCTGAATATATACCTCAGAGTCCTCAGACACGCCACTCAACCCGATCTTCGTCTTTTTGCTTTCAAACATAACGTCCTGAGACTCAATGGAGTGACGATACACTAGTGTATACCTACTAAAAAAGTCATGAAACGGCCCCTTTCATCTGTCAAATTTCAGAGTATAAAATGCAAGATTTTGTGTTTTGAATGCTAACAATCAATAATGACGTTTGTTCACTAAAAAGTGATAAAAATTTTTTTCCTGGGCAAGTGCTTTTATGAACTAAACAAAATACAAGCTAAAACTAACGCTACAAATACAGTTAGACTGCCCATAGACCGTTGAAGGTCTAAAGACAATCCAAATGCTCAAGCCCACTACCAGTTGGCAGCGTACCCAACATGCTGGCGGCATCACCACGTTGAATGGCAATGCTAATGCGTTGAGCCAGAAACACGCCAGCATATAGCTGGTATAATATTATTATACCAGCGTACCTATAAGCTGTTTGTGTGGAATTTATTTGCTATAATGGCGTTGTAATTATTTTCAAAAAAAAACTGCAAGCAGTTGGCAGTCACTGCAAGCGGAACCGAATCTTATTTGGCATAAAATTGAAAAGCTACATATGTTCGAAAATGTTTATTGCAGAATGTAAAATTTACACAAAGCAAATAAAATGTTACGAGTGTACCCGACTGTGTTACCACTTACTTTGACTGTACTTTTTGAACCTTGGGAATTATTTGAACAGCTACCTGCGCCCCGCGGTTTCACCCACGTAGTGAAGAAAAATGGTGATGATGATGATGAAAAGTAGCCTATGTCACTCTCTGGCTCTTGAACTATACCCATGCAAAAATCAGGTCGATCCGTTGTTCCGTTGCAGCGTGAAAGAGAAACAAATATCCATACATCCATACATCTATACGTCCATACATACAAACTTTGGCGTTTATAATATTAGTAGGATATTTTAAAGTACGCACAGGAGAAATTTATATGAGCATGTTTTGATCACATTACCAGTAATAAGGTACGTAGGCATTGATATACAAATACACGTTGCCTCAGGTTGTTCCCCGATAGTTACAATCTTGGGTGTCTTCAAATCGCGAGTGATTCGGTTTCTTCTAGGCAAGCGTGGTCTCGAGGTCGAGGTGGCAGTCAAGCGTAAACAAAATAAAAATAAACTTGGATTATGATTTGTATATAATTTGCAAAAGTGGCGTCACTCTCTATAAGCTCGGATACATTTAGAACTACCGACAAACTAATAAAAAGTTCTGTCATCATAACAATGTCTATTTTAGTTTGCAACTAATTTAGACTTCTAATAATTATATTTGTAGTTACGTTTTTGCCTTAAAATGTTTGATTAGATATTGAAAACGAAACCACAATTTTTTAAATTTACTAAAACAAATCGTCGTAAATAAGAATAAGTATTTGATATGTAAATTTGTTTGAACTCAAACCTTTGACATTTGTTTTTAATAAATCCAACATTCATCAATCAATTTTAATATCCTCTTCAGTCTGGCATGCGTGAGTAATACCGACCGCCGCTATCCCTTTGGAAAATTACGTGCCGCTTACAATAGATCCAAAGTGATTGTTTAGATGGCGCTAGGTGTGTCGAATTAGACTGAAACTGTACGAAAACACAGAATATAATAATAGTTAGTACTACGGCAACGAAACCAATAACTTACCGAACTTACCTTTGCAAGCACCTTTAGTAATACAATCGATATCCAGTAGATGGCGCTTTACAATAAAATAATCCTACTTTAAAATGTCTTATAATAATACATTTTTTTAGTTAAATAATTTAGAATGTAAATAATTAACATTTAACTAAAATAATATCAGGAATTTCAACATTACTATTTTTTTCATGGATAATTAAGTTGATAGTTTTCGTAAACTTTTTTAATTTACGTATTGTTCCATACATTTTAGTAAAGTGCTTCCAGCGGAAACGCGAAGGAACTAAAATCAGCGGTATAGATTGCTTCACTCTAATTTGAAAAAAGATTTCGAATACCTTTCAGCCCAGCAATGTATGGAACGAAACGTATACGAAAAAAGTTTTCGAAAACTATTAAATCTGTCATCTGATCAAATGGCATTTTGTCGATCTCAAGGTACATTTTTGTCTTGAAAAGTACTTTAATAATCAATAAAATTATATAGAAAAGGTTGTGTTTTTTATTTAAACATCGCCTCATTGTTTTGCTTTCTTAACTTGTGTACTTTTCACGTTCGCGTGATTTTCCAACTGAGCGGATCTAACGTTAGTTTGGTGCCGCAATAGCAGTTGTCCGTAAGGCCCCTGGGGCCTTACCTACGGCCAACTGCTAACTCGGTATCAAACTAACGTTAATACAGCGCAGTTCGGAAAATCACGCGAACGTGAACCTTAACGCGCTCAGATACGGTTTGCGGTCGCGCAACATTTTTTCATCACCTAAACTGGATTGCTTTAACAGCTAGCTGTGAGGCCCCAGGACCCAGGAGAGTCACTCCACAAAACCATAGCAACTCTTGCTACTACACAATAAAGTGCAATTCAGGACGCGCGAGCGCTAACTACCTATAGCTATATTAACCTAGAAGTTGCCTCTCTGTCTATCGCGTAACTCTTGTCGCGTTATCTCTGTGTATCGCGTGAGAGTGAGCACGGGAGTTCCCGCTTCCGATAAGTCGGCTACTTGTAGCTTGATAGGTACCTAAAGTGCGGAGAGCGCCAGGTCTGGCCAGGCCTGCCAGCGCGAAGGTTAAGTAGGTACTTAGGTAGGTAAGTATTGGACCTACCTACTAAAACAGTAATTACATTCCAGCCTAGAAGTTCATAGGTATTTTGTGCTCATCTTTACGGTAGCTATCAGGAAAGTAGTGTGTTTATTTATGTAGTAGTAGTCTAGTTGTGTGCTTTATTTACCTATTTACTTGAATAAAATTTTGACGAGACAGTAGGTAAGTACCTTCTAGGTACCTGTAAAGGAGACTGGATTTGTGCGCGTTCAGTCGGTAAGTACCTACCTAATTTACCAAAAGCGGACATGGCTATGATTCTTATACCTACCTACTAAAAAAACCGGACAAGTGTGAGTAGGACTCGCACTCTGAGGGTTCCGTACAAATACTCGCACGAAGCGGCAACGTCGCACTCTGCTTTTTTGCTCTGCTATGTAGGTAGGTATATGAAGATAACTGCCTATAAGGTCAAACCGCATCAAGGCGGTGCGGTACAGTACTGCAAGATTATTTAACCGACTTCAAAAAATAAGGAGGTTCTCAATGATTCGGTTGTTTGTTACTTTAGAACTCCATCATTTAAAAACTGATTTAGATTTTTAGATTGGTCCCATAGATATTTCATTAAATTTGTACAATAATTTCGTTGGTTTCGTTCAGTAGTTTTAGGTACCTACTAATTTTGAAGTCGGTTTTTTAAATTGATAATTACCTAACTCGGGCGAATAACCATAAATACAGAAAAGTATCTCCATTGTATGTATGGCTTTGGATAAGGAACCATACCACCAAAATTATGTGTGTCTTAAAGAAGAGCGTTCACGCTCTTCTTTAAGAGGGGGCATCCGAAATTTTATGCTAATTTGCCATGATATTATAACTAAACCAAATATCCGATCAACGTAATAATTGATACATATGATTTTTCAATTCATTTTCTTTCCGCCATTAAGACAGAAACATAATAGCAAGATATTTACTCGATACTTTAATGTTTTGAAAATGGTGCCTTTTTGCTAATTTTTTTGATTTTACTTGGAAAGTACTTCAGTTACATATCTAAAATAAATAATCACCGAAGGAAAATATAGTTTGTTTTCCAGTGTTAAGACAAAATTTACCTAGATTAATTAGTACTCTCATAATAAATTATAATAAACTTAAATTATTTTATATTATCTTTTAATTTTTAGTTTTATCTTTCTGACTCTCTCTCTGCTTCTCTCCGTCTCTCTCTCTCTCTCTGTCTGTTTGTCTGTCACAAAGAAGCACTCCGACTCTAATAGTTATATTACTGAGCATACATGATAATGGATGCGTTACGGCCTAGTCATATCCATTTTATTTGTATCTATGTTATTTTTTCGTAGTAGCTTTACCTAGTCTGTGCTCTAAGGTCATTGGCACCACTTGGTTGCCGCGTCAAGTGGTCGCGTTCGAGCCATCGATTTTTTATATTATCCTTTGTTTGAAAATACAGTAGGTGTTGATATAATCGCACTCGGAAGATAAAACAAAGGCGAAAAGCAAGCGCGTGCGTCCTTCCCCGTTGAGGCACAGTGCGGTACTGAGGTTGAACGGAGCATGTTTCGCTATTTAGATGCAAAGTGCAACAGAATAAGACTGAATATTGGACTTACCGTTTGACCGAATAGTTGCTTAGAACTAAAGGACGTAAGTCTCAAATCGAATATAATTTATTATGAGAGTACTAATTAATCTAGGTAAATTTTGTCTTAACACTGGAAAACAAACTATATTTTCCTTCGATGAGTATTTATTTTAGATATGTAACTGAAGTACTTTCCAAGTAAAATCAAAAAAATTAGCAAAAAGGCACTATTTTCAAAACATTAAAGTATCGAGTAAATATCTTGCTATTATGTTTCTGTCTTAATGGCGGAAAAAACATGAATTGAAAAATCATATATATCAATTTATTATTACGTTGATAGGATATTTGGTTTAGTTATAATATCATGGCAAATTAGCATAAAATTTCGGATGCCCCCTCTTAACATGAATTTCCGGTTACGTAATTTCAAACCCAATTTGGGGTCTTTAGGGGTAGGTCCTAAAGCCGAGTTTTTGAGTTTAACGTCATCGTCTGCTAGAAAAAATGAGGTTTATGACGTCAGATTTTTGATTGGACCTTTGTGTCCGAAGTTATGGACCTTCAAAAAATCGGGTATTTAGGCTCTGTCTCGCTACTTAGTAGCTCTAGTACCTAAGAGTCTTAAAATACTAAATGACCTATCGTTGGAAAGCCAGTGAAGGTCACTATCCTTGCCTGGATTGACCTGGGACAAAATGCTTGAGGAGCCGGGTATTTCAGGTCGTCAAAATCGTAAGACCTAACTTAGACTATAATTTAAACTAAAAACTAGAACTAGTTGTATTTCCTAAATCAGAGCCTTAAAAAATATGCAAAAAAAATACTAAAACTTAAAATGAGCTTTACTACCTGGAGCCAAAATTTGGACGTGGTAGGATGTTGTTTTCTCCACTACTTTACTGGGGCAGACAGGACGGTAAATTACGAAAGACGAGGCGGTATGACCTCTATAGCTTTAGCCTGCTCAGTAATGGGCTAAAATAAATGCTAACGTGGTTAGGTGTGAATTGCGGGGATTTCTTCTCATATTGTTTATCTGTACCTGGGGCCTTACGATTTGGAAAATCACGCGACCGCAAACCGTATCTGGGCGCGATAAGGTTCACGTTCGCCCCTGTGCAAGTGAATCTGGGCTCCGATTATCTACGTTTAAACTGTGACTCCTGCAACTAAGTGAATCTAGGGCCTTACGGACAACAGCTATTGCGGCACCAAACTAACGTTAGATCCGCTCAGTTGGAAAATCACGCGAACGTGAACCTTAACGCGCCCAGATACGGTTTGCGGTCGCGTGATTTTCCAACTGAGCGGATCTAACGTTAGTTTGGTGCAGCAATGACTGTTGTCCGAAAGGTTCCTGGACTCTAATAACTGCTTCCTTTGACCTATAGGTATTTTTTTAATAGTGTGGATGTTTTGTAATTTTTAAGGTTTTTATTCATGGTATTCATGAGTAGATAGGTAGGTACCTAACCTTCTTTGCAAAATATGGTCCGCCGAAGTATGTATGCGTACCTATAGAAGTTGCCTCTATCGCGTAACTCTTGTCGCGTTATCTCTGTGTATCGCACGACAGTGGACACGGGAGTTTCCGGTTCTGAGAAGTCGGCTACTTGTAGCTTTATAGGTACCTAGAGTGCGGAGTGCGTCAGGTCTGGCCAGGCCTGCCCGCGCGAAGGTTAAGTAGGTACTTAGGTAGGTAAGTATTGTACCTACTAAAACAGTAATTACATTCCAGCCTAGAAGTTCATAGGTATTTTGTACTCATCTTTACGGTAGGTATCAGGAAAGCAGTGTGTTTGTTTGTGTAGTAGGTAGTCTAGTAGTGTACCGACTTCATAGTAGGTAGTAGTTGTGTGCTTTATTTATTTACTAGAATAAAATTACGTAAAATTTTTACGATACAGTAGGTAGGTACCTGTAATGGAGAGTGGATTTGTGCGCGTTCAGTCGGTAAATACCTACCTAATTTATCTAGAATTTTACTAGTAGCCTATGTCACTCTCCGGTTGAGAACTATAACCCATGCATAAAATCAAGTCGATACAGCGCTGGCAACGTCGCACAGCGCGGGCCTAACTCTCAGCACGAACTGGCAACGTCGCATTGTGAAACGAAACTGACCCGACTACTACGTTCTATTCTGTGATGCATTCTGTGAGCGCGAAGAAAAGCGCCATCTACTGATATCTGGTGCGCTTCTCTTGAAATGTTGCGCTACCGTAATTTTTTGAACCCTTTCGTACGCCATCTCACGTAAGTTCGAGACAACCTATTGCCCGGACAAATTGTGGCGCCCTCTAAGTTTCAACAGGTATTTTGGCAAATTTCCGGGGTACGGTACAAAGTACTGCTATCATCGATCTTCTCTAGTATATAATATATAATCTTTGGTAATACGCTGACATAGTAGATATGAGAACAGTAGGAAAGCTTGACTGTTTTTAAATATTACTTTTTTAAATTAAATTTTAAATTATAATTCCGCTTTACCATCTCATCATCGCTAGGAACATAATAACACCACAGAAAATATATTAGATAATAATAGTCTTAAGTAACACTGACTGACTGACAGTCATACAGACGCTGAAGACACTCCTATTTTAGGATAGCTTGCCAAGTGAATAAACACTGGAACAGAAACACTAATATTTTTGTTTGTTTGCTTACGTCGGTAGGTTTACTTTTTGCACTACGTGTTATATTGTGTGGTGGTGCTAAGTACATAGCACGTGTGCTTCAAATTTTCTGGTCCATTTTCATCAATGATATCGCAAACAAGATCCATCAAGAAAGTCCCTAGTGATTTTCTTTTGTAAGTCGTTAAGTACCTAAGGCTTGTTCTACATTTACTTGTGGCAGAAGTTGTTTGCAGAAGCTAGCAGAATTTTCAACTGGGAGAAAATGGAAGGCAAAGGCAATATTATGACCCATCAAATATGATTAGATGCCCGTAGTGTCCTATTACAAGTATTTACAGCTTTTATGAATATCATCATCATCATTTCAGCCGTATGACGTCCACTGCTGGACATATGCCTCCCCATGGCCTGCATCCAGCGTTTCATCCTTTGCATCCGTTGCATCCTTTCGGCCCCATCGACCATCTGTTCTGCGTGATATGTGCCCTGCCCACTGCCATTTCATCTTGCTAATCCGGTGGGCTATGTCAGTGACTTTCGTTCATCTACGGATCTCCATTTCATTTCGGATTCGATCTCGTAGAGAAACCCCGAGCATAGCCCTCTCCATAGCTCGTTGTGCGACTTTGAGCTTGCTTATGAGACCCATAGTAAGAGACCACGTTTCTGTGCCGTATGTCATCATTGGTAACACACACTGGTCGAAGACTTTCGTCTTAAGGCACTCTTAAGGTATTTTGGACGAGAAGACGTTGCGAAGTTTACCGAACGCTGCCCAGCCGATTTGGATTCGCCGATTGACCTTATTCTTGAAGTTGAACCTACCTAGTTGGACTGTTTGTCCTAAGTAGACGTACGCGTCAACAGCTTCAAGAACTGCTTTTCTTAAGCTTTTATGAATAAGCTCTGTTAATAGACTTTTTTTTAAATCAGTTATCAGAACTTTAGGTAATGTCACAAGCCTGCTTATCGATATTGAAAATATGTCTGTGTAAACCTTTCAAAATTGTTATGCATTTTATGTCCCATTCAAGCTTTTATTTTCTCTTACAGCTGCAATTACATTGTGAAAAGTATAATAAAAATATTTTTTTGTCGGACCGTAACTGGGTTACCCGGGTTATTTGACCAGGTGCCTGCTACAGCGAACGTTTAAAACCCTAGCAAAAGTGATAAGAATTCGTGGTTTTCATTTAGCTTTTTGCAATGCGATTGCAGTTGTCAAAGCAAATAAATGGTTAAACCAAGTTTAGTGTAGGTATATTCTGTAAGATTATATGCCAATGCAAGCAGAATCTCAGAAAAGCAAACACTCGGTATGATTCATATAAATTTTTTAGTTGCAGAAATGTATTGCATGAAGTAGCCAAAATAAAAGTGTATAGCGGGCCTTAATACAACTAGCCTGCTTCTTTCGTATGCTCCCAGACGTTAGGGTATAAATAATGTAATTGATTCTAATGTCTATTAAATTTACAGTTGACTTAAAAAAGGATTCTGCATTACCCTCTAGAGTAAATATTTATCTTGTAAAGCAGTTGGGGTAAGTTTTAATAGAGTTTTGTGTGTTCTAGGGTTCCGCACCCAAAAGGTTAAAACGGGACCCTAATATTACTGAGCCTACGATGTCTGTCTGTCCGTACGTCTGTTCGTCCTACTTTTTAACGGCTGTATCTTTCGAACCGTAATAGATAGTCAGTAAAAACTAATGGGGGTTAATACTCATCATCATCATCATCAGCTAGAAGACGTCCACTGCTGAACATAGGCCTCCCCCTTTAACCTCCACACTGAACGACAGACTGCCTTTTGCATCCACTGGATGCCAGCAACTCTCACAATGTCGTCGGTACATAGTGTACACATCGGTATAAGTTGCATAAGTACGGAGAAGAAATTCAATGACGTATGTGAATCCACCAACCCCCACTGGGCCAGCGTGGTGGATATGACCCAATCACCCTTTCGGGGGTAGGCTAAAAGTCCAGAAGTGGACTGTTAAAACGCTGATTATGATGAAGGTACTCCATTATAGACCGCATCATAGCTTTAAATCAGGCGAGGTGGAAGTTAAACGAACCCCTATTTACTCAATTACAACAAAAAATACGGAATATTTACATTTTTGTTTGGAAGTTTACCTCTGGAATATTTTATTGATTGGTAACCACAGTCGTCAGAACCTCCGGTCTGGTGTTTTAATTTCACGCCTCAATAGGTTCATGTTTATTTTGTTTGTGCCGCTCCGAAATAGGTATACTTTTTAGCAGGAAACATTTCCAGGGGCCTTTACGCCCAACCCCTTACGCGGTCTCAAACTAAGGTTAAAACAGCGCAGTTCTAAAAATCACGCGAACGTGAACCTTAACGCGCCCAAATAAGGTTTACGGGCGCGCAACATTTTTTTCATCACATGAACTGGATTGCTTTAAACAGCTAGGCGTAAGGCCTTAAGACATTATAAGGGTTTGCATTATTCAACAAAACGACAACACGTGGACATGGTTTGTAAACACCTTATGATATTTTATCTACAATATTTTTTTTACAGGCAAATGCTTTTTTATGGTTCAGTACACAAAGGGTATAAACGGGACCCTATTACTAAGCATACACTGTCTGTCTGTCTGTCCATGCATCTGTTCTTTATAGATTCTACGTTAGGCCACCAACTCGCCTGCTGGCAAGCGACGGTGTGGTCAAGGATGGAACACGTTGACTTAGAAGAAATATATTCACTCTAGCCTTTAAGATGCCTAGATTGTAGTTCTCAGGAAACAAAGAGGGTCGGCAAAGAGTTCCATTCTTGGGCAGTATGTATCATAAGTGACGACCCAAACCGTTGTGTACGAATTTTTGTAATTTTCACGAGGTACGGGAACTCTAACGGCTGTGTCTTTCAAACCGTAATATAAAGCCAAGTGAAGTTTTCATTATCACTTCATAGTATAAAACAAAGTCGCTTCCCGCTGTTTGCTATTATTTGTGACATATTATATTATATAATTAACTAGCTGAATCCCGCTACTTCGTACGCGTAGAGCTCGGCCTTCGGCCTCGCTACTATAAACCTATATGCTATGAACTTTACGGAGCCCGAGACCTTTCCAACAAATGCAAAACCGTGGAAATCGGTTCGTGCGTTCTGGAGTTATAGCGTCAGGAAGGAAAACCCGACTTATTTTTATATAGTAGATTATTAATTTGCATGCCTGATTTAAGGTTGTTTTGGCTGTACAATCCTAATATAAGATCAATGTTACCCTTTTACTAGCAAATAAAGAATTGAATTGAATTGTCCGTCCTTATGTATGCTTAGATCTATAAAACTACGCAACGGATTTTGATGCGGTTTTCACCATCAGTTAGATAATTTTTTATGGAAGGTTTATATATGTTATAAGCGCCCCGCCCTGGCTTCGCACGTAAGTTACAGCCGTGCGAAGCCGGGCAGGCGGGTCGCTAGTAGGATATGTAATTACGGCGGATTAACTAAGAAATAATAATAAAGTCAAACAGTAAAAACTAAAACGTGTGTCCCACTCAACTCCGTAACGGCTGAACGAATTTTGATAAAATTTGATAAGAGGGTAGTTTGTACTCCGGTTTGACACATATTCCTGGAAAATAACAGTTCGTGTAGGAAACTGGGTGAAACCACGGGTGCTGATAATGGTATCATCATCATCATTTCAGCTATAGGACGTCCACTGCTGGACATAGGTCTCCCCCATCGATCTTCAAAAGGGCCGGTTAGAAACGGCCTACATCCAGCGTTTCCCGGCGATCTCTTTTAGGTCGTCTGTCCATCTTGTGGGTGGACGTCCTACGTTGCGCTTAGTGGTTTTATATACCTAAAATAGGTTTAAAAAAATGGCAAAAATCGTAAAAAATATTCTAAAAAGATTTTTTGATTGTATTAGGTTTAATATATTTGTAATTTGTATGTTGTTTATTTATCTTTTCTTTCTGGTAAATAATTTGTTATCTCTTATGTATAGACTTCGAATGTTTATTTTTCAATTACTATGTATCTACCCAGGCCCTAGTTGGTGTCGCAACGAGGCATTTACACTATTTCTAGTTTGTATTAGTGAAAACATGTTTTTGGCTTTTGTGTAACTGTTTATCTCATATCTACTGTATTAATTACCAGGTGTATGTTTTCATTGTAAAATAAAATAAAATCAAATAAAATAAAACAATTTATCACATTCTCATGTCAACTCGAACTGACCTCAATACAACGAAGCTATCGTCATTTCAAAGCGCAAGTTGGGGCCCTGTTGTGAATGTAGGCCGCCAGGGCAGGCCCTAGTGTGGACTTCAGGGCCCTGATTCCGTAACTTTAACACGCACGAAACGCGCCGCGTTAAGTTAACCTCTTAAAATTTGGACTCTATTCCCTAGGAATAAAGATCAACTTTTTGAGGTTAACTTAACACTGCGCGTTACGTGCGTGTTTGTAGTTACAGAATCAGGGCCCAGAGGTCGTTGGTAACGGGAAAGTACGTACGTAATCTCTTGTTTCAAACAGTGCGGTTGTAACTTTGTTCAGTACACTGCCGAGGTTAAATTACGTTTTTAACGTTTTGTAATTAGGGTTCCGTACCCAAAGGGTGAAAACAGGACCCTATTACTAAGCCTACGCTGTCTGTCTGTCTGTCCGTCCGTCTGTCCTATCTTTTAACGGCTGTATCTTTCGACCCGTAATAGATATCCAGTTGAAATTTTCACACAATATACGAGTATTGTATTGTTATGGCGGGTGAACTAAGAAATAATAAAGTCAAAAGTAAAAGATTCTTTTTTACTTTTTGTCATTTTTATTATTTTTTAATTAATCCGCTGTAACATTACATGTTCTGTGAAAATTTCACATGGCTATCTATTACGATTCGAAAGATACAGCCGTTAAAAGGTATGGCAGACAGACAGACGGACAAACAGACAGATAGACAACGTAGGCTTAGTAATAGGGCCTGTTCTCACCCTTTGGGTACGGAACCCTAAAACGGTAATACGTACAAGCGTCAAACTTGGCATGATTATAGTACACATTCTATAGTAAAACAACAAATAATAAATACTGTTGAGTCGGTGACAAATTTCTGTTCACCGAAGCAACGTCGGGCGTGCGCGGTACTTGGATGGGTGACCGCTTGGCCGTGATGTTGCCTTTTGCACTATTTTTTGGTACTTTATTAATTAAACGTACCTGTAAGTTGTGGATTGGCTTACCACCTTCGGCTTTTCCTCCGAAATATAATTTGAACTGCTTCAAACGAAGGGTGATTAGATTCCTCAAAGGTAAGCAACGCACTGACAATGCCCCGGGTATTGTAGGTCTATAGGCGGCGGTGACCACTTACCATCAGGTGGCCCGTAGCTTGTTTGCCACTTATTCTATAACAAATTAATAATAAAAAACAATTATTTATGTGGTGGTACGGAACTCCCAGTACGCGAGCCTGACTCTCACTTTACCGGTTTATATTTTCTCAAGCCTGCCAAATCGCAGTATATTTGAATTGGCCGTCCAGTACGATATAACTTCTTCAAAGATACCAACCAATATTTGACGGTCTTAGATTCTCAATGTTTGAACGAACCAGTTAGCGCTTGCCTCTGCTGGCTCAACGATGCGGTTTATCATAACGCAAGCGAGTTTTCATCTATAGTAATATTATAAAGAGGAAAGATTTGATTAAATATAAATAAATAAATATTTCGGGACATTTTGCACACACGGTCATCTGACCCCAAACTAAGCAAAGCTTGTGATATGGCTGCCAGAGACTGATATACATGCATATATAGTTTTAAATACATACTTAAATATATGTATATTAACAACCAGATATAGAACAAACACAAATGTTCATCACATAAATGTTTGTCCTAGGCGGGAATCGAACCCACGCCCCCAAGCTCAGAATGCAGGTTCACTACCAACTGGACCAACGGGCTATCAACTGGACCAACGGGCTATCATGTTTGTTTGTTTGCATTGAATAGGCTCCGAAACTACTGAACCGTTTGTAAAATTCTTTCACTTTTGGGAAGCTACACTATCCCCGGGTGACATAGGCTATATTATATTTTCAAAAAAACTAGGGATCCTTACTAAAACTCCAATAATGTTACCAAAGGTGTAAAAAAATAAAACTTACACCCGTGCGAAGCCGGGGTGCGTTGCTAGTATTTAATAAAAAAATATAATATATTTTTACTTATGAGAAACCGATTCTGTCGTAACTTGGAACCGCCCAGAAACATAAACGCAATATTTCTAACAACCCTCTTAACCTTATTTATTTAGAAGCTTCGTTTTCCCTAACAACAAGTTGTCAAGCTATGTTCCGGAAAAACTCTTTAGCGCCAATAAAAACCGGCTGGGAAGTCAAAAAGTACTTTCCGTTACTAAATCCGGGACATTACGGAAGTCAAAATAATAGAATTCTTCTTCATCCGCTTATCCGCTCAGCTTTTTAAGAATGCCTTTCGTCGTCAGTCCACGTGAAAATCCTTTCCAACAAGCACGCGACTAATACTCATCATGCCGCTTCCGCTTCCGGTTCCGCCTGCTGCTGCGTGATCTCGTTAAATAGACGAGAGCGGAATTAATGCTGGCGATACGATTTTTAGCTAATACAAACGTGCCTTCAAAATAACGCAAAACCACAGATATTGGGAACATAGGCCTCCCTCTTAGAACTCCACACTGAACGACGTGCCATCTGCATCCACTGGATGCCCACTCTCACAATGTCGTTGGTTCATCTAGTAGGGGCCTACTTACACAGCGTCTTCCAGTTCGTGGTCTCCACTCAAGAACCTTTCTTTCCCATCAGTTATCGGTTCTTCGAGCGATGTGGCCTGCCCATTGCAACCATCATTCCATTCATTGCCATTTCAACTTGCAAATATTGGCAGGTATGTCGGTATGTCGGAATATCCACATTTCAGATTCTATCGCGCAAAAAAAACTCCGAGCAAACAATTTAATAGTTTTTGACTATTGAAGAAAATAAAACATACCAGCTCAAGGTAGAATAAACATACCAGCTCAAGGTAGAATAAAACATACCAGCTCAAGGTAGAATAAAACATACCAACCAGCTCAAGGTAGAATAAAACATACCAGCTCAAGGTAGAATAAAACATACCAGCTCAAGGTAGAATAAAACATGCCAGCTCAAGGTAGAATAAAACATCGGATTTTGTGAAAGAAGTTCTGAAAATCGACGATAATCGTGGAAAGGTATACGGATGTAACATACGGGTTGGGTTTTGACCGGTTTATCGACGTTTTAAACGCTTCTAAAGCCATGCTATGGCTCATATGCTATTATTGTATGTTGGAAGAGCGACGTAAGCCGAGCGGCAGCAAGCAGAGAGGATTAGCTCTAAATCCACCATGCTGGCCCAGTGCATGTTGGTGAATGTCATTGTCTTTGAACTTTTGAAGTTCTTGGACATACCGGTTTTCTCATGATGTTTTCACCCATATACAATATCATTAGTTACCCTCCACCCATATACATAATTATGTATTAAGTAACGTAAATCAGTAAGTCTGATCTGAGGTTTACTAGTAGTTATTGAAGAGTTCTACAATCCACCTCCCGGCTCCATCTTCTAGTGAAAGTCACCTCTCGACACCTTAAGCCACCCACGCCAATGTTGCCCCTCTGGTGCTAATATACGGCAGCCGTCATGGGGAGGGGATTAAAATAATAGGCTTGCGTTTGACCACCATCACGCTTGATGTTAAGCGATGATGCGGTCTACGTTGGAGCACACGTGCCTAGAAGAAACTGATTCACTCGTGATTTGAAGACACCCAATTCGAGTATGTGGCAATGGAGCATTTCGAATTATATAATTAATACAATGTATGTACAATGACGCTCGGACAGTTTTTGACTGATTTCACTGAAAGATTATGGCTCTATAGGAATTGTATCTCGATGTATACAGCACAAAGATTTTCATGTTCAGTTTTATACACATTCCATAATTGTGGTTTTTCTACGAGATCGAATCCAAAATGAAGAGATCCGTAGACGAACGAAAGTCACCGACATAGCCCACCGGATTAGCAAGTTGAAGTGGCAGTGGGCAGGGCACAAATCACGCAGAACAGATGGCCGATGGGGCTTAAAGTTTCTGGAATGGAGACCACGGACTGGTAAGCGCAGCGTAGGACGTCCACCCACTAGATGGATAGACGACCTAAAAGAGACCGCAGGGAAACGCTGTATGCAGGCCGCTTCAAACCGGCCCTTTTGGAGATCGATGGGGGAGGCCTATGTCCAGCAGTGGACGTCCTATGGCTGAAATGATGATGATGATGAATTGTATTCAACATGGTCTCTCGGTGTTGGCTTCGGCCTCTTCAATGCCTATGAAATATCCGGGCTAGACCCGATAATTAAGCGAAATAAAAGTATGTTAAAATTAATATAAATATAAATGAACGTCTCATTGATGTTACTATGGTCATCTATGGTTTTAAAACACTCTTTGAAATTCTCCCTCCGTGTATTTCGCACGTCTTTCGAGACTTCACAAGTGCGCCGGTATCCCGGATAAATGAAATCCACCCGTGTCATCCGGATTATCCCGGCGAAATAATTTCACCGGGTCTTTACCGGCCCGGGAGGATTGACGGTTGCTTTCATAAACTGGATGTTTGGTGCTTACGTGTCATGTACTTATCTGCAGCCACAGGCCTCCGAGTTTTCTATGAATATAATTCTTTGGTGAATGGACTGTTTTAATGAGCCATTTCACTTTTTACATTCGCGAAAATATCTTCCCACTTATCTACTTAGTAATTTAAATTCATTCATTCATTCATTTACTGTCAGAAAAGGCATAGAACCATGAAGTTTTGCACACGAGTGTTTCTTATTTAAATAAGGAGAGCACCAAGGAAAGATATTTCAAAATTCATCCCTTAAAGCGGTTAATTAGACAGTGACGGTTTGTATGGAAGTTCGTAAGTTTTTAAGTTGGTAATTTAAATTAGTTAGTAATCGTTTATAGGGTTTTGTACCCAAAGGGTACTCTATTACTAAGGGACTCTATTACTATGCCTACATTGTATGTCTGTCTGTCTGTCCGTCCTACCTTTAAATGGCTGTATCTTTCGAACCGTAATAGATAGTTAGTTGAAATTTTCACACAATATGTATAAATGGTAATACGTACAAGCGTCAAACTTGGTATGATTATATTACGCACTCTAAAGTCACTAAAATATAACAATAAATAATAAATAAACACAAAATGCGAGTCGCTGACGAGTTCTGCTTATTACCAAGTTATAACTGATAATTTCGGTAAGGAATCCAAATTTTTTTCCTGAAATTTATCGACATTTTAATACTTATTCTAATATTCGGAGCAGAGAGAAACCCAATAAATAAAAAAATCAAGAAAATCGGCCTAGGCGCTCTTGAATTATAAATTAATGGTGTAACTAAACCGACTTTGTTTTAAATAATCTAAATTTATGTATATAAATGAATCCCTATTTACTTTGGTCACGCCATAACTTCAGAACGACTTTACCGATTTCATCCATCATTTTTTATAAGTTTTCTAATACTTTGCAGAAGGTTCTTACGGAAAGAAAAATTTGGAAAATTGCGCAGAGAATTGGAAAATTTCTGAAAACTTATAACGACGATTTTAACTCGCTCGCGTGTGAAACCGCGGGGCGCAGCTAGGAAAATAAATAAATAAAATAATAAATAAATAAAATAAATACATTTAGAAGACTAGCTGCGCCCCGCGGTTTCACCCGCGTAGGTATGAAAAATGGTGATGATGGTGATGATGATGATGAAAAGTAGTCTATGTTACTTTCTACCTCTTGAACTATACCCATGCAAAAAATCAGGTCGATCAGTTGTTTCGTTGCAGCGTGAAAGAGGAACAAACATCCATACATCCATACATACAAACTTTCAGATAGCTAGTCTAAAACAACAATGGTAAGTAGTCCTATTTCGTTCTCGTTGTGTTACTATGTGAGCCTGCATTAGCACATGCTATCATCGGCACTGCGGTGACCACAGACTAGGTAAAGCCTACGTAGGCGGTGACTAACAATAGCCTATAACGGTACAATATCGGAATTTTGTCCCGATATGGTGTTCAGCATACATTTTGCTAATGAGTGAAAATTGTTACCGGCTTCTCGTTCGGGTCACCAAAGTCACGACTTCACTATTTTCCAAAATAGAGTAGTTTTCACACATGCTATTGTATTTACTAAAATTACATACTTATAATATAATAATATTTATAATATTTTAAATTAAACTCTAAATTGCAGGCAAAGCACATAAGTCAAAAGTTTGTGAGCTCTTGTCGTATTGTCTTAGAATATAGTAAATATTTTTTGTTAATTTAGTTTAAGGCCTCCACGAGTCAGGCTTTGTCCTACTTTGCGGGCCAATAGTAAAATATTATTTTTAAGGTGTCACATTTTGAATAAAAATATTTAAAACTTAAAAAAAATATACGCAAGTTGCCTTTATTTACCAAACAAAATACAATCTAACATTAGAAAAACAGTTAGACTGCTCATAGACCGTTGAAAGTCTAAAGACAATCCAAATGCTCAACGCCCACATTTAATTAGCAGCGTACCCAGCATACTGGCGACGTGATTTTGGTCACGCGAAAAATACTTAAATTATATCACTAGTTACTTCTTTTAGCACTATTTTCTACATTATTATCTGTAAGTAATTTTAATTTCTATGGTGCACAATAAAAAGTATTTATATGAATCAATCCTCAAGAAGCTACAACATGGGGTTCTTCAAAAGGCGAGTCATCGACTACGTAGTTCTGATGCCTCTGGTGTTAAATCCATAGGTGACGGTGATTGCTTACCATCACGCAGCCCTTCTGCTTGCTTGCCACCTATGGCATTAAATTTTTTTTTTTTATAAACAGAGTGATTTTCACTCCTTAGACGTTTCTAACGTAGATAATTTAAATCACGGATTGGAGTGAGAATCATAAACCTTGTGTTATAATTAAACCTTTTCTGTAATATCATACTTTGCAAAACAAAGCGTATTCAGTGGCCTGACATGGCCGTCCATTATCATAGCATAATATCCGCTATCCAACAGTATCCATGACAACTGGATAATAATTCGCCACCCGAACTAGCCTCGGAACTAGTCGGAACATACCGGTTAATGAACCGGTATTTATACTTGTACCTACCGCTGATTGATGATTCGGTTACATGTGCCTTTCGGTTATACCTGATTAATTATGCTTCTAGCACCGCATTTTTAGGGTTTTTTACACAAAGGGTTCTAACGGGACCCTATTACTAAGCCTACGCTGTCTGTCTTTCGTACTGTTTAATGCAATAAAGTGACGCCTGATTCAATCAACTAGGAAAACCATGTAAAGATCATTTCACGGTGTCTTCTTTCACCGTTTTTGAACAATCGCATTGAAACTGCTCATAATTTATTAAAGTACTACATGAGTCATTGGTGCGGAGCCAAAAATCGAACCAGCTGACGTCAGATTATAAAACACATAAGCTACTCGGCCACCACACCATTGCTGAGACTATTCAGCGCAGATTAGTGAAATCTATTTCCTAGGCAACAGAGGCGAGTCTAGCGGATAAACTTTAGCAAAATCTAGGACATTTGACGATATAGGTATACGACAGTTGTGGCTTCACCCCAGATGGCTAAGACAGAACTCGCTCGTCTAGGCACAAGTTGCGACAAGTTTTTCTCATAAATATTTTGCTAATGTTTTCTTTCGACGATAGTGAAAGTTCAAGCATCGAGAAGATAATTATACTTTTAGTTTAGAACATTTTCATACAACAATAAAGATATATTACTTACGTATACGTACTTCTTATCGTCAAAATTTATAATAAATAATTAATAAATATTTTTGGGCCTTTTTTGCACACACGGTCATCAGCAAACTAAGCAAAGCTTGTGATATGGCTGCCAGAGACTGATTTACATACTGATATATTTTTAAATACATACTTAAATAGATATTAACAACCAGATATAGAACATACACAAATGTTCATCACACATAATGTTTGAATGTTTTTCCTACGTGGGAATCGAACCCACGCCCTCAGGCTCAGAAGGTAAGTTTACTACCAACTGGACCAACGGGCTATCTATATAAATAGAAGAAGATATAATAATAGAATATAAGAAGTGATGTTCTTTTTTCATATTATTAGCATTGCCATTCAGCGTTAACATTCTGGGTACGCCATTGGGGTACGCTATCAACTATACTGACTTCACCCAACTAGTAGTTTCCCGCAAATTTTGATTATTAGATAATACTACTTTTGGTAATAGATTATCTATGCTATAGGTAAAGTATATTTTGCCACCAATGGAATTTATTACAAAGAGAAAGAATTTAAGGTACCTAAATAAAGTAAAGCTAAAAAGAAGAAAGTCATCATCATCATCAGTCAGAAGACGTGCACTGCAGAACATCGCCACACTGAACAACAGCCTGCCATCTGTATCCACTGGATGCTCGTGACTCTCACAATGTTTTCTGTCCACCTAGTGGGAGGCTGGTGGGAGTGGACATACGCTGCGTTTTCTGGTCTGTGGACTAAAGAACCTTTATTCACCAACGGCTATCGGTTCTTAAAGCGATGTGGCCTTCCCATTGCCACTTCAACTTGCAAATCGGCGTCTGTGATTATTCGGCGAATATCCTTGTTCTGGATTCTATCACCCAAACAAACACCGAACATAGCTCTCTCCATTGCTTGCTGTGTGACTCTGAGTTTTTTCAAAAGGCCAGCAGTAAAAAAAAATTGAATATTGAATCAATAATTGCTAACTACAAGTGCACAATAATACGTCTCTACCCGGATAAGCTATACCTCGAAAGTTATATAATTCGTGCGGAGTTTCTCGTTGCGGTTTTAGCAGCTGATGCACCAAGCGGGGTTTTAAAGTTTATTCTACAAATGGAGGTTCAATCGACGCAAACACTTCAGATCTATCTACAAGGGTTTCAATGATAATGTTTAGAATTACGCTCGCTGTTTGCGCTTGCGGTATGTACTTATTGGTAGTTTAAAATTGAAAATTGATTTAAATTTTTGTACTTACGATGCTTAAGAAACATTCCTACAGCTTTTCCTATTTACCATGACAAAGTTGACCGGCCTTTTTGGAGATGAGGGCGGCCTATGTCCAGCAGTGGACGTGAATGATGTTGATGATGATGATAATAAACTTGTGGGTAGAGATCTGACGCCAACCTGAAAAAAACATATCTCATTGTAATATTTTCCTAAACTGTATTTTCAATGCGTAATAATCATCATCATTATCATCATTTCAGCCCTAGGACGTTCACTGCTGGACTTATGCATCCCCCAACGATCTCTAAAAGGGCCGGTTGGAATCAGCCTGCATCTAGCGTTTCCCTGCGGTTGTAATGTTATGGCGGATTAACTAAGAAATAATAAAAAAGTCAAGAAGGAAAAACGAAAGGGGGGTCCCCATACAGCACACGTATTTTTTTACGTATTTTTGTATTAGCTCTAATGTAAAAACGGTAATACGTACAAACATCAAACTTGGCATGATTATAGTACACACTCTAAAGTATAACAAAAAATATTAAATAATGGCCAAGTGTGACTCGGTGTCAAATTTTTTACTTCATTACCAAGATGTAACTAGTAATTCCTTACCTGGAACACCTTACCTTTCCTTACCTTTAACATTTCCCCTAATCGAAATGCCATAATATCTTACTAATTTTGATTAATTTTTAATTGATAATTATTGTATTTTGTTGTGAACCCTCATTGCGCAAGCCTGACTCGCTCTTGACCGATTTATTTTATTTTGAGGTACGAAATCCTAAAAAAGACATAAAACCTGAGATTACTTAAACAAGCAAATATTTATAGCTCAACTTACAACAAAGATTTATTATTTTCAAGATTCTTGCATCTCAAGTCGAGTCTATGAGAGCGCGTTGCTGAAATCCAATTTCCGGTAAAAGAAAAAACCACCGCGACTGCGGAAATACATCACTCTGTGAAATTCCAATGAAAATTTCATAGGAATTTCCTAGTTAATGAATGTTGCCAGTATCGAGCTCCGTGAACACCCTTTATTACGCTTTTATTGATGCAATTGATTGAACCATATTTTCATTGAAGTGGCAATAAATTAATTTTGTTTTGTACTGTCTTTTTGTGGTTTAGATTTTATATGAATTTATTATAACCGTATTAAAAAAACAAATACCGATGTATATCACAAGCTAGACTTGAAATTACAGGTTAAAAAAACGACCAAGTGCGAGTCGGGCTCGGGCTCGCTCGGTGAGGGTTCCGTACCACATAATTAAAACATAAATAGACACATAGACAGACAGGCATTAAACTAATAACACCTCTCACATCACACATCATCATCATCCAGAAGATGTCCACTGCTGAACATAGGCTTCCCCCTTTAACCTCCACACTGAACGACAGCCTGCCTTTTGCATCCACTCGATGCCCGCGATTCACTGGACATCACATATCATCAGCCAGGGCCCTGATTCTGTAATTAGAAACACGCACGTAACGCGCCATGTTAAAAGTTAACCTCTAAAAGTTGATCTTTATTTCCTAGGAAATAGAGGTCAAATTTTGGAGGTTTACTTATCGCGGCGCGTTACGTGCGTATTACAGTTACGGAATCAAGGCCCAGTAAACGTCCACTGTTGAACAAAGGCCTCCTTTAGAGACGGACGCTGCCATGATCCCCACGTTTGGCAAGCGGCTTAGGGATCGCAGGACGTTCACCGTGTACTAATAGGACGTTGCTGCCCATCCTCCAGTGGTTCTGGTTGCAGTTTAAGACATACCCGGGTTCAACACCTCTCTACCACCAAAAATAGAGTAAGTTACTCTCTGACGGTCACAAGTAATTCTTTTACTAAAAATTTATCACGTTCACGTCTATTGAGCTTTTTCCCCAGTATCATTTAATGCTATACGAGTACATAAAATTTTCACTTTTGTATTTTGAAGCTCCGTCGAGTTTCACATCAATCTCTTTACAACATGAGTGCGTTGGTTTGGATGTGTGTTGCCTAGATTATAATGATTTATTATGGGTAAATCTAGTAGACCTACATTTTTTTTTGCCGTATTATGCGTATATAATGGTTAAGCAATACGACGATGCGGTCGAATGTTGTGCTAACCGTACCTATACTTTCTCATTATTTCGCTAACTTTCTGGAATGTTTAAGGATTTTAATCTTTAGTTCTAAATCTTAAATAATAAGGGTCATACACCGGCCAGCCACCGGCTTCACCCACTAATGGGTGTACGGGTAATTTTTACCTTTGATGTTACTGCATTAGAGTTGGAACTTAATAAATAAAAAAAATTAAGGTCGAATAATTTTTTCACCAAATCCAAGTACCAGGAATGCATAAACCATGAATAGGTTTTCCTCCTCGTGGCCCGTGATCACACTATTTGTGAAACTAGAGTGAAATACCGAAATACCTCTCTATCGTTTCTGCTATACTAGTACCTGGTATCGACAAATTTTATCTATTACCATTTCAGATAGCTTTACCAAAATCTATCTATAAATATAAATATTTTTGGAACATTTTTGCACACACGGTCATCTGACCCCAAACTAAGCAAAGCTTGTGATATGGCTGCCAGAGACTGATATACATACATATATAGTTTTTTTAAATACATACTTAAATAGATATTAACAACCAGATATAGAACAAACTATACTGACTATCCATGTTCACTGACATCTATCTTGTCCATGTTCATTTTAAGGCCCACCTGTTGGGAGACTCGATTGAGGCCTTCGAGCATCATGCTGAGATCTTCCATCGATTCTGCCATGACCACAATATCGTCGGCAAACCGAAGGTGAGTGATGTACTCGCCGTTGATGTTGATGCCGAGTCCTTGCCATTCCAGGAGCTTGAAAGCATCTTCCATTGTGGCAGTGAACAGTTTCGGAGAGATAACGTCTCCCTGTCTCACGCCTCTTCGCAATGGAATTGCCTTCGAACTCTGCTCCTGTACTCGGACCGACATGGTGGCGTTATTGTACAAACACTTCAACACTTCGACATACCGATAGTCAATACGGCATCGCTGGAGAGACTCGAGCACCGCCCATGTCTCGACCGAATCAAAGGCTTTCTCATAGTCCACAAACGCTAAACATAGTGGCAAGTTATATTCTTCGGTCTTCTGTATAACTTGGCGTAGCGTGTGGATGTGGTCTATGGTACTATAGCCTTTTCGGAAACCGGCTTGTTCGATAGGCTGGAAGTCATCGAACCTGCGATCGAGACGATTCGTGATGACCCTCGAAAACAGCTTATAAACATGGCTCAGAAGCGAGATGGGTCTGTAGTTCTTCAGCAAGGTTTTGTCACCTTTCTTAAAGAACAGCACCACCACGCCTCTGTTCCATGCTTCTGGCGTTATACCTTCGAGTAAGACAGAATTAAAGAGCTTCTGAAGGACTCTGAGTACCGGTGTTCCACCCGCTTTCAGAAGCTCTGATGTGATTCCATCGTCCCCCGGCGCCTTGTTGTTCTTGAGCTGTTTCAGGGCCATCCTAATCTCGTACAGGCTGATGTCCGGGATATCTTCAGTATAGTGAAAGGTTATGTCAAATATCCATGTTGTGCCCACCCCAGTATCAGTTGGGAACTCAGTTCTTGAAGCTGTTGACGCGTACGTCTACCTAGGACAAACCGTCGAACTAGGTAGGTCCAACTTCAAGAAAGAGGTCAATCGGCGAATCCAACTCGGCTGGGCAGCGTTCGGTAAACTACGCAACGTCTTCTCGTCCAAAATACCTCAGTGCCTTAAGACGAAAGTCTTCGACCAGTGTGTGTTACCAGTGATGACATACGGCACTGAAACGTGGTCTCTCACTATGGGCCTCATAAGCAAGCTCAAAGTCGCACAACGAGCTATGGAGAGGGCTATGCTCAGGGTTTCTCTACGAGATCGAATCCGAAATGAGGAGATCCGTAGACGAACGAAAGTCACCGACATAGCCCACCGGATTAGTAAGTTGAAATGGCAGTGGGCAGGGCACATATCACGCAGAACAGATGGCCGATGGGGCCGAAAGGTTCTGGAATGGAGACCACGGACTGGCAAGCGCAGCGTAGGACGTCCACCCACAAGATGGACAGACGACCTAAAAGAGACCGCAGGGAAACGCTGGATGCAGGCCGCTTCCAACCGGCCCTTTTGGAGATCGATGGGGGAGGCCTATGTCCAGCAGTGGACGTCCTACGGCTGAAATGATGATGATGATGATAGAACAAACACAAATGTTCATCACACAAATGTTTGTCCTACGTGGGAATCGAACCCACGCCTTCAGGCTCAGAAGGTAGGTTCACTACCAACTGGACCAACGGGCTATC
Organism: Agriopis aurantiaria; assembly: GCA_914767915.1. Taxonomy (NCBI): domain Eukaryota; kingdom Metazoa; phylum Arthropoda; class Insecta; order Lepidoptera; family Geometridae; genus Agriopis; species Agriopis aurantiaria. The sequence continues at coordinate 19,104,308 of OU611983.1, forward strand.
AACATCTCTATACATGTAAATACAAAAGGAAATGGATAATGCAAATATTTTTTATACTATCTATAATTATCGTTGAGGCGATGTTTTTATGTATGTATTGTCCCTATCTGATCTGCAGAAGGATGCCTTTGTTCAGCAGTGGACGTTTACTGGCTGTAGATGTTATGCGATGATGTACGAATCAAATGAGTCTGATTAATTACCAATTACTGGATTCCATAAGTCTCATTAGCACGCGCGGCTGCAAATAGACGCTGATGTGCGGAGCGGCTGCACTTGCCTCTGTTTCCATTGCACTGCAAAATTATCAGGTTCTGGCTTTACTAGAATCCAAAGGTATTTTTCAGGCATCAAAAGTGTCCCGTGTTTTAATAAACCCTTTACACCATGTTGAATACAAAGTCATGAAATAAATATGTAATATTTATTCTAATTTATACGTGCATTTTTTTTAATATTATTATCTTATAACTTTTACACTTGAATCTGCTGTGTAATATAGTGTGTAAATAGTTAAGTAGAAATAGAATTAACATAAAGGAGATCTTTTTAGACAAGAAGATAATTCTATACAATTCTATATTCTATTAAATTTCTATACAGTGCAGAATCTTTAGTATGAAAGAAATGATTCTGATATTTTCTTTTGACAGGCCAGGCATTTGACTACATCTTGCCTAATGTTAAACGACAACGTAGTCGAAGACGCTAAATACAATAGGAATTGGCTTTCAAAGATGACTGCTGGAGCACACCGTTAGGTGCTTGCAAGGATCCATATAATATATAGTACCTTCCTTGGTGCTTGGCAACAGACTTTGCAACAGACTTTGACTTTTAATTTGTGTGTAGGTAGCCAGTTGAGTTCTAGAAAGTATCTACCACGACGCAGACATGACATAGTTGCAAAGCGACTCAAACCTTCAAGTTTAGATAAAAACAGGAAACATAATATTTTTACCTAGATTAAAGTTTTAGCCTATTGGTGTATCCACAAGGCTCAAACTTTAACTTACTAACATAACACTAACATAATACCTACTTATACCCTATCTATTCATGTTATATTATTCTCCAGATAATATTGCATAATCAGGGCTATCTAATTTGACCAAACAAACAAAAAACTGCGTAAGCAACTTGTTCAGCTTGACAATGTTCCGTCTGTTGGAGAAAAAACAGGTGGAAAAAAAACTTTATTCTATCGCACCGGCAAGTCACTTTCGGATCTAGAACATAGTTATGGGCATGCTCTTCAAAACATTTAAGGCAAAATGGTAGAGAACCGTACACTTCATCATCATCATCATCATCATCAGCCCGTACATCGTACCGTACCGTACACTTGTATGACGGTAATGCGGCGTGCGCGCTGTCAAATATTTTCAATGTTTATTTTTTCTTTATTTTCTACTAAAATCTTATGCTTTTGCAAAAAACTGCGACCACTAAAGTATTTGAATGATTGTTAGGATAACACACATTTTTTTTGATAAAAATATCTTCTATAGAATCTGAATGAAGTTGATTCAATCCATTGAAGGGAACGTAAAAACGGGTGTTTTTTTTAGGAAATACGATTTTTTTCTATCGAGCCAAATTTCTTTAATCGTGTATCGGTGAACATATCCGATTAAAATATTTCAAGAAAATTTATTAAACAAAGAAATAATATCAATAAATCGAATTTAAAGGTCTACTTTTGAATATTCGTGATGACGAATCGTCAAATTTGAAGCATATTTCGTTTTAACAAGGTTACACAATATTTAAGATCTCGCAAGAAATCAAATGTGTCGTGGTAAAATGAAAACGGGAAATGAGAACGTAATCTGGATATTCTTCGACAGCCAAGCAAAAACGATGGAAGTGCTTTTCCTTCTTTTTAGTGTCCCATTTGCGGAGTCTTCGTGGCAGATGCTTCTCTGTGCATTGTTTTATGGACTTCTTTTACTGCAGAATAAAATGCATTGCCTTTATAGTAAAAATGTATTATACTCATCGTTGCAGTGAGACTTACGTAATGAAACGAAATGTAGGATGATTCGTTTTCAAGGACGTTTTATACCCTTCCCACAGAATTCGACAGAACCCGCCTTAAGCTGTGATTGCAAGCCGCACGCTGAGTCCAAAAAACAAAACCCACGTCCCGCGCCTGTCTCACCTCCACCCGCGTAATGTTGCCAGCTTAGACATTACTTACCCGTTTATGGTTAAATGTTTTAGGTCAGATACTATTCACACACACTTTTAATGAAATCAATATACTATAAGTAAATAAAAATATAATTACTAGCTACTACTTTTTATACATATACAAGGTTATAATATGTTTGGGGTGTACAAAGCTGAAAGGGTACTCATCATTATCATCATCATTGCACTCATCTTTATAAACGACTTTTACTATGGTACTTGAAATTGCGGAAAAAAACAGCGGTTCATAGAAAAAAATCAGTTATTCATAATGGTGAGCACAATGGTACCTCTTTTTTGGTGGCTTAGTGCACCCCAAACAGACAACCCGTGTACTGCATATTAAACGTGAAACTAACTTATACTCCGTTTTTTAATCTTAGATCTTTTATGTAAACAAAGGGGTTACCAGTGCAAAAAATATGATTCATAATGGTTGTTTACAATATTTAATCCTTTTAATCCATTTACAAATTTTTGTGTCTGTACTATTCACCGTTGAGGAGTTCCCTCGCCGGAAGTCAACCCTGGATGCGGCAGCCATGTCATGATGGAGTTTAGAACATGCTATATTATAGTTAAATCGATTTACAAAATTTCGCGCCTTTGCTGTTCGCCGTTGAGGAGTTCCACTATCAACCTCCTGGCTCTATCATCAGATCAGCTCAATAGTACCAGATTATTGCATTGTTACTAAACTTACATAAGTATGCAAAATTTCAGCGCAATAGGAAACCGGGAAACCGGTCAAATATTGTTAATTAGTTATTTTTTCCTCGATTTCCTTGAGATTCCATCATCAGATGGAAAGGACCACCTCGGGAGTATATTTATACCCTTTCGAATTAAAAATTTATCTTTTAAATCGGTTCACAATTGACGAAAATATCTTGAACATACAAAAAAAAAACATACATACAGTCGAACATAGTACCTCCTCCTTTTTGGAAGTCGGTAAAAAACCGATTGCCCCATACAAAAAGTTCACCGATTTCCGACAAAATGTATGGGACAGTAGATTTTTCTTCAGTAGAATTTTCAAAAGCAGCTGAACAAAAGTTGTACAGACAAAATTCCCCTAAAAGCACGCTGACTAAGTGATTACCAGTAACCCTGTATAACTATTTGTAAGCTGTTAAGATTTTTTGAAAATAAGTATATAATATAGAACTACCAACCAATAAAAGTTTTCATTCTAGGGAAAATTGCAACTCTCGATATTTGGCAACACCGACAAAATGGAGGTATCATTACTTACGACAATGAAAGACTGAACAATTTATTCAATTATCAAATAAAAAAAACATCTAAATGCGCTACTTTCGTATGGAATGTGATCCCATCTTGTTTTTTTTGCAGCCCAGCTGAATTTTTACACGTTAGGACGACACAGGAAGGCATAACTTAAATAATATTGCAACGGTAAAACACGTCACGCGCGATTAATGGTCACAGAGTAACTAATCGCGTTCGCGTAAAACTAGTCTATATTTGAGTAGTTTTTGTCGCTTCACTATTGGGTTCGTTCATGCCTTCTGGTTTTTTCTGTATTCTGAGACCCTTCCATGTTTGTTTTATATTCCTCCTTGCCGTCAACTCTGATTTTGAAATTTTTTATGACAGCTGGAAAATTGTAACGACGTCTTTTTTGACATATTCTGAGAACCAAATCGACCAATGGGATAGGGGCAACAAACCCGATAGTAATTTGGACTTTTAGAAAATAATTGTACCCATTTTATTTTTATTTAACATCTTTGAAATTATTTATACTAATATTTTATTTGACATTTTGAAAATTGTAATAGATATTATTTTATTTGATGTTTAGATTATAAGCCTGACATTGTTTACTTTTACTTTTAATTGTAGTTTTTGAATTCATTAATATTGTTGCTAATTATTATTTTTCTGTGTTACTGTGTGAGGATCATATCGTTTTTATGTCAAAAAACAAATTTAATTTAATTTAATTTAATTTATTTTAATTTACAAAATAATTTTTAATAAATAATAATTTAATAATTTTATTTAATTGCAATATAAAATGGGGCGTTTTTCTATCAACTTAAAATTGGTAAAAGAATCGCCAGAATCGAAAAAGAATAGTTTTTTTACGTTCCTTGAAGTGACTAACGTGTCTTTTTTTAGAACCAGTCATACCAAACTAGATAAACTGTTAATGTAAGATGATGCTATAATGTAGATTACAGATAATATCTTAAGGCAAAATACAAAATCACGGAAGACAAGCATACCTACCTAACCATCTCCACCTAATCATACCCAAAGCCACAAAGGTATAACTATTATTAATCTGTGCCCATACCGACATCAAAAGGCAAACGCCGCAGCATCGTTAACGGCCTTAGCACATCACCGCAGCCAAACGCAGCTTGTGAACGATGATGGCACTGCGAGCGTTGTAACTTACCGCAATGCATGCCCTACTCTCCCGTCCAGACAGCTGAGTGTAGTTTTTTTTTACATTTTTAATATTAAATATATTACTGGCGATTTTCTAGTGTAATTCCGCTTCTACGTCGTTTCGAGTACAATAAGGATTTTGGGTTAAATATACTAGAAATTCGTAATAGACAAATTAAAAACGGACTTCCACAAAGTAACGCCTGATTCAATTAACTATATTACTGGGTTTTAAGTTTTCAGTTCTGTCGGCAGTCTCCACGACAGCTTTTTTGTGTTAGCCTGTAATTGTCCCACTGCTGGGAAAAGGTCTCCCCAATTCCTTCCACTGGTCTCTATCCTGGGCCAGCACCGACCAACCTTTTAAACCTCCTTCGCTCGTCGCACCATCTGCTCCGGGGGTTTCGATCAAGAATGTACATTCTTGATCGAAGTCCTGGGGCAATCTTACTTTTGAGAAAATGAGAAATTATCAATCGCAATGAAGTCACTAGCAATTGCGACGGTATGCTAAGGGCGTAATTTCACTCCTAATTATCTGATTAATTATTAAAGTCGCTTGCTAACAGAGATTTGGGATCCAAGTTAAAATCTTGATGCCAGGTTTGTGTTAACTGCGACTAACTCAGGAATCATTGTAATGAAAAGATAGGTAGAGAGACGATGAATACATAGTTCGGGGCCAATGGATTTATTGATTTAAAACCGACTTTTAAGAAGAGGTTCTCAATTTTAACACTTTTTCAGTGAACTTTGTACTCGACCCCTAACATGCACGCTACGGTACAAGTACAGTAGCGCTTAACCACTTGTAGCGCTACACGAGTTCAAAGTTAAAATAATCTCTACATAGTATAAATTGAAGTCGCTTTTTGCGTCTGTCTGTCTGTATGGCCGCTAACTCCTCCTAAACCACGCAACGGATTCCGATGCGGTTTTCACCATCAGTTAGATACATTTTCACGGAAGGTTTATATATATAACTAGCGACCCGCCCCGGTCGCACGTAAATTACACCCGTGCGAAGCCGGGCGGGCAGGTCGCTACCGAACTTCAGAATAGTAAGATCTAACAAATCTATTGCTATTGCAAAATCAACAGGCGGTCCAACAATATTTGTATTATAAGAGCTGATTCAAAAACTACTGAGCATGTAATTCAGCATTCACGGGAAGACGAGTCTTCCCGTGAACATGGTGCATGTAACTGCGCTGAAATATCAGGAGCTCATTCCACAACCTTACCACGGTAAATATCCCGCAAATAATCATATAACTTTAGTGAACAACCGTGATAGTTTAAAACAGTGTTTTACTGAGCCACAGCTTATGAAATTGTTGTGGGAACACCTCAGGAAGTTTTTCTACGTGATTGATAAAAATCACGTAAATTGGTTAACAAATCTATTATATTAGTAATTGCTGTACATAGGTACATAAAAATATACGGTCCGAATCTAAGATATTTTTACCTGTAGATAGGTTGTGCCCGCCAACATAATATTGACTTGCTAGACGAATGCAAGGCTTGCTGCCCGACTTCTTTCAGCCGTCTCTCAGCCATGCACTCCGAGTGTCCACAACAAATTGTATTTTTGTCTCTTTCTAACAACAGATATAGCGTAAAAATTATTTCATATTCTTTCCCTTGTTTCACAAAATGCACATATAGATGCACATAGACATAGAAACTCTTTATTGTGTACACCAGAAATACAAATTACAAAACGATAGAAAACACTTACGAGCTAGTGCCACAAGTGGCGGCCTTATCGCTAAAAGCGATCTCTTCCAGGCAACCATATACAATTATACATGCGCAGGTAAGCTATGCTATGCTATGTTATGTTATATACTGCGTTTAGTCAGTTTTTAAAGACGTGTTGTTCGCCTATAACGTCTCTATCATTACACCTCACTAGCCCGAACTGGGAATTTCACTTTTTCCCCTTAGAAATTTCTGTTAAATGCTATTGAATAAAACACCATTCGATGAGCATATCCGGGAAACATGTTTGAGCTGTTAAACGGTAATTCTACGAAACGGTATACATATTCAATCATGTATGTAATCATCATTATGAGTCTGTCATACGTGTAATAAAGGTTGACATAGACATATTAGAGCTGTCATTCCGTCCAATACGTCAAGTGCAGTAATCCGTGACGTAACAGGAAAACAACGATACGATACCGATATTTGTGTATCAATACTGAATAAAACAGAGAGATTTCTCCAAACAAGAATAAGCTACCGGACTGGTATTTAATTTATAAATATAAAAGACGATGTGTGTAGTACGTATGTTCCTTATGAACCCCGAAATGGCTTGACCGATTTTGATGGCATTCTCACTGGCAGCAAGGTAGCTAATGTTATATGGAGTAATCCCGGCGGTTGAAACCGCAAGAGGCCACTTGTATTATTATAAAAGACGATGTGTGTATGTATTTATGTATGTAATATATATATATATGTTACATTTGTATAAGTTTAATAATTTCAGTTTTCGATAATTTACTGTTTTTTAAGTTGTGCATAATAAAATTCCGAAACGGCAATAAAACATTCTAATATCATACATATTATATTGTTGTGGTTGTGATTCAGTTTAGAGGTTAAAAGGGGCCAAAGAGGTTAAGGTTAAAGGCCTATCAGCAGTGGGCGTCTTCTGGCTGATGATGATGATATAATGTTTCTTATGGACTCCAAAACGGCTGGACTAATTTTGATAAAATTTTCAAGCAATTTTCAGACTAGCCCAGCGAGTAATGTTGGTTGGCGAGTGTTTATATATTTTCCCTACATAAAGCATGAATTGAAGTGAAAATTACACATTACGCCATTGAAAAAATATCAATTTTTGTCAATGTATCCAATATGGCATCTAATATGAGTATTACAACAGACTGTGTAGCTAGATCTCTAGATTTCAATGGCGTAATAAAAAAAAGCTTACTTTGCTATATGTCTCTCTGGTTTGATGCCCTCGATATATATTTTATCATTATCAGCCTATCATGGGCTCCTATCATGATCACAGGCCTTCTCTCAGAGAGAAAAAGGATGGGCCGTAATATATTGTATTGTATTGTATACCATGCTGGCTCAGTGTATGTTGGTGAAGTCTTTGAACTTTTGAGATTCTTGGACATTTCCGGTTTCCTCACGATGTTTTCTTTCACCGTTGTTGAGCGATGGCATCGAAAGTATCTAAACTGCACATAATTTACTTAAGTCATTGGTGGAGGGCCGCGGATCAAAATGGGTGCTGTTAGATTGTAAAGCGTCCATGCTACCGTCCTGAAACCATAATATATATACATATATAAAACTTCGTTATGTATGTTATGTGTATCTGTAATAAAGCGCCTTTATTTTAAAAAAGCCTCACCATCATCATTTCAGCCATAGGACGTCCACTGCTAGACACATGCCTCCCCCATCTATCTCCAAAAGGGCCGGTTGGAAGCAGTTTGCATCCAGCGTTTCCCTGCGGTCTCTTATAGGTCGTCTGTCCATCTTGTGGGTGGACGTCCTACGCTGTGCTTACCGGTCCGTGGTCTCCATTCGAGAACCTTTCGGCCCCATTGGCCATCTGTTCTGTGTGATATGTGCCCTGTCCACTGCTACTTCAACTTGCTAACCCGGTGGGCTATGTCGGTGACTTTCGTTCGTCTACGGATCTCCTCATTTCTGATTCGATCTCGTAGAGAAACCCCGAGCATAGCCCTCTCCATAGCTCGTTAAAAAAGCCTACGGTACGGTATATTATTATATTCACGGTTTCGAAGTTTATAAAAGTAAGTATCTGTGATTTTCTCTCATTCGTGTGAATCAGAGTATATAGACCATGCGTTAACCCAGATACGCGGGATAAGAAATATGACACGATCCCTGGATATTTTGCAAGGGGATGATCTCTTAATGCGATTGTTTATACGTACCGCTTCACGCTTGACACGATTTTGACTTTGTTTTGTTGTCTATCTTTTATTACTGTTTCCAGTACTTCCGTGGTCATCATCATCGGGGTCGTCTTCCTTCCCGTGGTTTGGAAGGTAAGGAAGAGGCGTCAAGACATTTATCTCCGTGCCGAGGCTGGGCGCTGGGGCACAATGACCCCACGGAAAGTGTCTTGTGAGGGCGCGAGTGCCTTGCCGATCCTCGAACGCCCTCTGTGGTCCGGAGGTGGGGGGGTACGAGCAAGCTCGAGCGGCCTCCTGGAGCTACTGGCGCATGCTTGGCTAGGACATTTTCCATCTATCTCCTATCACTTTTATGTTTAAAACTCATTATACGAATAGAGTAAAATATTTTTTTTATTAACTAGCGGTCCGCCCCAGCTTCGCACGGGCGTAGATATATGTCACCCGGGGATAGTGTAGCTTCCCAACAGTGAAAGAATTTTCAAATCGGTTCAGTAGTTTCGGAGCATATTCAATGTAAACTAACAAACAAATAAAGAAACAAACAATCAAATCTTTCCTCTTTATAATATTAGTATACATATAGATAAGGCTTGCGTTTGACTGCCATCTCGCCTGATGTTAAGCGATGATGCAGTCTATGATGGAGCACGTTTGCCTACATTGGATAACACCCATTCAGGCAGCGCATTCCACAGACTAGCAGTTCACACAATAAAAGTGTAATCATAGCGCTTCGAACGGCTTTTCGGAATATCAACCATAAAGTGGTGACAATTTTTCGTGCCCACTCTGGCAGTCCGATAGAAAAATGGGCGGGGGGAGGTAATTAGATCACGCAGATCCAATTCACACTTTCCGAAATATCTTCGATAAAAAACTATAGACTAGCAACTTTGCGCCTATGCTCACCTAAGAAGCTTAGTCCGAACTAAGGATTCGTTGCTGATGAGCTTCTTGGCACGTTTCTCAATAGACTCCAATGCTCCAAGCTGGTACTTAGCTGATCCATCCCAAAGGTGAGAGCAGTATTCGACGCACTAACTTGTGCTTGGTACAGTTAATCGAGTTCAGTAAAATGTTACCAACATTTTGTAACTTATAACTACTTAACTGACATCGCCTTCCCCAAGGCGTCGGAAACGTGACCTTATAATATTCGGAAATAGGCTGCCAGCGTGAATATTCCCGATTCTTGATAGTCATTCTTATTGATTAGCTATCAACGAGGCACGAAGCCAACTCGATTAAGTTATCTTAACTGCAGATTGTGCAAGGCTCTCTTTTCTTACAAAATGAAACCATTTCTTAGAAAATATTCGTGAAATTTCGGCTGCGATCCAGAATGTTATGTTCATGCTAGGTTTATTCCACAAAAGCCTACTTTGGCACAGTGGTTAATTTTTTTTTTACTTCATGGCATCCTAACGACTTCTCAGTGCAATAACATAGCATGTGGATTGTCTTTAGACGTTCAACAATGGACAGTCCTACTGATAGCTTTGTTAATAAAGGCACTTGCCAGTAAAAAAAAAATTGACGGATAAAAGGCATAATGCATATTAATAAGTTATCGCTGGACACTTTTTGGAAAGGAAACGCTTAAAAACGGTGTAATTTATTATTATAAAAAAAAATCGGTAAGTATGTACAGCGTTTATCGCGTAGACGACAATGACGGTCGTAATTTCAAATGTGGTAAGAGACTCTTTGTCGAAACAGCAAAATGCCACTTACCACATTTGACATTTTCACCGTCGAAATAGGAAAAGCATTGTTTCGAATCGTTATTGTTATTTTTTTGTTTTGTTTTTATAATAGACTAGCTGACCTGACAGACGTTGCCCTGTCTTAGAAATGTCAAACACGCAAACTCAAAAATGAAAATCTTAATTTTTTTACACCTTGGGTTACATTATTGGAGTTTTAGTAAGGATCCTTATTTAAAAAAAATATATAGCCTATGTTACCCGGAGATAGTGTAGCTTCCCAACAGTGAAAGAATTTTTCAAATCGGTTCAGTAGTTTCGGAGCCTATTCAATGCAAACAAACAATCAAATCTTTCCTCTTTATAATATTAGTATAGACTAGTGGTCCGCCCCAGCTTCGCACGAGTTTAGTTATAACCTATGTCACCCGGGGATAGTGTAGCTTCCCAACAGTGAAAGAATTTTTAAATCAGTTCAGTAGTTTCGGAGCCTATTCAATGCAAACGATCAAATCTTTCCTCTTTAAAATATTAGTATAGATAAGTTTACGCTTGGCCGCCATCTCGCCTGATGTTAAGTGACGATGTGGTCTACGATACGCACTCTCGACTTGAAGACCCCCAGATTGTAACTGACGGGGAACACCCATTCAGGCAGCGAATTCCACAGACTAGCAGTTCGCACAATAAATGTGGAATCACGGTTCACGGTGGTCACGCTTCGTACGGGTTTTCGGGGTTTCGTCTTTCAGTCATTGTACAAAAGATCTACTGTATTTGAGTATACTAACTGAATTGATGATCTACTATTTACCTTACCTTACTATTTACTACTGTTTCTTATTGGCCTACAGAACCCTAAACAGTGATAAAAGGAAATGTCGGAAACTTGTTAGATACAATAAGGCATTAAGGATATAGTTCCCCGTGAGAGTAGTGATTACCTACAGTTCTTATTTAGTTTTTGTTAGAGCTTACCATTATAGATTATTGGGGTACTTATTGTTTATTGGACTATTTATTAATACGTATACACTCATCATTAGGACGACGAATTTTTAAAACGGCGTTTTAATGTTTTATTTTAAGTTCATAGTTTGGCGTCAACGTGAATAAAACATGTCACCTGATTGTATTATTTCCTCATCATCATCATCATCGTCATCATCAGTATCAGCGAGAAGACATCCACTACTGTTCATAAGCCTCCCTCTTGCTTCCTGTACCACCAGCGACTCTCACAATGTCGTCGGTCCATCTAGTGGGAGGCCTGCCTACTCTGCTTATTATTATTTTCCTAAACTTGTGTATTTATGACCTTAAGGGGCCTGTATACCATCTGCAGCTCTCTCGCTCGCACATTTTCACATTATTGAAGATATAAAATCAATGAGTGTGAATTTCCAAAAAGTAACTAAATCACGTTTGTCTTGGTGTCTATCGTAATATTACAAGAAAGAAAGAGTAGAATATATCTAACACAAAATTCCATCCAAATAAACTAACTAAAGTTCTTGTATCTTTTTTCAAAATTTTCACTTATTTGCATTTATGGAGTGGGTAAAAATTATATTTATAAAGAGACCAATTTCTAAAATGCACAAAAGATGTACAAACTTCATTATTTACAAAAGGCCAAACTAATTCAAATCCCTGGCTAGAATCACGTAGCTGGTCGCAGTTCGTCGTGATTGCACTTTTAAAATAGCGCTCAAATGGCCAGGACGTGTAGCGTAACACCTGCATGCAAACTACTTGCAATTTCTTACCAGGCAAGGTAATTTGAAATGCAGACGCTTTTCTATCTTCAAAAATAAGCAGCAAATTGTGTTTCCGTTTTTAGTTTTAGGAGTTGAAAAAAGCAAAGTGATGTAAAAATCACCATACAAAATTATAATAGCTTTGGAAGGCCACCCCAAAGACGCTCGACTTGCCACGTGGCAAGAAATGCACAGTTCACTTTCAAATTACATTGTCCCTGCCGAAGAGCTCCCTCCAGGCCATAAAGAACCATGGCCCACTTGGGAAACCCTAAACCGACTTCTATGCCAAGTGGGCCGAAGTCGGGATAATATGGTAAAGTGGGGTTATATAAAAGGCCAGGATACCGAATGTATTTGTGGTGTGAACCCTCAGACAATGTCACACTTGATGGAGTGTGCAGATTGTCCTACAACTTGCACACTAGACGACCTGAATGAAGTCACGGAGAGTACCATTGGGGTGGCAAAATTTTGGTCTAAAAACTTAATTCGAAAACATACGAAGTTATAATTATTTATACACAGTAATTGGGGAAGAAAGGTTCTGGAGTGGAGACCACGAACCGAAAGACGCAGCGTAGGGAGGCCTCCCACTAGATGGACCGACGACATTGTGAGAGTCGCGGGTATCCAGTGGATGCAAAAGGTGAGCTGTCGTTCAGTGTGGAAGTTAAAGGGGGAGGCGTATGTTCACCAGTGGACGTCTGATGATGATGATGATACACAATAATTTACACGATAATTTACGAAACACCGACTCGAAAGAAGAATAGCTAATTTGGGCAAACTGTCCCTTACGTTAATTGATACTTCAGGAAGGAATCGACAACTTAATGAGAAGATCTGAAATAGTTATTTATGATACAAGTGCGGAAAGTTGGTTATTACAAACGAGTAGACGAATGTAAGCCCGAGACGAAGTCGAGGGCTTACCATAGTCACGAGTTTGTAATAACCAATCCGCACGTGTGCCATACAACGTTTTACAACACATTTGCGAGATAAAAACAAAAAATGGAAATTAAAAAAATACCGTAACGTACACGCACGGTGCTATACAACGGAGCGTGCGGACAAATTCATTATAGCACGCTCCGTTGTATGATGCGTTTCATTACAGCACGCTCCGTTGTATGATGCGTTTCATTACAGCACGCTCCGTTGTATGATGCGTTTCATTACAGCACGCTCCGTTGTATGATGCGTTTCATTATAGCACGCTCCGTTGTATGATCCGTAATGTTTAACTTTCGAAAGATGTATTCAGTTATCGTAAGTGCACTTTTTGAGCAAATGTATTGTAAAATGATTTTTCACAGAGTTTATTTTAGTTTTAATTCCCTGTCAAGCCTTGCAAGTTGATTTACGATGAATTTAACCTTGCGTAGCTCTTTTCGGGTGTGACCATGCTTTACCAATAATTTGGCTACTGTACGTTTGCAATTTGTTACCAATACATGTCATACAAAACTGTATGTGTGTTGCTAAAAGATGAATAAATAACCCAAAGTTCTGAATAAAGCGACGTGTCACCATAAAAATCAAACTCTCCCGAGGCAGTCAGTTTAAAATAATCGTGAATGACATCCGCGCATATATTGCGAGATTAAAAAAGGTCCGCACCATAAAAGCAGTTTATAGCTTTATGGCCATTATGGGAAACCTAATAAATACAATAATATGCATAGTCCCATGAGTTCGGGTAGTGATTGAAATGTAAATAGCTTTGGGACCTTCATTAACTTGACAGTCGGGGTTCGGTCAATCGTTTCGTTTTTAGAGTTCCGTACCTCTAAAAAAAAAAACGGAACCCTTATAGGATCACTTCGTTGTTCGTCTGTCTGTCCGTCTGTCTGTCTGTCTGTCCGTCAGTCAAGACTCTTATTCTCAAGAACGCGTAAAGGTATCAAGTTGAAATTTATACTAAATACTTGAGTCTACTGTTTCTTTCGGCTGTAAAAAAATAAAGGTTGTAAGTCAACGCAATCAAAAGATATGAACGTTTATGTCGCATATTTTGCGATTTCACAGGGGAATCAAAACTTATAGGGTACTTCCCGTTGACCTAGAATCATGAAATTTGGCAAGAGGTCTCATAGCACATATATAGGAATAAATCCAAAAGTCATAAATTTGAAGTTATATCATTTAAAAATAATTATTTTGCTATTACAAACTTACATTTTGTAGTTGGAATGTATCGAAGAACCTTATTGTCAACTACAAAGTTAAGTTTGTCTTTTAATATTTCAACTTCAGTTAGTTTTTTTTTTGGACTCGCGCTCTTTATGTCCAGTGTATCCTTCCAGCGGAACCTTTAGAGTACGAGTCCTACTCGTACTCGTCCGGTTTTTTTTACATAATATTATTATGTTACTTCCTAAATTTACGCAAAAGCATTTCTGTTTGTGTGTTCTCTTTCACGTTTAAACGAAGCCTCATATCAAAATAAGTATAAAGGTTTAGTTGAAGCTTTTGCTAAAAATGGAGTTCATCATAATCAGCCTTTTAACAGTCCACTGCTGGACTTTTAGCCTACTCTCGAAAGGGTGATTGGGCCATATCCACCACGCTGGCCCAGTGCGGGTTGGTGCATTCACATACGCTATTGAATTCCTTCTCCGTACGTATGCAGGTTTCCTCACGATGTTTTTCCTTCACCAAAAAGCCAGTGGTATGAAAATCCGTACATAAGCTCCAAAGAGCTCATTGGTACGGGCCCGGGGTTAATTAATATAAAATGTACCCTAAAATTATGATTCCTGTGGAGTTTACTACAACGAAAAAACAGCGAGACGAATATTTTTAATATTGTAATTTAAACCTGTATCAAAATTTTAGCAAACAAAAAAAATTGGTTGTAGTAAATATAGGTATATCAACTCACATACTATCTTCGTTTCTCCGCCGTACAAAATTCGATATTCTAATATGCTCATCAAGATTCCAATATTTTTCCATTCGGCATCTCTCGATGAGGCTCATTTTTCGAATCACTAAAGGAATGTTAAAAAGGTATTTTTGGCTTGAGGAAAAATTCTTTCTTTATTAGCCGCGCCTGGATATTGGCGTTCCACGATATTTGAGATACGATTCCACAAGTGATGCTTTATATCGCCATACATTATAAATTAGTAAGTATCTAGGTACATGTAGACAACTGTCGTTATTTTCATATATTTTTAGAGTTCCGTACCTCAAAAGGAAAAAATTGAACCCTTATAGGATCACTTTGTTGTCCGTCTGTCCGTCTGTCCGTCTGTCAATTCAAGACCCTTTTTCTCAGGAACGCGTAAAGATATCAAGTTGAAATTTATATGAAATACTTAAATCTACGGTTTCTTTCACGTAGTCAAAAGATATGATCGTTATGTCGTATATTTTCGCATATTTTGCGATTTCACAAGGGAAACAAAACCTATAGGGTACTTTCCTAGACCTTGACCTCCTCCTTCTCCTCCTTGATCTAGAATCGTCAAATTTGGCACAAGACAAGACCTTACAGCACATACAAAGGAATAAACCCGAAAGTCATAAATTTGAACTTGTATCATTTAAAAATAATTATTTTGCTATTACAAACTTACATTTTGTAGTTGAAATGTATCGAAGAACCTTATTGTCCACTACATAGTTAAGTTTGTCTTTCAATATTACAACTTTTTGGTTGTTTTTTATTTGTTTGGACTCGCGCTCTGAGGTTTTCATACAACGGAACCCTCAGAGTGCGAGTTCCACTCGTATTTGTCCGGTTTTTTTATAATAATGCAAAAAAACCTCTGCATTATTGTAAAACAAATTGTAAAAATATTTAATACGGTTTTCGGAATATCAACCATGAAGCTTTTCATGCCCACTCTGGCAGTCCGATAGAAAACTGGGCAGGAGTTAGACCATGCAAATCCGATGCACACTCTCCGAAATGTATCCGAAAAACCAATAGACTAGCAACTTTGAACTGCAGACTGCTTGAAAGAACAGCATGAGCTCGGCCTTCACCAGATTCAGTCACCGATACCTTATATCTTAGAATAACTACTCGGAGAAGGTAGGTTTCCAAACAACGCCTTCTCAAAACGTAAGCTACAAATTCGCTTTGTAGCTTACGTTTCGATTGGTATTTTAAACGATTTAAGGCAGAAAATTAATGGATTACCTGTGGAATGTCACACTATAACTCTTATGCTGCTTTTCTGATTTGTTGTGGTACGATTTCACCGCGCAAATTGTTTTAGTAATTTTTTTTGGAGCCATATATGACACCATTTGAATGGCTGAAATTTTTCAAATGTACTTGGTTTCTTTGTGTAGTTATTCTGAGCCTTACCTTTTGGTTATAAGTTTTTCTAACTTTTAAGAACCATTAACCATCAATATAGCTAACATTTTTGTTGGTTTAAGTAACGACCGCTTAGGGTAAAATACATTAGTCAAGTTAAGTAGGTACTTGTTAACTGAACTGAAAATAATGACTTTGTTTCAAACATATTTACAAACCACAAAGGTTATAAACCGAAAAAACGAGCGCTGTTTAACGCTCGATAAGGCCCATTAAGGCGTCACTTTTTGCGTTATTTACCAAAAAACGCTTAATCTGGAGTCGTAGCTTAGAGACTCGGGAAAAGGACTTAACGCGAGATGGACGATGGAAATGCTTTACCTTAGCTAGGTTGCGCTTCGTGGTTTTACTTGTAAAATACTTGTAAAAGATGTAAAAACATTTTGTCTTGTCTTTCTTGGCATTCAAATTTCTACGTAACATCAATTTGTAGTCATTTGAACGGTTGCTGCTAGAGAACTGAGCGCTACCGTGTTTTACATGGGATGTACAAAATTTGGAGCAGTTCAATGAGGTCAACCCCACAAAGACGCCACACAAGCAATCGCGGTAACTGCTAAGAAAAGCCCATTCGCTAGTTCATATAAATGACCTGTCAAATTACGGGCCTTGTCATCATCAGCCAGAAGACGTCCACTGCTGAATATAGGCCTCCCCCTTTAACCACCACACTGAACGACGGCCTGCCTTTTGCATCCACTGGATGCCCGCGACTCTCACAATGTCGTCGGTCCATCTAGTGGGAGGCCTACCTATACGCTGCGTCTTTCGGTTCGTGGTCTCCACTCCAGAACTTTTCTTCCCCATCGGTTATCGGTTCATCGAGCGATGTGGCCTGCCCATTGCCACTTCAACTTGCAAGTTTTAACAGCTATGTCGGTGACTCTGCTTCTTTGACGAATATCTACGTTCCGGATTCTATTGCGCAAAGAAACTCCGAGCATAGCTCTCTCCATTACCCGCTGAGCCTAATACAAGTTTCAAATCTCCCGAAAATTTCAAAACGTTTTTGGCATTTTTTGGCATAAATAAATTAATAGTTAACATTATTACCGTCGCACCAGTGAGAGCAGTGTGACGATTAGTCGGCCGCAGTAGAACAAACGGGAATTATTTTTCTCGTTTGTTCTACCAATAAAACAAACGGGAATTATTTTCCCGTTGTGGCATAACTTCGTCGACGCTACCAGCTCCACTCTGAGTTCTCTGAAGTACAAATACGGGTAAGTTCGAATAGAGAGTAAACAAAAGTCCAAATGAGTAGGAAGTAGACCTAATGCGTCAACTGACCTGATTTTCATACATTTAGTTTATATTACACGGGAATACTATACGGACTGCACGAACTTACTATATCTTGATCATACCTGAGTAATTCCCGTGTAAACAATATGAGACTTGGTTTTTAGGGAAATACAAATCAGAAAAGTTGACCGGAAAATCGGCAAATTCGGAATCAACTATAAGTGTTTTTCTATCAAGCTCAAACAAATGTATATGTTGTTGAATATAATAGCTCAAAAATATTGGTAATAGTTCTAACAAATTTATTTAAATTTGGGCAGGACATCTATTGGTAGCAGATCCGAAAAAAAAAATTGAAAAAAACTACCCGGCTCCATTATCGGGTCAGTTTGATGGTACTGAAATAAATAAATAAATATTCGGGACTTTTTGCACACACGGTCATCTGACCCCAAACTAAGCAAAGCTTGTGATATGGCTGCCAGAGACTGATATACATACATATATAGTTTTAAATACATACTTAAATAGATATTAACAACCAGATATAGAACAAACACAAATGTTCATCACACAAATGTTTGTCCTACGTGGGAATCGAACCCACGCCCTCAGGCTCAGAAGGTAGGTTCACTACCAACTGTACCAACGGGCTATCGAAAATACATTGTATTGTCATCATCGCCACGCCACTTATCCATATCTCCCTTGTTTGTCTGATCTGAGATATAAACGGCCTAAAGTAGTTATTTAAGGCAAATGTCTCACTTTCCGGAACTCTCAAAACAGTCTCTTAATCTCTCCCTTGTTGATTATCCCCACTTCGTTGTCTATTCTATTAAATAAACAACATTATTATTTTCAATTTCCTTTTGCCGTCTCGCCCCGTTACAATATGTATGAGCATCATCCATCACAGTGGAAAATGGCCAGTAAAAAACGTAATTATCTACAAATAAGGAAATAATAAAAAAATACTTTAAATTTGATAACCGTTTGGAGTAAGTGTGGGAAGAATAGGTGACCAAAAGTGGACCTTTTTATATGAAGAAAAAAAAACTGGTATTTTCCTTTACGCAGATTATAACATTAAATGAATACAATTTGGAATTCAACTAAAGCCATAAAGATGGATCACAGCTATGAATATTTCTGTTCCATGGGGATTGCCCAAATTTTCTGACTTTATAGTTTTATGTTATTTTCTAAAAGTATAGACTATTTTAAGATACTAATTTGAATAAATTTGTTTTCCATAAGGTAGTTATATTTTTATTATTATTTAAGGATGTATTTTTTTTAAATGAGGTGACGTTACCAGCGGCATTATGTTAGTTCGTGTCGTAGAGGGTATACTTAGCCTATGGTTCGTGTAGATGTCTATACAAAAAAAAAACTTACTTGTAGCATAGTTTCATCTGTCAATGTCATTAGTTGCATTGTTTTTTTTGTAATCGGCTAAGAACATTTTCTACATAACGCCAACGCTGACGTCTTTCAAGGGTTAACAAAGGTCAATCATACTTATTCAAAAATATTCGTCATCAGCGCTTATTTTTAAATAAAAATGTATGTATAGGTAACCAGTAAGTCTATTGCTCGAAATGGTTTTGTAATTACAATCTATAAAAAAATATGAACAATCCCGATTGAGTTGTATCACTTTGAGTTAAACTTTTGATCATTTAAGGAAACGACCATTCAAATAAAGCAACCAGTTTGGTCAAGCGAAATTTGACAAAATACGACACCAGATGCAATGGCAAAAAATAAACAAATATACCTAAAATACACCGTAACGCTAAAATTCTAATACAAGTATAACCAATCAATATCGAAAAAGAGCTCATAACTTTTCATCGATCAAGCATTTTAAGAACCACCGCAACTTGCTGTCGATTAAAAATGTACCAAAATGTTAATACCACATGTTTTAAACCACCACAAAACTCAATAACGAAATTACCAGTTATAGGATGGTAATGAACAGAAACTTGTCACCGACTCGTACTTGGCCATTATTTATTATTTGTTGTTATATTTTAGAGTGTACTATAATCATGTTAAGTTTGACGCTTGTACGTATTACCGTATTTATCGTTTTTACATTAGAGCTAATGCAAAAATACGTTAAAAAAGACGTTTGCTGCCTTTTCTTATTGGCTTTTTGAATTTTAATTTTCTTTAAGTTCTTAGTTGATCCGCCGTTATATTACATTCTGTGAAAATTTTCAGTTGGCTATCTATTACGGTTCGAAATATATAACCGTTAATAGGTAGGACAGACAGACAGATGGACAAACAGACAGACATCGTAGGCTTAGTAATAGGGTCCCGTTATTACCCTTTGGGTACGGAACCCTAAAAACTGTTAAAAAAAACATCTCTACCTGTGGCCACGGACACTGCAAGTTAAAAACATCAGACATTAAAATAATGTAAAATACACGCAATAAAATCAGCTAATAGTGTTTAATTTCAACATAATTATTGTAATAATCGCGAAAACCAAAGAAAACATTATTTTGAACTACTTCAATAATTTTAGACCCCAAGACACAGGCTGAGCCGAGTGCTAATTTCATTGCCTAATAAATGATTATGATATTATTTTTTTTCTATTTGGTATAAGATATATGTTAGAGAGAAAAATGAAAAATGGACCAGAATAATATCAGAGTGGTACCCGAGAGATGGCAAAAGAAATAAAGGTAGACAAATGAAACGTTGGGAAGATGACCTCAAAAGAGTTGCCGGTCCAGAATGGATCAGAAGTGCAAGAGACAGAGATAGGTGGAAGTCTTTGGAGGAGGCCTTTGTCGAAGGACAAGCTGTTGCCAGAAAAACCGACCGTCAACAATAAATTTAATGTAAATGTATTGTAAATATGATAAAAACAGTAATAAAGGCTTATTATTATTATATATGTTAGAGTTCAATTCATAGTTTGATAAAGTTTGACTTCTGTCTCTACTCATACAACGTTTAATCCGTCGTATAAAATATACTTTAATCCTGCAGAGCTGCCAATCACCTGTCAGGAAATAAGGTTGTTATTCCAAACGTTACGTTACGGACGTGCATTTATCAGGATATTGTTATGTCAACTTATTCAGTGGAAACAGTCGGAATGCAATGAAAATGTTTTATTTTCCGGCTATTGCGTAGAGACGTGGTGTATTGCTATCTTCTTTTTCCTTATATTTAAAAGGCGATGTGTGTATGTACTTTTGTTTGTTTTCTATGGACTCTAGAGCGGCTAGACCGTTTTTGACAAGTCTTTAACTGGCAGATAGCTGATGTTATAAGAAGTAATCCACGCGTGTGAACCATGAGGTGCAGCTAGTTTATTCTAAAAGTGAATAGAAAAATAATTAATTTTATTTTAATAAAAAACATAGTTTACAAAGTTAAATACCAAAATAAAGTCATATATTTTCCGTTTCGTAGCATCGAGATACTGGACCTATAGAGTCACAATCTCTCAATGAAAACAGTCAAAAAACGTCCGAGAGTCATTTTACATACATTGTATCGATCAGAATGCCATATTTTTTAGATGTTATCGCTAGCTAGTTTATCTATGATAGTGTTCAACGTTAGTTGTCCGCTATGTCATCGTAGCTCTGACATCGCGCGGCGTTGTAGTCGGATCGCGGTTACCTTGTAACTAACCAAAAAGTCTACGCAATTCGTAGCATGCGCCGAGTTTTGGTTCGCACATTTTTTTGGCACGATTGTGACTCCATTTGTATTGTATAATAATTATACATAGTTATTATTTTTAATAGGTAGCTTTTAAGATACCTAAAACTTTGAAATAAACTCTGCACTTAAAAATTATTGGTTAGATATTAAATCCTTCGACTTCCTAAGGACCTTCGGTACCGAAAATTAGCAGAACGTCTAAATCTACGATCGTTTAGTTTCAAACTTTCACAATCAATACGTCCCATTAAGCCTATCATAGATCATGATAGGACCTTTATCGTATGAAAATTTCAAGATTTATTACCCACTAAAATTGGTCACTAATCATAAAACTTATCAAAGCACTTTCAAAAAGTTTCCACTCAAAAAGATACTTCACTGAAACTTACAGTTCAGTCTAGATAAAGTTTTATGCTCTGATATGATGAAGACTCAGGTTAAAGCGTTTAACCTAAAAATGAACGTGGATCTTGGCTAAGCCATGAACAGACTATGTGCAATACTGCGGTGCAATACAATGCATTGTACCATGCAAAACTACACGCTTTACCCGACTAATCAAGAAAGAGGGTTATGTTTTTCGAGTGTGTGTATGTATGTATGTATAAATGATGGTTTCTTTGGCACGCCATACAGCCTATTTCGACATGTGAAATGTCATTATAATCGTTTTAATAGTAAGAGTGACATAAGGTACACGAAAATAAGATGGCGTCAGCGAAAATAAAATAAAGGGGTATAATATTAAGTCATCATCATCATCATAATTTCAGCCATAGGACGTCCACTGCTGGACATAGGCCTCCCCCATCGATCTCCAAAAGGGCCGGTTGGAAGCGGCCTGCATCCAACGTTTCCCTGCGGTCTCTTTTACGTCGTTTGTCCATCTTGTGGATTTACGTCCTACGCTGCGCTTACCGCACATACATACATACATACATACGTGGTTGGAACATAATAAAAATAGATAGATAGGAACTCTATGAAGTACTCGCATAGATGATTTATTATCCACGTTGAATGCATGTCTGCAAGTGGCGTTGCAGATATTATGTACGTAGCTTAAGAATTTGAAGGCATCCCTTAAAGTTATGGCTGGCAAGCATGCAAACTAAGAGTCTGGCGCGTGCAAGGAAAATGTAAATCTAGGAGGAATAGATTCTTGCGAGATACGGAACCGCTTGACAACCCTGTTGGCGATAAGCCAGGGTTACTAAAGACGAAGCTATGTCTAGGAGTAATAAAAAGTTTAGATATTGAGCTAAGTAAGCTTTGTTCTTTAAATAACTTGAGAAGGGGTCCCACCAGTTTCATAATATATTCAATTCATATGGTCGAT
This sequence comes from Agriopis aurantiaria, assembly GCA_914767915.1. Lineage (NCBI taxonomy): Eukaryota > Metazoa > Arthropoda > Insecta > Lepidoptera > Geometridae > Agriopis > Agriopis aurantiaria. Next base: position 19,126,966 of record OU611983.1, read on the forward strand.
GCAACTCGTGACCAAAATGCCGGCCTCTACTTTGCTCAAAGGGTGAGCATCGCCATACAACGTGGTAATGGGGCCAGCATTTTGGGAACAGTTGCCACTGGTAGCGGTTTAATAGAATGATAGTTAGTTTTTAATTTGTTGTTTTTTTTTTTTTTTTTGTATAATAGTTTAGTTATTTGTGTTAATAAAAAAACGATTAAAAATAAATGATTCCCATTTATATTACATACATATTATTTTAACTTCAATAATAAGCTTGCGCTTGACCGTCACCTCGCCTGATGTTAAGCGATGATGCGGTCTACGATGGAGCACGCTTGCCTAGAAGAAACCGATTCACTCGCGATTTAAAGACACTAAATATCATACTAAATATCGGGAAAACCCTTTCAAGCAGCGTATCCCACAGACCAGCAGTTCACACAATAAAAGTGGAATCAATGCACTTCGTACGTGTTTTCAGAATATCAACCAAGAAGCGGTGTTGCCATTTTGCTTCTACTCTGGCAGTCCGATAGAAAAATTGTCGATGTACAAAATTAAAAAAAAATGTTTAAAAAATCCAACTGATTTGGGAACCTCTTTCCTGAAGTCAGTTAAAACTGTAGGCCCAACTAATTTTATCAAATAAGCTTGTTCTAAATTTAAATCTGCGTAGTGACTTCACGCCATATATATATACTCTGACTTGTCATCACAAATTATGTTTACGAAGTTTCCGTACTCGAATAAAAGTTAGAGAAATATGCCAAAAATACGCTCCTACAAAATGTAAGTAAATGGAGTCCCCGAAGTCAAATAACAAACTTTTTAAATTACGAGTTTCCTGAATAAAATCGTAATGGCCTATCTGTTCTCGAGCCTCGTGTGTACTCGTAAAACACACAATCTCACAGTGTGAGATTTATACAGGTGTACAGGGTCACGCATATAGACTGTACTGAGCCGAAAGGAAGTCATTGTACGCATCATTATGAACAACTTTACTATGGGACCAATGGATTCAATCTCGCAATTTAAATTAGTATGAATGTTGGTATGTATTTTGCGTATGTGAACATTGACTCCTCGATAAATTTACTAAAACATTTATTTATTTAACACTTTATTGCACATTTACAAATTATGAAGAAATGCACAAATGAAGGACAAAATTAACATTAATGCTTAACATTTTCTATCCATCAGGTTAGGACAAATGGCGTGCATAAAAAAATACTTAACGGTCTCTTATACCAAATTTTACGGTTTTAAATCAATTTATTCAGTTAAATTACAATACTTGAGCTGGAAAAAAATACATGTCACAGATACATCTGTGTTTGAGTTTATGATTTAGTTCAAAACACGATAGAATAAAATTCATATCATATCAAACTCCCCCGCGGGCCTCCTGACTCTTGCGTGGCAAAATACATCGTCGCTATAACTTGGCGGGGGCTGAGGGAGCGTTTTGTTGCCTACGCGACTCGGATAACCGGCAGTTAAAGTCTACAAGACATAAAGCTGGTCAACCAACGAAAATAATCAAAGAAACAATTTTTTACAAGAATAGTAAAAAAAAATAGAGCTTACGCAGACGACAGGCTTTCTTTGCGTAATTTTATCTTCAATTCGTTGATTTTTATTCTTTCCCGCACTAAACACGTAGTACCTAACTCAAAGCCACGCAACGCAACGCAACCTACGCAACTTGCGTACGCAAGCCTATTAATTATAAAAAAAAAGAAAAAGTTCCGAAATTCATCTTTAATTTTCGATTTTCTTATTTTTCAACTCAACCAAATAAACTTACGGGTAATGTTTTAATACTAAAGCCTTTTGTATACTGGGCTTTAGTGGCAAGATTTTCATAAAAGAGTGATTAAGTACAGGGAAGTGATGTACGTCTCCATAAGATAACAAACACCCTTTTCAAGGCTGCAGTGAATAAATCAAGGAAAGTGAGGGACGTCCGCAAAAGCCGCAAGATAAGCGAGTTTTTGGTAGCGTTTGTTGGGTCTTACTTACTTCTTTTGTGAGTATACGGTCTGTAATTTGTTATTTGAGATAAAAAGCTATATTATGAACATTGAATGGGAGATTAATGTTCACGCAAAGTAGGGTTACTCACACAGATGCCTCGTGTGGGTTTCGCGTACTCCTACTATAATTTATTTTGCGCCACAAGGGTCAAGATGCAGTGCCATTAAACCCATTTTTCTGGGTTCTGTCGTATTGTATTTAGTGTGATGTCTTTTTTTCGTATTCTTGTCAGAAAACCTTTTCATTTGATACCCATATCATGGGGTGAATAAAAATAACTGGTCCACCATCTTTGGGAGTCCACCATATTAACTTTAGAATATCTAACCATTCATTGTCATCCAAACTAAACGTGTGTGCAAAATTTCAGCTTCTTCGTATTCGAGATGGGGGCGATAAGTCCTGCACTGACGTTCCGCTTGGGGTGTATTGTGAATAAACCCGACCTGGGTTGACCCGAGCCAACTCAACTCCTCGAAATATCGGAGTGAGGCTCTGAGGCGCTGGCTCACACACTCCAGTGGTGTAGATGATGATGAAACGCAGTCTAGCTGTTGTGGTGACGTGGCAATGTTGCCTCATACAACCTGGTAGCGATTCTAGTAAACCCGGTAGCGATTCTAGAATTTATATAAATTTCAGCTCAATCGGTTGAGAATAACTGATTTGAAATTTTGTTGCAATATTTGATGAACTAACAAGTTAAGTTAAATAAAAATCACTTCGATATTTTAGATAACACCTTTTTTAACGTTTTTATTTTACCTTCACTTGTGACTAACTAACACTGGAATCAAATCTTGGAATTATTATAAGACCGACTTGCACTCACGATAATGTTTTATCAGTCGAGACGATGGACCGTGAGTCGCGTATGATTCGCCGAAACACCTTTCAACGATACAACCGTACACAGAAAGTACGGTTCGCCGAAATAAGGTAGAAAAAAATATTAGCCGAAACATTTTTTACCGAAAGAACGTTTCGCCGAAAAACGATCCAAGAAAAACGCGGTGCATCGAAACACGCCTCAACGAAATCAGACGTTCTCAGTCTTCGGCTATTTAGTCCTTCCAGTACCGGACTTTTCGTCTCGACAGTTCGGTGATGCAATACGTCCGGATTAGAGAGCCTAATAGTTCTGTTACTCAATAAAACAGGATTAAATTTTAAAAATTACCTACTACTATAAACTACCTACTATGAATTTTAAAACAGGCATAAATGAATTTGTCGATACCAGGTACCAGGATAGCAGAAACGATGGAGAGGTATAAGTGCAAGTCGGTCTTATAATAATTTATAATGAATCCTCACGCGAGTTTGAAGAAATCTTGGAATAATGGAAGAACTATACTTTTGATGGTCGTTTCGATTTGAAACTGCAAATATACGTAATCCAGATTACAATACAATAATTTGATGCCATGAAACTAATCTGATGATGGAACCAGGGGCCTTACGGACAACAGCTAATTGCGGCACCTAATCCGCTGTTGGAAAATCACGAGAACGTGAACCTTATCGCACCCAGATACGGTTTGCGGTCGCGTGATTTTCCAACTGAGCGGATTAGGTGCCGCAATTAGCTGTTGTCCGTAAGGCCCCAGGAAGTGAAAAGTAAAACACTTCAATGCCAAAAGTATTTTTTAGCTTTCGCAATTTGAACACTGTGTAAAATTTATCTTCAATGGCTTCTAGTGAATTCTTCAAGCTCGCCTCATTTGGTTTGTTTAAACGAGTCCCCATTAAACTTGGTGACGAATAGAATAACTCTTCAACAGCTCCATGCTCCTTTGCTTTATTTTAACTAATCACATAAGCTGGTATTTTAGTTTATTTATTTCGAACCTTGCAAAATTTGGTATTACGAGCCGCTGCATCAACTGCTTGTCGCGTAACTCCAGAATATTTAAGAAGAAGGGATCTCCATTTCTTGTGACACTCCATGGACACTCTTATTTAGGGAAATAATAACAACAACACAGCCGAGACCAAAGTTTACGTAAACGTACTTTGTAATCAAGAACTCCCATCGTCAATACTTATAAGTAGTAACAAGTTTTACTGCAAACTATGTTAGTAGGGTACTCACTGGCTTTGTCCCACAGTTTTACTTACGGATTTCTTTTTTTCCGCTTTTTTCAGGATATAAATTTGTTCAGGTTCATAACGGCTACGTAGTTTCCCAAAATGTCTCATTTTTTTATCATTATGTCCACTAAAATAGACCACATAAAAAATAAAAAAACAGAATATTAATATTCTTAAAATGACTACTTCTTAAAATGAACACATTCGAAAATGACTACTTCTTAAAATGAACACATTCGAAAATGACTACTTCTTAAAGTATAATATGTTTTAATCGCTGTTAAGACAAAAAATCTGGAATATCGAAATACATAATAAGCAGCAAGGATCTAATTTTTTCCCAGCGGTTGCAAAACATTCGAAGCTGATAATATTTATATATTTCTTTTATAAAATCTTTGGCATCACAACACATCACCACATATACAAAAGTAGTTACGGCGCTGAATTGCAACAAACTCTGCACCAGAAAATTACATACTTAAATTTCATAATACAGAGTTCATTCCATGACATATTTTACAGACGTTTCATAGCGTGAAGTTTATTGCGTGACACATTTACAGATGTTTCATAACAATACAGAGTCTATTGTACAGCACATTTACAGATGTTTCATAATATAGCGTTTATTGCATGACACATTTACAGATGTTTCATAACAGTATAGAGTCTATTGTACAACACACTTACAGACGTTTCATAATATAGCGTTTATTGCATGACACATTTACAGACGTTTTATAATGCTGAGTTAGTTGCCCACACATAAACAGATGAACTTTCACATTTATAATATTAGTGATCCAGACCTTTTCTAGTGAAAACATAAGATTTTCCGTAAGATTAAATAAGGCCCGGGAAACTTGGTAGCGACAACAGGCCGGCAATTTATTCCTTTATTTGTCTAGCGAATGTAAGCCTGCTACATTACCACCGAGTACAACATCTGCAGATGACCAGCTCCTGAGGCTGCATTGTAAAAATGTAGATAAAAAGTAAGGTTGCACAAACCAAGCGCAAAGCCCTGGTGTCAGAGTTCAGGCCTCCAACATGTCTTAGCGAGACAAACAAACGGGACCTAATCAACAAACATCTATGTTCAAACAAATCACCCACTCTTTTTAATTTCTGCTAAAATATTTTCTTGTTCTGTCGTATAGATGGCGTGGTGAGACTGGACTCGCACAAGACTGTAGTCCGGAAAATTCTCATAAAAAAAATTATGATACCGCCTAGTGACACAGTTTGAATTTATTTCTTTGTAAATTTTATATTCAGTAGTACTATTATGGCCCGTATTTATACGCAAGATTACTGGATTGGACCGGTTTCATCGAGATGTAATGATTTAAAGTTATAAGAAGGTACTAAGCCTGCCGTTTGTCGAAAAAGGTTTGGCTGTTACTAACAGGTAGGGTTTATTTCAAGTGGAAACGTTTGAGGCCTTTGTTTTCTATGTATGTAGGTATATAAATTATTTTATCGGTCCATGGTCTCCATTCCAGAACCTTTTGGCCCCATCGGCCATCTGTTCTGCGTAATATGTGCCCTGCCTACTGCCACTTCAACTTGCTAATCCGGTGGGCTATGTCGGTGACTTTCGGACCACGGACCGGTAAACGTAGCGTAGGACGTCCACCCACAAGATGGACAGACGATCTAAAAGAGACCGCATGGAAACGCTGGATGCAGGCCGCTTCCAACCGGCCCTTTTGGAGATCGATGGGGGAGGCCTATGTCCAGCAGTAGACGTCCTGTACTTAATAATTTTAAAAAGAAAAAACAGTATTTTTTTATAAAATTCTCCTACCACCCTAAATTAATCGTACCACCACCAGTGCGAGATAAATTAACTATTCCATGGAATAATGCTTAGCCTGAAACTGGCTCTTAAGTGAAGATGCCTTAACACACTTGGCAGGCTCTTAGCGACAGATTTTCGGCTTCAGTGTGTGCAATATGTTATGTTTTTTTAGGGTTTCGTACCCAAAAAGTGTTAACGGAGCCCTAATACTAAGCCTACGCTGTCTGTCTGTCTATCTTACCTTTTAACGGCTGTATCTTTCGAACCGTAATAGATAGCCAGTTGAAATTATCACTAAATATGTAATGTTACGATGTAACAATTAAAACATAGTAAACAAGTCAAAAGGTAAAAACTAAAGCCCCACCATAAAAAAATATTTTAACGTATTTTCGTATTTTAAAGTGTAACAACGGTATTAAACGTTTGTACATCGTCAAACTTGACATGATTATAGTACCTCCACATTTTAAAGTAAAACATAAAATAATAAATACTGGCTAAGTGCGAGTCGGTGACCAATTTTTGCTTACTACCGGCTCTCGTATGATCACTGAAGTTAAGCAACGTCGGGCTCGGTCGGTACTGGGTGACTGCCTGGACGTAATGTCTTTTTAGCACATTTATTTATTTAAGTAGTTTCAAATTATGTGGTGGTACGGAACCCTCAGTGCGCGAGCTTGATTTGTACTTCCTTGTTTCCTGAGAGATATAATCTGGGTCTTTTGAAGGCCAGAGTGAATAGGTATTATCTTCTAAGTCTGCGTGCTTCATCTTCGACCACATCGTCGCTTACCAGCAGGCGAGTAGGTGGCCAAACGCGGACTTATCCGCGACAAAAAAAAAATACTTGGTGGAATGGTATGTTTTTTTTCTTCAATCAAAGCTTGAACTTATACCAAAATTCAGCAAATAACAAAAGTTCGTGATGTCTGCATTGCTGTCATGATTTTGAAATGAAACTGGACAGGGCGTCTAGACAAGAGCCACACACTGTTAGCGTTCTCCCTCTACGGTTAGCGTTCACGCCTGCGGAAAGATGAAATTGTATGAAAATGACATTAGCTTCAGATAATTTATCTCATGCTAATGTCATTGTCAATGTCATTTTCATACAATTTCATCTTTCCGCAGGCGTTAACGCTAACAGTGTGTGGCTCTTGTCTAGACGCTCTGGACACGTTGTTCTGCGCAATGTTGATAGACGGAGTAACATTAAGGTTGGTTAAAGTTTTTTCCGGAACAGAGAGGCTACCGAAAAATTTAGAAAATTTAGATATTTCCAAGGTAATTTGTAAACTTGTTTTAAAATTCCCCAAAGGCTCTAGTGAACCACATGACAAATCCACCCGCTCATAAACTGTAAATAGTTTCCAGTGTCGTATGGGACAAGTGGCTCTGTCGTGTCAACATGAGGATCGTTACATAGGATGTGTTGACACTAGCCCAAAGCTAGGTCTTCAGAGATAACAGAATTAGATATTGGCACCCGTGGCGCCCGTAAAGGATTAAACTATAACCATTTTGTGTACGACCTCAAGTCGCTGGCAAAATGTTGTATAATAATTACTCGCTTCGTCCTGCAGCTTTGCCTGAGAGTTTCAGTTTTTCTTCTTGATAGATGATATTGGCATCGCACGTCTTGTGCATTTGACGGTGCCAAGAATGAAAATATTTTCAAGATTTTGTACCTGATCTAAGATTTATAGATACCCTAAAATTAATTAGTCATTATTACACATGATCAATCAAATATAAATTTTGGAAAAAAATTGAGTTTGTCAAACGAATCGTAAACGTCATTGTTGTTTTGTACAACAGATTTGAATAATTTGTAATGTTGGCTTTCTGTGCGCGTTGGCTTCACTGTAATCACAGCAAGCACGTAAACAAGAATAAAAATAAATCAGCCAAGTGCGAGGTGGGCTCATGCACTGAGGGTTCCATGCCACCACAAAATACAAAAAGTAGTGCAAAAAGACAACATCACGCCCAGGCGGTCACCCATCCAAGTACTAACCGCACCTGATGTTGCTTAACTTGATGTTGAACAGAAATTTGTTGTTGACTCGCACTTGACCATTATTTATTATTTACTGTTTTACTAAAAAGTGTGTATTATAATCATGCCAAGTTTTACGCTTGTACGAATTACTAGATTTACATTAGAGCAAATTCAAAAATACGTTAAAAACGCTTCTGCTAAAAGTAGGACGGCCAGAAAGACTGCGTAGACTTAGTAAAAGGATCCCATTTACACCTTTTGGGTACGGAACCCTAACTATTCTAAGGCTATGCGCTTAATAGCATGGAGGCAAAGTTAAAAGGCGTCAGTTACATGAGAACCTTTCCAGTTTGTATTTATTGAGGCTTTTAATTTTAAGAGTCCTTGAGATATGAAAAGGATGGTCGGCTTTTAATTAACCAATCAATGGGGTCTAAAGCGATGGAAATAAAGGGAATTTGCTTAACAGGCCGAGTAATGGAGCTTTGTTTACCTTTCTTCTAATTTAAAATGATCTTTATTAAATTATTTTGACAGTAAATTTATTATTCCACTGTCCATTATTATTTCAGCTTTTTAAATGTTGGCTGCTCGTATCTACGTTAGCTATTTTTGGCTCCACTAACACCAACCTGGGGTTTTTATATGGAAGTAAAAGCATGGTGGCCGGGCGGCGCTTTATAATCTGACGGCACCCGGTTCGATCCCCGGCCCTGACGACTTATTTATTACCTAAATAAATCACGTGCAGTTTCGTCACCGCCGCTCAAAAACGGTGTATGAAAACATCGTGAGGAAACTGGTATGTCCAAGGACGCCAAAAAGTTCAAAAGGCATTATGACATTCACTAAAATGCACTGGGCCAGCATGGTGGATTACGGCCCATCACCTCTCTCTGTGAGACGGCCTGTGTCCCAGCAGTGGGAACATGATAAGCTAGCTGTTAATGATGATGATGATGATGGGTTTTGTATGGCATAATGTAAACAAGATAAGGGGCCATCTGATGATAAGCAATCACCACCTATACTATCTATGTTAGTTATTTTGGCATTAACTCGATATTACATTCTAGTAATACTTAGCTGCGAAATGTTATTGTAAGAAAAGTTTTTTGTTATTGTCTCAAAAATGTTTTAGTTTTTAGCTGTAAGTTTTTGAGAAATTGTAATAAAATAAATAAATAAATAAATATGCTAATATTATAAAGAGAAAAGATTTGAATGTTTGTTTGTTTGCATTGAATAGGATCCGAAACTACTGAACCGATTTGAATTATAGCCTATGTCACCCGGGGATAGTGTAGCTTCCTAACAGTGAAATAACACTATCCCCGGGTGACATAGGCTATAATCTATACCCGTGCGAAGCTGGGGCGGACCGCTAGTAATAATATTATAAAGAGGAAATATTTGCATGTAAGTAGTATGTTTGTAACGAATTGGCTCAAAAAGTACTGGACCGGTTTTAAAAATTATTATTTAAATAATAATTAATAAATGATTGTATTAAATATTAATACCGATATTACAAATTATGTGTAGCAATCAGAAGCCACAGGCAAAACTTATCTCAGATGGCGCCACCTTCGCTGGTGCCTACATTTGTGGTTTATTTGAGGTTATAACACATTGATCTTGAATGAAACAATAAAAATAAACTTTGCTTTTAAACAGTAAAATGTTTCTCTAATGACAGTAGCCAATCTCAAGAAAGAGTTAATGCTTCCTTATAGCTGGTAAAAAGCGAATCTTTTGGCAAGGTAGGTATGCAATAAAATTATCAATATTATTTTTTGTCATCGGAAGGAAAACGGTGTGTACCTCTATTGTTACACTGAAATGCACTAAACAGAGGCATGTTTTAATATCAGACGATATTTATTGTGTAATTACAAAATTTATCTATTGATATATTTTGACACTTTTGACAGTGAAACAACGCCAGCGATAATGCGCCACCTGGTGTGATAAATAAGCAGTGTGTCTACCCATTTTTACCACAGCTTTTACTGCCAAAATTGGTGAAATCAGCCATATTGTGATGACGCACAAAGTAACTTTTTTTTTTTTTTTACTTTTTTACACCAATCCTTTTTGAAATTAGTGATCCAAATGCTGTGCTTATCAAAATGAGCCCAAACACTGCCAGTCTACTATTCTTCATCGAGGAATGCCGTTGTCCACCGTCTCCATCATCAAATCAGCTCACTGCCACCATAATATAGTATTGTGATCGGAACTGGTCAAGTATGCCAAATTACAGCTCAATCGAACACCGGGAAGTGGGTCTTTAACTTGCAAGATTTGGTTACAGACAGACAGACACAGGGACAGGTGAAACTGTAAAAAACCTTGTAAAAAGCAGCCACTCTGGCTGAAGTTGGACTGGAATACATCATCATTGTCATCATCATCATCATCATCATCATCACCATCGTCATCATCATCATCACAAAGTTTGTATTGAGTGCGATGGACAATGACCGACAAATTTTAATACCCTCGTTTATCTAACAACGCAGAGCTGCAAACATAAAGCAAACTTAACAAACAGTATTGTTAGCGATACAATACAATGTAACACAATACAAACATTTACTTGCCACAAAGAAAACTCCCGAAAACAGTCGAGGGAAAAATAACCAAAATGATTCCAGCCACCGACCGCGGTGTTTGAATAATTCCTATCCGTTTCCTGATTATAACGGGGGAAGTGGCAATAAACATTGATAATGGCTCAGATTAGGGAACACAGACAACATTACCCAATTTGGGGTAAACACAAATATATTTGAAACATTGGATAGTCCGGACCAATAATAGACTAAAACAACACTTCAACTATTGAGGTGGTTTGTGCATTTAGTCAAGGTACAGATAAGTCATTACCTTCCGTGGAAAAAATATCAAGAACTTTTAGAATAATTTTATCTGGGTAGCAGACGATAAAATGAGGTACATTTTTTTAATGTTAAAACGTATGTTATTTTACCGACTTTTTTTTTTTTTTTTTTTGTTACTTTACACAAATAATACAGTTTATAGCATATTGTTGCACCAAAAAACCACATTTGGTTTGACATGGTGCTCACATTCTCCGCGCACTTACAAAAAAAATAAAAAAAATAGGAAGGTACATATCAAACTTTCATACATAATTATCTACT